>CM057344.1:7932457-9132457 GCA_030015575.1 Agapanthus africanus
TTATATCATAGAAGATGATGACCTAACTAGTTTCGAGTAGGCCATCACAAGTGGAGACTCTGTGAAATGGCTTGATGCTATGCGATCTGAGATGGAATCCATGTACACTAACAAAGTATGGACTTTGGAAGTTGCTTCTGGTTAGGTAAAACCCATTGGGAGCAAGTGGATCTTCAAGAAGAAAATTGGTGTAGATGGAAAAGTTGAGACTTTCAAAGCTACACTTGTTGCAAAAGGTTTTTGTCAACGACCAGGTGTCGACTATGATGAAATATTTTCTCCAGTGGCTATGCTTAAGTCCATCAAGATCTTTCTTGCCATTGATGCATACCATGAAAATCTGGCAGATGGACGTCAAGACCGCTTTTCTAAATGGTGATTTAGAAGAGAGTGTGTACATGACACAGCCAGAAGGCTTCGTAGACAGTGGGAGCAGCGGAAGCATGTGCAAACTGCTTAAATCAATGTACGGATTAATGCGGGCATCGCGGAGCTCGAACATCTGTTTTGATGAAGCGGTCAAAGAGTTTGACTTCATCAAAAATTTAGATGAACCTTGTATATACAAAAAGGTTGTAGAGAGTAAGGTTGTCTTCCTCGTATTGTACGTGGATGACATACTCTAGATTGGAAATGTTCATATGCTACACTCGGTCAAGCTCTTCTTATCACAAAAGTTCTCCATGAAAGATCTAGCTGATACCTTCTATATCTTGGGGATAAAGATCTATAGAGATAGATCTAAGCGGATGTTGGGATTGTCCCAATCCAGGTACATTGACACCATACTAAAGAGGTTTAGTATGGAAGATTATAAGGGTGGTAATTTACCCGCTTATTCAGGAATCACTCTCTCCAAAGAGATGTCTCCCAAGACTGATTTGGAGAGGGCTCGCATGCAAGAGATGCCCTATGCTTCGGCAGTCGGGTCTATCATGTATGCGATGCTATGTACCAGACTGTATGTAGCTTACTCACTAAGTTTAGTGAGTAGGTATCAATTAGATCCTGGGGAGAAACACTGGACAACTGTGAAGAACATTCTTAAGTATTTGAGAAGTACTAAAGAAATGTTCTTGGTGTATGGTAACGGCGAACTCCAGGTGGAGTTCCTTACCGATTCGAGCTTCCAAAGTGATAAGGACGACAGTAATTCGGTTTCGGGTTTTGTCTTCACCCTCAATGGAGGGGCAGTATGTTGGAAGATTTCCAAGCAAGATACCGTAGCAGACTCGACGATGGAGGCTGAATACATCGCTACCAATGATGCTGCCAAAGAGGCTGTCTGGATGAAGAAGTTCATTGATGAACTTAGTGTGATTCCATCCATTGAGCATCCAATACCTGTATATTGTGATAACAATGGAGCTGTGGTTTTGTCCTAGAAACCATGGTCCTATCAGTGATCCAGACATATTCTTAGGCGGTATCACCTGATCCAGATGATAGTAGATCGACAGGAGATCGAGGTCAGGAGAGTTGACATGAAGGACAACGTAGCGGATCTACTCACGAAGGCCCTTCCCCAGACGCAGTTTGAGAGACTTTTTGGGATGTTAGGTATGGGATACTACAACACATGGCCTTAGTGCAAGTGGGAGATTGTTAGGAATATGTATGCCCTAGAGGCATTATTGTATGATATAGTGGATGCTTGGACATACATATAGAGGACTTTCTTGCTCAACATGATAGTTTGGTATCTGGCTGCTATTTATCTTAACATATACACTAGTATTATTATACTGTCTCTCTGATACATGTTGATAAAGCCCTTAGGATGTTTTGTTGACTACCAGGACTATGATACGGATCTTACTACTGGGACTTGTGTAGTACACAAGCACATCCTTTAATAGTTCCTAGTCGAGAGAGTATCGAGACAGGGCATCGATATTTCAGAGTAGACTAGTATGTACGTTTCTTGACCCTGTATGGGGCGATAGTTGATCTTATAACCAATGGTGTTTGACATCAAAAATTGTACACATGTGCTCATTAGAGAATGGGTACACCGAACATGTCTCGCCGAGAACTCCTAGTTGGTACTATACCTATCTTCAGATAGCAGTTCTCTGGTGACACTGGTACAGGTTAGTCTGTAGACCCGAGATCGTCATAAAGACTTATGTGGTTCCCACTGTGCTATGATTTCCTCCCTACCACGGCTCAAAGGAGGCGTGCAAACAGGTGGATTTTGGGTACAGTTCCGAGTCACATAGAGGCAGTGAGCGATAAGAGGGGTTTCGTCTCTCCCGGTATAGGGAGTTGATGTTACACTATACTCGATTGGCTATAGCAGTAAGTCCCTGGCCACGGCTGATGAGATTTACTGGTAAGCGTTATCAGTAGTTTCTCGAACCGTTATGAACCATACATCGGCATGACTTATCAAATTAGTGGGGTCTGACGATTCCATCTCTAGACTTGATATGCAACATATCATACGAAAAGACCGGACTGTACGGTAAGTGTTACTTATAGGCTTCGTGGGAGTTTGGACAAGCTTGCTTGTTGATCTTCTGTTCGCTCAATACCTGGGTAGCCGTTACGTCCAGTTAGTACCGCTGACGGCTTATGGGTAATTGATCATTATCTACTGCTGGCATATTGACGAATCTTTAGAGTCCCACACAGAAGTTTCCTAGTTCAAGCGAAACGAAGTGGGGCACATATGTTGATATGTGCAGGAAGCCTGATTAAATACGAGTATGTGATACCATATTCTAATCTGGCGGTTATTTGTTATCAGTTAGGTTATATATGATATAATCGGATTATTGAATCAAGCGTTGATTTGATAATGTGATATACAGATAAATGATATTAGTCGGTTATATGTGATATAACCGGATTATTAAATCAAGTGTTGATTTAATAATATGATATATATTTATATTTGATATAATTATATATTAACTAATATTATTGCTCACTAATTATTTTGTTTTCTTAATATATATATATATATATATATATATATATGTATGTATGATATATGTGTATATATATTAACTAATATTATTGCTCACTAATTATTTTGAAGCATGGGAGTAATTTATTATTGGAATAAATTGTATGCTTCAATAAGTGAACACTTGAGCTTAGCCATTCTACACTTGAGATTTTTTTGAGTTCATTTTCCTTAACTCATTTTCACTCTTTAGCTCTCTCCATTTTCTTCTTCCTCCACCTCAAAGCCCTAACTCTCACATGTGATGTGAACCATAGAGCTTTGCATCAACCTAGTGAGCTTAGAACCTTTACTTCACCTTCCTATAGTTGATTAGCACTTAAGTTTAGAGTGTTTCCTTCACTAAAGAGAGTTTAGTGAAGAGGTAGCTTGGATTAGAGAAATTTTGGGTGGATCATCTTCGACACGAAGATCGCGAAGCAAGTTCGTGCACTTCTTCAAGTGGAGCTATGAGGAGTCGTAGGGACTGCTATCCGTAGCTTTAGAAGAGAAGGACACGATCTATAAAGGTTGTAATCTCTATCTCTTAGTGTAAAGTTCTTTTTATATCATGCTTAACCCTAATCATCTAGTTTGATCCTTAGTTAGTGTAGCTTAGCACCCAAAATTTTTAAAATAGCATGCATGATGCCGGTTTAAACCTTATGGTGGTGCTAGGGTAGACTTTCACCATGCAGAATCAGTTCTGCATGGAATCCTAAGCAATATATCACAAGAATTATAAGAATCAGCAACTATACATTCTTTACATTTCAATTCCTTGAATCTATCTTAACCCTATTTTTCTTTCAAGGTTATGAATTCTCCGAACAACACCAGCACCAACGTGAATGGAAACACTCCACCTTCTCTACCACCACCATCTACTGTGGCAGCTCCTATCAACGAGCAGACGGTATTACTTAAGGCAATCAAGAGCCTCTTAGAGGGATAGCAGCAGCAAACTGCTATCCTATTGCACCGCCCAGAAGCTGAGGCACTCGGTGTGAAACAATTCCGGGCACTACACCCTAAACAGTTCTCCAGGAAAGAGAGCCCCATGGAGGCAGAAGAATGGGCTCAGTCCATCGAAGACGATCTGGCAGCAGCACAAGTTCCAGAGATTGCTTGGGTAAGATTTGCGAAGCTGTAACTCATAGATAACACCAGAGTATGGTGGAAGGCGGAAGAAAGTTGTCTTGCCTAGCCGATCGAATGGAAGAAATTTCGCGATATGTTCGACGCGAAGTATTTTTCCTAGACTGCCCGTTTTGACATGGAGTAGCAATTCATCCACCTACAACAAGACTCTATGTGGAGAAAATCTTTGGATGAGTATGATACTGAGTTTACCATGCTCAGCAGGTAAGATATGTTTCAATATTCAATTTCCATATAACATACTATGCTGCAAACACAAGACCGTAACAGGTTTGCGGCACATCTCATACCGACTGCTGAGATCAGAGAACGACGATTTCAGTAAGGGTTGGACCCAGAGATCCAAGCTGCATTAGCTACAGGGGATTTTCCAACCAACGATCTGGCTCTGAAGGCTGTCCGAAGATTTGAGGCAGTTGTGAAGAAGAAGGGCAGATCTCAATCTGCCGGTATGAAGCGCCCTGCTACTCAGATAGCAGGAGGAGCCTCTTCCAGGACACCGTTTGTACCCAGGAGACCGGGAGTAATTTTTAACCGGCCCAATCCAGACTTTTGCACCTACTGCAGGAGGAATGGACACCTGGCGAAGGACTGCAGGCGTGCAAATGGCCTGTGCTTAGTCCGCGGCTCATCCACTCACGACATTGTTGCATGTCCTCGTAGACTCAATCAGAATCTAGCGCCCAGACCTGCCATCACTTTTCCGCAGCGGCCAGCTATTCAGGCACCTGCACCTTGACTTGCTCTCCTAGCTCCACCTCCTCATGGACCTCCTGCACCTCCTCCTCGTCAGTTCCATCATGTATAAAGGAACCCACCTCAAGGACAGAGGAATGCTCCCCCAGCAAGGAGGAATGTACTTAGACGTCAGGCTTTCCCAATGACTGTGGAAGAAACTGAAGCCACTGGCCAAGTCATCACTGGTAACTTCCCATCTTTCAAATCTGTTCAATACTTGTTCACATCCATATATTCTTTTCCATACCTAAACATATCCTACACAACTTAGGTACAATCTTAGTAGCCTCCCTATCTGCCTTAGCACTCTTCGATACTGGATCATCACATAGCTTTATATCGCAACGGTTCATCCGAACTCATGTGATTCCAGTTAAACCGCTTGTATCCAGCTGAAATGTCCGTTCAGGGAACGACATTCTAAAGGCAACTTTAGGATACGACCTGTGTCCAGTGGTCGTCTGCAGCAGGGAATTTTATGCGGACTTCAAGGTGCTATACATGCCGAATTTTGATGTAGTCTTGGAAATGAACTGGTTATGAACTTTTTATGCTACCATCAACTGTCGTCAAAGGAGGATAGTATTCGAGATTCCAGATCATCCGGTCTTTTATTTCAAGAGCGGAGACCGTACCCTGGAACCTAGCACCTACAAGGCTAAACCAAAGAAGGCAGTGATTACAATAATACAAGCTGAAGAAGACAAGCCAGAGGTAGTTCGAGAGTTAAGGATGTATTCCCTGAAGAAATCTCAGGTTTGCCTCCCGATCGAGCTCTTGAATTCAGTATTGACTTAGTACCTGGTGCACAAACAATGATCAAAGCACCATATCGCTTAAGTCCATAAGGATTGAAGGAGATCCTACTCATTTGGACGAAGTTTTGAAGAAAGGTTGGATTCGTCCCAGCACTTCAAGTTGGGGATCTCCAGTTTTGCTTGTGAAGAAGAAGGAAGGTTCATACAGAATGTGCATAGACTATCGAGCTCTGAACTAAGTCACGATAAAGAACAAGTATCCACCACCGCGCATTGACGATATGTTTGATCAGCTAAGTGTGTTTTGCGTTTTCTCAAAGTTAGATCTTCGTTCGGGTTATCGTCAGGTGAAGGTCAAAGAGTCTGATATTCCTAAAACGGCATTCAGGACTCACTATGGTCATTAGAAATTTCTCGTGATGCCATTTGGAGTGACTAATGCACCATCTATTTTTATGAATCTGATGAACCAGGTTTTCCGAGAGTGCCTAGACAGGTTCGTTGTCATTTTCATCGATGACATTCTGGTGTATTCAAAGAATTGGAAAGAGTATCTTGAATATTTAAGAATTGTCCTGGAGACTTTGCGACAGCATCAACTCTATGCCAAGTACAGCAAGTGTGAATTTTGGCTAGATCAAGTCAGATTTCTCAGACATATCATTTCGGGAGAAGGAATCTCTGTGGATCCAGCTAAACTATCAGCAGCAAGCGAATGGCCGACACCAAAAACAGTGAAGGACTTGCAGTTTACTGCCGAAGATTCATAGAAGGCTTTTCGAAGATTGCAACATCCCTGACCAAGCTCACACGTAAAGATGAAGTATTCATGTGGTCAGAAGAATGTGAACAAGCTTTGTAGAACTTAAGTCAAAATTGACATCAGCACCTATTCTCGTAATACCGGACAAATTTGGAGGTTTTTTTGTGCATTGTGATGCATCCGGTAAGGGATTATGATGTGTTCTACACCAGCACGGTAAAGTTGTAGTTTATGCATCAAGACAGTTGAAAGTTCATGAGCGCAACTATCCAACGCATGATCTTGAGTTGGCAGCCGTTATCTTTGCATTTAAGATTCGGCGCCACTATCTTCTTGGGGAGCGAGTAGATATATACACAGACCATAAAAGTCTGAAGTATGTGTTTACTCAGAAAGAATTGAACATGCGGAAGAGAAGATGGCTAGAACTTATGGCGGACTTCGACATCAACCTACAATATCATTCAGAGAAGGTGAATATAGTTCCTGATACACTTAGCCTTTAACCACTATCAATGAATCTCACCGCACAGTAGAAGCTTCAACAAGAATTATACAAGATGGAGATAGAAGTGGTAATGCCAAGTAATACTTCAAATGTGATGAAATTACAAGTTCAGTCTACTATTGTCAATCAGATCAAAGCAGCTCAAGCAAGTGATGCCAAGTTGCAAAAGATCAAAGAATAAGTAGAAAGTGAACTTAGAACAGACTTCATCGTTTATGAAGACGGATCTTTGAGATACGGAAGCAGATTGTGTGTACCATAAGGTCCTGTTCGGGAAGAGTTAATGAAAGAAGCTCACAGCTCTCCGTACTCAGTACACCGTGGTGGTACAAAGATGTACAAAGATCTACGTCAACATTACTGGTGGCATAGCATAAAGCGTGAAGTAGCCAGAAGCGTAGCCAAATGCTTGGTGTGTCAGCAAGTAAAAGCTGAACATCACAGGACTGCTGGTTTACTTTAACCGTTACCTATTTCAGAATGGAAGTGGCGGCACATCACCATAGACTTCGTGACTGCACTTTCTCGCAGCACGAAAAGTAACGATGCGGTATGGGTTATTGTGGATCGACTCACAAAGTCAGCTCATTTTATTCCCTTTCGAGTTGGTCAATCTACCGAGACATTAGCAAAGAAGTACATGGAGGTAAGTCTGAATCTGAGTAAGATTTAACTCTTTAATGTGTACTATTTCTGATACCCATGAACTTATGCAGGAGATTGTGAGATTATATGGAGTACCGGTTTGCATTGTCTCCGATCGTGACACCAGATTCCGATCGCAGTTTTGGCAGAGTCTGCAAGCTAGCTTGGGAACGAATCTGAACTTCAGCACAGCTTACCATCCACAAACAGATGGACAGTCTGAGCGAACGATTCAGATCCTTGAAAATATACTAAGAGCTTGTATGTTGGACTTCGGAGGATCATGGGAAGATCACCTATATCTTGTGGAGTTTTCATACAACAACAGCTACCAAGAGAGTATTGGAATGACACCTTTTGCAGCGCTTTATGGAAGGAAGTGTCGTTCACCATTAAGTTGGGACAACATCAGAGATAGGGAACTCCTTAGACCAGAGATGATCGTGGCGACGGTGGACGTAGTTCGCACGATCAGGGAAAGAATGTGCATAGCTTAAGACAGACAGAAGCATTAGGCTGATGCAAAGCGACGTCACCTGGAGTTCTAACCGAGAGATCATTTGTTTTTAAAGATCTCTCCAAACTGTGGAGTAATTCTCTTTGGCTCTTAAGCTCAGTCTGAGATACATTGGACTGTTAAACATACTCGAACGAGTCGGAGATGGGGCATATCGTTTGGCACTTCCACCCTTATTGGAAGGAGTGCACAATATATTCCACATATCCCAGCTTCGAAGATATGTGAGTGACCCCAGCCACATCCTGGATCACTCCGAGCTCACTGTACAAACAGATCTATCTTGTGAGCAGCAACCCGTTGAAATCCTGGACAGAAAGGTAAAGTCATTTCGGAACAAGGAAGTAAACTTGGTCCGAGTGATATGGAGAAAAAATTCACCAGGAGAATCAACGTGGAAACGTGAGGACGACATGTATTCAAGACACCATTTCCTATTTGTAAATCAGTCCTTAAGTAAATGTAAATTTCGAGGACGTAATTTTTGAAAGGAGGGTAGAATGTAATGACTCTTTTTTTATTGTACAAAAATTTTAAAGTTAATGTATAGAATGGAGTATTTGCAAGCCTGGGTATACTTTAAATGTTGTTTTTATTTAACAACAACAAGAAGCGCTTGTAGCTCATTGGTAAAGCCTTGCACTGCTGAAACGTAGCCCCTGTGTTCGAATCCCATCAGCCACATATATTTTTACTGTTTTTTTATTTTAAACTTTTTGGAAGCCCAAAAGTTTACACGTGTAATACATGTAAAAATGAAAAGACAGAAAAAATAAAAATGTGAACAATGTTATTAACAGTGACTAGGACACGTGGCACCAATCCTACCCCCCATCTCCAACACGTGGCCGGCGAGTTGAGGAGAAGGACCGGTGCCGACGGGCCCCCTATAGCAAAAAATGACCGTGCTTTGCCCACATGACACTTGGCCTACCCCCTTAACCCTGTTCTGTTTGATTTTTTTGCATTTATCCAGAGAGTGTTAATTCACCTTTTAATCCAAATTTTAATGCATTTAAATTCTTTCTTCAATTCCCAAAACCCTAATCCCATCCTATAAATACAAGACCATACCCTTGCCCTCTTCATTCTAAAATCCATTGCCAAAATCCTTAAAATTTTCCAAGTCAAAGAAGAGTACAAGTGGAGTTAGCATTAGGTCAAATTCCGGCGAGAATTCGAGACGATTCCGGTGACCCCGCGACTCCATGAAGCCACCAACCTTTTCCTAAAGCTCCCCTCTTTTCTCTAAGCTTGTAAGTCCACTCTCTTCTCCTCTCTTCCTAATTTAAAAGGTTCTCTTTTCAAAACTCGTCGGAAGTGGAGTTATTCCGACATCCGATTCTAAACTCGTTAAAATCACAATCTTTCTTAATAACCAGTCATCCATATCATTAAATCTTACTTAGTAATCATGAAACAAATATTGAGAACAAATTTCATCTTAAAAGACTATGTTATGTAACTTCCATTTGCATTTTTCGTTTAAATACCACAAACTTTACATATGAAATCTTTTAATTAGTTTAGCTTAGTATACCTTTAGAAAACCTCACGAGGCAATGACCTACCTCTCAAATACACATATCTTGATATAGCATGATTCGCTTGAAAACAATATCATGTGGCAAATACAACTTTTCAAATAAATGCTTTAAACTATTAAAAACCGTATTTTTAAAAATTGTGTGATTACATTCCTTACGATTATGCTTCTACAACCCATTTTGGGGAATCCGATCAGGATGGTGCGGGTTATCACACATTCTCGGGACTAGTAAAGCGAGATGCAGAGCTCCTCACGGAGCATACGATCTCGATGGAAATTTTATACAATTTTTAAGAAAAACGAAGATTTCTATTTAATATTAAAAAGCTATCTTTTAATAAATATATAAATATTATCAAAACACATATTTTTACGATATTATTAAATTCCACGTTTTCCAAACAAAATAATAGAATTATAATTTTCATGAAAATACCATTAAGAATCCATACAAATCAACTTTACAAAAAATACCATGAATTATTCAAGCTAGGTATTTATTCACTAGAATATCTCACTTTTAAAAGTTACATTCATGAAAACCCTAAATACGATAAATAAATACTTGAGGTTTATTTTGAAAGTATATTAAAAAAAATTCATAAAACCCCCTCAAGTTATACTAAATTTATATTAAGGACCATAGTAAATATAGGTTTAAGCGGGACCAATTCTCTTGAGCCTCAGGGAGCCGGAGAAAGTGGGTGCTTGCTTATTTAAGGTAGAAAACTAAAACTGGGTTATCAATGGTAATTGTCTTGAAAAAAATAAATAAATCCTGCCGTCCATGTGCAGCAGTTACAGAAAACTCCCAAACCTAATTTAGGACTCAAATTCATTTAAGTGTCTGACTCAATCTGAGTTTCAGTCTAATCTGAATACAATCCAAACATGAATCTAAACTTAACTCCAATACAATATGAATCCAATATACACTTGAACTTGAATATGAATACTGAACAATACGAACATACAACATGACTTGACCTGACCGAACCAAGGCTATATTTTGAACTTGACTACATGACTATCCGTTTACATCCGAACCGTTTATATGGATAACTTATATCATGGTTTCGGCAAGTCTTATACTATAACTCATTACAATCAATACAATATACATTACGGGGTTTTTAACGGGGTAGATTGGTAAGGAATGTATTAGAAGTGGAATGAGACGGTCAGTATAATACACCTAACCTGAATATCCGTGCCGTTGTCCCGTGGGATTAACGGGGCCTTGTACTCCATATGCCTTAATCCACGGAGCAAGTTGGACTCTTCTCATATACACCAATATATTCTGTACCAAGCTACAAACAATTACGTTAGTATAACATAATCAGATAAATTACCAAATCTATTCCATTTACTTGATCTATTCATATCTCTCTTTTGGGACTTACCGAACGATTGTTCGCTGACAACATTCCTATCTTTTCTTTCTTTAGAATGTTGTCAGGAGATCGAGCCCAGTCAGAAAGATTTGGAGCAGTTTGCAGAGGAGATAGAGTTCTAGATCTTACTTGTACTTACTTCATATGCCATTATTTAGGCACCGCTTTCCATTATTGTATTTTGCTTTCCAGTTGCATGTAAAGAATGAATATAAATAAAACGTTGTTTCGTTACATCTCTTGTCATTCTTGTGTTTTACTTTTATATTGCTTATTTACGCTTAACGTGTTTACTTCTGAGTAAATACGCCGCGGCCTCGCCACGTCTACTTCCCTGTATATTGGGAAGCGGGGCGTGAAAGACTTCAAGTTATTCAGTCCATCTTGCAATCCACGAAAGAGATCAAAGGGTATTACTCCGCCATGCTCGATACTTTAGATCTGTTGTTCTTCTCCACCGTTCTACAAGTTACATATTTTGGTTCAAGATATCATCCAAACTCTCGGCTATCCACTGTGAGTTTGAAGGAGCTTGTTAGATTATGAGATATTTGAACATAACTGTATTAGATATTATGGTTATTATAAATCAAATAAGTTCTGATTTATTGTTGAGATTATAATTAGTGTATTCGATTATTAAAATTATTAGTTATTAGTTACTTATGTTATGAGGTGTATAAATTGAGTTAATTTATTTCTAAATAAAATTGATTGAATTTATTGCTTTCTTATGAGTGAGGAAGATTGACCGCACAATGAGTTTATAAGAAGAAAAATCAGGGTTAGGTTTTTAGAGGCATCAATCAATGGATGATGTGAATGTATGACCTTATTGGTTGTAGAATATGTATGGTGCAGAAGGAGTTTTTTTTTCTTTGGGCAGGAAGGTTGAGAACAATTAAAATGATCATCGCTATGAATCCAAATTAGGAGTGGAAATTTTTGATAAAATTGTTGTTGTGTTTTAAGCTGGAAAAGTGTATATTATACCTTTTTTATATAAAAATAGAGAGTTTATTATAGCAAGACTTTATAGAGAAAAAATTTGGGGAAAAATATCCAGAATATATTATACTAAAGATATTCGGATATATATACTACTGTATTTGAGAAAAAACGATCCAAAAGATTAAATGATGATGATGCTACACTCATTCATTTATATACAATATCCAACGCCCTTCAAAGCTAAATGACTCACCACTCCTAGATAGGAATCTTTAACCGGGATTACATACATTCGCTCCGGTATGATGTCCCATCAGGTCATCCTAACCTTGAATACGTAGTCTCCAAGGCTTTGGAAAAAATCTTCACCAACAACATATATACTAATTGATGATGCTCGGTACTGAGAACTCCCCAGATTATGACACGTGGCAGATGACGTGTCCTGGGGCTTACGGAAAAGGAGCAAGAACGGTACATTGAAAGCGTACCCCGGGCCTTCGCCCTGAGGATTGTCTCGACCTTCGATGGCCTCCCAGAAGAATCCTATGCTCGTCTTACAAATAACCATTAGCTCACCTCCAAGCCCTCCTGCACACTGAGCTTTCTCAGCCCTCCCAGCTCACCCCCGAGCTATCACAAAACCAAGCTTCCTCGGCCTCCCGCTCGCTTCTGAGCCTCCCGCCGAGCTTATCTTCCTCGGTTCTACCGATCCATCTAGAGCACAGATCACAGGCGTCTCCGCCACGGCTCCGCGAATCTCGCCAGACGCGAGATATCTGCCGCCTCACAATCCCGCATTCCACGCCATCGCGTTCCCTCATTAACGAGCGTATCTCGTCATTAATGGGGGATCCCTCCATTCACGCAAGCGTAATGCTAGGGACGTAATGGCCGGCATGAATCTCATGCCCGTCATCCCACGGCTGCTACTGTATAAACCCCTCTCCCAGACGACTCAGGTAAGGCAATTCTTATCTAATAGGCCGCTACTCTGCCCAAATACCTCGAATAACTTGATCGTCGGAGGGTCCACGGTGGTACAACCACCCCGGGACTTCTTTGCTGGTAGCTCGGCTCTGCACCAAACCAAACCCATTGAGATCCACACACTCAAGCGACCGATCTCAGCCGTTCGCCTACGCCGTCGACTGATCGTAGAAGACAACATCTGAAGGAGATCCAGAGCCTCCATCAGTTGGCGCCGTCTATGGGAACGCAAAAGTTCCACTCATTGAAAGTTGATCTTCCGATCTCAAGCTGATAGCGAGTGATCATCACGACGATCCTATCACTAGCCGCCGTCCTCCCCACAACGGAGGCGCGGACGGATCCTCTCCTCCCCCAAACACAGTTCACGCCCTGTCTGCACGGAACGACAGGATCGCGTCCATTGTGGACGCCCTTGTCCGTGTCCAAACGGCTGGACAAGACCCCCAGGTCGCCGTTCCCCCATCTCGGGACCGTGACCTCCGCAGAGGGGGAGAAGACAATGCCCATGCTGGCACGACTGAACAGCGCCTCGCTATTTCCGGCGGCCGCAGATCCCCGTGGCGACCAATTCGATGGCCCGCTGGGAATCTCACAGCTCTACGCCGAGGTCTCATGAAAGAGCACCCCGCCCTGAGGCCCATCTAGCTCTTGTCCCTCCCGAAGAGGTGTCGGTTAGCTTGCCTTCTCCCAGGCATAGCTGGCACCCTCTCCCTCGACAGGGTCGAGCTGACGGCACTCACCACGGTGGCTCGAGGACGACCTCGCCCGGGGACCTGAGGAACCTCATAGAACGGAACCAGAACAGCGGTCAGGCACAGGCCGCCAGCGGGAGGGGCCATAACTCCGGGTATGCCGAATCCTCGGGATACCACGACCGCCTCGATGCCCTCGAAAAAAGATCGAAGGCATATATCGAGAGAATCGTCCTTCAAGCGAGGGGGCGAGGTATGCCGCCGACTCGCTTACGAAGACCTTCACTGAAGAACAACTCGCTGCCCGCGTCTCCTCCAGGAACAAGACTCTAAAGGTAGCCTTCTTCGACAGAAAGTCCGACCCGAAAGACCACCTAGACGCGTTCACGGCGGGGATGAACTTCCAGGACAACTCCGACGCAGCCCAATGCCGAGCGTTCCCCGCCACTCTCATCCGCGCCGGATGAGATTGGTTCCGAGGACTCACGCCACGCTCCATCTCTACCTTCGATGAGTTAGCCGCCCAGTTCCTCGGGCATTTCGTCGGGAACAGACGGCAGAAGCGGACCGTCGATTACCTCTTCACTATAAAGAGCGGGGACAAGGAATCTTTCAAAGGATACGTCACCCACTTCTACAACGCTCTTCTTGAGGTCCCAGAGCACCGGGACGAGACCGTCATCACAGCCCTTAGATTGGGTCTTAGGCACAAGGAGTGGCTCCGCTCTTTTGCATTAGCGTAACCTAAGACCATGGCCGAGGTAAAGGCCTGGACCGATCGAGAAATACAGCTCGGGTCCGAGGTAAATACGAACCTACCCAGGAGCGACCAGGCCGATCAAAAGAAGAGGGGTAGAGAAGAGAAGAAGAAGATTGACCGGCCAAAGCCGTACTCCCCGAAGTTCCAAGAGTATACCCCACTCAATATCTCCCAAACAGAGCTGTTGGAGGTGGCAAAGGGCGAGCGATTTTTCAAACTCCCTCCGGTCACCAATAGGGCGGCCAAACGGACACGAGGCCCTTACTGCGCCTTCCACAGGTCATAGGGACACCCCACCGAGAACTGCAAACAGCTCCGCGACTACATCAAGGAGTTAATTCGCTCAGGGCACCTGGCAAAGTACTTATGGGAAAAGCGACAAGCAGACCGAGAGCAAGAGAACCATCCCCCTCCCGGTGAGTTGACGATCGGCCAAATCATGTTCGTATCAGTATGGGATGTGCTTGGAGCCGGCGAGATTCGACGCCTCCTGCCGGTCAAGGGGACTAGCAGCCAGCCCAGGAAGAAGAGCATCGCGCCTTCAAGACAGGAGATTTGATCCTAAGACGGAACGAGTTCATTGACCAGGGCAAGTTGCACAAGTTTTCCCCGAAGTGGGATGGCCCATTCCTCGTCTCCGAAGTATTGCCAGGCGGAGCCTATCGCTTGCAAGACGCGGCAGGTCGCAAATTTCCACGGCCCTACAACGCCGAGAAGCTCAAGTTGTACCTTTGAAAATTGTATCTATGAATACAAATTTCTTCTTTGCCAAAGCGATGTATATTTTTCTAAGTCTTTTGAATTAGAAGAAATTCCTCCTATGTGTTTCCCTCTTCCTCGGTTCAAAGGTCACAGATTTCGTTTAGTGAAAATACTCAAACGCACCCAGAAGACAAAAAGGAAACAATAGAACGTCGCAAAAATAGAGCTTTATTTATTCATCAAAAGGTATTGTGGGCTCCTCAGCCTTACATAAAAATTAAGATTACAACAGAGGGGGAACGGGGTCAAGGAAGCACTGCTGGTGATACTCCGTGGAGATCTTCGCCAACCGAGCCCTGGCTTCTTCATCCTGCTCCCGCTGATGCTGCCCACGAATCCGGGACGCCACAGAAACACTGGGCCCTCCATCCGCAGGGCAAGGACCCGAGATCTGCCTCTTTTGGAAGCACTCCAAAATAAGGGCAACAGATCGGCCGTGCCTGTTCTTCGAGATGAGGCTGAGGACATAGATCGTACGCATCTTGTCGAGCGCCTTGTCCAGCAGCTCCTCAGAGAGGGGGTTGTACAGCCCCGGGGACCTCCTCCAAATTGCGTACATCAGCAATTGGAGGAGGGAAGACCAACGAGGAAGTAGACGGCCGAAGTGGTCCTCGATGCGCTGGACCACGCCCCGGCACGTCTCCTCGAAAACGGACTGGTCGTACAGGTAGACGTCATCGGAAGTGATGATCTCTTCAATCGCGTAGATACTCCCGGCCATCTCAGAAAAGCAATGCTGAAATAAACCCATCTCCTTCTCTATTTATAGCCTCAACAGAATCCCCAAGGGTCCTAAATTTGCGCGCGCGTGGGCACGAATCGCATGGCCACGTGGCGGGCATCCCGTATTTCTCGGCTAACCGAAGTCGGAACGACGTGGATCTTGGAATGCCTCGCCTCACCTATGTGTTTCTGCCACGTACCGCCCGCGACGGTCTCTTTATAAGAGTGGTCGGTCGACGCCTTGCAAAATCGAGTAGCTTCCCTGCTTAGTCAATCCCTGGCTGGTAGTTTACTACCCACCGACGCCAAGGATCAAAGCCTTCATCAAGAGGCCACCGAGCAGCTTCCCTGCCCAGTCAATCCCTGGCTGGTAGTTTACTACCCACCGATGCCAAGGATCAAAGCCCTTATCAAGAGGCCACCGAGCAGCTTCCCTGCTCGGTCCATCCTTAGTGGGTAACTTCTTACCCATCGACGCCAAGGATCCAAAGCCCTCCTCAAGAGGCTACCGAGCAGCTTCCTTGCTCGGTCAATCCATGGCTAGTAGTTTACTACCAACCGGCGCCAAGGATCAAAGCCCTCATCAAGAGGCCACCGAGCAGCTCACCTGCTCGGTCCATCCTTAGTGGGTAACTTATTACCCATCTACGCTAAGGATCCAAAGCCCTCCTCAAGAGGCCACCGAGCAGTTTCCCTGCTCGGTCAATCCATGGCTGGTAGTTTACCACCCACCGACGCCAAGGATCAAAACCCTCATCAAGAGGCCACCGAGCAGCTCCTCTGCTCGGTCCATCCTTAGTGGGTAACTTCTTACCCATCTACGCTAAGGATCCAAAGCCCTCCTCAAGAGGCCATGGAGCATCTTCCCTGCTCGGTCAATTCATGGCTGGTAGTTTACTACCCACCGATGCCAAGGATCAAAGCCCTCATCAAGAGGCCACCGAGCAGCTCCCCTGCTCGCTCCATCCTTAGTAGGTAACTTCTTACCCATCTATGCTAAGGATCCAAAGCTCTCCTCAAGAGGCCACCGAGCAGCTTCCCTGCTCGGTCAATCCATGGCTGGTAGTTTACTATCCACCGACGCCAAGGCTCAAAGACCTCATCAAGAGGCCACCGAGCAGCTCTCCTGCTCGGTCCATCCTCAGTGGGTAACTTCTCACCCATCTACGCTAAGGATCCAAAGCCCTCCTCAAGAGGCCATCGAACAGCTTCCCTGCTCAGTCAATCCATGGCTGGTAGTTTACTACCCACCGACACCAAGGATTAAAGCCCTCATCAAGAGGCCACCGAGCACCTCCCTTACTCGGTCCATCCTTAATGGGCAACTTCTTACCCATCTGTACTAAGGATCAGAAGCCCTCAACCTCGGCAAACGCCGACCAATCTGGACTCGGTTCTTATCTAATTCATCCTAAAAGATGTGGTCGCCAGTCCAACTCGAGGGAATGGGCAAATCGACGCATTTCTACTCGAAGGAGCCAACCGACATACCTTAAGTGAGCGATCGCCACCTTGACTCCGGGGCCATAAGGACACCGACCTTACACCGGTCTTTGTACACTTGACAAATAATTAGATTTGACTCGACGCGCGATCGCCAACTAAAGGACCGGTCGCCGACCTAGCTTGTGGCTCGTTAGGCGAAGAAAACGCTAACAGGATCACACAAATGAAAAAATTGCCACACAAAAATTTGCAAAATGGCTTTATTCACAACTCGAGAGTCTTTACAAAGGTATTATAGGTTCCTCAGCCTCACAAAATTGCCCGAAGGCTTACAAAATTCCTAAACAAAAAAAAGAGAGAGAGAAGGCAGAAAGGCTCAGGCCTCGGGACCAGGGAGGACCTCGATATGCTTCGTGCCAGCATCGGTAGCCGGGGTGGCAGCTTTAGGGTCGGCTCCCCCAACAGGAGCTTCGGCACTGGGAGCCGGGGTGATCGCCTTATCCCCGACTCTCCCACCGAGAGCCTTCCCACGGCGGCACTTCTAGCGGCATCCCCCTGTGTTTCCATCCTCGAGGGGGTACTCAAGCCAGAGCCCGCCGTTAGGAAACTCCGGCATCAATGCCTTGACGGCATCAAGGGCCTGATGCCAGACAAGGGTCGAGGCGTCAGCAAGGTCGGTGTAGAATTGATCCGACGTCTTGTAGCTCTCCACCGCCTTTGCGGCCCGGAGGTCGGCGCGCTTCATCCCTTCTTTCAAGGCTTCGTTTTCCCTCTTCAGGGTGTCCCTCGTCTTCTTCAGAGTGGCGTTGAGCACCCTGGCCTCCTCCAACTTAGCCTCGGCGACCTTGCTGGACTCCCTCAGAATTCGGATGGACTCCCTGTAGTTGGAGTTCACCCCCTCCTCGGCGGCCACCCAATCTTCAAGGACGGCGATCCTCTCCCTTGCCAGATGCAGCTCCCGGCTCAGGCTCTCCTCCTGCAAGGAAGACTCGCCCGCTATCTGCATCGCCGGTGCAATTTCCTCGTGCTCCATATTGGCGACGAGGGCGCAGTGCTGGAGTACCTGAGGAAAATAAAAGGAGGGGTTAAAAAGTATCTGATCCGATAAACAAAAGAGGCTTAATGAAAACCCGAACGGGAGGTGGACACTGACCTGCATAGCCTCCTAAGCTATGGCCGCAATTTGGGCCTTAAGGGTTGTTGCCCGCCGAAAACACGGAGACGCGACCGCGCGGGTCCGTCTTGCCTGAATTTCGGGGCAGATGCTAATTGGTGCTATCCGTCCACCTTTCTGAAGATGCCAAGTTGATTTATGGCACCATGTATTGAAGGTTTAAACGGATGCGGCCGATGTAGCAGACTTCGTCAGATTCCCCCTCATTTGAGGGGTTTTTGATTGTGGGGACGCTCTTCCCTGCAAGCGCAAGCCCCTACAGTTAATTACGCTACCGTATCGCGGTAACAACTTTCTCCTTCTCCATATGGTCATTTCGTGTCGTGGGTGTTTGTTTTGTTTTTGGTTGCCCATGGATTGCATACGGAGACTAATTTATGTTGTCGCCCGTAGGGCATGGATTAGTCCAAATCCGTATCTTCTTAGATTTAGGTTTGGGGGTTGGGTTTAAGGATACGCTGGTCTTATTTGGGACTAAGATCAACTTAAACGTGTGTTAAGGATACGTTAGTCCAATTTTTAGACTATGATCAACTTAACAGGACCGTTTAAATCCAACAAGAGAGAAATTGGGCTCTATTGTTTAGTTTAGAGACATTGCGGTCGATTAGTTTAAGGACATCACGGTCCATTGTTAGTTTAAGGACATCTCGGTCCAGGTTAAGGATATCATAGTCCGTGAGTGTAAAGACGTCACAGTCAAGGTTAAGGACATCATAGTCCGTGAGTTTAAAGACCTCACAGTCAAGGTTAAGGACATCGTAGTCCGTGAGTTTAAAGACCTCACAGTCAAGGTTAAGGACATCATAGTCCGTGGGTTTTAAAGGACCCCACAGTCCGTAGAATGTTTGGTTATCGGGACCCATCACCTCTCTAATGACGTTGAAAGATTACAACGACAAATATCAGAGGAGTAAAGAGATGTACTCTCGAACTGATGTGAGTTGGTTGAGAGATCTGTAGTCCAATTTGGGGTTAAGATCTGTTAAAATATTTATGAGCAGATGGGCTCAATTAATATAAGTTGAGGACTTATGGCCAATATTGGGCTAAGTCCAATCAGGTTAAAGTATTTAACATTTTATTTTGGACAGTTAAGCCTTTATTTGGGCTTGACCCTTTTAACAATGCTGCGCATTGATTTATATCTTGACAATGTATTTGTTTTTTATTGAATACTGAGCATTCATTAGAGCTATGGGCTTATTAAAGAACAATTTATGTTCTGTCAGCGCAACACGTGGCACGCTAAGCGCTTTGCGCCAATCAAAAAGCACACTGCGCTTCTGCCAAGTAGCGCACATGTAAGGGACACGTGTCGCACTCAGCGCTAGGCGCCAGATGATGAGCGCATGATACCAGTTTTTGAGCACTGAGCGCTAATCCATGAGCGCAGTGCGCTTTCAGTTAAATGGTGCACATGTGAGTGACACATGATGCGCTTGGCACTGAGCGCCAGCCTATGAGCGCAGTGCGCTATTTCAAAGCGCAAAGTGCAAGTTGTTAATTGGCGCATACGTGATTGACACGTGGCGCATTTGGCGCTGAGCGCCAGTCCAGAGAGCGCAGAAGCACAGTTCAAGAGCGTAAAGCGCATCTGATCAATTTTATGATCTGGAAAACAAATTTATGTTCTTTTTAAAAGAGACTTTGTCTCAAGATCTAAGAACAATAGTTCTTATTTTTGCAGGAGATATTTCCAATCTCTTATATTGATGAAAGGCTTTGCCTTTATAGATCCATGATCTGTGAGAAAAATTATATTCTTCTTTTATTTTATGATGAGATCTTTTGATTTCTTTGTGAAAATTTTTTTGTCTTGTAGATCTATGACCTGTTTAAAAAAATGAATTCTTCTTTTTATGAGATGATTTCATCTCTATATTCATCATTATCATTTTTACCTTGAAGAAAAAATTTCTTGCAAGAGCTTGCTCTTTTTCTTTGAGTTTCTCAAAGTTTATAGGGGGGTTCTCTTTATGCTTCTGTATGTTTGAGACTTGAAGTCTTGGGGCCTTTTATAGGGCAAGCTGATTTGTTCAATCAGTTAAGGAGATCTTTTCTCCAGTTGATTTGGGGATTTCCCCGCCATTGGATCTTTGATCCAAAAGCTTCTGATTTACAGAAGGCAATCTTCTTGTTTTTAACAAGATTGGGAAATCTTTCCATATAGAATTTATTCTGTATTTTAGTGATTTTTAATCACCGTTGGATCATTGATAGAATGATGCTCTGATTTATAGAGCACAATCTTGTTGTTTGGAAAGATTTTGAGGAATCTTTCCTTAACAGAATTTAATTCTGATTAATTAATAATTTATCATTATTATTAGATCTTTGATCTGACGGTGGGGAGCTTTTAGGTTCTAGCGCTAGCGCATCCGTGCTTTGCACGTGGTGCGCTGCTTAAAAGGTAGCACACATTGCGCTACCGCACCCGTGTTTGATACGTGATGCGCTGCTTGGAGCGCAGCACGCCTAGCGCTAGCGCACCCATGCTTTACACGGGGTGCGCTTCTTAGAGCGCAGCGCACCTACCGCTAGCGCACACGTGCTTTGCACGTGGTGCACTGTTTAGGGCGCAACGCACTTGGCGCTGCATCTGAAGCGTTGCTTCATAATGTTTTAACTCTTGGCTTTGAGGCATTTGTTACATTCTTTGCATGTGGAGTTTTTCCCTTCATTTTTTATTTTATTATTATTTTTTAAATATTTTTTTATAAGGGAGCAGGTTGTGAGCCAAAATTTTGGCGGGAACAAGGGTCCCCCGGGGGATTTTGCCCCTGGCCGATCGTTCCATCTCCGAAAGCAAGTTATCGGCGACAAAAAGCCCCGAGGGCACCTTGAAGCAAACGTCCCCCTCCTGCACGAAGACCGGGAAGACGAAGGTTGGGATACTGTCCTTTTGTGCCGCTTGAGGGGGGCCTCGGGGGGGTCGGCCTCATCCGCCACCTCCAAAACCCAGGGTTCCGACTCCCGAGCATGTTTACAGCTCTCCCCGCGACTGGTCTCCAGAGCCCGGGGCGTAGTGGAACGCCTAGCCGATGCGGCTGTCGACGGGGCCGGGCTCGAAGCGGGGCGTGACGAGCCGGCGCCTCTGGCCTTCTTCCCCTTCTTCTCGGCCATGGCAGCCAGAAATTTAGATCGGTCCATCGGTTCTGTAAAAAAGGGAAAATACACAAAGGAAGTTAGCGATGCCAGAAAGAATAGAAGAAGAGTATGCAAATCTAGATAGGCTACCCAGGCTCCTAACTTACCCATGAACTGAGCGGGGCTGAGCCCGACCCAACTAAGGGCCTGCTCGAAAAGCATCACATCGGCCCGTTGGACGGGCTCCCATGCCGACACTGCCCTTGCTTCGGGAGAGGAAAACCGCTTCACCCGCAGGCAGTCGTCCCTGTTCCACTGTACGGGCACATGCCAATTCTCACCCTCGGGTGGCCCCGACAAATATGAACTTCTCCTTCCATTCATGGATGGAAGAAGGAACTGCTACGACCCCCGACCCGGCCGTCCTTCCCCTATATTTTCTAAAGGAGATGTACACCCAGCTCGGCTCGTCCTTACAGGTGTCGGGATGATTTTTATAGCAAAGGGAGGAAAGGAGAAAGGTCAAGCTAAAGGGGATTTCTTGTAGTCTCAACCGGACGAGGAACCCGAGGAGAATCCTCCACGAGTTCAGCACTAGCTGGCCCGGAGCTAGTTGAAAACAACGCAGCGCCGTGCTCACCTCGGGGGAAAAGGGCAGACGCATTCCAGCCCCAAAGGCATCCAGGTATAAGGCGATCTCCTTACCCCGCACCTGGTCTGTCCTCTTTCCCTCCCCAACCAAGCGAAGCGAGTAGCTAAGGAGAATGTGGAAGCGAGCCCGGATTGTGGTGAGCTCGTCCACATTCCTCAGGAGGGAGGCTGCGTCGCGAGCATTCCTGATACGCGCTTTGGGGACCATCCCCATCGCATGTCCACGTGAAGCACGCGTAACCCTAACCCCTCGAAGGGAATCTGACTCGGATGGGGCAGAGGAAGAAGCAGCAGAAGACTCGCTAGACTCTACCCGAACTATCTCAACAGACTCCCCAGAGGAAGACATCTAACCTGAGCAAAAGAAGGAGTCTTCCGAAGAAAGAGCACGAGAAATCCGACCTAAGGAGGAGAGCGCGAGAAATCCGACCTAAAGAGAAGAGAGCCGAGCTTACTCACGCAGCGATGGAGAAATGATAGCGAAGTGTAGACTCTGAGGGGATCCCACCTCTATTTATAAAATTTGGCAAACGCATCCAACGACACAGATCGTTTCCCGCCAAAACAGAGCTTCGTGCTCGACGGCCGTTGTTCATCACAGAAAACTGCATTTCAATACCGCTCACTCATTATCAATTTTGTATAGTATCGGTATTATTAACCAGTGTATGCTCTGTAAATACAGATTACAGGTATTCATGACAAAATACTGGAAACACATTCAAATTCACGGATATAGAATTTGTGAGCCGACACTGCAACCGGAACTGCAAACCGATCAATATCTAAAGAGTTCTTTTGCAACAAATAAATGTGTACACAATTTTGGTCCAACACAATAACGTGTGCACATAACTCTTTGGCACATGGACCATGGTGGGGCTGCCCATGGCATAAGTGGGCACAAGTGAGGTGATGTGTGATAAATGCTAAAATTTGTGATGTGATTTAAAGCATCAAGATTTCCCTCCAAAACTACTGAGTACAACCCAAGGTTCTACAAAGAGATCAAACAATACCAGTGGGATTGTAGAGAGAGCACTACATCAAGAACCAACACGAGCCCAATTGACCTAAAGAAAACCGGCAAGATGGTCTAAAAACCCGGCGCCACCGGTCTTATCAAGTCCAATGAGCCCCATTTTTCTTCTGGCTTTTCCTTGTTGTCACATCATCCATATTATATTGTTTGTTTAATCTTATTTTGTGCCTATAAATACCAGATCAGTGAGCAAGGGAAAGAGAGACTTGGATACACTTTTGAGCTAGTTCAACTCTTTTTCACTTTCCATTTTGTTTTAGGTCTTATACATAGTGGTTTGCCTTGAGTTCTTTGGCTTCTCTTGATCTTGCAACCTCTTTATTGAGCTTGCAAGTTTAAGTTTTGGTTATTGAACTCATAATTTGTATCATCACTTGAAATTAATAAAGCTTTCATTTTGCACTTGGGTTCTTAGTATTCATTTTCTATCTCTTTTACTTACTTGCAATTTATTTCTTGTCATTTACTTACTTGCGATGTTGTGTTATTCCTTTTTATCATTTCTTTTGCTATTTCTTTTTGTAATTTTGATGGTTTATGAATAATGGTGTTGTTAGGAAAGAGAACGATATTGTAAGTTAGAAATTCTATTTGCTCATTTTCTTTGCCCGATATTTTCCAATTGAACTCCGTCCAAACCTTACGCAAGCGCTCCGTTAGACACCCTACCCTACCAAGCTATCGGTGATTCCTAACCATGACCGGTTGCGTTCGGTTTGGCCGGAGGCGAAAGTCAAGAGACAAGAACGGACGGACAAGGGTCAATAAGCCGGATTTCACAAATACCGTGCTTAAACACCCTAATCCACGTTGTTGCCGATTACTCTAGCTTCAATAGTCAAGCTCGGCACAAAGGATTGAGTACGGACTTCCCTAACTTAAAATAACCTATCTCTATTCCTAACAAACTTATACCTTGCATATACAACACTTATGTTAGAAACGAACCGTTCCGAACCTTGCATTAACTCGTGATGACAAGAACGTAAAACGCACCGTCTTCCGGCGGACGACCCGTACTCATCGCGGCTAGCTACACACGACGCCGTCTTGATTGCAGTTAACTTAAGAACTAAATACGGCACGTGCAAACCGCGTGCCGATCAAATGGCGTCGTTGCCGGGGAACTAAATACGGCACTCGACAGCCGTCGACGTTCCACGTGTTGCACGACCATTGAACGCGTCCCTTCAAGCGCAGAGGACACCGGCGACCCGTCACATCTGCCAACCGGCGTCGGACACGTGGCCTGTCGCCTCAACGAACGTACGATCGAATCGGCCCTCCCTGTTTAATGCACGATCTCCTCTCTGATCCGCTGACGTCATCAAAAGATATGACTAACTGTCCCGGGAATCCGTGCCGACGAGGTCATCAACTAAAAACTTAACCCGGGTGGCCGATCAGACCACTCTCGACCCGACCCATAAATAGATCGGGACGAGAGTGGGGGGCTAATGATGATGCTCGGTACTGAGAACTCCCCAGATCATGACACGTGGCAGATGACATGTCCCGGGGCTTACGGGAAAGGAGCAAGAACGGTACATTGAAGCCGTACCCAGGCCTTCGCCCCGAGGATTGTCTCGACCTTCGATGGCCTCCCATAAGACTCCTTTGCTCGTCTTACAAATAACCATTGGCTCACCTCCAAGCCCTCCTGCACGCTGAGCTTCCTCAGCCCTCCCAGCTCGCCCCCGAGATATCACGAAACCAAGCTTCCACGGCCTCCCACTCGCCTCCGAGCCTCCCGCCGAGCTCAGCGGTTCTACTGATCCACCCAGAGCACAGATCACAGGCGTCTCCGCCACGGCTTCGCGAATCTCGCCAGACGAGAGATATTCGCCGCCCCACAATCCCGCGTTCCACGCCATCGCGTTCCACCGTTAACGAGCGTATCTCGTCATTAATGGAGGATCCCGCCATACGCGCAGGCGTAACGTCAGGGACGTAACGGCCGACGTGAATCATGCGCCCGCCAGCCCATGGCTGCCACTATATAAACCCCTCTCCCAGACGGCTCAGATAAGGCAATTCTTATCCAATAGGCCGCTACTCTGCCTAAATATCTCGACTAACTTGATCGTCGGAGGGTCCACGGTGGTACAACCACCCCGGGACTTCTTTGCAGGTAGCTCGGCTCTGCACCAAACCAAATCCATTGAGATCCACATGCCTCAAGCGACCGCCCTCATCCTGATCTCAGCCGTTCGCCTACACCGTCGACAGATCGTAGAAGGCAACATGTGAAGGAGATCCAGAGTCTCCATCACTAATTTTATAGTATACGCATTAGGCTATGTCTTTTGTATGTATGCTATAAAGTAACAAATTCAAATATATTTCATTTATGTTGTAAACAATACAATGTTTTTTCATTCCACATGCAGCGAAGCAAGCGAAGGTCAAAAAAACCAGTAACCATTACTGCATCTATTATTTTTATCCGCATCGGACTAACTGGCTAAGCCTCGCTTTTTTATATCTTTCGTTAAACTAATAGGCACCTATAAGGGGAATGTGGTCACGTGAACCTATTTTTATTAGAAAGTACTTGCCTACATAAGCAATCTACTTCCAAAGTCCACCGAGAGCGTTTCTGATATAGTGAATTTAATAAAATAAAATAAAATAAAATAAAATCCAATACGGTCTAAAAGTCTCTCAACCTGTGGAATATGTATGACAGTTTGGATGTTTTGATGCAAGCGAACATACATAAGGAGGACAAAACATTAATGTGTTTGCTTTTTAGCCTACACCCAAAAAAAATCCTTAGATTGGAGCACAATCATAGGGAGCTAAGCTCCACACAAATGGGTACTCCAAGCTCCTACGCATAGGGTCGTGGTCCAAAATTAAAGCCTTGAGTTAAGGTCTGGGTAATGGCAGTTGTCAGCCTTAGGATTCAAAGGGCACCCATACCAAGATGTCTTATTCTGCCTCCTTTTTTTATAATCTCCTATATTGCTATTGCTTTCTAATCTTTGGACTCCCAAGTTTCAGAGTGATTGAAAACCAAAATCTAGGAATTTGATGAGAATTGCTAATTTGGATGCAACTTGCCTATTAATCAATCTCTCAAAATATCTATGGAACCTAGGACCACTCTTAAAGTCCAAAGTAGAGCTGAGCTACCCCTCCTTCTCTTCCCTGACAATATAGCTAACATCTTTAATTGATGGCCTATCCTTTTAAAAAAGGCTATAAAACCTGGATGTTTGTAAATGTGATGGGATTGTATATATATTGGGTAACCAAGAATAGATAATGATGATGAAATAAAGGAGTGTATTTATGGATTCTTAGGTATCTCTAAACTTTTTTCTTCTAGTTGTTAACTAAAGGATCGAGTAGCAGATAAAATAGAACAGAAAATTTCGTTTTTAAAACTTACATTGTGACACTCGCAACACGGTCTAACCAGTAAATTTGCATATTGGACCATTTTTTTAGCAATACTAAGGAAATGGAACCGGATCTTCTGCATTACTAACTTTGGGTAGCAACAGCTGTGGTAGATCTTGTTCTATGGACGTGGACGGTAGATATCATCGTTTCAAACGTGATGTAAAACCTTGAACTTCCATGAGAGGGTGATAAAATCTCAAATCTTACTAAAAATACTAATTGAGTACCAAAGAGAACAAAACGCCTTTAAATACATTAAACATGGCTAACCCTAATAATACAAAAGTTAAATGTTCATAACTCAGAAAGGTAGCAAACAAAGGTAAGAATTTTTTTAATGAAAAATTGATTCCTATCTCATCCTCAATATTATATTAGTAATTAAAAAATGTTCAAATGTATCAAAGTCGTCTATTTTTATGGTAAACAAAAAGGTAAATTGTCAAAAAATCCTGACAAAGTTTTCAGCTATCAAAAAATTCTCTAGCCAAAGAATATTGTCAAAAACCCTCATGTCTGTAATAACTGCATAGTTTGTTGCAATATCTAGTTAACGCATACATATTGCAGGAAGCTATATAGATATGTCAGTTAATTCCATACATATTACAGAAAACTATATACATTTTGCTCAAGTTTCCTCCACCTCACTCCAAATTTGTTCTTCCATACACAGGCTTTCTCACAACTTGATATATATCGCTTGAGGTTCTAACTCCTTTCATCACGACACAATTCTTCTGACATACCTTCATCACTCCATCTTGAGCAATAATTGTGTAACCTTTCATATCCAATCTCCGAAGCGAGATTAAATTTCTCTTCGGTTTTAGGACATACTTGATGTCTCCAAAAATTCTCTGCTTCCCATCGAACATCTTCATCTTAACGATATTCACGTTTTCCACTTCTATTTCAGAATTATCTGCTAACATCACCGACTCCTTTTTTCCTTAATCCCATCGCACCACTCCTTATTTCCTTAATCCCATCGAATCACTTCTTATTTGAATATACGTGAAAGAATGCTTTTAATTCCATGTACCACATATTTTCCTTTTTTTACTATTTCATCACTTGTCATAAACAAATCGTGCTATGGTTCGGCACCGTAGGCTATGTTCTCTTACTCTTTCTCTCTACGTCTGTTTAGATTATCTAAGTTCTCATTCATCTTGGAGCAATCGGAGATGTAGTGACCATATCGTTGCAGCAATGCCACCTTATTTTCGACATATCTCTTGTAAACCATGATCTCTGATTTCTTCTATTGTTGTTTTGTTCCTTACTCCACTTCGAACCCTCTCTTGCAATAAGTGCAAATGAATCAGATGATCTATTTGATAATTTTCTTCTTAATTCTTCGTTTAGAAGACAGTTTGTTACCGCGCTCATAAAAATAACTCCATCATTAGACGAATTGCTCAAAAAATCTACTAGAGTTTCCCAACAGCTCGGAGGGGAACTCAATACTATAAGTGTTTGCATCTCATTTTCAATCGGTATCTTCATGACTGCAAGTTGATTCGCAATATTCTGAATTTCGTTCAAGTGCTCCGCTATTGAGAAATCTTCTTGGAACTTCAAATTCATTAATTCTCTTATTAGAAAAGCCTTGTTCATAACCGTCATTTCTCTCATAGAGATCTATCAACTTCTTCCATAATGTTTCTGCAGTGCTCTTTGATGATACATGGTGGAACACAGACTTTTTTATCTATCTGCAAATAAGACTTCTCGTCTTTCGATCCATCATTACCCAATCTTCATCAGATATCTTCTCTGGTTTGGCGCTAATCCCATAGAGAAGCGCATTTAAATTTTTTAGGCACAACATGTCCTCCATTCTCGACTTCCATATCGACCAATTTATGTTATTCAAACACACCATTTTTGTTGCAATTTGAGTTGTCTCTATTTTCGTCGTTCTTCTCTCAACCAATGCTCTGATACCAATTGTTAGGATTTTTAGGTTCCAAACAATTCAGAAAACCAACACAGAATTTTTTAGAAGAAAGAATAAAATAAAAGCACAAACAAACACAAAAAACCATCAACTTCAACTTCTTCATTCAATTTCAATACGAATTACAAAACTTCTCTTCAACTTTTCTTCTTCTTCTTTTCAAAACAAAATACCGTAATCTATCTATATAAATATAGGCCTAGAAATCTTAAACCTATTAAAATGCCTAATTTACCCATTAAGATCTCATCTAATCTTCCAAAAAAATCTCTAAAAAAAATCTTCAAATTATTCTCCAACTAATTTCCTTATTACATCAGAATTCTCGTCGACATACGTCTGAAACACAAATGCTCGGACCTTTGCAAACGCTCTATCTCTAAAAAAAATCTTCAAATTATTCTCCAACTAATTTCCTTATTACGTCAGAATTCTCGTCGACATACGTCTGAAACACAAATGCTCGGACCTTTGCAAATGCTCTAGATTTCAGAATTCTTCTTTTTCAGACGTCTGTGAGACATATCTTCAGACGTCTGAGACATATCTTTAATTCTAAAATTTGGACTTCAGACGTCTGAAGCCCTATGGGTCACACATCTGATGCACAAGATTGCTGAATACAAGTCAATTTCATAACATATTTTTTGACAGCAGAAACTTTGCCATGGTTTTTTTTTTTTGACAATTTACCTTAAACAAAATACATGCAAATATCAAATGTTCCAAAGCTCCTCGGGAAGGCTGCGTCATTCCATGTGGTTCTTAATTTCTCTTTAACTTTACTGGATGCGTGCTTCCACCTCCCAAGATTTCAATAGAAGCTCAATATTTAACGGTACATCGTATGAGGATAATTCATTATCACTAAAGATTTTTGAGTTTCTTCTGTTCCACAAGCAAAAGAAGATAATTATCTTAAATTATTCCAGCATAAAAAAGCCTCTAAAGACGATGGATCCCAATCAAGAGCCATTTCCTCAATTTCATCGGGTAATCTTGCAATCCCAAACCTTCTTACCATTCTCGTCTAAATATGAAAGGACATTTCAAAAGTAGATGGTTATATGTTTCTTCATGTGAACTAGAAAACTCGCAAGTGCGGTCTCCTGTCAGTGTTCTAAATGTCGGCCGACATCTATGTCGTTGAAATTTCGGTTTTGGAGAGAGATCGACACAAAATTGCCAAATTATTTCTTTTTGCGAAATTTAGAATATATCGGCCAAAATTTCGATATATAATTCAGATCATAAAACTCATTGATCGCTCTATCACTGAGCTATTAAGAAAAAAAATCCATTTAATAAAACCAACAATTTATATTAAGTTATAACGATGATTCTTTTTCAAAAACATAAGTTATATTAATGACATTTATAATACAAAACTGTAAAATCCGATATTTAGAAAATATCACCGAAATTTCTCTGATATCCGATATCAGAATCTTCGGAACGACATGATATCGATCTCTGACATTTAAAACATTGTCTCCTGCCCATCCTTTGCATGCCGTACGTCTATTATGAAAATTTCAACAAAAATTCTTAGCTTTTAAAAGTAATTGCCGATTTCCACATAAAGTCAGACCATGAAGTTTCAAGACCTATAAAATTTCATTACAGATTTGCACCGAAAATTATTTATTTTCATTGAGCTTCGCTGTTCCGCACCACGTTATCTCCATCAAGCTTTGTAAGTAATGCTTTTTCAATCTGCCATATCTTCATAATTTAGCTAGCCAGAAAAGATTGGATTACCTTCACGGCCATCCATTTGAAGATAGATGCCCCATCATTTAACACGGATAAGAACCGACCTTATAAAAATGCTAAATCTGTGCACTTCAAACTTCCGTGTCTCCGTAATAAACCCTTGAAACGGTCTCCGGTTGCAGTCAAATCAGATGTCACATTTGGCACCAGATATCTAAGCATTGGAAAGAAAATCAAAATACTTCACACAATTTGAAAGGATCATGTAGGGGTGACGTAGCCCATGGCTTCAAGTTCAAATTTGGAAGGGACCAATGCATAGGTTCTAGGAGGCTACGGCATCAACTTCTGTATTTATATTTTATATAGATTCAAGTTTCCATATTAATCTTCTTATTAAAATATTACGGTACCCATAATATAAAAAGTAAAATAAGTGGAAGATTTTAGGTCTCAGAATTGAACACCTCATGCTTTACCATTTAGTCAGAGATCGTTTATATAAAAATCTGACTCTGTTTTTTTGTTTCCAAAGTTACACCACGTAAATTATTTAATCAGGTTCTTTTTTTCCTCCCCACGGAATATTACCGCTTGTTACCTTATTCGATCCAAATAGGGGAGACCTTGATTTGTAGTAGTTGGAAAGTTATTTATTATAAGTGTGCATTCACAACATCAATGCTAATTTTAGTGTTATCAATACAAATTTAAATTTTGATTCCCATAGCAACCCTCGTTAAATGAGATTAATATATAAGGTGGATGTAGGAATTTAGCGTTGTATGAGGTTAATATAGGAATTTAGCATCAACCATACCATAAGTTTTTAGATTTCTAAAGTTTTCGTAATGGAAATGCCAAACAAAAGGTGGAAACTTAAAATGGAATGGAGATAACAGTTAGATTTATATCGTCTTTTTTCACCTCCAACCAGAGAGGAAACAAATTGTGCAAAATAATTTTCTCTTTTTATTAGCATAAAATTTGGAAGTTCCTCATAAGACTAACTTAGTTGACCATGCATCCGAAAAATTCGGTATGTGATGGAGGCTGTGATATCCCTCAGATATTTTCCTCCATCAATCTGGTAGCGAGTGGTTTTGAACGGTCGAGACTTGTTTTGGGGGTTGTTGAGCGTGTGAATCTGAATGGGTTGTTGGAAGTTGCTGAGGCCGAGCAACCTGCAATGGAAGTCCCGGGATAGGAAACCACCGTCGGACCCTTCGACGATCAAGTTAGTGCCGGAGAATTAGAGAAGTGTAGCGGCCTATTGGAAAGAGTTTTCGTTACCTGAGTCGTTTGAAAGAGGGGTTTATATAGTGGTCTCGTGGAGCGAGCCGGTGCGAGATCCTCGCCGTCAGTTACACCCTTATGTTATCCCCGCATTAATGGCGGGATACGCCTATTAATGGGGGGACGCGCCAGCGTAGGACGCGGAACGTGGGGCGGCGTATATCTCGTCTAGGCGAGATACGCGGAGCCGTTGCGGGGACGCTTGGGCTCTGCGCTTTCGGTTGATCGGAGAAGCCGAGGAAGCTCGGCCTATCAGATGGCTCGAAAGCGAGCCGGGAGGCCGACGAAGCTCAGGCCTGTCAGATGGCTCGGAGGCGAGCCGGGAGGCCAAGGAAGCTCGGTTGTAGCATTGCTCGAAGGTGAGCTGATGGCTATTTGCTAGGTGAGAATGGAAGGTACTCAGAGAGGTCTCCGAAAGATCGGATGCATCCTCGGAGGCGAAGTCCCAAGGAACGTCCCCAATGCATCTTATTTATTCCACCTCCGTAGCACCCGGGACACGTCATCCGCCACGTGTCGTAATATGAGGAATTCCTACTTGTGAGCATCATCATTAACCCCCCACTCTCGTTCCGACCTATTTACGGGTCGGGTCGAGAGTGGCCTGTTAGGTTTTCTCTGCTCAGCTTGGTTCCGAGAATTCTTCGTGGTAGATTGTCCGGGAACGATATAGCGTTTGACGGTTGCGTCGTTTCGATCTTTAAGTCTACTTGGCGTCTTACTGCGGGTCTAAGTTTTCGCGCGTATCCCTGATGACGTCAGCGGATCGGTGAAATGATTGCGCTTTAAAGAGGGGGCGCCGTTTCACTCGATCGCCAGTTGGGCTACGGGCCACGTGTCCGACGTCGGTTGGCAGGCGGGACAGTCTGTTTCTGACTCCTGGAACGAAGAGATGTCCCCGATGGTCGACCGCCACGTAGAGCCTCGACGGCCGCTAGGCGCGATGCTTCGTTTTGGCGGGAATCGATCTGGGCCGTAAGATACTCTCTTTGGGGTGTATAATAGGAGGGGACCATCCTAGGGCCAACACTTTACCTTAATTCTCTTTCGTTGTTTGAAGATTGCTCGGCGCACCTCCGCTTAGATCGGATCTTTTGTTGCATTTTCCCCGGCAAGTCCCTTGCTTTGAATCAGATTAGATGTCTTCCTCGAAGGTGTATGCAGATGTGGTAGGTGTAGAGTCAGGCGATGAGGCTCCAGTTGCTGGGGCCGAGTCCAGTGGGTCTTCTTCCTTTTCGTCTTCAGATAGCCGAGAGGTTTCTTCTTCTACTGCGTCTTCTGTGTCGGGCTCGACCCCTAGAGTCATGTCTGCCCTAGCCACTCGCCGTCGGGCGGCGATAAGGGCTCCCAAGGTGCGCATCGGGAATACCCGTGATGCGCTCACATGGTCGAGATTTTCGACATCCAGACTCGATTTCATGTCCCTTCTAACTATTCACTCCGTTTAGCCAGAGAGGGTGAGCGGGCAGACCAGGTGCAGGGCAAGGAGATTTCTCTGTATCTGGAAGAATTCTGGGCAGAAATGTGTCTGCTCTTCTCACCTGAGGTTCGTGCGGTGCTTCATTGCTTCCGTTTTGCCTCGGGCCAGCTAGCGCCGAACTCGTGGAGGATCCTCCTCGGGTTTCTGGTCTGGTTAAAATTTGATCGGATCTCCTTCAGTTTGACCCTCCTCTTGTCTTTTCTTTGTTATAAAAATCACCCCGGTACCAGTAAGCAAGAGCCGAGCAGGGTGTACTTTTCGTTTAAAAAATGTAATGGTGGGGCGGCTGGATCGGGGATAGTGGTCGTCCCTTCTTCCATCCATGAATGGAAGGAGAAGTACGTCTTCGTCGGGCCACTGGAGGGCGAGGATTGGCCTGTGCCCACACAGTGGCACAGGGTCGACTGCCCGAGGGTGAAGCAGTCAACCTCCCCCGAGGCGAAAGTGGTGTCCCAGTGGGAACCGATCCAGCGGGCTGATGTCCTGCTTTCCAAGCAGGTACTGAGCTGGGCTGGGCTCAGTCCTACGCGTTTTTTTGGGTAAGTTAGGGTTTTTGACGATCTGCTTAGACTTTTCTAAATTTTCTTTGTCGTTTCAACTTCGCTGATCTTTTCTCCTGTGTGTTCTTTTTTGCAGAGCCCATGGACCGATCAAAAATCATGGCTGCCATGGACGCCAAGGACCAAGAAAGAAAGATCGGTGGCGCAATCTCGTCCCGACCCGGTCCAAGCGCGGCCTCGAGGTAAACTCCTCCGGCCAAGCCTTCCGCAGCATCCCCAGTCCCAGAGGAGCACCGCCGGGGGGAGGGGGTCAGAAGCACGTGCGGAACCTGGCGCCCCAGGCGAGGGAGGATGAGTCTTCCCCCGCCGAAGAAGTCCCCCTCAAGAGACAGAAGCGGGTGGTTTCTCGGCCACCCCCTACCGGGATCCAAGTGCAGGAGGGCAACTTCTTCATTGAGGTGCCCTCAGGGCTATCTGTGGCCGACATCTTGCTGGCGGACATGGAGATGGCAGCCGGGCATAAGATTCCCCAGGGCACCATGAAGGCCCAGGCGGCCGCAATAGCGCAGGAGGCGGTTCAGGTCGGCATCTAGCTTTCTTCGAAAATTCCTTAAGTTTTATTTACACTGTTTTAGGTTTTTAACATGCTTGCTGTTTTCCTCAGGTCCTTGAGCACTGCGCTCTCCTCGTTGCCATGGAGTCTGAGGAAATAGCCCCGGCGATGAAGATAGTGGGCAAATCCTCCTCGCGGGAGGAAAAGCTTCGCCTTCAATTGCAACAAGCGGAAGAGAAGGCGGCCCTCCTTGTCTCGAGATTGGTCGCCGAGTGGCTGACGATCTCAAAACTGAAGGAGTTCCACCGGCTTTTAAACGAGTCCAACCGGGCTATCCAAGCCAAGATGGAGGAGACGAACGGCCTCTACAACGCTATGAAAAGGTCGAGGGATGCCATCAAGAAGGATGCTCAGGCGGCTTTAGACGCGGCGACTTTTGCTGAGAGCCGGGCGGCGAAGGCCGTGGAGGAATACAAGGCGTCTGATCAGTTTTACCTTGATCTCTCCGAATCCACGGCCGTCGGGTGGCATAATGCCCTCGACGCTATCAATGAATCTATGTCGGAGTTGTCGACGGCGAGCTCTGCGCTAAATTCCCCCTCGCTGAGGAAGCGCCGCAGGGGGGAGGTGTCGAGATGGATATAGGGGGCGAGGCTGTCGGCGGCAGCGCCGACCCTGAGGTCGCTGTTTTGGTCCCCGATGGTGGCGTCGAGCAGGGTGAGATCCCGGCCGAGCGGGCGGTCTGAGCTATTCCCCCTCTACTATTTTCTTCTTCTTTTTTTTATAGAATTTTGTAAGCCTCCAGGCATTTTTGTAAGGTTGAGGAGCCCACAATACCTTTGTACATAATTTTGATCATAAATAAAGTATATATTTTCCTTTGCTCGAATGTTTAATCATCCTGCAAGCACTTTTAGCTCGTAAGTCTCTTTATCTTGCTAGTGTTAGGCCGGTGTCCACCCTTTCTAGGTGACGATTGTTCATTGAGTATGAGTCGAACGATAGCCAGGTGTAGAAAGGTCGGTATCCTCTCTTTCCCTGGAGTCGAGATGGCGATTGCGCATCTAGTATGAATCGAACGATAGCCAGGTGTAGGAAGGTCGGTATCCTCCCTTTCCCCGGAGTCGAGGGGCAATCGCGCATTTAGTATGAATCGAACGATAGACAAGTTTGAATAGGTCGGCGTCAATCGATTCTACCCGATCGCCTTGCGATGAGGGTTTTGGATCTACAGCGTTTGTTGGGCAAGAAGTTACCTGCTCGTGGATGAGCCGAACAGGAAGCTACCCAGTCGCCTCGCAATGAGGGCTTTGGATTGACAGCGTTTGTTGGGCAGGAAGCTATCCGCTGAGGATGGGCTGAGCAGAAATCTTCTTGGCGGCCTCGCGATGAGGGCTTTGGATCCACAACATTGTTGGGCAGAAAGCTACCCGCTTATGGATGGGCCGAGCAGGAAGCTACCCGGTCGCCTCGTGATAAGGGCTTTGGACTCACAGTGTTTGTTGGGCAGGGAGCTACCCGCTGCGGATGGGCCGAGCAGGAATCTGCTTGGCGGCCTCGCGATGAGGGTTTTAGATCCACAGCGTTGCTGGGTAGGAAGCTACCCGCTTGTAGATGGGCCGAGCAGGAAGCTACCCGGTCACCTCGTGATGAGGGCTTTGGATCCACAGCGTTTGTTGGGCAGGAATCTATCCGCTGCGGATGGGGCCGAGCAGGAAGCTGCTCGGCCACCTCACGATGAGGCTTTGGATCCACAACATTGTTGGGCAGGAAGCTACCCGCTTGTGGATGGGCCGAGCAGGAAGCACCCGGTCGCCTCGTGATGACGGCTTTGGATCCACAGTGTTTGTTGGGCAGGAAGCTACCCGCTGCGGATGGAGCCGAGCAAGAAGCTGCCCGGTCGCCTCGTGATGAGGGCTTTAGATCCACAGCGTTGTTGGGCAGGAAGCTACCCGCTTATGGATGGGTCGAGCAGGAATCTACCCGGTCGTCTCATGATGAAGGCTTTGGATCCACAGCGTTTGTTGGGCAGGAAGCTACCCGTTGCGGATGGGGCCAAGTAGGAAGCTGCTCGGCCGCCTCGCGATGAGGGCTTTATTATCTCTCTAGTATCTCTTTGGGGCGTCGTTCAACCTTCCGTGACCTATATAGGCAGGAATGGCGACCATCGCGGATGACATGTAGCAGCACCATATCGGGAAAGTGCGATATTCCGTGATTTGCGTTGCTGTGCGAGTAAATCTCGGCCATTGGAAGACTTTTGTTGAGGCTATAAATACCGAGGGCATATTGGTTTCTTCCTAGTCTTGCATTTCCTGAAGATGATCGGCCGTGTGAACACCATCAGGGATATTGTTTCAAGTGACGATGTGTACTTTTATAACCTCGATCGTTCCGAAGAGACGTACGAGGCGGTGATAGACCGCCTAAAGGGCCGCTGTGGGCGCCTACTTCCCCGACGATCTCCTCTCCTTCAGGTGCTAATTTATGCAATATGGAGGACTTCCCCGGGTCTGTACAACACCCTATCTCCGCAGTTGATGGATGAGGCGTTCGATAAAATCCACACTATCCATGGGCTTGGTCTGATCTTAAAGAGTAGGCGGGGTCGCTCGGTGGACCTCCTTCTTGAGAGTTTCCAGCAAAGGTTGGTCGTCGCATCTTGCTCGGCGGACGGGGATCCCGGAGGGTCCATGGCTTCTAGGGTCCGCAAGTACCGTCGGAGGGAGCGGGTTGAGGCTTCTTAGGCTCGGCTGGAGGAGCTTTCTTCGGTGTATCACCGACAATGTTTCCTTAATCTTTGCCCTCCTTTGTTGTAATTGTTGTAAGGCTGGGGAGTCCATAATACCTCTCAATAAATAAATTTCTTCTTTGTTGAGGTGCGTTGTCTCTTTTTATCTCCTCGGTACATTTTATACTTTTTCTTAAAAAACCTTGGAGTCTCGGAACTGAGAAAAGAAACAAAAGGCTGGAGTCCCATGGCGGTGTAAAAAGGTCTCTTCTGTGAGAGGACCTAGCTCAGGAGACTTTATTAAATGCTAATAGGAATTACAAAAGAGGGTACATGTTTATTTATACAACTTAAGTTTTTCGGCGTTATAAGGCCGAAGAAAATTATGCCACCCGGCATCCTGCAGGCGGTATGCTCCACCGGGCAACGCTCATGTTATGAGGAACAGTCCGTCCCCACTTTGGGGAGAACTTATGTAGTCTCCCTTGGTTTATGAACTCGTTTCTTCATAAGACCATATCTCCTGTCTTGAAGGCCCGATGTTTAACTCGGGCATTATAGTAACGAGCGGTTTACTGCTGATAGGCAGTCGTTATGATTTACGCTTCATCCCGCTTTTCCAATAAGACGTCCAAGTTGCTTCGTAGCGCCAAGGTGTTAGCTTCATCGTCGAAGTGTTCGACCCTATAACTGGCAGTCCAATCTCCGCGGGGACCAACGCCTTGGTACCGTAGTAGAGGCTGAATGGGGTTTCTCCCGTGGGTGTTTTCTTCGATGTCCATAACGCCCATAGCACCCGCAGCAATTATTTGACCCAGCCGCCTTGCCTTCCTTCCAAACGGGCTCTGAGATCGCGGATGATGCCTCGGTTCGCTACCTCGGCCTGCCCGTTGCATTGAGGATATGCGACCGTGGCAAACTTCATCAATATGTGGTAGTCGCTGCAAAACTCTTTGACTTTATCGTTTTCGAAGTTGGTCCCATGGTCGGTAACTATGCACCTCAGGATCCCAAATCGAGAAATTATGTTGTTCTGTAGGAACTTTATCGTAGAGGTGGCGTCCAGTTTCCTGATGGGTACGGCCTCTATCCATTTCGTAAAGTAGTCCACGGCAACAAGGATGTATCTGTGCCCGCCCGTGCCGGTGGGAAGTTAGCCCACCATATCCATCCCGCATTATGCAAACGGCCAAGGGAAACTGAGTGGAGTTAGTTTGGTGGCGGGGAGACGAGTTATGCTGCCGAAGAGTTGGCAGTTCTTGCATCTTCTGACCAGCTTCTCGGCATCCTGGTGTATTCTTGGCCAATAGTACCCTTGCAGTGGTGCCTTTTGGACCAGGGTTTGGGCCCCTTGATTTTCTCCTCCGACCCCTTCATGTATCTCTCGCAGAACGTAGTCAGTCTCGTGGGGATCGATGCACCAGAGCAGAGGCTGAGTGTATGATTTCTTGTACAGGTTTCCGTTGCTCCAAACGAAATGGCGTGCTTTGGCCTGAAGCCGACAAGCTTCTCCTCGGTCTTCGGGAAGTACACCGTCCTTTAGGAACTCCACGAGGGGCTTTCTCCAATTTCGGCCTTCTTCCTGAGTTGTGTAGATCTGGAGTGTTACCTTTTCATCTTCCACGCTGAGCCATGGTAAGACTTCGAAGAGGATATTTCTTTTATGGTTGGCCGAATAGGAAGAAGCGAGCTTGCTCAAGGCGTTGGCTTGTGTAACGAATCCAATTTCATTGTACAAATTTTTTTTCAAGTTAATGTACAGAATAGAGTTTCAAGCCTGAGCACAAATTATAAATTAAAATTGTTTGAGAACAGCAAGAAACAACTTGTAGCTCACTGGTAAAGCCTTGCACTGCAGTGGCATAGCCCATGTGTTCGAATCCAATCAGCCACATATATTTTTACTGATTTTTCTTTTAAAGTTTTTGTAAGCCCAAAAGTTTACACGTGCAATACACGTAAAAACTGAAAAGTCACCAAAACAAACATGTGGAAAATTGTATTAACAGCGACTTAGACACGTGGCCTAAATCCTAGCACCCAAAACCCTAGATTGGTCGGCGAGATTATGGTTTGGGCCGGCGCCGCCAGGCCCAACCATCGGTAAAGCCCCCATTTTCATCACCTCAGTCCCTTGGCCTACCCCCACTACTCCTCTTCTGTTTGATTTCCCTGTAAATTAACAGAGAGATTAAATTAACCTCTTTAATCCTATTTTAATGCATTTTTAATTCTCTTTTCAATTCTTAAAACCCTAATTCTACCCTATAAATAAAACCCCACACCCTAGCCCTCTTCATTCTGAAATCTATGGGCAAAAATCCTTAAAATTTTCCAAGGCAAAGAAAAGTACAAGTGGAGTTAGCACTAGGTCATGTTCTGGCGACGATTCGAGACGATTCCGGCGACCCCACGACTCTACGAAACTCCCAATTCTTTCATCATCCTCTCCTCTAAACCCTAAGCTTGTAAGTTCCCTCTCTTCTCTCCTTTTCACATCTCAAAACTTCTTCTTTTCAATGATGTCGGTAAGTGGAGTTATACCGACATTCATTTCTAAAACTTTTTAAAATAACAACTTTTCTTAAGAACTAATTATCTAAATCATTATACTTTGTTTGTTAAACATTAAACAATAATTATATACAACTTTCATTTCAAAACTCCAAGTAAAACAACTTTTATCACACTTGTATGCTTAAATACCATGAAGTTACATATGACATCGTTTAATCATTCTTGCTTATATTACCTCTAGAAAATCTCATGAGGTAATGACTTACCTCTCACACCATGCATTATGACATAACACGATTTTCTTTTAACAATATTTTTGGGACAAATACGCCTTTTACATTAAAATACCATAAACTATTAAAAACTGTATTCTTTAAATTGTATTATTTAAATTCCTTGCAATTATGCCTCTATAACCCATTTTGGGGAATTCGATTCGTTGGTGCAGGTTATCGCACATCCATCGGACTATTAGAGCGAGATGCAGATCTCCTCACGAAGCATACGATCTCGATGGAATTTTTAATGCAATTTTTAAGAAAAACGTGATTTCTATTTAATAAATAAATTTTATTTTTAATAATTATATAAAAAATATTATCAATCCATCTATTTTAAATATATAATAAATTCTATGTTTTTCTAAACAAAAGAAAATAATTATATTTCCATGACAATACCATTAAAAATCTATACAAGTAAAATTTACACAAAAATACCATGAACTATTCAACTAGGTATTTATTCACTAGAATACCTCACTTTTAAAAGTTACATCCATAAAAACCCTAAATACAATAAATAAATATTTAAGATTTATTTTGAAAGTATACTAAAACTATTTTTCATAAAACCCCTCAAGTTATATTAATTTACATTAATGACCCTAGTAAATATAGGTTTAAGTGTGGCCAATTCTCTTGAGCCTCAGGAAGCCGGAGAAAGTGGATGATTGCCTATTTAAGGTAGAAAACTAAAACGGGGTTATCAATGGTAATTGGATTGGAAAAAGTCACAAATCCTGCCGTCCATGTGCAGCAGTTACCGATAACTCCTAAACCTAATTCAGGACCCAAATCTATTTAAAGTTTCTGACTCAATCTGAGTCTCAGTTTACTCTGGATACAATCCAAACATGATTCCAACTATAACTCCATTTCAACATGAATCCAATGTATCAAGTATGAACACTTGAACATGAACATGCAACATGACTCGACTGGACTGAACCATGGATATATTTTGAACTTGACTACATGATTATCCTACATCCGATCTGTTTACATAAACAACTTATACCATGGTTTCGGCAAATCTTTTACAACAAATCATTACAATCAATACAATATGCATTACGGGGTTTTAACGGGATAAATCGGTACAGAATGTATTAGAAGTGGCACGAGACGGTCACCATAATACATCTAACCTGAATATTCGTGCTGTTGTCACGTGGCTTGACGGGTCCTTGTGCTCTGTATACCTTAGTCCATGGATAGTTGGACTCCTCTTGTATACACTGATGCATTTTGCACCAAGCTACAAACAACTACGTTAGTATAACAAAAACAGATAAATTATCAGATCTATTCCTATTATTTGATCTATTTCTCTTTTGGGACTTACTGAGGAATTGTTCGCCGACGACATTCCTATCTCTTCTTTTTTTGGAATGTTGTTAGGAGGACCCGACTCTTAGGAGATCGAGCCCAGCTAAGACGACTTGGAGCATTTCATAGAGGAGTCAGAATTCTAGTTTCTACTTGTACTTACTTTACTTTCAGTTCATATGCCATTGTTCAGGCATCGTTTTCCATTATTGTACTTTACTTTCTAGTTGTATGTAAAGAATGAATATAAATAAAATGTTGTTGTTTCATTATATCTCTTATTATTCTTGTGCTTTACTTTTATATTGCTTATTTACGCTTAACGTGTTTACTTCTGAGTAAATACGTTGCGGCCTCGCCACGTCATCTTCTCTGTACACTGAGAAGTGTGGCGTGACAGGTTTTGTTGGTGGTCCATGCAGGTCAGTTCTGTATGGAAACCTACATAACCATGCAGGGTCAGTTCTGCATAGAATCCTAAGCAATATAAGTTATAAGAATCAGCAACTAAACATTCTTTACATATTTCTTGAATCTATCCTAACCCTATTTTTTTTCCTTTCAAAGGTTATAGATTCTTCCAACAATATGAGCACGAACGTCAATGGCAACACCCCACCGTCACCTCTTCCACTTACACCTACCAAAGCAGCTCCTATCAACGAGCAGACGGTATTACTCGAGGCGATCAAGAGTTTCTTGGAGGAATAGCAGCAGCAGACTGCCATCCTCCTGAATTGCCCAGAAGCCGAGGCACCCGGTGTGAAATGATTTCGGGCACTGTACCCTAAACAATTCTCTGGGAAAGAGAGCCCTTTGAAAGCAGAGAAATGAGCTTAGTCGATTAAGGAAGATCTGGCAGCAGCACGAGTGCCAGATATTGCTTGGGTAAGGGCTGCAAAGCTGCAACTTACAGACAATGCCAGGGTATGGTGGAAGGCTGAAGAAAGCCGACGTACCCAGCCGATCGAATGGAAGACATTTCGCGATATGTTCGACGTGAAATATTTTCCCGAGACTGCCCGTTTTGACATGGAGCAGCAATTCATCCACCTGCAACAAGGCTCTATGTGGAGAAAATCTGTGGATGAGTATGACGCTGAATTTACCATACTTAGCAGGTAAGAGATGTCTCAAATATTCATGTTTTCTAACATCATATACTACACAGCTAATACGAGACCATAGCAGGTTCGCAGCACATCTAATACAGACTGCTGAGATCAGGGCTAGACGATTTCAACAGGGGTTGGACCAGGAGATCCAAGCTGCTTTAGCTACAGGGGATTTCCCAACCCATAATTTAGCTCTGAAGGCTACCCGTCGATATGAGGCAGTGGTGAAGAAGAAGGGCATACCTTAATCTGCCGGTATGAAGCGCCCTGCTATTCAGATGGCAGAAGGAGCCTCTTACAGGCCACCGTTTGTACCAAGGACACCGAGAGTATCTTTTAACTGGTCCAGTCCAGACTTTTGCACCTACTACAGGAGGAATAGACATTTGGTGAAAGACTGCAGGCGTGCAAACGGCCTGTGTTTAGTCTGCGGCTTATCCACTCACGACATTGGTGTATATCCTCGTAGACTCAATCCGAATCTAGCCTCCAGACCAGCCATCACTTTTCCGCAGCGGCCAGCTATTCAGGCACCTGCACCTCGACTTGCTCTCCCAGCTCCACCTCCCCGTGGATCTACTGTACCTCCTCTTCGTCAGTTCCATCAAGCACAAAGGAACCTACCTCAAGGACAGAGGAACAGACAGAGTAATTCTCCCCTAGCAAGGAGAAACATACCTAGGCGTTAGGCTTCCACAATGACTGTGGAAGAAGCTGAAACCACTGGCCAAGTCATCACTGGTACAATCTTAGTAACCTCACTTCCTGCACTAGCACTCTTCGATACTGGAGCATCACATTGCTTTATATCGCAACGGTTCATCCGAACTCATGCGATTCCAGTAAAACCGCTTGTATCCAGCTGGAATATCAGTTCAGAGAACGAAGTTCTAAAGGCAACTTTGGGATACGACCTGTGTCCAGTAGTCATCTGCAGCAGAGAATTTTATGCTGACTTCAAGGTGCTGGACATACCAAACTTTGACGTAGTCTTGGGTATGGACTGTCTAGGAACTTTCTATTCTACCATTGACTGTCATCAAAGGAGGGCAGTGTTCGAGATTCCAGACCATCCGGTCTTTTATTTCAAGAGCGGAGACCGTACACTGGAGCCTAGCATTTACAAAGCTAAACCAAAGAAGGCAGTGATTGCAACAATACAAGCTGAAGAAGACAAGCCAGAAATAGTTCGAGAGTTCGAAGATATATTTCCTAAAGACATCTCAGGTTTGCCTCCCGATCGAGCTCTTGAATTCAGTAATGACTTAGTATCTGGTGCACAACCGGTGATCAAAGCATCATATCGCTTAAGTCTTGAAGGATTGAAGGAGATCCGCACTCAGCTGGACGAACTTTTGAAAAAAGGATGGATTTGTCCCAGTACTTCAAGTTGGGGATCTCCAGTGTTGCTTGTGAAGAAGAAGGAAGGTTCATACAGAATGTGCATTGACTACCGTGCTCTGAACGAAGTCACGATAAAGAACAAGTATCCACTACCGCGAAGCGACGATTTGTTCAATCAGCTAAGTGGGTCTTGCGTTTTCTCAAAGTTAGATCTTCGTTCGGGTTATCATCAGGTGAAGGTCAAGGAGTCTGATATTCCGAAGACGGCATTCAGGACTCGCTGTGGTCATTATGAGTTTCTCGTGATGCTATTTGGAGTAACCAATGCACCATCCATATTCATGAATCTAATGAACCAAGTTTTCCGAGAGTACCTAGACAGATTTGTTGTTATTTTCATCGACGACATCCCGGTATATTCAAAGAATCGGAAAGAGCACGCTGAATATTTGAGGATTGTCCTGGAGACTTTGCGACAACATCAACTCTATGCCAAGTATAGCAAGTACGAATTTTGGCTAGATCAAGTCGGATTTCTCGGGCATATCGTTTTAGGCGAAGGAATCTCAGTTGATCCAGCTAAAGTACCAGCAGTAAGTGAATGGCCGAAACCAAAGACGGTGAAGGACATTCGAAGTTTCCTGGGTTTAGCAGGATACTACCGAAGATTCACAGAAGGCTTTTCGAAGATTGCAACACCCCTGACCAAGCTCACACGTAAAGATGAAGTATTTGTGTGGTCAGAAGCATGTGAACAAGGTTTTGTAGAACTTAAGTCAAGATTGACATCAGCGCCTATTCTTATAATACCGACCAATCTGGAGGTTTTGTTGTGCATTGCGATGCATTCGGTAAGGGATTAGGATGTGTTCTACACTAGCACGGTAAAATTGTAGCTTATGCATCAAGACAGCTGAAGATTCATGAGCGCAATTATCCAACGCAAGATCTGGAGTTGGCGGCCGTTATATTTGCACTGAAAATTTGGCGTCATTATCTGCTTGGAGAACGAGTAGATATATACACAGATTAAAAAAGTCTGAAGTATGTGTTTACTCAGAAAGAGTTGAACATACGGTAGAGAAGATGGCTAGAACTTATGGCGGACTTCGACATCAACCTACAATATCATCCAGGGAAGGTGAATGTAGTTCCTGATGCACTTAGTCGCCAACCACTATCAATGAATATCACTGCACAGTGGAAGTTTCAACAAGAATTACATAAGATGGAGATAGAAGTGGTTATGCCAGGTAATACTTCAAAAATGATGAACTTACAAGTTCAGTTTACTATTGTCAATCAGATCAAAACAGCTCAAGCAAGTAATGCCAAGTTGCAAAAGATCAGAGAACAAGTAGAAAGTGGACTTAGAATAGACTTCATCATCCATGAAGACGGATTTTTGAGATACGGAAGCAGATTGTGTGTACCACAAGGTCCTGTTCGGGAAGAGTTGATGAAAGAAGCTCACAGCTCCCCATACTCAGTACACCATGGTGGTACAAAGATGTACAAAGATCTACGACAACATTACCGATGGCATGGAATGAAGCGTGAAGTAACCAAAAGCGTAGCCAAATGCTTGGTGTGTTGGCAAGTAAAAGCTGAATATCACAGGACTGCTGTTTTACTTTAACCGTTACCTATTCCAGAATGGAAGTGGCAACACATCACCATGGACTTCGTGACTGCACTTCCTCGTAGCACGAAAGGTAATGATGCGGTATGGGTTATTGTGGATCGACTCATAAAGTTGGCTCATTTCATCCCATTTCGAGTTGGCCAACCTACTGAGACACTAGTAAAGAAGTACATGGAAGTAAGTCTGAATCTAAGTAAGATTTAACTCTTCATAGTATATTATTTCTGATACCCATGAACTCATTGATTAGTCTAAAATATTGCACATTTGAATGAATATTTTCTCCACCATTGTTAAGTACTAAAAGGTGTTTATTGTAATTATATAACATATGGGGGTTTATGTGTAAAAAGTTTATTATCATACGTTTCTACATTATAATTAACATAATGAGAGAAAATACATGCATATAATATTTATATGAAATATTAGTAATTAAAATATGCATATCATATCAAATATTTCTAATCAATATTCTTAAGATATTATATCTTTTAAATGGTTAGGATAATATCTCAAAAATACCAAATGCTACTAACACTATGATTTGAGATATTGTGCAGATATTAGCTCTGGTCTGGAATCCAAGCAAGAGATCTGAGTCAAATTGGGATATCGAAACCGAATCTGCCAAAATTTAGAAGCAAATCGAGAGATCTAAAAACGGCAGAGACTCAGAGCATTATTTTAAGAATCTAGATATCAAGAGGATCTCTAAATATCAAGATAAAAGACCATAAAAAATCCCAAAAATTGATTCCATCAAGACGCCGTGGAACTGCGGCCAAACAAGCCTATATGCGGCGGTTCCGCGGCGGTTTGTGGTCCATTTGATATGATATTTTTGGATATTTGATCGTAACAGCATATATTCACATAGGGAAACTAGGGTTTCTGGTTTGGGGACTATATATAGGACCGAGAGCTGCACATTAAAAATCATCACCGAAGAGACCAAGAGATCCAAGAGATCCACGCATCCGAGTGATCATCATCTATTCATCTACCTCTTACAAGAGTGAGATCTAGAGCAAACTAGGGTTCTTGTATTTTACTTTCTATGGAGAAAAATTGCAAATTCCATAGTTGATTAATAAAGGTAGTGTTTTTGTTATTCGTTTTTGCAATTAATTTCCGCACTTACTTTCTGCACCTTAACTATGTTTTCATTCTTCTTCAACCTTTCTTCTAAATCTCAAACCATGAGTGAGTAATTCCTACCTTGCTATGGTTCGCAGGATAGAATAGAACAATGGATGAGAAAATCATTTAAACTTCTTTTAAACATTTTAAAGTTTATAAAGTTTAACAAAACAAATGTTAGCATTCTAATCGGGCGCGCTATCAATCTATCGATAGTCACGACCACGATTTGAGATTAGTTAAACACTTGTTTTAGTAAAAGCTAGACATGAATAGAGATCAATGAAAGGACACGGGTTAAGAGTGGGAACCCTATTCTCTCCAAGAACCCTAATCTACATTCATCACTATCGATCTAGTTTTAAACTATTAAAAGATAAAAGGAGTCATTTTTAATTAGTCATCCATTACTACTAAGTTCTATGAACCCTACAAGCCTTTTCTTTATAAATTCTACATCCGTATTAAAATAGATCTACAACTAATCACCCTTCTTTCAATAAACTCGTCTAAACCAAGAAAAGAGTTCACGTTTTCCTACGGACAACCAGTACTAATCGCGCCTAACTACTAGAGACACCGTCTTGATTGCGGTATTTACAAACACTCTTTTTTTAAGATAAATCAAATGGCGCCGTTGCCGGGGAAACGGTCGTAATTTTTTTCTTGTTATTCGGGTTGATTTCTTAAAAAATCCAGCAAACATATTATAAACAAGAACCAAAACCGCATCTTGTGTATTTAACGATTATTGTGTGAGTTTTGAAATGGGATCTGGACTAACTGGAGTAAGGAAATAGAGATTCAGAGACTATCAGCTTGAACTAGAGGAGTATAGGAGGGCCCTGAAGAAAAATTAGCAAAAGATCCCTCAAGACGGCGGCAGAACCGCGGCGGAAATAGGCTTTTTGCGGCGGAACCGCGGTTGGTTGGGTGATTTGCAGCCCCAAAATCCTCTGGTATTTTCCTAATATCATTCTCTCTCCTCTAAAGCTCCAATAATATGATTTTGCCGGTAAAATTCTTTGCAAATATCGCCGCTCAAAATTCTTTTTTGCCTGTTTTGATATTGGTTTGTTTGTGCATATCTAAACCGGACATTAAGGGGCAATAACCCAAATCCAGATTAGGTGGGGATTTCATCACCCTTCCTAGGCCCTACAAATCACAAAACGAGCATACTATCACCCTATATTAATTAAAAAAATCTAGACCAAGGCTCTAAGGACTGTCGCGCTCAATTAGGACAGAGGAGGGTCGTGGATAATTTATCGCTTATCCGCATTTCTCTTGTGGTGTCTAGACAAGTATGACTAAGGAAAGTGGTTACTTAATGAGGCCCGCTATTTCGGTGATACATATAGCGGATACCTCCCACTTACCTGGCACTTAACTGGCCACAAGAGTGATAAAGAGGTGGTAGAGAATTGATCCTGCGACTTATCCTTTGGAAGTCTGTCACGCCCCGCTTCCCAGTGTATGGGCAGAGGACGCGACGAGGCCGCTATGTATTTACCATGAAGTAAATAAGCTAAGCAAAGCAATATAAATAAAAATGCACAAAACAGTGAGGGAGTGTAACTTTTATTAACAGAAACTTTATTTATTAACATTCTTTTGTACAATGCATGGAAAGTAAATACATCTGAATGAAAGTAATGCCTAAACAGTGGCATAACAGAAAAGGAAATACAGAATGTAAAAAAAAAGTACAAGTGAAACTACAGCTCGGGATCTTCAGTAAACTGGTCTAAGTCTTCGGCGCTGGGCTCGATCTCTAGAAGGTCCGAATCACCTGACGACATTCAAAGAAGAAGAAAGAGAATGTTGTCAGCGAACAAATCGCTCGGTAAGTCCCAAAAATAAAGGAGAAGTAGAATAGACAGAGAGGGAGTGTAACTTTTAAAGTTAACGCTATTATTTATAGCTTGGTACAGAAGGATGCTAGTGTATACGAGAGGAGTCTCTATATGCCAGAGACTATGAGCAACAGGAGTATAAGGAATCGTTTATGCCACGGTACAACAGCAACAGGAATTCAGGTTATGTGTCTTAAGTCTTGCAGCCTCGTGCCACTTCTAACACCTTCCGTACCAATCTACCCCTTAAACCCCGTGATGTCTTGATTATATAGTTGTATTGTCTTGTAAATTGTATTGTCTTGTATAGATGGATGACTTGCCAAAACCATGATATCAGTAAATGGATGTAACTGGAGAATCATATAAATGGAAGTATATCCATGGTTCGGTTCGGTCAATACAGATTGAATAGATTGAATATATGTATTCATGTATTCATGTTGAATTGTAGTTTGTAATTGAATCATATTCAAGTCAGATTATTATAATGAGACTCAATCTGAGTCATAATAATTAGGAAAGAAATTGAAATCCTGAATTAGGTTTTAGCGTTATCGGTAACCGCTGCACATGGACGGCAGGATTTGTGTATTTTTCAAAGACGATTATTGTGTTGATAACACCGTTTGTTAAGTTGTCTATCTTAAATAGGCAAGCATCCATATCTCCGGCTTCCTGAGGCTTAAGAGACTGGTCCCGCTTAAACCTATGTTTACTAGGGCCCTCAGGGTAATTTATAAAACCTGAGGGGTTTTTATGTAAAAATAATTTTGTATAGTTTACAAAATACACATCAACTATTTAATTATCGTCTTTATGGTTTTCATAGCTGTAGATTTTATATATGTGACATTTCTAGTGAATAAATCCTATTTTTCATAATATATGGTATTTAATTGTAAAGTGTTGGAATTGTATGGAATTTCATGGTATTTTCATGTAAAGTGATTCTTTTGATTTAGAAACGTTGGAATATTTATAATATATCAAAAATAGATATTTTGATCATACATATATATATATACATATATATATATAAATATTTATAAAAATAATTTTAATTTCTTATTTTCTAGAAATCTCATTTTCTTAAAATATTTGTATTTTAAATTTTTCGAGACCGTATGCTCCTTGCGGAGGCCTGCGTCTCGCACTACTAAGCCCGAGGATGTACGATAATCCGCACCTTCTCGAACGGGTTCTCCAAACGGGTTGTAGCGGCGTTTTGCAAAGATTTGTAAAAATACGTAATCTTGTGAAAATGGTTTTTATAAGTTAAAGGTAGTTTTGTGTAAAACGGTATTTTCCCGAATCTATATTTCCTAAAAGGTATTGTGCTATGTTGTATATGAGTGTTGTGAAGAGGTAGGTCATTACCTCGTGATCTATCTAAAGGTATAGTAAGATTAATGACGTTTTAAAATCGAAACTAAACTACATGGTATTTTACTAAAAAAGTGCGATAAAAATTGGAATATGAAATATTTTGCTATGGAACTTGTTCATGATATTTTGTTAATTCTTAATAGTCAAGATGTAAGAGTTTTGTATGGTTGTGTTAAGGAAAATTGAACTTTACAAAGAAAACCGAATCGGAAATCAGATTTAACTCCGCTTCCGTCGGGTTTTAGTAAAAAAAGTTTTAAGAATAGATTAGAGAAGAGGGAGGTGGGACGTACTTGTTGTTAGGTTAGAGAAGAGGAAGAGGAGGAAGTAGGATTTGCCGGTGCGTCGTTTCGTCGCCAGGAGTTCCTAGGGTCGTCGTCGGAATTTCGCCTGAGTTCCGCCCTTCGCTAACTTCACTTGCACACAAAAATTATAGAGAGTTTTCTTGAGAGTTTTGAACAGAGTTTGTGAGTGAGAGGTGTGTATTTAGGGGTGGTATTTATAGGGTAATCTAGGGTTAAGGTAGATGAAAAGTTGTATTGAAAATGTATTAAAAATTGTATTAAAAATATGGTTTAATGGGGTTTTTACTCTCTCTGTTAATGTGCAGAGAAATTAAACTGTGCAGGAGTTACCAGAAGATAAAAAGACAGAGAAGTCATGAAGGGTCAACTCGGATTTGATCGAGTCAACCCGGCCTGGGCGGCCGAGTCAGCCACGCCGCCGGCTGAGTCACGGCGAGTCGGGCCGGGGTTCGTCGCCGTAGGTCGTTCGTCGGTTGGTCTTCCCCCTGGTCCAGTTTGTTTTATATGTGACGTGGGGTTTTTACGAGTTATGCACGTGTAGACCCTTGGACTTCTAAAAATTTAAAATAAAACAATATTAAAAATAATGTGGGTGATGGGATTTGAACTCTGGTGCTTTGGTTGAACAGTGCAAGGTCTTACCAGTGAGCTACAAGCTCTTTCTTGCTATTAAAAAGAAAACAAATACTTATAGTACTCACAGGAAATGCAAATACCCTAAGTATACATTAACTTTTAAACAAATTTTTTGTACACTGAAATTGGAGTTGTTACAGTCTACCCTCCTTACAAAAATTTTGTTCTCGAAATTTACAAATTTTATTTTAAGGACTAATTTACAAATAGGTGGGGGTATCTTGTACGTATCTCATCTTCCCTTTCCCATGTCGATTCTCCTGGAGTGTCTTTTCTCCACATCACTCGAACCAAGTTGACTTCCTTGTTCTGAAGTGACTTCACTTTCCTGTCCACAATCTCCACAGGTTGTTGCTCACAAGATAAGTCGGGATGTACAGTGAGCTCGGAATGAACGAGAATATTTCTAGGGTCACTCACATACCTTCTGAGTTAGGATATGTGGAACACATTATGCACTCCTTCCAATGAATGTGGAAGTTCCAAGCGGTATGCCACTTCACTGAGTCATTCGAGTATGTCGAACGGTCCAATATATCTCGGACTTAGCTTACCCCGTCTTCCAAATCGAATCACTCCGCGGTTCGGAGATATCTTTAAGAATAAGTGATCTTCTGGATGGAACTCCAAGTGACATCGCTTTGCATCAGCCCAGTGCTTCTGTCGATCTTGGGCTATGCGCATTCTTTCCCTGATAGTACGAACTACATCAACAGTTGTTACTATCATCTCAGGTCCAAGGAGTTCTCTATCTCCGATATCGTCCCAACTTAATGGCGATCGACACTTCCTTCCATAAAGTGCTGCAAAAGGTGCTATTCCTATGCTTGCTTGATAGCTGTTGTTGTATGAAAACTCCACAAGATGTAGGTGATCTTCCCACGATCTTTTGAAGTTTAACATACACGCTCTGAGCATATCCTCCAAGATCTGAATAGTTTGCTCAGACTGACCATCTGTTTGAGGATGATAAGCCGTGCTGAAGTTCAGACTTGTTCCCAAGCTCGCTTGCAGACTCTGCCAAAATTGCGATCTGAACCTGGTGTCACGATCGGAGACAATGCAGATCGGTACTCCATGAAGTCAGACAATTTCCTGTATGAGTTCATGGGTATCAGAGATAGTACATATTTAAAGAGTTTAAATCTTAAGTAGATTCTTACCTCCATATACTTCTTTGCTAATTTCTCAGTTGATTGGTCAACTTGAAATAGGATGAAATGAGCCGACTTTGTGAGTCGATCCACAATAACCCATACCACATCGTTACCCTTTGTGCTGCGAGGAAGAGCAGTTACAAAATCCATTATGATGTGTTGCCACTTCCATTCTGAGATTGGTAACGGTTGAAGTTATTCAGCAGTCCTGTGATGTTCAGCCTTTACTTGCTGACACACCAAGTATTTTGCGACGCTTCTGGCTACTTCACGCTTCATTCCATGCCACCAGTAATTCTGACATAGATCTTTGTACATCTTTGTACCTCCAGGGTGTACTGAATAGGGAGAGCTGTGGGCTTCTCCAGATGGTCACCACTTTCTCCTTCTCCAGATGGTCACTTCGTGTCGTGTGTGTTTGTTTTGTTTGTGGTTGCCCGTGGATTGTATACGGAGATTAATGTTGTCGCCCGTAGGACGTGGATTAGTCCAAATCCGTATCTTCTTAGATTTGGGTTTTGGTTTGGGTTTAAGGATACGTTAGTCTTATTTGAGACTAAGATCAACTTAAACGTTTGTTAAGGATACGTCAGTCTGATTTCCAGACTAAGATCAACTTAACAGGATCATTTAGATCCAACAAGAGAGCATTTGGGCTCTATTGTTTAGTTTAGGGACATTTCGGTCGATTTTCAGTTTAGGGACATGGTGGTCCATTGTTAGTTTAAAGACATCCCGGTCAAGGTTAAGGACATCGTAGTCCATGGGTTTAAAGGGACCCCACAGTCCAGTTTAAAGACATCGTAGTCTATAAAGTTTAAGGATATCGTAGTCCATGAGTTTAAGGACCCCACAGTCCGTGAAATGTGTGGTTATCGGGACCCGTCACCTCTCTGAAGACGTTGAAGGATTACAACGACAAATATTAGAGGAGTTCAGAGATGTACCCTTGAACCAAAGTAGATTAAGTGATCTGTAGCCCAATTTGGAACTAAGATCAATTAATTAAGTTATGAGCGCATTGGCTCAGTTGAGTCTGAATTGAGAACTTATGGCCAATTTGGGCTAAGTCCACTTAAGTTTGAAATATTGGTCCTTTGGTTAGACCGTTGAACAGTTGCCTGGGTTCAGCCCCTCATTATTTAGCAATGCTAAACATTTTCATCTTTGATTTTCTCAATTTTGAGATTCATTTGGAGGAGGGACTTTTGCCTCTGGAAAATTAGCCAATTTGGCTAAAAGTAGTGTTAAACACTAAAGAACAACATTGTTAAACTTTGGAGACAGAACTCTTAAATTAGTCTTAAACACTAGAAAATAACAGTGTTAAACACTGGAAATTAGTGTTAAACACTAAAAGAGGAAGGGGTCACGTGGGAGCACGTGATGACATCAAAAAGTGTGGCCAGATCCCCTTTATTTTGTTCTGCAAATGAGTGTTAAACACTTTTAATTTTCATAGCCATCACGTGTGGGCACGTGATGTATACTCATGCCCTGATTTATTAGAACATTTATTAGGGGTCACGTGGTAACACGTGAGAGCGCCCAGAATTGTTTCTGCCTTTGCTTTTGTTCCATATATAATGAGGGTCACGTGGGGGCACGTGAAGCATTTCCTCAAAGCTTTCCTCTTCTCATTTTTGGGGGATCTGTTCGGCGGTCACGTGGGGCACATGACCTTAGTCTTTTCATCCACAGAGATTTTTTAAGTCTCCTTATTTTATTTTGAGAATTAAATTCTCCGTATGGTTAATCCTGATCATGATTTTGGAGGAATTAAATTCCTATTATGAAAGAATAAAATTCTTATATAGGGTTAAATCCTAATTTTCTTTTTAGAGAAATTAAATTCCCATATATGTAAAAGAATTAAATTCTTGTATAGGGTGAAACCCTAGTTTCATTCATTTTTTTAAGAGAAATTAATTTCCTGTGGATTTGAGAGAATTAAATTCTCAATTAGGGTTAAACCCTAGTTCTGTCCATCTTGAAGGAATTAAATTCCTGTAGTTTTGGGAGAATTAAATTCTCATATAGGGTTAAACCCTAACTTTATCTTGGAGGAATTAAATTCTTATAATTTTAGGAGAATTAAATTCTCTAAACTCAATTCCCCCTCTAAGTTTTGGATCTGCATGGCAAGATCTCAACCCGATGCGAATTAAATTCTCAACTTATGGGGAGATGCGCTCTTTGCAGATCTTCAACGAGAGGAAGAACTAAGTTCTTTTGTGCAGAAGAGTTAAACTCTTAGATTTGAGAATTAAATTCTCCTTTTGATGTTTTGATCCCTTTCCTTTTCTTACCTAGGGTTTTCTCTCTTGAGAATTAAATTCTCCTCTCTTTTTTCTCTCTGTTGTTGTTATCTCCCAAAAAAAAAGTATATCATTCTCTTCTCTTCTTGGCTCCTATTTATAGGAGAAAAAAAAGAATCAATTTGTTTTGTGAATTTTTTATTGAAAGATTTTAATTAATTTTGTAACCAACATGATCTTTTAGATCACTCAGTGAATTTTATTCACCATTGGATTTTTAATCTAAAAGATCTTTTATCTGTTATTCAAATTTCAGGGAAATCTTTCCTTGTATAGAATCTTTCCATAAATTGGTGATTTTTAATCACCATTGGATTTTTAATCCAACGGTGCTCCATTTTATAGAGCACCATCTTTTTTGTTTGGAAATATTTAAAGTAATATTTTTCCAGTTAGGGTTTTTGATTTCCCTTAATTACAATTTAATTCTATTATTTCAGAGATTTTAGGATCCCATCACGTGTTGACACGTGACTCCCTCGATAAAGCATTTAACCAGAATTTAATTCTGTTGTTTTAGAGAACTCAGGAATTATCACGTGTCAGTACGTGACCCTTGGTCACGTGTGAGCACGTGATGCCCCATTGGGGTTTTTCCTCGTTATTTTATTATACTTTTAATTCTATTTAATGAGTTTAAAGGCCTAACACGTGTTGACACGTGACCCCATTGTTGGAATTTAATTCTTATTATTTCAGAGGGTCTAAGAGCCCATCACGTGTTAGCACGTGACCCCACTGATTAATTATTTAATTAGAATTTAATTTTATTAATTTAGAGAGCTTAGGAACCCATCACGTGTCTGCACGTGACCTTTGGTCACGTGTGGGCACGTGATGCCCCATTGGGGTATTCCTTGCTGTTTTATAATATTTTTTAATTCCTTTCAGTGGGTTTAAAGGCCCATCACGTGATGGCACGTGGCCCCATTTAATTATTTATTTTATCCAGTGCCTACAGGCTTTGCCTGTAAATGGTCATGTGTGGGCACGTGATGCCCGGTCACATGTGGGCACGTGATACCTCATAACTTTTGATCCCGGATGAATTATGAGGCCCATAATATATCAAATCGAAGGATTTTTCGAGACGCTTTCGATACCATCAGAATTTAGCTATTTCTCATTCGGGAGTTTGTCAAAATACAGCCCGGAAAACACTGGTTCGCATTTTCTTAAGCATATCGCTGCCATTTGATACCTTAGGCTTTTTGCGCAGAAATTTTTTGGCGGGAACAAATGCCCTCCACTACTTTGCCCACGTAAGTATGTACATAGGTGAAGTAGTGCAGAGTTACGCATGGAAATATAATTGATGGTTTAGGAGACAAGTTTAGGGTTCTTGTAACCTAAGGCTTTTTCATCTTCATGAGCCGTAAGGGTCTCAAGAAGGTTTTTTCGCCCTACAGGTCGAGAGGATACCGCAGGTGTATTTTCTCTTTAGGGGTCGTGGGGACTCCTAAGTGCGTTTTCCCTTGAGAGTCGTAAGGATCTCACATGAGAATTTTCTCGCTTACAAGTCGAGAGGACTCATAAGTGATTGATTCCCTTCTTGTCGATGTTTGACTTCGGGGAGTGTGGACCGTAGATAGTCCATCTTGACCTCTTTGTAGGGCAGTGATGGCTTAGGAGATAAGGTTAGGATCTGCCACCTAAGAATTTTCAACTTTATGAGCCGTGAGGGTCTTATAAAGACTTTTCTCCCTACGAGTCGAGAGGATCACGTAGGTGTATTTTCTCCCTAGGAGTCGTGAGGACTCCTAAGTGTGTGTTTTCTCTTGAGAGTCGTAAGGATCTCACAAGAGAATTTTCCCTCTTACAAGTCGAGAGGACCCGTAAGCGGTTGTTTCCCTCCTTGTCGAGATTCGACTTTGGAGAGCGTGGTCCGTGAATAGTATGCAAGAGTTCATTTTGGACCGACTTGCAGGGCCCCAGTGCTTAGGAAACATGTTTTTTAATCCCCATTGCCTAAGGCTTTACCTTACGAGTCAAGACGAATCGAGAAGTTCTCGTAAGGATGTCCTAACGTCACAGTTAACCCTTGCTCTTTACGACAAAGGTCCGTTAGGGTCTGTGGTACTAGGATTTTTTCCGTCGTACCGTCGCGTTGGCTGATGTATTCCTTGATAGGCAATCTTGCTGTTCGAGTAGCCTTACGACTGTCGTGTCTCTGATCCCTTCGTGGGCTGGACAAGACGTCTTTAAGCAATCTTCCTAGGCAGTTTGACCGTCGGAAGAGCAAGCGTTAGGAATTTTGCCCTGCCGCTTTTTACTTGAGGTTAGGCTCATTTTGGAGAGCCCCGATGAGTCATAACCACTTCGCGCTGGTGTGGGATGATCTCCGATAGTCTTTCAGGTTTTATATGAGTTGCCGTCAAGACCCTGAAGTTAGGAATTTGGCCTTCGCTTCGTTTGCTGGCACCGCGTCTGCTGTATCGAGACGAATGTCGCGGTTGTCTCTAGGTTGCATGTGAACCGTCGAGGTTTGGAACTAGCGATTTTGCCATGGCTCCGTTGTTTGATTATTGCGTCTGAGTCCTGTTGGAGGAAGAACGCTATGGTGACATCGCGTCTACTGTATCGAGACGAAAGTCGAGGTGGTGACCACTCCATGTAGGATGATCTCCAGTAGTCTTTCAGGTTTTATATGAGTTACCGTCAAGACCCTGAAGCTAGGAATTTGGCCTTCGCTTCACTTTGCTGGCATTGCGTTTGCTGTATCGAGACGAATGTCATGGTTGTCTCTAGGTTGCTGGTGAACCGTCGAGGTTTGGAACTAGGGATTTTGCCGTGGCTCCGTTGTTTGATTGTCGCGTCTGAATCCTGCTGGAGGAAGAACGTTGTGGTGACGTCTCGTCTGCTGTATCGAGAAGAAAGTCGAGGTGGTGACCACTCCATGTGGGATGATCTCCGGTAGTCTTTCAGGTTTTATATGAGTTACTGTCAAGACCCTGAAGCTAGGAATTTGGCCTTCGCTTCACTTTGCTGGCATTGCGTCTGCTGTATCGAGACGAATGTCGTGGTTGTCTCTAGGTTGCTGGTGAACCGTCGAGGTTTGGAACTAGGGATTTTGTCGTGGCTCCATTGTTTGATTGTCGTGTCTGAATCCTGCTGGAGGAAGAACGCTGTGGTGACGTCTCGTCTACTGTATCGAGACGAACGTCGAGGTGGTGACCACTCCGCGCTGGTGTGAGATGATCTCCGATGGTCTTTCAGGTTTTATATGAGTTACCGTTAAGACCCTGAAGCTAGGAATTTGACCTTTGCTTCGTTTGCTTTGGCGTGTCCGAATCCTGTTGGAGGAAGGACGCTGTAGTGACATTTCGTCTGCTGTATCGAGACGAATGTCAAGGTGGTGACCACTCCGCGCTGGTGTGGGATGATCTCCGATAGTCTTTCAGGTTTTATATGAGTTACCGTCAAGACCATGAAGCTAGGAATTTGGCCTTTGCTTCGTTTGCTTTGGTGCGTCCGAATCCTGTTGGAGGAAGGGCGCTGTAGTGACATCTCATCTGCTGTATCGAGACGAACGCCGAGGTGGCCGAGGTGGTGACCACTCCACGCTGGTGTGGGACGATCTTCGATAGTCTTTCAAGTTTTATATGAGTTACCGTCAAGACCATGAAGCTAGGAATTTGGCTTTTGCTTCGTTTGCTTTAGCGTGTCCGAATCCTGTTGGAGGAAGGACGCTGTAGTGACATATCGTCTGCTGTATCGAGACGAATGTCGAGGTGATGACCACTCCATGTGGGATGATCTCCGATAGTCTTTCAGGTTTTATATGAGTTACCGTCAAGACCCTGAAGCTAGGAATTTGGCCTTTGCTTCGTTTGCTTTGGCGTGTCCGGATCCTGTTGGAGGAAGGACGCTATGGTGACATCTCGTCTGCTGTATCGAGACGAACATCGAGGTGGAGCTGGGATTTTGCCGTCACTCCACTTTGTTTCGACCATGGGGTCTTTTGTTGACGTCACATTTGCATCCTGCTGGACTACGAAGGAATGCCATTGTTGACATTGCGTCTGCTGTAACAAGACGAATGCTGAGGTGGAGCTGGGATTTTTCCGTCACTCCGCTTTATTTCGACCATGAGGTCTTTTGTTGGCGTTGCTTCTGCATCCTGTTGGACTGCGAAGGAACACCATTGTTGACATCTCGTCTGCTGTATCGAGACGAATGCTGAGGTGGAGCTGGGATTTTGCTGTCGCTCCGCTTTGTTTTGACCGTGAGTTCTTTTGTTGACGTTGCATCTGCATCCTGCTGGACTGCGAAGGAACGCCATTGTTGACATCTCGTCTGCTGTATCAAGACGAATGCTGTGGTGGAGCTGGGATTTTGCCGTCGCTCCGCTTTGTTTCGACCGTGAGGTCTTTTGTTGACGTTGCGTCTGCATCCAGCTGGACTGCGAAGGAGCGCCATTGTTGACATCACGTCTGCTGTATCGAGACGAATGCTGAGGTGGAGCTGGGATTTTTCCGTTGCTCCGCTTGATGGTGAAACATCTGTGTCATGCTGGAATGAGGAGGCCTACCGTTGTTGGTCTCCAGGCTGCAGATGTGGCCATTGAGATTTGGAACTAGGGACTTTGCCATGGTTCCGTTTCGTTGCGACTCTGAGGTCGATTGTTGACGTCACTTCTGCATCTGGTTGGAGTGAGGAGAAACGTCGTTGGTGATCTCTAAGTTGTCGATGTTGACGTCGAGACCCTGAGGCTAGGGATCTTCCTTTGCTTCATTTGTTTTCATTGTGTCTGCAATATTGCGACAAATGTCGAGGTTGTCTCTAGGTTATCTATGAACCGTCGAGATTTGGCTTCGCTTTCTGATAGAGCCTGTTGGGAAGGTATGGTTCTTTCTTTGTTTGTGCCTCTGGATTGTATACAGGGATCGATGTGATCTCACCTGTAGAGCAAAAAGTTTCATTCTTTCATCATTTTTTTATTCTTTCCGCGATGCTTTATCATTTCAGCTTTTTATATCGCGAAAATCGTGATTGCCCAATCATTTCGGCTATTTTTCGCGGTGCCCAATCATTTCGGCTATTTTTCTTTTTACTCGTTGCTTTTTATTGCGAGTCGCCCAATCATTTCGGCTGTTTTTGTATGCATACATTTTTACTTGCTGATTTTGTTGCAAGTTGCCCCATCATTTCAACTATTTCATATGCATTTTTTTTGGCTCGCTGATTTTTTCTCGTGAGTAGGAGATTTGGGATCTGATACCAATCTTAGCATCAACATCGCTGCGACTGGAATATTGCCAGGAGTGAATCATCATTTGCCGTAAAAGGACTTGGAATTTGATACCGTTTCAGGCATCAGCATCACTACCACTGGGATATTACCAGGAGCGAATCATCATTTGCCTCTGTCGATGTCGAACAAAAGTGGCTTAGCAAACAGGGTTAGGATCCCATCGACTAAGGCTTTTGACTTCATGAGCCGTAAGGGTCTCATAAAAGTGTTTCTCCCTACGAGTCGTGAGGATCTCGCAGGTGTGTTTTCTCCTTAGGAATCGTGAGGACTCCTAAGTGTATGTTTTCTTATAAGTCGTAAGGATCTTACAAGAGTGGTTTTTCCTTATAAGTCGAGAGGACTTACAAGTGTTTGTTCACCGTGTGAGCATATCCTAGTCGCTGGTAGGACTCTGTTAGGGAAATGTTCATTCGTGCCCGTGGATTGTATACAAGGGTCAATATTGAACCGCTTGTAGGGCAGAATCGGGGGGTATGACTGCTTAAGAACAGGTTCAAATCCCTGTAGCTTATGACTTTTGAATCTTATGAGCCGTGAGGGTCTCATAAGAGGGTTCTCCTTACGAGTCGTGAGGATCTCGTAAGCGTAATTTCTCCTTAGGAATCGTGAGGATTCCTAAGTGTATTTCTCCTTTGTGAGTCGTAAGGATCTCACGCAGGTGGTTTCTCCTTACAAGGTCGAGAGGACCTTGCAAGTGTCTTTTAACGAGATTGCGCCCTTTCAGGTTTTCACAAAACTCACCGGTAGTCCTGCTGTTTTTACTCACGGCGTCCTTTCGGGTTTTTATCCATGCCCATTTTACTTATGGACATACCGTTTTTTTTACGTCAGCCTGAAAATGCCGCGGGTTGGGAGTGGTTTAACGACGTTTCGGTCATTTGCAAGTTTTAGGACATTGCGGTCCGCCGTTGCCGTATTTGAGGCGAATTTCTATTTTACGGACTTTTCGGTCCATGGGGCTTTCCCTATGAATGAGCATGATGCCCCCGGCATATCCATCTTTCTCGGAGCATGTGGTTGTGGCGGGCTCACCTTCCAGTTTTCAGACAGCACGAACTTGCCCTGTTGGTATTGGTCTTCAACCCAGTTTTTGAAGACGTAGCAGTTTTCGATCGGATGGCCCAATACTTGCTGGTAAGGGCAGTAATTAGGATTGTTGACATCATCTGGCTGCAACGGACGTTTTGGATCCGGCAGATTGATGAGTTTGTTGTGCACTGTCTGCTCGAATAGTTTCCTTGTTTTATCCTGGGGAAACAAGTAAGGATGTCCCAGTCTCTCCTCGAGGGATGGGCGTGGACGCACGATTTTTTTTGGCGAACAACCGGCTTTAAGTTGCTCGGCCGTTGTTGAGTATTGGCAACGAAGATAGCTTTCTCTTTGCCCTTCATTCCAAGGCTCTGTTTTTGAAGAGGAAGGCCTATGGCCTATCTGGTCCATTTGGGCCAGCTTGTCAATCAAGGCCTGGAAGGTGGTCGGCTTGAAGAACATCATGAATTGGGAGATGGTCGCTTGAGGGTCGAGAGTACCCACGAACATGCCCATGGCAGGAGCTTCCTCGATGCCTTGCTCGCATTTTGACCATAGATTACGCCACCGTATCGCATACTCGACCCAAGTTTCTCCAGGCTTCACCCTGGCATTGATCAATGCCGTGATTGGGGTACGTTCGCTAGTGCTTGCGAAACGCTGGATGAATAGCAACTCCATCTCTGCGAATGTCTTGACAGAGTCATTTAGGAGTTCGGAATACCACTCGAATGCCGTCTCCGACAAACTGCCAACAAACTGGCGGAGCAGTAGCTTATCGTCACCCCCAGTGTTGCCGCATAAGGCTCTGAATTGAGCGACGTGCTGATGCGGATTTCCCGTCCCCTTATATACGTGGAATTTGGGGATCGTGTATCCCGGCGGGTACTTTATTTGGTTTAACAATTTGTCCAGCCGCTTCATTCGCCTAATGAACTCGTATCTGCTGAGCGATGCAATCATCAAGCGTGGCTTTTGAGATGGTTTCCTCCTTGGCTGCTGAAAGAGTTGGATGAGGGTTCGATGTCTCCCCTCTGTCGTCTTCAATAATGATTGGTGGGTCTTCAGCTGGAGGTTCCGGCTGTAATATCATCCCGACCATGTCTTGGAAGAGAAGTGCTATTCGCTTTATATTGGTCGCTTGTTCTGCAGCCTCCTTGTCCTTCTTTTCGAGCATTCTTCGAAAGAATTCAGCATCAGTCTCGTGTTCATGACGTTGTTCCGATGACGCCTCCGAGCTTTCTTTTGGCCCGGTAAGTGCAACCATTGCAGTCAGCATCTCTTGAAGCTTCTGTTGTTGTTGTTGTTCCTGAGCTCTTTTTATTGATCGGGTGAGCGGTCGATGGCCCGTCGAGATACGGCTATCCTCTTTTCCGGATGCCATATAGATGGTATGCACCACCATGCCTCCAAACTTAGGGCGTTTCGGCTCAGTGGTCTTGCGATTCGTCGCAGACTCAGGGATTTTCTCCGGCTTTTTCTTTTTGTGGACTGGTGACGTTGAGGGGGCCGTTGCAGTGGGCACCCAAATAGCCGTCGTCCTTTGTAGCTTGCCAGGACGGTTTTCTTCCTGCTGAACCTTTAGTTTTTTTCTGCCGGTGGGGATAGTCTTGATCAACCACCGACTCTCGGACTTGTCGCCAGATTTTGTAAATTTTAGAGGGCAGCCGTTGAAGGGGCTGTTCCGGCTTCAACTTTTGTAGCGCTCTTCATAGGTGGAGGAGATCTTTTCAGTACAGCGGTCGGAGAGTTCTTGCGGACCTTCCTAAGTGGTTCAAAGCTGTTCCCAGTTGGAACAGCAGCATCAATTTCCGCCGTTGGAGTCGGCGGAGTCAGTCCAGAAGGAGAGTTGCCCCCAGCCTTCCTTACTCGGCGCCAGTGGCATATCCCTAGTAGGAGGAGTGTTGTCTCCTGAGGGTTTTCAGCGGATTACACCCATAAAATCCTATAATAAAAGAGAGATGGTGAAAGTTATATAAAGTTAAGAACTATAAAAGAAAGAACTTGAAAATAAGAGTTTTCAACTATACCAGCTTTTCAGTTGCTATGACCCCTATCTTAATGGTCATAAAAAAATATTAGAAATCACATTATCCTTTAATAAAATATCGCCTTTAGTTTTCATTCCTACCTTTCTTCCAAACATTGATCATATACCCCTGCGTGTGTGAACTGGACATCCCTACACTCAGAGAATTCAATTCAAGCAATCATACTCTTGTCTATCTACCTTAGTACTTTTTAATAGATATTTAGATAGAATTTGCTCACACATTCTTTATGCGACCGTTAATACTTCTTAAGGTACTAACCGACCGATTACTCATGTACTTTCTAATTAGGTGTTTTTCCTCGTTTTGCAACACCTAAGACTTAGCAGTGGCTCCCAAACCAGTTGGTCTACGGCACTAGGTGATAAAGCACCCTCGCTATATTTTTTTATTGCTGCCTCGGTGATAACAAAACCAGTGTTCATTTTTCTTTTCACCATTTTATCTTTTATTCTCCACTTTTATTTTCTTCATACTTTGGCTTTTAGACAAGAGCATTTCAAGGTATCCTCTACTATCCCGAGTTTCAAGATGTGTGTAAGTGCGTATAGTAGGGTATCAACGTTCAAATGTTTGGCTTCCAGAATAGGAACTATTTTTCAGGCTTATTTTTATCCTCAGATTAGTAATTTCCTTCATCTTACTAACCCTTGGGACAACAGCTCATAACTACTTATTACTAGTTTCATTTAAGAAAACATCTAACTTTCTTATTTTTCTTAAACTATTCCTATCTTTTAAATATAATTTTTCCACTTTCTACTCTTTTATTATCACAATTTTTTTTGTGTGCTTATATATAGTATAATGCAAAGTAAGGCGTAAATAAGCACAGGAGCGCTGAAAAACGACTTCTTGGGAGCTTCTTGCGATGGTATAGGAGCGCTGAAACTCGTTAGCGGGAGCATGGTCCCGAAGAAAAGCCCAGTGGGGGCTTGAGTTACCTGCTCCACTGGCATAGTGAAAAGGGAGGCCGCTTGGGTCCCGTAGGTTACTCCTCCAGATGGGATAGAGCGAGAGTCGCTGTTGCAGTTAGTGCAGTTTGAAACCATTGATTTCTTGAAGAGCTTGAATATTCTGCCCCCTGCGTCAACCTTGGTCTTTGGCATGTGCTAGTTGTTTGAGGACCGATTCTGTTGGCAAAGCTGCTGCTTGGGGAGCCCGCCTGTGAACAACAGACATCCTCTGGGCTTCCTCCATCGGCGTTGAGGCACCGAGGGTGGGAGGTGGGAGCATCGACTCAAAGAGAAACCGTTGATTTCTTGAAGAAACGAATTGCAGAGATTTGAGGCTGCAATTGACCCATACTTGACTCCGCCGGATATGACAGAGCCTGAGTTGCTAGGGTGGGAGCAAATACCATTCTTCATAGAGACGAAATGCCGGCTTCAATATCCACTCCTCTAAGGGCAACCAAAAACATACACACCGCGATTATTTGATCGCGGGAAAAACACGACACACGAAGTGTGGAGTGGAAAGAGGAAAATGTCCCACCGGGCGCGCCATAATCTGTTTACCGTCGGAAATCGGGAAGACGGACTGTCTTGCCTGAATCTGGGGGCAGATGCTAATTGGTGCTATCCGTCCACCTCTCCGAAAATGCCAAGTTGATTTATGACACCATGTATCGAAGGTTTAAACGGATACGGCCGATGTAGCAGATTTCGTCAGATTCCGCCTCGTTTGGAGGGTTTTTTGATTGTGGGGACGCTCTTCCCTGCAGGCGCAAGCCCCTGCAGTTAATTACGCTACCGCATAGCGGTAACCACTTTCTCCTTCTCCAGATGGTCACTTCGTGTCGTGTGTGTTTGTTTTGTTTGTGGTTGCCCGTGGATTGTATACGGAGACTAATGTTGTCGCCCGTAGGACGTGGATTAGTCCAAATCCGTATCTTCTTAGATTTGGGTTTTGGTTTGGGTTTAAGAATACATTAGTCTTATTTGAGACTAAGATCAACTTAAACGTTTGTTAAGGATACGTCAGTCTGATTTCCAGACTAAGATCAACTTAACAGGATCGTTTAGATCCAACAAGAGGGCATTTGGGCTTTATTGTTTAGTTTAGGGACATTACGGTCGATTTTCAGTTTAGGGACATGGTGGTCCATTGTTAGTTTAAAGACATCCCGGTCAAGGTTAAGGATATCGTAGTCCATGGGTTTAAAGGGACCCCACAGTCCAGTTTAAAGACATCGTAGTCTATAAAGTTTAAGGACATCGTAGTCCATGAGTGTAAGGACCCACAGTCCGTGAAATGTGTGGTTATCGGGACCCGTCACCTCTCTGAAGACGTTGAAGGATTACAACGACAAATATCAGAGGAGTTCAGAGATGTACCCTTGAACAAAAGTAGATTAAGTGATATGTAGCCCAATTTGGAACTAGGATCAATTAATTAGGTTATGAGCGCATTGGCTCAGTTGAGTCTGAATTGAAGACTTATGGCCAATTTGGGCTAAGTCCACTTAAGTTTGAAATATTGGTCCTTTGGTTGGACCGTTGAACAGTTGCCTGGGTTCAGCCCCTCATTATTTAGCAATGCTAAACATTTTCATCTTTGATTTTCTCAATTTTGAGATTCATTTGGAGGAGGGACTTTTGCCTCTGGAAAATTAGCCAATTTGGCTAAAAGTAGTGTTAAACACTAAAGAACAACAGTGTTAAACTTTGGAGACAGAACTCTCAAATTAGTCTTAAACACTAGAAAATAACAGAGTTAAACACTGGAAATTAGTGTTAAACACTAAAAGAGGAAGGGGTCACGTGGGAGCACGTGATGGCATCAAAAAGTGTGGCCAGATCCCCTTTATTTTGTTCTGCAAACGAGTGTTAAACACTTTTAATTTTCATAGCCATCACGTGTGGGCACGTGATGTATACTCATGCCCTGATTTATTAGAACATTTATTAGGGGTTACGTGGTAACACGTGAGAGCGCCCAGAATTGTTTCTGCCTTTGCTTTTGTTCCATATATAATGAGGGTCACGTGGGGGCACGTGAGGTATTGCCTCAAACCTTTCCTCTTCTCATTTTTGGGGGATCTGTTCAGGGGTCACGTGGGGCACGTGACCTTAGTCTTTTCATGCACAGAGATCTTTTAAGTCTCCTTATTTTATTTTGAGAATTAAATTCTCCGTATGGTTAACCCTGATCATGATTTTAGAGAAATTAAATTCTTATTATGAAAGAATTAAATTCTTATATAGGGTTAAACCCTAATTTTCTTTTTAGAGAAATTAAATTCCCATATATGTAAAAGAATTAAATTCTTGTATAGGGTGAAACCCTAGTTTCATTCATTTTTTTAAGAGAAATTAAATTCCTGTGGATTTGAGAGAATTAAATTCTCAATTAGGGTTAAACCATAGTTCTGTCCATCTTGAAGGAATTAAATTTCTGTAGTTTTGGGAGAATTAAATTCTCATATAGGGTTAAACCCTAAGTTTATCTTGGAGGAATTAAATTCCTATAATTTTAGGAGAATTAAATTCTCTAAACTCAATTCCCCCTCTAAGTATTGGATCTGCATGGCAGGATCTCAACCCGATGAGAATTAAATTCTCAACTTATGGGGAGATGCGCTCTTTGCAGATCTTCAACGAGAGAAAGAACTAAGTTCTTTTGTGCAGAAGAGTTAAACTCTTAGATTTGAGAATTAAATTCTCTTTTTTAAGTTTTGATCCTTTTCCTTTTCTTACCTAGGGTTTTCTCTCTTGAGAATTAAATTCTCCTCTCTTTTTTCTCTCTGTTGTTGTTATCTCCCAAAAAAAGTAAATCATTCTCTTCTCTTCTTGGCTCCTATTTATAGGAGAAAGAAAAGAATCAATTTGTTTTGTGAATCTTTCATTGAAAGATTTTAATTAATTTTGTAACCAACATGATCTTTTAGATCACTCAGTGAATTTTATTCACCATTGGATTTTTAATCCAAAAGATCTTTTATCTGTTATTCAAATTTCAGGGAAATCTTTCCTTGTATAGAATCTTTCCATAAATTGGTGATTTTTAATCACCATTGGATTTTTAATCCAACGGTGCTCCATTTTACAGAGCACCATCTTTTTTGTTTGGAAAGATTTAAAGAAATATTTTTCCAGTTAGGGTTTTTGATTTCCCTTAATTACAATTTAATTCTATTATTTCAGAGATTTTAGGATCCCATCACGTGTTGACACGTGACTCCCTCGATAAAGCATTTAACCAGAATTTAATTCTGTTGTTTTAGAGAACTCAGGAATTATCACGTGTCAGCACGTGACCCTTGGTCACGTGTGAGCATGTGATGCCCCATTGGGGTTTTTCCTTGTTATTTTATTATACTTTTAATTCTATTTAATGAGTTTAAAGGCTTATCACGTGTTGACACGTGACCCCATTGTTGGAATTTAATTCTTATTATTTCAGAGGGTCTAAGAGCCCATCACGTGTTAGCACGTGACCCCACTGATTAATTATTTTATTAGAATTTAATTTTATTAATTCAGAGAGCTTAGGAACCCATCACGTGTCTGCACGTGACCTTTGGTCACGTGTGGGCACGTGATGCCCCATTGGGGTATTTCTTGCTGTTTTATAATATTTTTTAATTCCTTTCAGTGGGTTTAAAGGCCCATCATGTGATGGCATGTGACCCCATTTAATTATTTATTTTATCCAGTGCCTACAGGCTTTGCCTGTAAATGGTCACGTGTGGGCACCTGATGCCCGGTCACATGTGGGTACGTGATGCCTCATAACTTTTGATCCCGGATGAATTATGAGGCCCATAATATATCAAATCGAAGGATTTTTCGAGACGCTTTCGATACCATCAGAATTTAGCTATTTCTCATTCGGGAGTTTATCAAAATACAGCCCGGAAAATACTGGTTCGCATTTCCTTAAGCGTATCGCTGCCATTTGATACCTTAGGCTTTTTGCGCAGAATTTTTTTGGCGGGAACAGGATAATTGTGCTCATGATTCTTCAGCTGTCTTGAAGCATAAACCACAACCTTTCCATGCTGATATAGAACACATCCTAATCTCTTTCCGGATGCATCACAATGCACTTCGAAACCTCCTGATTGGTCCGGTATAACGAGAATAGGCACTGATGTCAATCTTGACTTGAGTTCTACAAAAGTTTTTTCACATATTTCTGACCACACAAAGTCTTCATCTTTACGTGTGAGCTTGGTCAGGGGTGTTGCTATCGTAGAAAAGCCTTCAATGAACCTTCTGTAATATCCAGCTAGACCCAAGAAATTTCGAATGTCCTTCACTGACTTTGGTGTCGGCCATTCGCTTACTACTGAAACTTTCGCTGGATCCACAGAGATTCCTTCGCCTGATATGATATGTCCAAGAAAACCAACTTGATTTAGCCAAAACTCGCACTTGCTGTACTTGGCGTATAATTGATGTTGTCGTAAAGTTTCCAGGACAATTTGTAGGTGCTCGGCATGCTCTTTCCGACTCTTTGAATACACCAGGATATCGTCGATGAAGATGACAACAAACCTGTCTAAATACTCCCGGAAAACTTGATTCATCAGGTTCATAAATATTGCTGGTGCGTTGGTCACTCCAAATGTCATCACTAGAAATTCGTAATGACCATAACGAGTTCTGAAAGCCATTTTATGAATATCAGCTTCCTTGACCTTCACTTGATGATACCCTGAACGAAGATCTAATTTGGAGAAATCACAAGATCCACTTAGTTGATCGAATAAATTGTCGATGCGCGGGGGTGGATACTTGTTCTTTATAGTGACTTCGTTCAAGGCTCTATAATCGATGCATATTCTGTATGAACCTTCCTTCTTCTTCACAAGTAGTATAGGGGATCCCTAACTTGAAGTGCTGGAACGAATCCATCCTTTCGCCAATAATTCGTCCAACTGAGTTCGGACTTCCTTCAAACCTTCCGGACTTAAACGATAAGGTGCTTTGATCACCGGTTGTGCTCCTGGTACTAAATCATTGCTGAATTCAAGAGCTCGATCGAGAGGCAAACCTGATATATCGTCAGGAAACACATCGTCGAACTCTCGAACCACTTCTGGCTTTGATTCTTCTTCTGCTTGAGTTGCTGCAATTACTTCCTTCTTTGGCTTCGCCTTGTAAGTACTTAGCTCCAGGGTACGGTCTCCACTTTTGAAATAGAAGGCCGGATGGTCTGGAATCTCGAACACTACCCTCCTTTGACGATAGTCGATGGTAGCATAGAAGGTTCCGAGCCAATCCATACCTGGAACCACATCGAAGTTCAGTATATCCAGCACCTTGAAGTCTGCATAGAATTCTCTGCTGCATACGACTACTGGACACAAGCGGTATCCCATTGTTGCTTTTAGAACACCATTTCCTGAACTGATATTCCAGCTGGATACAAGCGGTGTGACTGGAATCGCATGAGTTCGGACGAACCGTTGCGACATAGAGCAGTGAGATACTCCAGTATCGAAGAGTGCTAGTGCAGGAAGTGATGCTACTAAGATTGTACCTATGGTATGTTGGATATGTTTTAGGTATAGGAAAATATTTGGATAGGTATTAAGACTGAAAGGAAAATCTTGAGAAGAAAGGGTTACCAGTGATAACTTAGCCAGTGGCCTCAGCTTCTTCCACGGTCATCGTGAAAGCCTGTCGCCGTGGTACATTCCTCCTGGCATGAGGAGCATTCCTCGGAATGTTCCTTTGAGCTTGATGGAACTGACGAGGAAGAGGTGCAGCTTGTGGTCCTCTAGGTGGTGGAGCAGGTAGTGCAAGTCTCGGAGCATGTGCTTGGATAGCTGGGCATTGAGGGTAAATGATTGCTGGCCTGGGTGTAGCATATGAGTTTTGTCTGCGTGGACAAGACACAATATCGTGAGTAGCTGAGCCGCAGGCTAAGCAAAGGCGGTTTGCACGCCGACAGTCTTGCATCATATGTCCATCTCTCTTGCAGTAGTTACAAAAGGCTGGGCTGGGACGGTTGTTCGGTACTCCCGGTCTCCTGGGCACAAATGGTGGCCTTGACGAGGCTCCTCCTGCCATCTGGTTGACAGGGCGCTTAACTCCTGCAGATTGAGATCTGCCTCTCATCTTAATTACTGCCTCATAACGGCGCGCAGTTTTCAGAGTTGATTCATGAGTCGGAAAATCTCCTATGGCCAGTGCAGCCTGGATTTCCGAATCCAAACCTTTTTGAAATCGACGGGCTCTGATCTCATCCGTCGGTATCAGGTGTGCCGCAAATCTGTTAAAATATTGTGTTAGCTGTGTAATATATGATATATTGAAAAAAATCGAGTCATTGAGACATATCTTACCGACTGAGCATGGTGAACTCATCGTCATATTCATCTACCGACTTGGTCCATATCGAACCTTGTTGCAGATGGATGAACTGCTCTTCCATGTCGAACCTGGCAGTCTCAGGGAAGTACTTTGTGTCGAACATGTCGCGAAAAGTCTTCCATTCGATGGGTTGGTCAAGATGGCTTTTTTCCGCCTTCCACCAATTCTGTGCATTGTCCGTGAGCTGCAGTTTTGCAACACGGGCCCAATCTATCTCTGGCACTTGTGCCGCTACCAGATCATTTTCGATGCTCTGAGCCCATTCCTCAGCTTCCAGTGGGCTCTCTTTTCCTAAGAACTGTTTGGGGTGCAAAACTTTGAATTGCTTCACCCCAGGTGCTTCTGCCTCGGGACGGTTCATCAGGATAGCAGTCTGTTGTTGCTGTCCTTCTAGGAGGCTGTGGATCGCCTCAAGCAAAACCGTCTGCTCGTTGATCGGAGCAGGGACGACAGGAGTGATTGGTAGTGGAGGTGGAGTGTTGTTGAAGTTGGTGCTGGTGTTGTTTGGGAAATCCATAACCTTGAATGAAAAATTTTGGGTTAGGACAGATTCAAAATATATGAAATGATAGGATTCAAGAAACATGAATTGTAAAGAATGTTTTAGTTGCCGGTTCTTGTGTTATATTGCTTAGGTTGTTCACGCATAACAGAACTGTATGGTAGTGTTCCATACAGCTCTGACCTGCATGGGCCACCAACAAAACCTGTCACGCCCCGCTTCCCAGTGTACGGGCAGAGGACGCGATGAGGCCGCTACGTATTTACTCTGAAGTAAATACGCTAAGCGTATCTAAGCAATATAAATAAAAATGCACAAGAGACAAAAGTGATGAAACAACAACTTTATTTATTAACATTCTTTTGTACAATGCATGGAAAGTAAATAAATCTGAATGAAAGCAATGCCTAAACAATGGCATAATAGAAAAAAAAATACAGAATGTAAAAGAAAAATTACAAGTGAAACTACAGCTCGGGATTTTCAATAAACTAGTCCAAGTTTTCGGCGCTGGGTTCGATCACTGGAAGGTCCGAATCACCTGACGACATTCAAAGAAAAAGAAAGAGAATGTCATCAGCAAACAAATCGCTCGGTAAGTCCCAAAGATAAAGGAGAAGTAGAATATACAGAAAGGGAGTGTAACTTTTAAAGTTATATTATATTGTTAACGCTGTTATTTGTAGTTTGGTACAAAAGGATGCCAGTGTATACGAGAGGAGTCTCTTTATGCCAGAGACTAAGGGCAATAGGAGTACAAGGAACCGTTTATGCCACGGCACAACAGCAATAGGAATTCAGGTTAGGTGTCTTAAGTCTTGGAGCCTTGTGCCACTTCTAACACCTTCCGTACCAATCTACCCCTTAAATCCCGAGATGTCTTGATTATATAGTTGTATTGTATTGTAAATTGTATTGTCTTGTATAGATGGATGACTTGCCGAAACCATGATATCAGTAAATGGATGTAACTGGAGAATCATGTAAATGGAAGTATATCCATGGTTCGGTTCAGTCAATACAGATTGAATAGATTGAATATATGGATTCATGAATTCATGTTGAATTGTAGTTTTTACTTGAATCATATTCAAGTCAGATTATTATAATGTGACTCAGTCTGAGTCATAACAATTAGAAAAGAAATTGAAATCCTGAATTAGGTTTTAGTGTTATCGGTAACCGCTGCATATGGACGGCAGGATTTGTGTCTTTTTCAAAGACGATTACCGTGTTGATAACACCGTTTGTTAAGTTGTCTACCTTAAATAGGCAAGCACCCATATCTCCGGCTCCCTGAGGCTCAAGAGACTAGTCCCGCTTAAACCTATGTTTACTAGGGCCTTTAGGGTAATTTATAAAACTTGAGGGGGTTTTATGAAAAAATAATTTTGTATAGTTTCCAAAATACACCTCAAGTATTTAATTATCATCTTTAGGGTTTTCATAGCTGTAGATTTTATATATGTGACATTTCTAGTAAATAAATCCTATTTTTCATAATATATGGTATTTAATTGTAAAGTGTTGGAATTGTATGGAATTTCATGGTATTTTCATGTAAAGTGATTCTTTTGATTTAGAAATGTTGGAATATTTATAATATCTCAAAAATAGATATTTTGATGATACATACATACATACATATATATATATATATATTTATAAAAATAATTTTAATTTATTATTTTATAGAAATCTCATTTTCTTAAGATATTTGTATTTTAAATCTTTCGAGACCGTATGCTCCTTGCGGAGGTCTGCGTCTCGCACTACTAAGCCCGAGGATGTGCGATAATCCGCACCATCCCGAACGGGTTCCCCAAATGGGTTGTAGCGGCTCTTTGCAAAGATTTGTAAAAATACGTAATCTTGTGAAAATGGTTTTTATAAGTTAAAGGTAGTTTTGTGTAAAACGGTATTTTCCCGAATTTATATTTTCCAAAAGGTATTGTGCTATATTTCATATGAGTGTTGTGAAGAGATATGTCATTACCTCGTGATCTATCTAAAGGTATAGCAAGATTAATGATGTTTTAAAGTCAAAACTAAACTACATGGTATATTACTGAAAAAGTGCGATAAAAATTGGAATATGAAATATTTTGCTATGGAAGTTGTTCATGATATTTTGTTAATGCTTAATAGTCAAGATGTAAGAGTTTTGTTTGGTTGTGTTAAGGAAAAGTGAACTTTACAAAGAAAACCGAATCGGAAGTCGGATTTAACTCCGCTTCCGTCGGGTTTTAGTAAAAGAAGTTTTAAGAATAGATTAGAGAAGGGAGAGGTGGGACTTACTTGTTGTTAGGTTAGAGAAGAGGAAGATGAGGAAGTAGGATTTTCCGGTGCGTCGTTTCGTCGCCGGGAGCTTCTAGGGTCGTCGTCGGAATTTCGCCTGAGTTTCGCCCTTCGCTAACTTCACTTGCACACAAAATTCTAGAGAGTTTTCTTGAGTGTTTTGGACAGAGTTTGTGAGTGTGGGGTGTGTGTTTAGGGATGGTATTTATAGGGTAATCTAGGGTTTAGGGTGGATGAAAAGTTGTATTGAAAATATATTAAAAATTGTATTAAAAATATGGTTTAATGGGGTTTTTACTCTCTCTGTTAATGTGCAGAGGAATTAAACTGTGCAGGAGTTACCAGAAGATAAAAAGACAGAGAAGTCATGATGGGTCAACTCGGATTTGACCGAGTGAACCCGGCCTGGGCGGCCGAGTCAGCCGCGCCGCCGGCCGAGTCACGGCGAGTCGAGTCGGGGTTCATCGCCGTGGGTCGCTCGTCGGTTGGTCTTCCCCTTGGTCCAGTTTGTTTTATATGTGACGTGGGTTTTCAACAAGTTATGCACGTGTAGACCCTTGGACTTCTAAAAATTTAAAATAAAACAATATTAAAAATAATGTGGGTGATGGGATTTGAACCCTGGTGCTTTGGTTCAACAGTGCAAGGTCTTACTAGTGAGCTATAAGCTCTTTCTTGCTATTAAAAAGAAAAACAAATACTTATAGTACTCACAGGAAATGCAAATACCCCAAGTATACATTAACTTTTAAACAAATTTTTTGTACACTAAAATTGGAGTTGTTACAAAGTCTAGGAGCAGTCTAGTGACCTGACCTAGATGACCTTAGTTCTAGGGTTTGATTGTGCAATTTGTGATTTGTTGAGTCAAGCCTTAAGTTCGACTATTTTTCAAAACAAACCCTTTAAAAAATCGTTCTCACACACACTGCCACGTGGACTAAACCCGCTTAGTGCATGATCGGCTGGACACAGGATTCTAATGCCCGTCTTGTCCGCGTTTTTTCTATCGACTCCGAAGCCGGTACTTCTTCAACTACTATTTCCCCTCCACCCACCACATCTCCCGAAATGGACAGATCTCCATTGGGATTTAATGATACCACCCTGCCACCACCTGTAGGTGCGCATAATCCACCGCGCATCTCTCTCCAAGAAAGATGCTATCTCATACGTGGACCCCTTCCTACTTGTCTGTCTCTTCCACTGGCCAATGGGGATAATTTCGAAATTAAATCCCACTTCATCAACTTGTTGCCCAAATTCCACGGGCTTGAATCCGAAGACGCATACGTTTTCATAACCAAATTCGAGAACCTATGTGCAATGATGAGCACAACCCAACTTTCAGGGGATGCTGTGCGATTACGTTTTCTCCCTTTTACCTTGTGCGATCTAGCAGAAAAATGGCTTTATAGCACTGCCGCATATTCTATCGCTAAATGGGATGAATTCGTTATAGCATTCCTTAAGAAATTTTATCCTAATCAGAAAACCGTCCGTGTTCGAAGCGAGATTAACCAGTTTACCCAACTTCCCAACGAACCATTCTGGAAATGCTTTAAACGGTTTAAGGATCTTCTTGTACAATGCCCCCATCACGGAGTTGATAGATGGCAACTTTGCCAAATTATATATGAGGGTGTTAATCCAGTGACAAAACAAATCCGTGAAACCATTTGTCAATGTCATTTCATGTCAAAAGACGATGGCGAAGTTTGGCAATTTCTAGAAGATCTCGCCGAACAAATCTCATAATGGTCGAGCACTATACCAATATCGTCTTCATCTAGGGCAGGTATCCATCAGCTCGACGTTTCCATCGCAGTGAAAGGCGAAATGGCCACGATGCAAAAGAAACTCGAAGCTATCGAAAACAAATTCTCGCCAATCTCCCTAAATCAAGTTACGCTCCCCAAAACTGTGTGTGGTTGCTGTTTTGACCCATCACATTTAACGGAAGAATGTCCTTTGAATCCTCCGTTTTAAGGTTAAGAACAAATTAATGCTGTTTTTCAACAACAACCTAGAAACGATCCCTATTCCTCCACATATAATCAGGGATGGAGGAATCACCCTAATTTCACTTGGAACTAAAACCAGTCTCAAAATCAAAATCAGTTCCCATGCTAAAATAATTATCAAAGGTTTCCTCCACAGCAACAGCAACCACCACAACAAAGTCAGCACCCCTTTCAACCGCAATCTTTTTAAAATCCGGCCAACAACTTTGCACCTTATAATAATTCTTTTCCAATGGCCGGTACCGATAAAACCTCTGCTCTCAAACGAAACTTAGAAACGTTTATTAAACAATCCACACAAATGACGGCTAATTTAATATCTTCTATCCAAACGTTAGTGCAACACACTGCTTCCCACGGTGAAAGCATAAAATCAATAGAAGCACAACTTGCACAGTTAAATACCGCGATGAGTGACAGAGAGAGAGAGAGGCTTCCATCTCAACCTCTACCAAATCCCGACCACTCACAAAACGTTAATGTCATCCTTCAAAATCATAATGTGAGTGCCGTAACTACGTTGAGATCGGGAAGAGTGCTGAATAACAATGTTGGTGAACAAGTTGAAATTGATGACATTGATGAAACCTTGGCTACTATTTCTAATCCTACTTCGTCTAATCCAACATCATCTTCCGAGCCTATTCTCCATTTTTCACTAGGCTCGAACCCTAAGCCCACTTCCTTGAATGAACTACCAGCTACGACCATCCCAAATCCAATTTTGGGATCCATTCCATCCCCACAAACTTCCCATCAAAAGTTGGACCCAACCCTTATTGCCACACAGGTTGAGGGCTAACATACCAAGTCCCAAATGGAGAAGATTGTGGAAATTTTTAAACAAGTTAACATAAATATTCCTCTCCTAGATGCTATCAAACAAGTTCTTTCCTATGCGAAAATTTTAAAGGACTTGTGCACTAGGAAAAGAAAAATTCAAGTGCCTAAAAAAGTTTTCTTAGCGAGTAATATGAGCGATTCTCTTACCCAATTGGTACCCACCAAACGTAAGGACACTGGTTATTCTACAATATCTATAACTATTGGGGGTAAAAGTATCAATCGTGCTCTACTCGATTTAGATACTAGTGTTAACTTGCTTCCGTATTCTGTTTATGAGCAATTAGGCATAGGAGAGTTGAAACTTGCACATTCCACTCTCCAGATGGCCAATCGATCTATCACACAACTTCGGGGTGAGCTTGAGGACGTGTTAATCAAAGTCGGGGAATTTATATTCCCTATGGACTTTAAAGTCATAGATACACAATCTGTAGCAAACCCACGAAACCAAATACCGGTGATTCTTGCTCGACATTTTCTAGCAAATTCCAACGCGATATTCAATTGTCGTAATGGTTCAATGAACCTGTCCTTTAGGAAGATGACAATTGAGCTTAATATCTACAAGCTAGGAAGTAACCCTCCAAACCTTATGCTCAGATAATTGATGCATGTTCTGTCGAAAAGATAGCTTCCGACTGTTGCGAATTTAAGGAGCTTCACGATACTGATCTCGACGCCACTTGTGCGTTATTGTTTGATCCTACTATTTATTATTGTCACGACCCGAAGGTACGGAACGTGACCGGCGCTTAAATTACGAAACGTCTAGAGGCGTAACGTAATCTAAGCAAGCCGAAGCCTAAAATCTAAACCCTTTAAAAGAAGAAGTGTTGGAAAACAAGTTTTAAAAACAATATCAAATTTCTCAAAAATTTCGGCAGAGTCTCCTTTGTAAAAACTGGCCCCAAACAGGTACAAATAAGAATATATACATATGCAATAATAAAAAGGCATCCCCAAGCGGGAGCTAGCTCTACGCCAAAAGGCGGAAACAACCACACAATGCACTATAATATACAACACCGAAGGGCGAGGCTTAAAACTCAAAAGAAAACCAAATCCACCAGAAACCATAATAATACAAGCGCGACTCTAAGGTCGAAATAAAACAACCGGTCTACTAAATCTATCAGTAATACAAGTCTGGTTGATGGAGCTTACTAGATACAAATGAAATAATAAAAGTACAACGGCGGTCCTGATACATGTGAACCAACCTACCAAGCAAATCATCCTGAATGAAATGATGTGCCAGCAAGCTGCCAAGAAATCTGTACATAGAAACCTATAAGAAAATTTGGCACAACGGGGGGGAGTTGCCAACTCGTGAGTAGAAAACATCTGCGAGTAGAAATCGCATGCACGACGCTTTCCTAGATCATAATAATATACCTAATATAACACTAGTCATCTAGTAGTGGCAGGATAATAATCTATACGTAAGTGCAATGCTTAGTGCTTGTGTCAGTGCCTCAAGTAGTAACATGTCATGTGTATGAGTATGCATGCACCCTAAATGTAAAACAATCAACCATGAAAACTGGATAAATCTGTATAAGAAATCTTTAACTTTTATCATAGTAAAATTTGTATGGTAATCTGAAACATCATCAATGAAATCCATGGAAATCCGTGTCAAGCATCGACACGAAACATGTAAATCTCAAAGTCTCAATACCTCATAGTCTCAATATCTCATAGTCTCAATATCTCGGGCTCCGTCAGTCCGGATCGGCCCATATCATCAAATCTCACGACAACGGTAGGTATCCTCCGGATATCCGCCGCGCTAGACATCACCGGTAGGTAGTCTTCCTCTGCCAGGCTCATTGTCTACAACTTGATCTTCTTGCCCCGGGGTACCATACCGGGCCCACCATCTACCCGAGATGGTTCATCAACTCCTCGAATTGGGTCTCGAAATCCAACAGAAAACATAAAATCTCATGGTGGACGACACATATGTTCCCCGCCGAAAATCGGAGACGCGTCTTGCCTGAATTTCGGGGTAGATGCTAATAGGTGCTATCCGTCCACTTCTCCGAATATGCCAAGTTGATTTATGACACCATGTATCGAAGGTTTAAACGGATGCGGCCGATGTAGCAGACTTCGTCAGATTCCCCCTCGTTGTGAGGGGTTTTTGATTGTGGGGACGCTCTTCCCTGCAGGCGCAAGCCCCTGCAGTTAATTACGCTATCGCATCGCGGTAACAACTTTCTCTTTCTCCAGATGGTCACTTCATGTCGTGGGTGTTTGTTTTGTTTGTGGTTACCCGTGGATTGTATATGGAGACTAATTTATGTTGTCGTCCGTAGGACGTGGATTAGTCCAAATCCGTATCTTCTTAGATTTGGGGTTTGGTTTGGGTTTAAGGATACGTTAGCCTCATTTGAGACTAAGATCAACTTAAACGTTTGTTAAGGATACGTTAGTCTAATTTTTAGACTAAGATCAACTTAACGGGATCGTTTAGATCCAACAAAAGAGCAATTGGACTCTATTGTTTAGTTTAGGGACATTGCGGTCAGTTAGTTTAAGGACATTACGGTCCAAAGTTAGTTTAAGGACATTACGGTCCAGGTTAAGGACATCGTAGTCCGTGAGTTTAAGGACCCCACAGTCCGTAGTTTAAAGACATCGTAGTCTATGAAGTTTAAGGACATCGTAGTCCATGAGTTTAAGGACCCCACAGTCCGTAGTTTAAAGACGTCATAGTCTATGAAATGTATGGTTGTCGGGACCTGTCACCTCTGTGAAGACGTTGAAGGATTATAACGACAGATATCAGAGGAGTAAAGAGATGTACCCTCGAACCGGTGTGAATCGATTGGAAGATCTGTAGCCCAGTTTGGGACTAAGATCTGTTGAATATTCGTGAGCAGATGGGTTCAGTTCAATATAAGTTGAGGACTTATGGCCAATACTGGGCTAAGTCCAATAAGATTAAAATGTTTAACATTTTCTTGTTCTGGGCTGTTGAGCCTTTACTTGGGCTTGGCCCTTTTAATAATGCTGAGCATTAGGTCCTGAAATTTTTTATCTTGTATTGAATGCATAGTATTCATCAGAACAATGTGTGTTCTGACAGCGCGCCACGTGGCGCGCCAGGTGCTTTGCGCCAATTAAAGAGCGCATTGCGTTTCTGCCAAGTAGCGCACACGAAGAGGACACGTGTCGCGCTTAGCGCTAAGCGCCAGTTTATAAGCGCATTGCGCTTTCAGTTTGTGAGCGCATTGCGCTAGTTCAGTGGCGCACCAGTGAGTGACATGTTGCACGCTTGGCGCTGAGCGCCAGCCCATGAGCGCAGTGCGCTGTTTAAGAAGCGCAAAGCGCAAATTGTGTCTATAGTTGACACGTGGTGCGTTTTAGCGCTGAGCGCCAGTCCAAGGAGCGCAAAAGCGCAGTTCATGAGTGCAAGGTACTTTTCAGTAGCGCAAAGCGCAGCTCATCAAATTTATGATCAGAGAGCAAGTTTATGTTCTTTTTAAAGGAGGCCTTACCTCAAGAACGACAGTTCTTATTTTTGAAAAGGCTTGCCTTTGCAGATCAATGATCTATATGAAGAATATGTTCTTCTTCATTATTTGATGAGATCTATTGATCTCTTTTATGAAAGACCTTGGTCTTTTTTTAGATCTATGATCTTTTTTTAGAAGATTGTTCTTCTTTTCATGAGATGATTTCGTCTCTGTGTTCATTGTTCATGTTCTTTACCTTGAAGAAATGATATTCTTTTGCTAAAAACTTGCTTTTTCTTTCTTTGAGTTTTCTCAAAATTTGTAGGGGGGTTTCTCTATATTAGACTTGAAGTTTTGGGGCCTTTATATAGGGCAAATTGATTTGTTAAATCAGTTAAAGAAATCTTTCTCTGATTGATTTGGGGATGTTTCCCCACCGTTGGATCTTTGATCCTAGGGCTCCCGTTTTACAGAAGATAATCTTCTTGTTTTAATAAGATTGAGAAATCTTTCCATGCAGAATTTTAATTCTGATTAATTAATGATTTATAATTATTAGATTTTTTGATCTAACGGTGGGGAATTTTTAATTCCAGCACTAGCGCACCTATGTTTGACACATGGCGCGCAGCGTGCCTAGCACTGGATCTGAAGCGTTGCTTCAATTTTGAATTTTGAATTTTAAAATAGAGCTTTGCTCTGATTGGGGGTGCGCTGCCTAGGACGCAGCGCACCTGGCGCTAACATATCTGTGTTTGACACGTGGCGTGCAACACGCCTAGCGCTGGATCTGAAGCGTTGCTTCAAAATTTGAATTTTGAATCTTTAAAAATAGAGTTTTGCTCTGATTGGGGGAAACAAATGCCCCCCCACCGTTGCGCTCACGTGGCGCACACGTGAGTGCAGTGGTGGCACCATCTAAGCCCTTGGATCAACTCAGAAGTTGAAGAGGCGGTTCAATACCTATAAATAGGACATTTGGTCCTTTAGATGATTATCATCTTCTTTCTTTGAGAATCTTTGTTCAGAGCATTGCTCTTCAGTTTAAGAACTTTCAAGAGTTAGAACTCTATCAAAACTTAGGTAAAGTTTAAAAAGTTTTTAATAAATCAGGGTTTTACCCATTAACAGAGCCTTACTCTTCATAGATCTTTGATCTAAAGAAAACCCATTTAGGGTGTCATTAGCAGAGCTTTACTCTCATGAACCCATAGATCTAAAGATATCTTTTCTTGGGTTTCTTAGCCCATGAATCAGAGCTCTGCTCTTTAGATTTCTTAATCTTTGATGAAGAAATCTTAAGAGTTTTTTCATGGATCTTGAAGATTCCAGAATTTTTAATTCATAAAAATTAATTGATTTTAATTTTCTTTTCTGATGGGTTTTTCCATCATCATTACAGAGCCAGGCTCTTTAAGGAATTTTATTCCTTCATGATCAGAGTTTGACAAGTGTCATTCTGTCATAGAGCTTTGCTCTCAAAAGGAGATTTTCTTCTTTTCCCGGGTGATCTCTCATTCAATGAGAATTTTCTTGAGGATTTCCTCATTAATTAACAGTCTCATCCAATGATGAGGCTGTTTTATTAATTGACGCATTGTCATCTAGATTTTATGGGTCCCCCTTTGGTCCCCTTTCCACTGCATTGCAGTGTGGTACAAATTTTAAAGTACCGAGTGTCAGAATTTTTAAGATTAAATTAAAGCATTGACAGTTGACTTCTGTCCCTCCTTGCAGGCGACATGTCTTTTGATGCTACGTTTCCATTCATCCGTTCAGAGGGAGGATTCCCTGAGGCACCTGTGGACCGGGAGGTTCTCGCGCTCATCAAAGACCGTGACCCGGAACACAAAAATCTTCACTTGTGGGGTAAATGATACGACCAGATTATCAGAGGTCGTCAAAGCTTCTCTTGTGCGATACCGTCGGAGCCTATCTCGGCGTTCCGTATGCAGATGCACCCCCGGTGAACTATGCCGTGGAGGTTGTCAATTGGACTTTGGAGGGTCTTCTTCAACCTTCGATTGCTGCCGTACCCATGCAGCCGGCGGCGGCTTTGGATACCCTGGGGCGGCGCATATGCCAGGGCGAGTCACGCCCTTGGGGACAACCTTACAACATCGGGCTAACTCCCCATCATCCGGCCGGGTATTTGCAGTGGGCCAAATACATCTTGTCGGCGAAGAAATCACAGCTGCTAAAGCTCGGCCTATACCCTGCGGTCTACACTTTGTTGTTCTAATATTCTGCACCTCCCACATAGTGGATTAAGGCATTCTTGGAGCAGTGGAACATCTCGACCCATACCTTCCTTCTACTGGACAGAGAGGTCTCTATCTCCTTAGAAGAATTTGCTGAGGTTTCCGGTCTACCGGTTAGGGGGGAGCACTACGAGGAGCTGCTTCCTCCGGATGAATACGTTTTTGCCACCAAGCCGGTGGTGATGGGCCTCATGCCAGAGAACGCCATTCAGCACCAGTTCCCTAGTCTGATAAAAGTGCTGAACATGTACGAGAGCCTTTTCCTGGAATCCGGAGGTCGGGGTGTCAGTTTTGCGGACTTCATTGCCCGGTTTCTTCGCCCGAAGATTTTGTCACAACGAGGCGAAAAGTTTGCTAAGCTCGATGATCCCTTCGGCTTTGGCTTGGACTGTCAGCCAGTACTGGAAACTGATCAGAAGGGCTTTTTTCTTCCTGATGCTGCGATCATTCCTCTGTCAGAAATCGCCGCTCCGGGCATTGACGAGGAGGCTTTCTTTCTTGGGTTTCTTGGGCTATGGTTGAGCTGGTTTGCGCTCCCTATGCATCCTCATTACATGAGGCCTTTCGTCTTTTACCCCGCGCATCGCATGGTTGCCGGAATACAAGTGGCCATCGGGATCGCCGGGTTAGCGCATTTATACCATGGTCTTAGCATAGCGGCGGATACCACTGAACCGGGGGTGCATCCTGCCAACTTCCCGATGCATTACTTCACTTCATGGATGGAGATGCACGTGCTCAGGGTCTTTGGCATTCACAAGAGACCTTCGTTTTACGAGAAATGCAAGTTCCTGCGAATTATGCGGCTGGTTGACGCCTCCATCATGAGCCCGTCACAACGGGAAGCTAGGGTCTTGCTCCTTCGTCCGTGCACAGTCGGATATGGAATGTCTTTCACGGACAAAGTCCTGACGATCGGCTGGGAAACTTTCAAGACGGTGCTGGCATTGCGCGACGCTTTTAAGGACGGGACCTCCGTGTTGAAAACCCGAGAGATTCTCCATTTATACTCCATCAGGCCGGGCTTTCTTGTATTCAGGCAAAATGATGCGGCGCTATTCATGAGATACAACTCCCATCATTTTGCCCAGCAGCTGAGTTATAATCAGGGGGTCCCGCTGGAGGCTTTCTTGGTAGAACCCGCTACCACCAGATAGGGAATGCGGGGTGCGCTGCATCACTTCATGCACTTGAATACGGGCTCTCACTTCTTTATCAGTGAGCCGAGTTGTGTCCCGAGGGCCCTCAACGTGCACGCGGCCTGGTATCAACACGCAATGGGTGCTGTTATCAGGGAGGAGAGGCGGCTGCTGCTCGATCGCAAGAGTGTGCCCCCTGCCGGCGATCGCAACGTCCCTTTGAAGCGACGGACCACTGTCCCCCAGCCGCTAAGAGAGGTCGCTGCAGTTGAGCCTCCACGTGTGCTAAGCCCTACGCGCGGGTTGCCCCGTGCTCTTGTGGAGACGGTGGATGTACCATCGGTGCCCCGTTCTCCCGCGGAGACGGTAACTGTAGCTTCCCCCGAATCTGGCGTGGGCTCAGATATCGGGACTCGTCGCCCCAAGGTGCCTACCAAGCGAAAGCTCGTTCTTGCTGCGACTGGAGCTCGCGCGCAGAAGAGGAAGAAGAAGTCGGTCCTCTCCCTAGATGCTGTACTCGGCCTGGAGCCTCAGGCTCCTTATAATGAGGACCTGAGCGAATATGGGACCAACGAAGGTCTCTTCATAGCACCGGAAGATGCTGATCTCGAGGCCGCTATTGTAGCTTCTGTGCGATCCGCAAGCCACTAAGCAGAGATGGCCACCCTCATGCAATCAAGAAAACATCATTCGCACCTTGTTATTGCATTATATCTTTATTTATATTATCATGTCTTGACTGGCATTTTTCTTTTTGTAACAGGCTTTACCACTGAAGAGGCTCTGGCGGCTTCCCTCAAGACCTTCGAGGAGGAGGAGAGGAATCGTGCTTTATTGGGCATCGGTATGTCTCGGCTCATTGCATCCTCATCCTCCTTTCTTATGGACAATCTAACCCTTTCTCTATCTTATTGTAGGTACCATAATGCCAATCCCGCAAGGTGATGCGGAGATTCTTCCCGGGCCAGTCACCGAAGTCCCGGCCTCCTCGGGATTGCCAAAAGAGGCTTTTCTCAAGCAACCGATGACGGATGCCGTAACGGCTCCAGAGGTAGCTCCTAGCGTAGATGATGACGTCCCATTGACGGAGGTTTTGAGAAGATCGGCTCTCACGGCCCGGGCAGAAAGGAAGCGCAAAATGCGTGCAGCAAGGGAGCATAGTGCTGCCTTAGCCACTGGTGCAGGTTCGAGCACCGCTATCCCTGCCCCTAATCCCTCAGAGGAATCTCCGGCTGCCTTGTCCACAGCCTACAGACGGGCAGCACGTGCGGCTCGGGAAGCAAACGGAAGATCAATTCAAGGTAATGTGACATAGGGTTCCGTTGTCAAAGTTTTAATTACCAGTTCTCACATATCTTATTTTGCAGGGCCAAGTCTTACCGAAGAAGTGGCGGCGGCCGCTGAGCCTGGGGCAGCGGTAGAGGAGGTAGCCGTGATTGCCAAACCCGAGGCGGCGGTAGGCGAGGTGGCTGCAATTGCCGAGGTCGAGGCAGCGGCTGGTGAAACAGTCACGATTGATGTGACTGAGATAGCTGCAATTGCCGAGCCCAAGGTGGCGATGGGTGAGACGGCCACCATTGTCGAGCTTGAGATGGCTACAATTGCTGAGCCCGAGGTGGCCGCTCCCTCTCAAGAGTCGGGCACCGCCCCGATCGTCGCTCTTTCCGCTTGCGGCTCTTTGCCATCTGCTGGCATCGCAAGCGTTACGACGGCTCTTGTAGAGTCAGGGGATGAGGCGACGGGAGGTGAGACCATCCCGATGGAGGAGGAAGAAGCCGTCGCTGTATCAAGTGACGCCCTCGTCGTGGTTCCGACTGGCGACTCACCAGGTAGATCTTGGGACGTTGCTTTTCTTTTTATTCTGCAATCCTTTTCAATCTTTCCTGACAGTATTTATCTTGTTTCTGTTAGTTATATGTATGCCCTAGAGGCCATAACTATACATAGGATGTCTATTGTAGTGGATGCTGGGACATATATAGGGAGGACTTTCTTGCTCGACATGATAGTATGCTATCTGGTTGATCTTTACCTTAACGTGTACACAGATTGTCTCTCTATTACATGTTGGTAAAGCCCTTAGGATGTGTACTTGACTGCCTGGACTGTGATGCGGATCATACTAGTGGGGATATGGTAGTCCATAAGTACATCCTTCAAAGTCCCTAGTCGTGGGTGTATCGAGACGGGGCATCGATATACCAGAGTAGACTAGCGTATACCTTCTCGACCCATACAGATGGGCGATGGATGATACCATATCCATTGGTGTTTGACATCAGAGATGATATACGGGTGCTCAGTGGAGACTGGGTACACTGGACGGACTCGCCGAGAACTCCCAGATGGTATTATACCTTACGTCAGATGGCAGTTCTCTGGTGACACTGGTACAAAGTAGTCTGTTGACCCGAGATCGTCATAGAGTCTTGTGTGGTTCCCACTGCGCTTTGATTTCCACCTTACCACGTCCAAGAGGGCGTGCAAAATGGTGGTTTTTGGGTACAGTCCCGAGTCACATGGAGGCAATGAGCGATAGGAGGGGATTCGTCTCTCCCGGTATAGGGAGTTGATGTTGCGCTGTATTCGATTGGCTATAACAGGAAATCCCTGGCCAGGGTTGTTGAGATTTACTGGTAAGTGTTACCAGTAGTTTCTCGAATTGTTATAGACCTCATATCGACACGACTTATCGAGCTATTGGGGTCTGACGTTTACCACCCCTAGACGAGATATGCGACATATCAGACGATCAGACCGGACTGTACGGTAGTGTTGCTGGTTGGATTCAGTGGAGTGTGAGCGGGCTTGCTCATCGATCTTCTGATCGCTCAATACCCGGGTGGCCGTTACGTTTAGCAGACCGCTTGCGGCTTGTGGGTGTTTGATATGATCATCACCTGCTGCCGGCGTATTGACGAGTCTTTAGAGTCCTACACAGAGGTTTCCTGGCTCAAGCGAAACGAAATAGGAGCGCATATGAGATATGTGCGGGACCGAGAATAATGCGTGTATGTGATACCGTATTCTATTCTCGCGATGAATGTATCGAATGGTTATATGCGATATAACCTAGTTATCGAATCGAGGGTTGATTCGATAAGCCGATACATTAGATATTAGTCGGTTATATGTGATATGACCGGATCGTTAAATCAAGTGTTGATTTAATGATTTAATGTATAATTATATATATTTGATATATTACTTTGCATTAACTAATATGGGTTCACTTTAAATGGATTTTCTCGCTCGGATGTGCACATTGTATATTCGATATAGTTTTGTGCACTTGATTGTATCATGTTTGATGATACATGCTTTTTGGATTAAGTGTAAAGAATTAAACCATGGTTAAGTTGGAAATTAGGGTTTTGTTTTTCCATTATTTATTTAATTCATTTATTTATTTGTTTATTTATTTTGGAAAATAAATGGCATAAAGAAATGAAATGGTGGCTTATTTTGGACTTGCATGTTGAAGCTTCATGAAGCTTTGACTAAGTCACCATTTTGTCTCATGCTTAACCCTAACCACTCCACTTAACCCTAGTTGATTCTCTACACTCCACCATGGTTGGATTATGATAAGGATTCCTTTTATTTTCTATTTGGAATATTATCATAATAACTTGATCTTCATCTTCTTCATCTTCTTCAAAGAAGAAAAAGCTTGACCATCAATGGTGATTGATGAAAAAGAGTGAGAAATCCAATTCTAAAGTCTACCCACTTCCTATTTCTTCATCCTCTACCTCTTGCCAAGTAGTAGAGTGTGTTTTCTTCACAAGTTTCATGACTTGGTGAAGTGGGAGCTTGATCTTGCGATGCCTCGACGTAGATCATCTTCGGCACGAAGCCGACGACCTTGCCCGCCCATTTCTCCGATGAAGTCGACGCTAGAGCCCGGATTTTGATTTGGACAGCGGAGAGAACTTCATCACGGAGCCGTGGAGGTGGAGGACCATATCTACAAAGGTTGTATTTCCGTATTCTCTTAGTAAAGTAGTTTACTAGTTGCTTTTTCGCCTAGATTTCTAGCCAACGATCCGTGTTAGGGTTTCTCGGCAACGTTAAAATTTGAAATTGGCATGGTTGATGCCTTGTGAGACCTTCTTAGTGTGCCAAGGAACCCTACAGTGGTATCAGAGCCTAGCTAGAACCTTAGGCGAAGCGTAGACGCAGTTTGAAGTCCGATCGATCGAAATCCCTAACTCCAAATTGCTCTCTGTCCTTTTTTGAAAATCGTGGATTTTTCAATATTAAAAATATGCAGAAAATTAAGCAGGGTTTTCTATGAATTACTGTGCAAAACGGAGCCTCTAATTCCTCTACTTGACCGCGGAACCGCGGCGTTGACCCCCCTTTAGCGGCGGTTCCGCGGCACATTTATGGTATTTGTGACGGTTCTTTGCACAGTAATTCATATCTATGGTTTTTATATTTTCTGGGAATTTTTAATATTTATTCAAGAGTTGAATTTTCTGGGGTTGTTTTGGGGATTCGGTGTTTCGATCGGAGCATCAAACTTTGTCTATGTGTCTTTCCGGATAATCATTGAATATGTTAAAAAGTTCGACCGGATATAAATACCCAATTTTTCCCCTGTCGGGAAATTTCCAAGTGTTGGATTTTTCCGTGGTTTAACGACGTTCTAAGTAGTGCAAGTAACGCGATGGACCCTCTAGAAGACAACAAACCTTAACTCGATTATGTGACGGTCTCGAACTGCCCTTTGAACCTTCGGGTTTGGGGCAGTACGGCGTGCCACATGTGAGGCGTTGGCTTGACCCTTCTACGGCTGGACCGTTGGTACTGAGGCACGAACTGAATGTTTTTAGACTTGTTTCACGTGTTGAGCTGTATCGGGAAAACTTGGGTGTTCGATTGTTCGATCGGAAAGTTTAACATTTTCTATCTTATTCGGAATGTGATACAACATTTGGAATTCACAAGTAGTTATGAGATAACTGAATGAATGTTATAAACATAGCAGTTTAGTCTCACTTGATCGGTTGCCACGGAATTTTGATGTGATCAAAAGTCCGTCGCAATCACGTAGCGTACGCGGATACTCGCCGGGTAAACTTAATAGACAGCCTCGCTCCATAGCCCCGACCAAGTGACTGTAGGAGAACCCCATCGCCGAAAGCATCCGTTCGGGTGCTCGCGGCAGCGGTGTTCCGCCTTGGTGCACTTCGTTGACGGCGTCGGGGGTGCGGCCGCCTACTAAAGTTTGCGACGAGCATTCGATCAGGATGTCGGGAATCTTGTTGAATTGCCCGACTTGATATTGAAAAGAGTTTTCGATTTTGAGACTAAAATGCGGGGTTTATAATTGTTAGGCATGCGATGTCTAAAGAATTCATTTGGTCAGGCATGTGATGTCTGAGGTGGTTGCGGATTCCAACTGTTGTAGTTTTACACTTTCTTTTCTGTGACCGTAAGTGTAATATGTGATATCGCCGGTTTCGTTGCTATATGTCAATGACAATTGGGATGCGCATATTTACTTACGTTGATGACATGTGATATTATGTGTTGCTGGATATGTTATATTGGATCGTCGTGTTTGAATAGCCGGGGGTTTTTATGTGAGATGAGTGTTTTTCATTATCATTCATGTAAAAAACTTGTATGTAATATTCTTTTATTGGGGCACTTCCAGGTTGCGGAAGTTGTCACCCTTTGTATATTATTTACTTTTCCGCACTAGGATAGACCCAAGGAGGGGAGCACAAGTAACCGGGTTCTGGAGTCCAGTGGGAGACCAACTCGAGGAGTCGAGTCCGGGTCTCCTAACTCTAGAATTGGTAGGGTTGCTTGCCGCTCTCGTAGGGGTCTAGGGGTGTGGGTTTGGCTATTCATCACGACCGTGGAATCCGTGTTTTATACTGGCTCGTATTGAAAACACGGACGTCCTAGTATATCCAATGTTTCATATGTTTCTTCTGCTGCGATATCTGTGATGTGATCATGTGATGTTCTGTGATGGATACAGTATATAGTATATATGATATATTATATAGGCGTTACTTATGTTTTACACCCGCGCTAGCCCTGCCCCGCTCTGCCGTTAGTTACCTAACCTAACGGTGCACGAGGGGACATCGAGGCGAATGCGGATGGCATAAGTGTACGTCGTATTTATCTGTGATGTTTAGGTAACTTAAATGATGGGACTTCATTAATGTGATTAATGAAATAAAAGAAACCTAAGATGTTGTAGAATCGAATTTCAAAATAAAACAGGTAGCTACAGTTCTTGCTTTGCGTCGCGGTGTTCCTTGTAGAACATCCTGCACCTTATTCGATGAGGAAAGGACCGAGATCTCTTCACAGGGAGTGACTCCTTTAGCAATAACTGGCAGATGCTACAACCCTCGGTTTGTCTTTTGATTGATTCTATAGTTTCTGCTTTGCACAGTGATATATATAATATATCCCGCACCTCATTCGACGAGGAAAGGACCGACGATCCCTTCATCGGGAGTGACTCCTTTAGCAAAACTAGAAAAGCCTCAAAAACACTCCATTTTAAAATCATTTGATTCTACAACGATATCAAGTTCATTACGCAATAGGTTTTCAGAAAAACCTGTCGTAGCCCTCCGTCATTTCAGATAAGTACTAGTTAGTATTCGTGCTGTGGTTGTTTGGCCTCCGTCAAGGCGTAGTGTACGGTAGCTAACTAGTGCTTATCTGCTAGCATATGATGCGATTGGATTAGGGTATTCGTACGGCGTTGTTTGGCCTCCGTCAAGGGTCGTGCGGGTGGGTTTAATTCAATCAGGAAATGACGGGTTGAACTTGACTAGCGGACTATGGGTTGTTTGGCCTCCGTCAAGGTCATAGCACGCTAGGGGCAAAATATTATCGGGAATTTCAAGTGTTGAAATTTGCAATGAGATTGCATACCTTCTATGAGATAGTTGGATCCCGATACCCGCTGCGAGTAAGAGTTACTCCTGGGAGAGTTTTATACATTACAATTAGCCGATCAAGTAGGTGTCTAGAAAGGTGTTAACGAGGTTACGCCTCTGGGAAAACGAGGTTTACATTAATTAGGTTCGTGCGAAAGCACGGGGGACCTCCCTCAAAGTACCGACACTGGCCTGGCTGAAAGATTGGCGAACTTGTAGTGTGTAATTAATCCCGGCTAGTCTTTCCTTTTAGGGTTTGAAGGAAGATTTGATAAAAAGCAGTGGGAGCCATCCTGATTAGATAAAATAATAACCAATCTATTCTTGAAAGAGCGCACGCTGAGTGTTTTCTTCTCTCTCTCTCCAGGTAGCGACCATATCACGCCTTAATCAAGATAATAATACGGATTATTGACCGAACCCGCTTGTTATACTGAGCTGGGGAACGTTGGTCCCGCTCCAACTTATAATTGTTATAAGACAGAACAGGAAATTGGGGATTACCAGAATTCCCGTGCAGCCCAAACGAAGAGAGTGCATGCTGATGCATCATCTTCGGGTGTGTTCATTACAGAGAACTGTTTCTTAGTATCCTTTACGTCCTGGGTATGTGATACCAGATCAGGATCCCTGATGTGTAATCAGTTACATAGGGCTACAGAAAGGTAGAGAACTGAGAACGGGTGATAAGTTTCATGAGACAGAAAACGGGACAAGTGTTGCAGCCAAGTCTGTTGGTCACTGTCACCCTGTATTACGAATACATTGATTCTGAACGAATGTTATTAGATACCGAACCTGATATACAAAATCGTATCTATCTCTTTATTAGTAAAGAAATGATAAAATTTTGTATTGTTGGATAATGTTTTGAACATTTCCTATATCAAAAGTTGATCGGTTCAAGCACGTTATCTAAAAGCATTGATGTTCTAAATCAAACTACAGTTCTTTAGTATACGGAACACACACAAGAGGAAGAGTTCAGAAATGAACGAATCCTTCTTGTTGCATTGTAGACTAGGTCATATCAATATGACCCGACTAGCTGAAGTTACATGTAGATGCATATTTAAATTAGTTTGAACTTACATCTTATGAAACTTGCCAGTCATGTCACAAAGATAAGATGACCATAGCTCTGTTTATTGGAAACAGAGAAAGAGTTAGTGTACTCTTGGGATGATACATGTTGATGTATGTTAGGTCCCCTGTCTACACATGCCAAGACCGGTTCTTTGTACTTCATTACATTCTCTGATGATCTTTCGAGATTCAGACCTATGTTCCTGTTGAAACACAAGTCCGAACCTTTTGAGATATTCACAGAATATTAGTTAGAAGTAGAGAACCAAATACGGGTAAAAGTATTATGTCCTATGATGAGATCAAGGAGGAGAATACTTGAGCACGAAATTCTTGGACTTTTCTAAAGGAGAATGAGATTCTCTCTCAGCATTACTCCTCCGTATACACCATGGTACGATGGTATATCGGGACGGAGCAATAACACCCTATGTGATAAGGTGTGCTCTATGATGAGTACTACTGAGTTACCTATTTCCTTTTAGGAGTTATGCGCTTGAGAAGATGCATACCTATTGAATAGGGTTCCAATCAAATCAGTTGCCTACCACTTCATATGTGATATGGAAAGGGAAGAGCCCATCTCTTAAGTTAGTTAAGATTTGGGGTTGTCCGGCCTATGTCTAAAAGCAAAATCCGGACAAGCTCGAGGCAAGGTCAGTTATGTAGAACTGGAAAGATTCCAGCTATACAAACTGCAGCTGATGATTTGAAAGAACCAAAGGATTCAATAGTTACCAACGAACCTCAGCCTCTCCGCCGATCTAGTAGGGTTCCTCACCCACCTGAGAGATACTTCGGTTTCTCTATGACAGTGGGAGCGAGGATTGCATCATGAGATGATGACCCAACTAGTTTCGAGCTGGCCATCAGGAGTAAGACTCTATAAGAATGGCTGGATGCTTAGTGATCTGAGATGGAATCCTTATACACCGACAAAGTATGGACTTTAGTTGCTATATCTGAAGGGTTAAATCCCCATCAGGAGCAAGTAAATCTTGAGAAGATTACTTGGTGTAGATGGAAAAGTTGAGACTTTCAAAGATAGACTTGTTAAAGCTTTTCGTCATTGACCAGGCGTGGATTATGATGAAACCTTTTCAAGTACCTATGCTTAAGTCCATCCAGATCCTACTTGCCACGGCTACATACCATGACTACGATATCTGGCGGTTGGGTGCCATGACTGCTTTTCTAAATGATGTTTTAGAAGAGTGCGTCTATAAGTACACAGCCAGAGGGCTTCGTAGACAGTGGGAGCAGCGGAAACGTGTGCAAGATGCTTTATAGGATTAAAGCAGGTATCGCGGAGTTAGAACATCTGTTTTAATGGATTAGTCAAAGAGTTTGACATCATCAAAATGGTAGATGAACCTTGTATGAACAAAAAGGTAGTAGGGAGTATGGTGACGATCCTCGTAGAGTACGTGGATGACATACTCTTGATAGGGAAGGAGTTTCCTATGCTACGCTCGATCAATCTCCGCTTATCACAATAATTCTCCACATAGGATCAAAGTGATACCTACTAAATCCTGGGTTTTAGATCTATGAGATAGATCTAATTGGATGTTAGGGTACTCACTAGTTGTAGTGAGATGGTATCAATTGATCCTTGGGAGAATCACTGGAATGGTTCCAGGGTGATAAAGACGACTGAATGTCAGTCACAGGCATCGTCTTTACCCTCAGTGAAGGGACGGTATGTTGGAAGAGTTCCAAACTAAATACCGTGACATACTAGACGATAAAGACTGGATATATCGCTACTTAAGATGCTACCGAAGAGGCTGTTTGGGTGTATATTGGTTCATGAGATGAACTACGTTCCTCCCATTGCGTGACAATGGAGTTGTGGCTTATACCAAGGAACACCGGTCCCATCAGTGATCCAGACATATTCTAAGGCAGTATCACCTGATCATGGAGATGGTTGATCTCCAGGGGATCGAGGTCAGGAGAGAAGACTCAGAGGACAACACAGCGGATCCACTCACAAAGGCCTGTTCCCAGAGAGAGATTTTTATGGGATGGTTGAGTATGAGATACTACAACCACTGCTACAGATGGCCCTAGTGCAAGTGGGAGATTGTTAGTTATATGTATGCCCTAGAGGCCATTACTATACATAGGATATATATTGTAGTGGATGCTGGGACATATATAAGGAGGACTTTCTTGCTCGACATGATAGTATGCTATCTGGTTGATCTTTACCTTAACGCGTACACAGATTTTCTCTCTATTACATGTTGGTAAAGCCCTTAGGATGTGTACTTGACTGCCTGGACTGTGATGCGGATCATACTAGTGGGGACATGGTAGTCCATAAGTACATCCTTCAAAGTCCCTAGTCGTGGGTGTATCGAGACGGGGCATCGATATACCAGAGTAGACTAGCGTATACCTTCTCGACCCATACAGATGGGCGATGGATGATACCATATCCATTGGTGTTTGACATCAGAGATGATATACGGGTGCTCAGTGGAACTGGGTATACTGGACGGACTCGCCGAGAACTCCCAGATGGTATTATACCTTACGTCAGATGGCAGTTCTCTGGTGACACTGGTACAGAGTAGTCTGTTGACCCGAGATCGTCATAGAGTCTTGTGTGGTTCCCACTGCGCTTTGATTTCCACCTTACCACGTCCAAGAGGGCGTGCAAAATGGTGGTTTTTGGGTACAGTCCCGAGTCACATGGAGGCAATGAGCGATAGGAGGGGATTCGTCTCTCCCGGTATAGGGAGTTGATGTTGCGCTGTGTTCGATTGGCTATAACAGGAAATCCCTGGCCAGGGTTGCTGAGATTTACTGGTAAGTGTTACCAGTAGTTTCTCGAATTGTTATAGACCTCATATCGACATGACTTATCGAGCTATTGGGGTCTGACGTTTACCACCCCTAGACGAGATATGCGACATATCAGACGATCAGACCGGACTGTACGGTAGTGTTGCTGGTTGGATTCAGTGGAGTGTGAGCGGGCTTGCTCGTCGATCTTCTGATCGCTCAATACCCGGGTGGCCGTTACGTTTAGCAGACCGCTTGCGGCTTGTGGGTGTTTGATATGATCATCACCTGCTGCCGGCGTATTGACGAGTCTTTAGAGTCCTACACAGAGGTTTCCTGGCTCAAGCGAAACGAAATAGGAGCACATGAGATATGTGCGGGACCGAGAATAATGCGTGTATGTGATACCGTATTCTATTCTCGCGATGAATGTATCGAATGGTTATATGCGATATAACCTAGTTATCGAATCGAGGGTTGATTCGATAAGCCGATACATTAGATATTAGTCGGTTATATGTGATATGACCGAATCGTTAAATCAAGTGTTGATTTAATGATTTAATGTATAATTATATATATTTGATATATTACTTTGCATTAACTAATATGGGTTCACTTTAAATGGATTTTCTCGCTCGGATGTGCACATTGTATATTCGATATAGTTTTGTGCACTTGATTGTATCATGTTTGATGATACATGCTTTTTGGATTAAGTGTAAAGAATTAAACCATGGTTAAGTTGGAAATTAGGGTTTTGTTTTTCCATTATTTATTTAATTCATTTATTTATTTGTTTGTTTATTTTGGAAAATAAATGGCATAAAGAAATGAAATGGTGGCTTATTTTGGACTTGCATGTTGAAGCTTCATGAAGCTTTGACTAAGTCACCATTTTGTCTCATGCTTAACCCTAACCACTCCACTTAACCCTAGTTGATTCTCTACACTCCACCATGGTTGGATTATGATAAGGATTCCTTTTATTTTCTATTTGGAATATTATCATAATAACTTGATCTTCATCTTCTTCATCTTCTTCAAAGAAGAAAAAGCTTGACCATCAATGGTGATTGATGAAAAAGAGTGAGAAATCCAATTCTAAAGTCTACCCACTTCCTATTTCTTCATCCTCTACCTCTTGCCAAGTAGTAGAGTGTGTTTTCTTCACAAGTTTCATGACTTGGTGAAGTGGGAGCTTGATCTTGCGATGCCTCGACGTAGATCATCTTCGGCACGAAGCCGACGACCTTGCCCGCCCATTTCTCCGATGAAGTCGACGCTAGAGCCCGGATTTTGATTTGGACAGCGGAGAGGACTTCATCACGGAGCCGTGGAGGTGGAGGACCGGATCTACAAAGGTTGTATTTCCGTATTCTCTTAGTAAAGTAGTTTACTAGTTGCTTTTTCGCCTAGATTTCTAGCCAACGATCCGTGTTAGGGTTTCTCGGCACCGTTAAAATTTGAAATTGGCATGGTTGATGCCTTGTGAGACCTCCTTAGTGTGCCAAGGAACCCTACAGTTTCTAATGCAGGTGCGGCGAGTGTTGAGGTTACGCTACCCGAGGCGGCGCCATCAATTACCACCTTGACGGTCACCACTCCTCTACCCTCTCTCGTACCGTCTCAGATGTTGGAAGGTACGGATTCATGACCCGTCGGTGTCACTTCTAGGCTGCATGACTTATGTACTGACATTGCATTACTGCGTCCTTGCAGGAGTCCTTTTTGACCACCTGTATCAGGTGCTGCACCCACACTTCTCCTTCCTGTCTGAGATTAGTCCGTCTGCTGGTATCGGTGAGTATCTTTTCTAAACGACGTTCTCTCTTTAATAGGCAGTCACATTATTGCTAATCTCCTTCTGTATTGCTTGTAGCCTTACAAATTGAAGGCGGGGACGCGGCTATCGTTGCGCCACCAGAACTCCCAGCTCTGCCCCCTGTTGCAGCCGGTATAGTAGGCTCTATTTTTCATATATTTTCTTTATTTCCTGAGCCGACATCTAACTATGATCTATTTTGCAGCAATCACATCGACTCTAGCCCGTTTGAGTCTTGCATTATAACGCAGGCAGGGCCCTTTTCCAGACGTCCATCCTCAAAAGGTGCTGTGACCAGTCTGCGTATACTGAGCGAATACGTCGAGGAGCTTGACGCGGAGGCTCCTACATTCGCTGCCGAGGTCAATCCAATGCTGGCAACGCTTGTGAACTTCCATAATGAAGGCGTCGTCGAGTCTTAGGTTAATCATTGCAGGAAGATTGAGGCCTGCCTGCATGAGCTTGAGCTCAGACGTTCTGCTCCTGAAATTCTGGCCGGGAACTCCCAGCGGGCTGCGTGGGTTGAGCAAAGTGCCCTGTTCCTTCATCATTTCGAACAAGAGGCGATCCTCAAGCGAAAGGAATGTAAGGCGACTTCCGCTGAGTCTGTCCAACTGTGTGCTCAGGTCGAAGCGAATGCTGCGCAACTGAACTCTATCTTTGAAAGCCTTCAACGATGTATTTCCGACGGGCTGGTGCTGAGGAAGAAGCTTGACTTTACTGAACAGGTCGCACAGAGTCAGGAAGCTGTTCAGCAAGAAATTGATGAGAAACTTTCATCTTGTCTGCAGCAACGGGCCCGAGTTGAAGCGGAGCTGGCTACGGCGGCTGACCTTAAAAAGGAGTTGAGAGGAGTGCGCGATCGACTGACTGACTTATTGAAAATGCCTCCTTCTCAATAGCTGCCTTTGCATCAATTAAATACTTGTAATCTTTTGAATAACATGTATCCATTTTTTATTCTTTTATATGATGTATCTTGTATTCATTTGAGTTCATGAATAAAGACACATTTTTCTTATCTCCCACTGTCGTTTTCTTCTCTTTGTTGTGTTGTTGGTATGTTACTCTGGCAAGTGTAGCCTGTAGATAATAAAGAACGTTTCATCTTGAACTCTCCGAGAGGTAGTGACGGCTTAGGAAGCAGGTTCAGATTTGCTACCTAAGACTTTTCAACTTCATGAGCCGTGAGGGTCTCATGAATACTTTTCTCTCTACGAGTCATAAGGATCTCGTAAGTGTAATTTCTTCTTAGGAATCATGAGGATTCCTAAGTGTGTTTTCCCTTATAAGTCGTAACGATCTTATAAGAGAGTTTTCTTCCTTACGAATCGAGAGGACCCGTATGTGTTTAATGAGATTGACGTTATATGCATTTCACAGTGTCATTGGGTGATGTTTTTCTGAGGCGGGTCATGTTGATGACGTATTTCCGAGACGGGGTCATGTGGATGACGTATTTCCGAAACGGGGTCATGTGGATGACGTATTTCCGAGACGGGGTCATGTGGATGACGTATTTCCGAGACGGGGTCATATGGATGACGTATTTCCGAGACGGGGTCATGTGAATGACGTATTTCCGAGACGGGGTCATGTACATGACGTATTTCCGAGACGGGGTCATGTGGATGACGTATTTCCGAGACGGGGTCATGTTGATGACGTATTTCCGAGACGGGGTCATGTGGATGACGTATTTCCGAGACGGGGTCATGTGGATGATGTATTTCCGAGACGGGGTCATGTGGATGATGTATTTCTGAAACGGGGTCATGTGGATGACGTATTTCCAAAACGGGGTGATGTGGATGACGTATTTCCGAGATGGGGTCATGTCGATGACGTATTTCCGAGACGGGGTCATGTTGATGACGTATTTCCGAGACGGGGTCATGTTGATGACGTATTTCCGAGACGGGGTCATATGGATGACGTGTTTCCGAGACGGGGTCATGTGGATGACGTGTTTCCGAGACGGGGTCATGTGGATGACGTGTTTCCATGACGGGGTCATGTGGATGACGTATTTCCGAGACGGGGTCATGTAGATGACGTATTTCCGAGACGGGGTCATGTGGATGACGTATTTCTGAGACGGGGTCATGTAGATGACATATTTCCGAGACATGGTCATATGGATGACGTATTTCCGAGACAGGGTCATGTTAATGACGTATTTCCTAAACGGGGTCATGTGGATGACGTATTTCCGAGACGGGGTCATGTGGATGACATATTTCCGAGACGGGGTCATGTTGATGACGTATTTCCGAGACGGGATCATGTGGATGACGTATTTCCGAAACGGGGTCATGTGGATGACGTATTTCCGAGATGGGGTCATGTTGATGACGTTGCGTCTGTTGTAATGAGACGAATATCGAAGTGGTCTCCAGGTTATCTGGGAACCATCGAGATTTGGAGTAAGGCTTTGTCGTAGCTCCAGGGTTGATTGCAGCGTCTGAATCTTGCTGGAATGGAGAGGAACGCTGTTGATGATCTCTGGGCTATCCCTGAACCGTCGAGATTTGGCTTCGTTTTCTGATGGAGCCTGGGAAGGGAAGGTGTGATTCCTTCTTTGTTTGCGCCCCTGGATTGTATACAGGGATGAATGTGATATCACCTGTAGAGCATAAATTTTATTTATATTTTTTATTTCTTTCCGCGATGCTCCATCGTTTCAGCTTTTATATCGCGAAGGTCGCGATTGCCCAATCATTTCGGCTTTTTTTCACGGTGCCCAATCATTTTGGCTATTTATTTTATTTTTCCTTGTTGCTTTTTATTGCAAGTTGCCCAATCATTTCGGCTATTTTGCATGCATACATTTTTACTTGCTGATTGTTATAAGTTGCCCCATCATTTCGGCTATTTCGGCATCAGCACCGCTACAACTGGGATATTGCCAGGAGCGAATCATCATCTGCCTCTGTCGATGTTGAACAAAGGTGGCTTAGCGAACAGGGTTAGGATTTTGTCGACTAAGGCTTTTGACTTCATGAGCCGTAAGGGTCTCATAAAGGTTTTTCTCCCTACTAGTCGTGAGGATCTCGTAGGTGCGTTTTCTCCTTAGGAATCGTGAGGACTCCTAAGTGTATGGTTTCTCGTAAGTCGTAAGGATCTTACAAGAATATTTTCTCCTCATAAGTCGAGAGGGCCTACAAGGGCTGTTCACCGTGTAGACATATCCCTAGTCACGGATGAGACTTTGTTAGGGAAATGTTTATTCACGCTCGTGAATTGTATACAAGGGCCGGCATTGAGCCACTTTTAGGGAAAAATTGGAGGTTGTGGTGGCCCCTTAAGAACAGGTTCAGATCCCTGTAGCTTAAAACTTTTGAATTTTATGAGCCGTGAGGGTCTCATAAGAGGGTTCTCCTTACGAGTCGTGAGGATCTCATAAGTGTAATTTCTCCTTAGGAATCGTAGGGATCCCTAAGTATGTTGCTCCCTTATGAGTCGTAAGGATCTCACGCAGGTGGTTTCTCCTCACAAGGTCAAGAGGATCTTGCAAGTGTCTTTTAACGAGGTTGCGGCCTTTCGGGTTTTCACAAAACTCGCCGGTAGCCCTGCTGTTTTTACTCACGGAGCCCTTTCGGGTTTTCATCCGTGCCCTTTTCGCTTATGGACATACCGTTTTTTCTTCTTTTTTCTCTTTTTTTTTATTATTCTTCTTTTTTTTGTATCAGCCTTGGGATGCTGCAGTCCATAGTAGTGTATCGACGTCTCGGTCAACAGCTAGTTTTAGGACATAGTGATCCGTCGTTAGTTTAAGGACGTTTCGGTCCATTGTTGGTTTAAGAACGTTTCGGTCCATTGTTGGTTTAAGGACATTTCGGTCCGCTGTTGGTTTAAAGACGTTTGGGTCCGCTGTTAGTTTAAGGACGATTCAGTCCGCTGTTAGTTTAAGGATGTTTCGGTCCGCTGTTAGTTTAAGGACGTTTCGGTCCGCTGTTCGGTTACTACTTATAGAGTTTGGGCTTAGGAAGATAGCGAGCGGACATAGACGTCGTCATCTATCATTAACCTAGTCCGTGACTCGTCAGGCGTAGTATTTCTTTAGGAAGCGACCATTTATTGGCCTGAAAGGTCTTTCACCATGCATGTCCATGAGTAGATAAGCTCCACCCTGGTAGACCTTGTCTATGATATATGGGCCTTCATAGTTCGGCTCAAATTTCCCCCGCTTGGCGCGATTGGGGATTATAGGTCTTTTGACCACTAGCACGAGTTTGCCTTGGCGGAATGTCCTCGGCCTAGTCAATCTTCCGTATGAGCGCATCATCTTTGCTTTATAAGCCTCCAGATTTTGTTGCGCTATGAGCCGGGTTTCATCAAGGGCATCGAGCTCCTCAAGCCGAAGGTGAGCATTCTCTTCGTCCGTTAGCTCGTAGTGAACCGCTATTCGTAAAGAGGGTAGCTCTATCTCGAGGGGGAGTACCGCTTCCGTACCGAATACCAACGCGTACGGCGTTGTGTTCGTAGCCGTTTTGAACGTAGTTCGATACGCCCAGAGAGCTTCATGCAGTCTCTTGTGCCAGTCCTTCTTATTTCGAGATACCGTCTTTTTCACGATCTTCGTCAAGGTCTTGTTAAAAGCCTCAGCTAGACTGTTAGTTCGGGGATTATAGACCGAAGAGTATCTCCAGTCTATGTTATACTGTTGTGTAAAGCGGCTGATCTTGTGGCTTCTATAGGCTGGCCCGTTATCGGAGATGATCCGTCATGGAGTTCCAAACCGATAAATGACGTGTGTCTTGAAGAAATGGAGGATATTCTCCGTCTTCACTTCTCTCAGCGGTACTGCTTCTGCCCATTTGGAGAAGTAATCAGTTGTCGCCAAAATGAATCGATGTCCTCTGGACGATACTGGTTTGATGGGGCCGATTATGTCAGTCCCCCACATTTCGAATGGCCAGCTAGCCACTGTTGGATATAGTGGATTTAGATGTTGATGGATAAAGTCCCTGTGAATCTGGCACGAATGGCACTGCTTTGCGTATTCGAGGCAGTCTTGGATCATCGTGGGCCAATAATAACCCATTCGTTTGATCTTCAGGTTCATCTTCGGGCCGACTTAGTGAGAACCGCAGAGTCCGTCGTGAGTTTCTTGGACAACTCTCTTTGCCTCTTCAGGTGCCAGGCATCTTAGCCACAAAGAATCGAACGATCTCTTATACAGAGTATCATTAACAAAGGCGAAAGATAGAGCTCGCTTCATGAGCTGATGTTTTGAGGACGCATCTTCAGGTGTTCGACGGGATTTGAAATAATCTATAAAGACTTCTCTCCAATCCGTAACATTTTCCTGGTCTTTTATTTGCAGAGTCATTTACTCGGTTGCTCCCTTTTCTTCGAACGATTTCGGCGATAGTTCTGCTGGTGTGCGAACCCGACGGTTTCGCACAACGATCCTCACGCCATTGAGGTTTTCGTCAGCCAATTCTTTAGCGAACTTGGCTAATGCATCCGCTTTGCTATTTTCCGCACGCGGTATGCTTTCCAAGGTGTAGGAAGGGATTTGAATCAGCAACTGTTGTACTCTCCCGCCGTACATCACCAGTTCTGGCTTGCACGTTTGATAGTCGCCGTTTACTTGACTAATGACCAGTTCGGAGTCTCCGTATATGAGGAGGTTTTCGATTCCCATGTCGATAGCGATCTCGAGACCTGCTATCAAAGCTTCATATTCGGGCAGCGTACGATTTCGCAACGTATGATTTCGCAGCTGAATGTTTTCACAGGTCTTCGGTTCATCCTCTTTTCCCGAGGTGGATTCTTTAAAGAGAGGGCCAAGAGTCATTTCTTCGTCAGAGTCGCTCCCGAAGGTAAGAATTTGTGATCTCCCGGCGTTGACCAAGCGACAGTTGCCGGTAATTCTTTTATGCTCCCCGGGCATACTTCTTTGCTCCCGACGAGTTTTGCGTTTCATCCGCTTAAAATGTTTCTGGCGAGCAACATATCCCTGCCACCATCTTTTAAAAGCGTTGCACTCTTCGGTGGGGTGCGAAATCTTTCGAAGATATAAGCAGTAGTTACGATGTGTCTCTGCTTCACTAAGGGCGTTTGCTTCGGGGGATGGCAGCTTCATTCCCATCGATATGGCTTTGGCGAACCTTTTTCTCATCTTAAACCTGCTCTTATTTGCAACGGAGGTACTTTGATCTGGTAAGAGTGTTTCGACCCTTTCGTCCAATCGCCGGCGTTTGGCCTTTTCAAATATGGCCATCTCACGCTCTCGAGCAGCTTTACTTTTCAGAAGAGCTTTTTTCAGGAACGCATCAATCATTTCGTCTGACGACTCCGGAAGTTCCGGCTCAGGATTTGCCCCTAGCTTCTCGGTACAAGGAGCTTCTTCGTTGTCTATCGACAAGTGAGAGATCACATGGCAACTTGCCACGTAATCTTTAGATTCATCCGATGAGTCTTCTCCATCATTTCTGTCCTCAAGGACGTGGCTGAGAAACTCTTGGAGTGTGATTGGAGTCCGCACCTTCTGATTATACTCTTCCAGCGCGTCAATCTGTTTTTGCAGGTCCGTGTGCTTGTCGCCAGGCTTCACGGGCTTTTTGGTCTTCTTCTTCTTTTTCGAAGATTTTGACGGCTGGATGTGAGTGCTTTGGTTATCGCCACCAATTTTTGGAGTTGGGCGCGGCTTTAGCATCCCCTCGATGATCTCAAGCTCCAGCGGATTCTTTCACCTAATTGCCGGACATGTGTATAGATCCTTCAGCATTCTTTTCGTCTTGGCTGAAAGAGCAACCTCCCATGGAGCTTCTTCTACAAAAGAGCATGATGCCCCCGGTGTATCCGTATTCTTGGGAGTGTGTGGCCGAGGCGGGTTCACCTTCCAATTCTCAGATAATACGAATTTGCCCTGCTGGTATTGATCTTCTATCCAGCTTTTGAAGATGTAACAATCCTCACTCGGATGGCCCAACATTCGGTGGTAAAGGCAATAGTTAGGATTGCTAGCGTCGCTTGGTTGGCTGGGCGTCTTGGCTCCAGCAGATTAATGATCCTGTTGCGCAGTGCAAGCTCGAATAACCTCTTCGTCTTGTCTCGAGGGAACGAGTAAGGGCGCCTCATTTTATCTTCGAGAGATCGAGTTCTGTTATTTTGGCGATCAACCGGTCTCGGGCCATCGGGCTACTGTTGAGCATTGGCGACGACGATCGCTTTCCCCATTCCCTTCTCATTTCGAGAGTCCGGCTTTGGAGGAGACGGTCTATGACCCATCTGGTCCATTTGGGCCAGTTTGTCGATCAAGGCTTAGAACGTGGTAGGGTTAAAGAACATCATGAATTGTGAAATAGTTGCATGAGGGTCCAGGGTGCCCACGAACATGCCCACCGCCGGCTCTTCTTCGATCCGCTGTTCGCATTTCGACCACAGATTCCGCCATCGGATTATGTATTGAACCCACGTATCGCCTGGCTTCACCCTGGCATTGATCAACGCCGTTATTGGGATGTGTTCACTAGCACTCGCGAATCGCTGAGTGAATAATAGCTCCATTTCCGCAAAAGTCTTGATGGAGTCGTTCGGGAGTTCACAGTACCATTCGAACACCGTTTCCGACAAGCTGCCAACGAATTGGCGAAGTAGCAATTTATCATCACCTCCGGTGTTGCCACATAGAGCCCTGAACTGGGCGACATGCTGGTGGGGATTTCCCGTCCCTTTGTATACATGAAATTTAGGGATCGTATATCCCGGCGGGTACTTTATTTGGTTATACCAACCTGGATATGGTCGCCCAGTTTTAACGACTTGGCCGGCCGCTTCATTCGCCTGGTGAGCTCGTGTTTGCTGAGCAATATAGTCATCCAGAGCGGCCTTGGAAATGGTTTCCTCTTTGGCTGCTGAAAGAGTCGGAGGAGGGTTCGATGTCTCCCCTCTGTCGTCTTCAATAATGATCGGAGGGTCTTCAGCTGGTGGATCCGGCTGTAACATCATCCCGACCATGTATTAGAAGAGAAGCGCCATTCGTTTTATATTAGCCGCTTGTTCTGCTGCTTCTCTTTCTTTCTTTTCGAGGACTCTGCGGATGAAGTTAGTATCGGTTTCTTGTTCGTGATGCTGCTCTGATAACGCCTCCGGGCTTTCTTTTGGCCCGGTGAGTGCGGCCATTTGCGTCAGCATTTCTTGAAGCTTCTGCTGCTGCTCCTGGGCTTTTGTCACGGATCGGGTGAGCGGTCGGTGACCCGTCGAAGCGCGGCTTTTCTCTTTTCCGGAAGCCATGCTAACAGTATGCACCTTTATGCCCCCAGACTTGGGGCGTTTGGGCTCAGCGTCTTTGTGGTCTGCCGTAGTAACAGGGGCTTTCTTTGGCCTCCTTCTCTTTTGAGCAGTTGACGTCGAGGGGGCCGTTGCAGCGGGCACCCAGGTAGTTGCCGTCCTTTGTGGATTGACAGGACGGTTCTCCTCCTGTTAAACCTTCAGCTTTTTCTGTCGGAGAGGATAGTCTTGATCAATCACCGACTCCTGGACCCGTCGCCAGACTTTGTAAACTTTAGAGGACAGCCGCAAAGGGGGCTGCTCCGGTTTTGTTTCTGTAACATTCTCCATGGGTGGAGGAGATCTTTTCAGTACGGCGGTAGGAGAGTTCCTGCGTACCCTGTTCAGCAATTCAAAGCTGTTCCCGGTTGGAACAGCAGCATTGACTTCCACCGTTGGGGCTGGTGGGGTTAGCCCAGAGGGGGAGTTGCCCCCAGCTTTCCTTAGTCGGCGCCAGTGGCGACGTCGAGCATGCCGAGCTGCTGGGATTGGTTCAGCGATGGGGATGGCTTCATCGTACCCCCTGTTTTGGAGAAGGGATGGCTATTCTTTTCGGAATAACCTTTTCTGGAACTGCAGGCTTCATCATAGGCCTGCATGAACTTTGGCTCAATCTGGCAAAGACTGAGGCACTGGAATTGGACGACCCGTTGAGGGGGGCCGCTGTAGTTGCAAACCGATTGAAGACCGACTTCTTGGGAGCTTCTTGCGATGGTACAGGGGCGCTGAAGCTCATCGGTGGGAGCATGGTCCCGAAAAACAATCCAGTGGTGGCCTGAGTCACCTGGTCCATCGACATTGTGAACAGGGAGGCCGCTTGGGGCCCGTAAGCTATGCCTCCAGATGAGGCGGAGCGTGAGTTGCAATTGCAGTTGGAACACTTCGCGCAAGTAGACGCCATTGATGTTTCGTTTTCTACGCCAAGCAAGAAACCAAACTTAGTACCTCGAACCCAAGGGCAACCATATCAAACCGCGATTCGTTCGCGAACACGACACACGAAGTGTGGAGTGGAAAGAGGAAATGGTCCCACCGGGCGTGCCAGAATCTGTTCATCGCCGAAAAACGGAGATGCGATAAACGTCTTGCCTGAATTTCGGGGCAGATACTAATACGTGCTATCCGTCCACTTCTCCGAAGATGCCAAGTTGATTTATGACACCATGTATCGAAGGTTTAAACGGATGCGGCCGATGTAGCAGACTTCGTCAGATTCCCCCTCGTTGTGAGGGGTTTTTGATTGTGGGGACACTCTTCCCTGCAGGCGCAAGCCCCTGCAGTTAATTATGCTACCGCATCGCGGTAACAACTTTGTCCTTCTCTAGATGGTCACTTCATATCGTGGGTGTTTGTTTTGTTTGTGGTTGCCCGTGGATTGTATATGGATATTAATTTATGTTGTCGCCCGTAGGGCGTGGATTAGTCCAAATCGGTGTCTTCTTAGATTTGGGTTTAATGATACGTTAGCCTCATTTGAGACTAAGATCAACTCAAACGTTTGTTAAGGATACGTTGGTTTAATTTTTAGACTAAGATCAACTTAACGGGATCGTTTAGATCCAAAAAAAGAGCAATTGGACTCTATTGTTTAGATTAGGGACATTGCGGTCAGTTAGTTTAAGGACATTACGGTCCAACGTTAGTTTAAGAACATTACGGTCCAACGTTAGTTTAAGAACATTACGGTCCAGGTTAAGGACATCGTAGTCCGTGAGTTTAAGGACTCCACAGTCCGTAGTTTAAAGACATCGTAGTCTATGAAGTTTAAGGACATTGTAGTCCATGAGTTTAAGGACCCCACAGTCCGTAGTTTAAAGACGTCATAGTCTATGAAATGTGTGGTTGTCAGGACCTGTCACCTCTCTGAAAACGTTGAAGGATTACAACGACAGATATCAGAGGAGTAAAGAGATGTACCCTCGAACCGGTGTGAATCGATTGGAAGATCTGTAGCCCAGTTTGGGACTAAGATCTGTTGAATATTTGTGAGCAGATGGGCTCAGTTCAATATAAGTTGAGGACTTATGTCCAATATTGGGCTAAGTCCAATAAGATTAAAATGTTTAACATTTTCTTGTTCTGGGCTGTTGAGCCTTTACTTGGGCTTGGCCCTTTTAATAATGCTGAGCATTAGGTCCTGACAATTTTTGTCTTGTATTGAATGCATAGTATTCGTCAGAACAATGTGTGTTCTGACAGCGCGCCACGTGGCGCGCCAGGCACTTTGCGCAAATTAAAGAGCGCATTGCGCTTCTGCAGGTAGCGCACACGAAGAGGACACGTGTCTCGCTTAGCGCTAAGCGCCAGTTTATAAGCGCATTGCGCTTTCAGTTTGTGAGCGCATTGCGCTAGTTCAGTGGCGCACCAGTGAGTGACACGTGGCGCGCTTGGCGCTGAGCGCCAGCCCATGAACGCAGTGCGCTGTTTCAAAAGTGCAAAGCGCAAATTGTGTCTATGGTTGACACGTGGTGCGTTTTGGCGCTGAGCGCCAGTCCAAGGATCGCAAAAGCGCAGTTCATGAGTGCAAGGCACTTTTCAGTAGCGCAAAGCGTAGTTCATCAAATTTATGATCAGAGAACAAGTTTATGTTCTTTTTAAAGGAGGCCTTGCCTTAAGAACGACAGTTCTTCTTTTTGAAAGGGCTTGCCTTTGTAGATCAATGATCTATATGAAGAATATGTTCTTCTTTATTATTTGATGAGATCTATTTATCTCTTTTATGAAAGACCTTGGTCTTTTTTTTTAGATCTATGATCTTTTTTTAGAAGATAGTTCTTCTTTTCATGAGATGATTTCGTCTCTGTGTTCATTGTTCATGTACTTTACATTGAAGAAATGATATTCTTTTACTAAAAGCTTGCTTTTTCTTTTTTTGAGTTTTCTCAAAGTTTGTAGGGGGGTTTCTCTATATCAGACTTGAAGTCTTGGGGCCTTTATATAGGGCAAATTGATTTGTTAAATCAGTTAAAGAGATTTTTCTCTGATTGATTTGGGGATATTTCCCCACCGTTGGATCTTTGATCCTATGGCTCCCGTTTTACAGAGAATAATGTTCTTGTTTTAATAAAATTGAAAAATATTTCCATGCAGAATTTTAATTCTGATTAATTAATGATTTATCATTATTAGATCTTTTGATCTAACGGTGGGGAATTTTTAATTCCAGCGCTAGCGCACCTACGTTTGACACATGGCGCGCCTATCGCTGGATCTGAAGCGTTGCTTCAATTTTGAATTTTGAATTTTAAAACAGAGATTTGCTCTGATTGGGGGTGCGCTGCCTAGGGCGCAGCGCACCTGGCGCTAACATATCTGTGTTTGACACGTGGCGTGCAGCGCGCCTAGCGCTGGATCTGAAGCGTTGCTTCAAAATTTGAATTTTGAATCTTTCAAAATAGAGCTTTGCTCTGATTGGGGGAAACAACATACATCACGAGAAAACAACAACTTATATTTTAAAATGAGAGGCAGAGAGAGAGAGAGAGAGAGAGAGAGAGAGAGAAGTTTTTATATATATTCTTGCGGTTTTCTCCAAAATCCAGAAATCTCATAGAAATCCAAAATCCCAAAATCATGAGTAAGTAAATAATGAGTATCGGCATAAGCCCCATAATACTGCATGATAATATGAAAATGTGAAGGCATGAAGTGTCTAAGTAATAAATGTAATGTCTAAACTAGCACATAAGAGTAATCACATAATATTATACTAGACTAGCATTTAGCTGATTATGTCAATAAAAGATAATATGTTCTAAAGTGTGCGTGACATGGCAATTACTGATGATGATGTGTGTGAGCCGGCAAATATGTGTACGTGTAAAATGCACATCATCGCTAATGGTGCTGGTGTGCTAATAGGCAGAGTTTCATATTAGCTAAAAAAAACATATGTATGAACATGCAATGCGATGATTACAATCCGAATATTAGGGTGAAAGTTTATTAACCGCGCATTTAGAATATACATATCTAACTACAAATTATATGACTCGAGCCTAAACTAGTATCTATCCAACCAACTAAGGAATTAGCTAAAGACACTAGTCGAAAGTAAGAAGAATCCTCCTAAAATCTGAGTCGATATCTCTAGTAGTCGGCGATCCAGCCTCAATAGCGTCACGTACGTAGTACGATTTCCTCGAGTCAAGAGTGCAGATCAGTCATCACATCTATGCCTCGTACGGTAATATCCATCGTACGACATCCCAAAATCAGGGTACGGGTCAACTATCACATATATATATCATCGTTCGTATAGTATCATCATCAAACAATATCATGATCAAGGGTACTGTACTATAATCGCATACATCCCAATATCATCAAACATATATCATCGTCTGTGTAAATATACATCGTCAAATGATCCACTAAAACATCATGTCATATATCATATCGTGATTAAGTCACATATTACCCTTCGGGTTCTATTCTAGAATCTCGTACATTCCAATGTAATCAACACTTATTATCGTTTATATAAATATATTTTATATAATCTCATTGCCCAATGATCCGCTACTATCATAACACATCTCATATCATAACTCGATCGTATATCCAATAGATCACGGCATCAAGCCCAGTCATATCTACTCATCCCCATGTATCATATAACCTCCTCATATCACATGTATATGTTGTGTGTGTGTGTATACCTACACACATTCCTATATGTATATATATATATACACACACACATATACACCAAGTCAAGTTTATGTGTGTGCATGTGTGTGTGTCTACATGAAACCTATGAATTTTCTCCAAGACAGCCATCCTCTTGGTTAAGTATTTCTAAATCAATCTAGTCCAACCTAAAGTCTTCAATAGGACCCTACTCGCTAAGAATCTAAGGTCACGTCCAACTTCCTAATAACAGTAAGTAATATCCCTATGCTACGTTTGCGGGGGTGCTATACGCCATCCACTCGACTTCCCCCGTAGATATACATCTACTCACCTGGTCCTTGTCTGCCGAAGTCGATGCCGCTATCCTCTTCTTCATCGTTCGAAATCCATGTGAGAGGTACCTATATGCAAACATATATAATATCGTAAACCGATATCGCGGACAGAACCAAAACAGCGCACGAAACGCGCATAGGTTAAAACCTATGACCCGCTCATGCAAAATAACCAAATAACACCCGACATCGGCGTACAAATGCTGATTGATCGAGAAAACCCAAACACATCAATCGTGGTTTCACAAATCACTAATTATAATATAAAATAGATTGCAACTCATCAAAACCTCAAAATAAATCAAATCGATTTATTTCCGAAAACCTAGAAAGCACTAAATTTTCGTTTTAATTCGAAACTTGATGTTTTAACGAAACTAATGGCCATAATATTCACTAAATATCATAAATAAGTTATATAAACCATTTCAATAATTTATTCTCATCAATTTGTATTGAATAGAAAATTCTAGTTTGCAAAAATATCAAATTTTAACACTTTTTAAGCAAAATTCACAATTCATCAACTAAGCTAGATTTTGCATATTTTAAGTTGTTAAACCACTCATGGAAACCTTAATGATGTACTAAAAACCCTAACTAGATTTTAATCCCACAATTAAATTATTTTCTAAAACCTAGTTAGCAAATTAGCATAATTATCACAATTTTTAAACTAACAATTAACAACTAGTAACCAAATTAGGTTTTGCATTCAATTAACATATTAATCTACCCATTAAAACCATGAATCATTGATAAACATCATCACTAGAATTTTATCTCACCAATTTATATAAATATTAAAAACCTAGTATGCAAAATTATCAAATTTTAACAATTTTGAAGCAACAATTTGCAACTTAACAACTAAACTAAATTTAGCATGTCATAAAGTGTTAAACTACATATTGTAATCATGATCAAGTTATAAAAACCCAAACTTAATTTTAAATCCCTTTGTTGAATTTTAAATCTTAACATTAAAACCATAATTAAACTCCTAATTAAGTTGATTCAAAGTATTTAACCAATAATTAATCACTAAGGGTTATGATTTTTATACCTCACAATCTTAAGAGATCAACTTGAGTTCTTGGTCTTCTAAATTGCTCTCTAGCTCCAAGATTCATGCTTGCTTTGATCAAAGAATATTGGGTAATGGTTAAATGATGAATTAGTGGGAATTTATATTGATTTTTGATGGATTTTTGAACATTTTATAAAGTGAAAATGAGCTAGGAAAATTTGGGGCTGCCTCCAAGCTAGGCTCGTCCATGGAGAGAGGAATGAGGGGAGAGTGAGAAAAGAGTGTAGAATGGTGTAGAAAGTTCTCAAATTATGACACCAATTAAGTCTTTTCAATAAATTATTTTAATTTTGTTTATTTTCCTTTCTAAACCAACACTAGAAATCTCTAGAATTTTGAAGAAATTTCAAGAAGAGAAGAGCTTGCAACAAACTAGATTCCAATATATCATGGCTCACTTTGTAAAATTAACCCATTTTTTATTTGTAATTTGCACTAATTAGATGTAAAATTAAAGCTTATGTTAATATTTGAATTTAATTAATTAAGGAAAAATATTTTAGTAAACTAATAATTTATAAGTTACTAAATAAACACCATTTAGTAGTAATTACATAGTTAAAATAGGCGTATTTAAATCTATATTGAAAAATAATTGTAGTTAAGTTTTACGGAAAATACGGTTTATTTTACCGATTATCAGAAAATTCACTTAAAGGGTTTATTTATTTATTTAATTAATTAATTATTTTTTTAAAACGTTACAATCTTCCCCTTTAAAGAAATTCGGTCCCCGAATTTAAATTAAAACTCCTCCCAAATACTAAAACAATTAGCAAAGCACTCAAATCGTCGGGGCTCCGAAATCATTAATATATAACTAAAAATCAACTCCGTCAAGCATAACGCAATCATCGGAGTTATGGTGAAAATACAATATCAAAGTCCAACACGAAAACCAATATGAAATATATCAAAACCATAACTTGTATATAGTGCACATCGTAGTAAAATCCTCCAAACATCTGAATAGAGAAGCATGTAAAAGTACCTAGGTACTGGTCTCAGGACAGTCCTGCTCGATTATCAAACCAAATAGTAAATATCATAAAAACGTACTGCTCAAAATGAAATCAATCTCAAATACAGTATATGAGGTACCACGTGCGTCCGGTGCGCACGAAAATTGAAATCAAATACAGATGCCATGAATACGCACAGAAACAAAACTGAGTGCAACGGGTGTGCACCAAAAACATCTGTCAAGTGCAACGGCCGTGCATGACAATAATATAAAGTGCATTTAATCTGTACAAAACCCTGATTTAGTGCATCTGGTGTGCACAAAATCGCATCAAGTGCGCCAAGTGTGCGCAAGAATCTCAATCAAGTGCACATGGTGCACGAAAACATATACCGAATATCAAAATCGAAATCACAGTACGAAAAGTGCATGAAAACTATGTCGAAGCATACGTCAAAATCTTGTGCAACCCATATGCACGAAATCAAATCAATATCTCAAAATGTATAAAACCAAATCGAGTGCACTGGGTATGCACAAAACAACATCAATACCACTGATATATGAAACACGAATAGAGTGTAATGAATGTACACATAGGAAATACCAATCATAGAACAAAATCCTCAAAATACCAAAATCCAAACAACGGAAATATGAAATTCAAATCACCAAATCACAATCGTAAACACTATCGTCAATGTGCTCCTCTTTCCTCTGGTGTCGACTGATTCGAACTCGTCTCTTCGTAGCTGTGCTGACTGCGCTACAAAGGGCCACACTCATATCTAGAGTATCCCAAGTAATCTATCCCTTCACCTGATATCTGGACTGCGTTAAACTTTTCGATCGATTCAGCAAAATCCTATAATTCCCCGAGAGCTTAACACTCAAGTACAGTTTAAAAATATCCAGTACATGCCCCAGCTTCTGCGGACCAGCTGTAGAAAGGCAAACCCAAGCCTCACTAATGGCACCACGGAACTGCCGCAAACCCTAAGGTTCACCAGCGTTCTCATGGTCATTATGTCGAGTTAGGGTTTCATTCTTCTAGAGGGTCCATTGAAATACCTGCATGTTCTTCCGAATACCTTAAACTTGGGAAAATTGGTTTCTGACAATCGTTCGAACCTTTTAACTTCGTCTAGACGACATGTGAATACCTTTCGTCCGCATGCTAAACAATGCTTCAATCCTCCAGAATAGATAATACCCTAACGGTCATCGCATTCTAGCCCCAGCTCTCTCTTCCCGTGCGACCGTGGTAACAGAAACCACCATCCGACATCGACGAAGATAGATCAAAGAAACGAACAGAATACGATGTAAAGAAATGTACCTCCTAAGGCTTCTTAAGCAGAGTAGCTTATCGTAACTAAGCCGCGGATCATACCCACGGTACGTCACTCTACCTAAGTCACCTACTCCATTAACTAAGGTCAACCTAGACTTAGACAAGGGTTAAATCTAGAGCTCTGATACCAACTTTGTCACGACCCGAAGGTACGGAACGTGACCAGCGCTTAAATTACGAAACGTCTAGAGGCGTAACGTAATCTAAGCAAGCCAAAGCCCAGAAATCTAAACCCTTTAAAAGAAGAAGTGTAGGAAAACAAGTTTTAGAAACAACATCAAATTTCTCAAAAATTTCGGCAGAGTTTTCTTTGTAAAAACTGGCCCCAAATGGGTACAAATAAGAATATATACATATGCAATAATAAAAAGGCATCCCCAAGCGGGAGCTAGCTCTACGCCAAAAGACGGAAACAACCACACAATGCACTATAATATACAACGCCGAAGGGCGAGGCTCAAAACTCAAAAGAAAACCAAATCCACCAGAAACCATAATAATACAAGCGCGACTCTAAGATCGAAATAAAACAACTGGTCTTCTAAATCTATCAGTAATACAAGTCTGGTTGATGGAGCTAACTAGATACAAATGAAATAATAAAAGTACAACGGCGGTCCTGATACAAATGAACCAACCTACCAAGCAAATCACCCTGAATGAAATGATGTGCCAGCAAGCTGCCAAGGAAACCTGTACATCGAAACCTGTAAGAAAATTTGGCACAATGGGGTGAGTTGCAAACTCGTGAGTAGAAGACATCTGTAAGTACAAATCGCATGCACGATGCTTTCCTAGTTCATAATAATATACCTAATATAACACTAGTCATTTAGTAGTGGCAGGGTAATAATCTATGCGTAAGTGCAATGCTCAGTGCTTGTGTCAGTGCCTCAAGTAGTAACATGTCATGTGTATGAGTATGCATGCACCCTGAATGTAAAACAATCAACCATGAAATATGGATAAATCTGTATAAGAAATCTTTAATTTTTACCATAGTAAAATTTGTATGGTAATCTGAAATATCATCAGTGAAATTCATGGAAATCCGTGTAAAGCATCGACACAAAACATGTAAATCTCAAAATCTCAATACCTCATTGTCTCAATATCTCATAGTCTCAATATCTCGGGCTCCGTCAGTCCGGATCAGCCCATATTATCAAATCTTACGACAACGGTCGGTATCCTCCGGATATCCGCCGCGCCAGACATCACCGGTAGGTAATCTTCCTCTGCCAGGCTCATCGTCTACAACTCGATCTTCTTGCCACGGGGTACCATACCGGGCCCACCATGTACCCGAGACGGTTCATCCACTCCTCGAATCGGGTCTCGAAATCCAACAGAAAATATGAAATCTGATGGTGGATGATACATACATCACGAGAAAACCGCAACTTGTATTTTAAAATGAGAGGGAGAGAGTGAGAGTGAGAAGTTTTTATGTATATTCTTACGGTTTTCCCCAAAATCCAGAAATCTCATAGAAATCCAAAATCCCAAAATCATGAGTAAGTAAATAATGAGTATCGGCATAAGCCCCATAATACTGCATGATAATATGAAAATGTGAAGGCATGAAGTGTCTAAGTAATAAATACAATGTCTAAACTAGCACATGAGAGTAATCGCACAATATTATACTGGACTAGTATTTAGCTGATTATGTCAATAAAAGATAATATGTTCTAAAGTGTGCGTGACATGGCAATTACCGATGATGATGTGTGTGAGTCGGCAAATATGTGTATGTGGAACATGCGTATCATCGGTAATGGTGCTGGTGTCCTAACAGGCAGAGTTTCAAATTAACTAAAGAAACATATGTATGAACATGCAATGCGATGATTACAATCTGAATATAAGGGTGAATGTGTATTAACCGCATATTTAGAATATACATATCTAACTACAAACTATATGACTTGAGCCTAAACTAGTATCTATTTAACCAACTAAGGAACTAGCTAAAGACACTAGTCGAAAGTAAGAAGAATCCTCCTAAAATCTGAGTCGATATCTCTAGTAGTCGACGATCCAGCCTCAATAGCGTCACGTACGTAGTACGACTTCCTCGAGTCAAGAGTGCGGATCAATCATCACATCTATACCTCGTACGGTAATATCCATCGTACAGCATCCTAAAATCGGGGTACGGGTTAACTATCACATATATATATATATATATATATATATATATCATCGTTCGTATAGTATCATCATCGAACAATATCATGATCAAGGGTACTGTACTATAATCGCATACATCCCAATATCGTCAAACATATATCATCGTCTGTGTAAATATACATCGTCAAATGATCCACTAAAATATCATGACATATATCATATCGTGATTAAGTCACATATTACCCTCCGGGTTCTATTCTAGAATCTCGTACATTCCAATGTCATCAACACTTATTATCGTTTATATAAATATATTTTATATAATCTCATTGCCCAACGATCCGCTACTATCATAACACATCTCATATCATAACTCGATTGTATATCCAATAGATCACGGCATTAAGCCCAGTCATATCTACTCATCCCCATGTATCATATAACCTCCTCACATCACATGTATATGTTGTGTGTGTGTGTGTGTGTGTGTGTGTGTGTGTGTTTATACACACACACACATTCCTATATATATATATATATACACACACACACATATACACCAAGTCAAGTTTATGTGTGTGCGTGTGTGTGTGTCTACATGAAACCTACGAATTCCTTCCAAGGCAGTCATCCTCATGGTTATGTATTTCTAAATCAATCAAGTCCAACCTAAAGTCTTCAATTGGACCCTACTCGATAAGAATCTAAGGTCACGTCCGACTTCCTAATAACAGTAAGTAATATCCCTATGCAACGTTTGCGGGGGTGCTATACGCCATCCACCCCACTTCCCCCGTAGATATATATCTACTCACCTGGTCCTTGTCTACCGAAGTCGATACCGCCATCCTCTTCTTCATCGTTCAAAATCCACGTGAGAGGTACCTATACGCAAACATATATAATATCGTAAACCGACATCGCGGACAGAACCAAAACAGCGCACGAAACGCGCATAGGTTAAAACCTATGACCCGCTCATACAAAATAACCAAATAACCCCCGACATCGGCGTACAAACGCCGATTGATCGAGAAAACCCAAACACATCAATCGTGGTTTCACAAATCACTAATTATAATATAAAATAGATTGCAACTCATCAAAACCTCAAAATAAATTAAATCGATTTATTTCCGAAAACTTAGAAAGCACTAAATTTTTGTTTTAATTCGAAACTTAATGTTTTAACGAAAATAATGGTCATAATATTCACTAAATATCATAACTAAGTTATATAAACTATTTCAATAATTTATTCTCATCAATTTGTATTGAATAGAAAATTCTAGTTTGCAAAAATATCAAATTTTAACACTTTTTAAGCAAAATTCACAATTCATCAACTAAGCTATAGTTTGCATATTTTAATTTGTTAAACCACTCATGGAAACCTTAATGATTTACTAAAAACCCTAACTAGGTTTTAATCCCACAATTAAATTATTTTCTAAAAACCTAGTTAGCAAATTAGCATAATTATCACAATTTTTAAACTAACAATTAACAACTAGTAACCAAATTAGGTTTTGCATTCAATTAACATATTAATCTACCCATTAAAACCATGAATCATTGATAAACATCATCACTAGAATTTTATCTCACCAATTTATATAAATATTAAAAACCTAGTATGCAAAATTATCAAATTTTAACAATTTTGAAGCAACAATTTGCAACTTAACAACTAAACTAAATTTAGCATGTCATAAAGTGTTAAACTACATATTGTAATCATGATCAAGTTATAAAAACCCTAACTTAATTTTAAATCCCTTTGTTGAATTTTAAATCTTAACATTAAAACCATAATTAAACTCCTAATTAAGTTGATTCAAAGTATTTAACCAATAATTAATCACTAAGGGTTATGATTTTTATACCTCACAATCTTAAGAGAATGCGAGTAGTGCACCATCACTATTTCGTCTCTACCAACCGAGACGAAAACCCGATCGATTACGCCATTTATCTCCCCACTTCTTCATATCTATGATCTTCCACCAACTATATCGTTATATCGATAAAATATTCGAATGGTTGGTGATGACTTTTGGTCTTTGTAAAGTTTTGCATAGACCAATAACTTTACCCCCCTCTTATAATTTTAAATACTTAATACTGTTTCATTGAAGTTTGGGGAGGGGAGAAATTTTTTTTGGCTCTTGAAGGAAAAACAAAATTTTTAAAATTTTGAGCCAAAAATAAGTTTGGGGGAGGATTTCACCGTCATTAATTCTTGTCCTTTTTACTAACTTTTTCTCCCAAGTCTACACGTTTTAAGTTTAACAGATGACATCAGTGAGGACACTGTTACAAATAGGTTTGGAGGAGGTTTGTGCTTATTCACGCATCATTTTGCATTATTCTTAATAATAGCACAAATTTTTTTTGATAATAAAAGTTAGGAAGTGAAAAATACATATGAAAGATAGGAGGAGAATCAAGAAAAGGAAGAAAATTAGACGTTTTATAACGAAGCTAGTAAAAGATTGTCATGAGCTGTTGTCCCAAGGGTTAGTAAGATGAAGGAAATAACTAATCTGTGAATAGAAATAAGTCTAAAAAATAGTCCTTATTCTTAAATCCAAACATCTGAACATCGATACCCTACTATATACACTTGCACACATCTTGAAATTTGGGATATTAGAGGATACCTTGAAATGCTCTTGTCTAAAAGCCTTAGTATGAAGAAAAAATATATAAACAAAAATATAAATGACATAAAAAAATGGTGAAGAAAAATGAACACTGGTTTTCTAATTACTTAAGGCAGCATAAAAAAAATATAGCAAGAGTGCCTTATCACCTAATATCTTAAACCAACTGGTTTGGGAGCCACTGCTAAGCCTTAGGTGTTGCAAGACTAGGATATTGCTAATTACGCCTAAAAGAGTGAGCACATTTGGTAATCGGTTGGTTAGCATCTCAAGAGTATTAACGGTCGCATGAAGAATGTCTGAGCAATTCTTTCTGAAACATTCACCGGATAAAAACTAATAAGGAAGATGAACGAGAGTATGATAACTTAAATTGAATTCTCTAAGTTTATGGATGTATTTTACACACACGTAGGGGTATATGATCGATATTTGGAAGAAAGGTAGGGAGGAAGACTAAAGACGATGTTTTTTTGAGGGATGATGTGACTTCCAACATCTTTTCATGACCATTAAGATAGGGCTCATAGCAACTAAAAAGCTAATTTAGTTTGAAACTCTTACTTTCAAATTCTTCTTTTATATGTTCTTTATCTTTGTATGTAACTTTCATCATCTTTCTTTTATTATTGAATTTCGTGGGTGTAATACTCTAAAAACCATCAGGAGACAACACTCCTCCTACGAGGGACACCTAGAGGTTTAAAGGTTTGTTGCACGTGCTCAGTACAATCGTGTTGCTTACGAAAGTGTGCTAGGTTTTTCTTTTTCTGTTTTATAACTAGTTTGCTCGGGACGATCAAAGTTAAGTTTGGGGGTATTTGATTAGTTTAAAATATTGCACATTTGAATGAATATTTTCCCCACTAATGTTAAGTACTAAAAGGTGTTTAATGTAATTACAGAACATATGAGCGTTTATGTGTAAAAAGTTTATTATCATATGTTTCTATATTATAATTAATATAATGAGAGAAAATGCATGCATTTAATATTTATATGAAATATTAGTAATTAAAATATGCATATCATATCAAATATTTCTAATCAGTATTCTTAAGATATTATATCATTTAAATGGTTAGGATAATATCTTAAAAATACTAAATGCTACCAACACTATGATTTGAGATATTATGCAGATATTAGCTCAGGTCTGGAATCCAAGTAAGAGATCCGAGTCAAATCGAGATATCGAAACCGAATCTACCAAAATTTAGAAGCGAATCGAGAGATCTACCAATGGCAGAGACTCAGAGTATTATTTTAAGAATCTAGACATCAAGAGGATCTCCAAATATCAAGATAAAAGACCAGAAAAAAATCCCAAAAATTGATTCCATCAAGACGCCGCGGAACCGCGGCCAAATATGCCAATATGCGGCGGTTCCGCGGCAATTCGAGGTCCATTTGATGTGATATTTTTGGATATTTGATCGTAAAAGTATATATTCACATAGGAAATCTAGGGTTTCTGGTTTGGGGACTATATATAGGACCGAGAGCTGCACATTAAAAATCATCACCGAAGAGATCAAGAGATCCAAGAGATCTACACATCCGAGTGATCATCACCTATTCATCTACCTCCTACAAGAGAGAGATCTAGAGAAAACTAGGGTTTTTGTATTTTACTTTCTAAGGAGCAAAATTGTAAATGCAATAGTTGATTAATAAAGGCAGTGTTTTATTATTCTTTTTTGCAATTAATTTCCGCACTTATTTTCTGCACCTTAACTATATTTTCATTCTTTTTCAACCTTTCTTCTAAATTTCAAACCATGAGTGAGAAATTCCTAACTTTCTAGGGTTCGTAGGATAGGATAGAACAATGGATGAGAAAATTATTTAAACTTCTTTTAAACATTTAAAAATATATAAACTTTAACAAAACAAATGTTAGCATTCTAATCGGGCGCGCTATCAATCTATTGATAGTCACGACCACGATTTGAGATTGGTTAAACACTTGTTTTGTTAAAGTCTAGACATGAATAAAGATCAATGAAAGGACAAGGGTTAAGGGTGGGTACCCTATTCCCTCCAAGAACCCTAATCTATATTCATTACTATCGATATAGTTTTAAACTATTAAAAGACAAAAGAAGTCATTTTTAATTAGTCATCCATTACTACCAAGTCCTATGAACCCTACAAGCCTTTTCTTTATAAATTCTACATCCGTATTAAAATAGATCTACAACCAATCACCCTTCTTTCAATCAATTCGTTTAAAGTAAGAAAAGGTTTCACGTTTCCCTGCGGATGACCCGTACTCATCGTGGCTATCTACTAGCGACACCGTCTTGATTGCGGTATTTACAAACACTTCTTTTTTAAGATAAATCACTCATGCAGGAGATCATGAGATTATAAGGAGTACCGGTTTGCATTGTCTCTGATCGTGACACCAGATTCCGATCGCAGTTTTGGCAGAGTCTGCAAGCTAGCCTGGGAACGAGCCTAAACTTCAGCACAGCTTATCGTTCACAAAAAGATAGTCAGTCTGAGCGAACGATTCAGATCCTTGAAGATATGCTAAGAGCATGTATGTTAGACTTCGGAGGATCATGGGAAGATCACCTACATCTTGTGGAGTTTTCATACAACAACAGCTACCTATCGAGTATTGGTATGGCACCGTTTGTAGCTCTCTATGGAAAGAAGTGTCGATCACCAGTAAGTTGGGACGACATCTAAGTTGGGATGACATCGAAGATAGAGAAATCCTTGGACCAGGTATGATCGCGGCGACTGTGAACGTAGTTCGCACGATCAGGGAAAGAATGTGCATAGCCCAAGGCCGACAGAAGCACAGGGCCGATGCAAAGCGCCGACACCTGGAGTTCCAGCAGGGAGATCATGTGTTCTTAAAGATCTTTCCAAATCGTAGAGTAATTCTCTTTGGCAAGAGGGGTAAGCTCAATCCCAGATACATTGGACCGTTCGACATAGTTGTAATAACTCCAATTTTAGTATACATAAATTTGATTTAAATTTAAAGTATACTTGTGGTATTTAATGTTGCGGTTACCACTTTAAGTATTTATTTCACACAATAATTTTAAGAAGGAGCTTGTAGCTCATTGGTAATACCTTGCACTGCTGAACCAAGCCACCAGAGTTCAAATCCCCTACCCCATATTATTTTTAATATTTATTTTGTTTAAATTTTTATAGAAGCCCAACAGTCCACCTGAGATAACTCCCAAATCTTGAGCTGAACCTGAAAATCTGAATATAATAGTGCCTACCCCCGACAACCCCCACCTTCCAAGACCCCGACTCGGCCGAGTCGGCCGGCGGACCGGCCGACTCGGGCCGGTGCCGCCGGCCGGACTCGGCCGGACGGCCGAGTCACCAACTGGGAAAATGTGCCTCTTCAACTCCTCATACCCCCTGCACACTCCAATTTATGAGATCGGTTCCAAAAAGTACATTAACACCTATTTACTTCAATTTTTAATGATTTTTACACCTTTTTACATTTTCTTTAATTAAAAAAAACCCTACACCTACCCTAATCCTAGCCTAACCCTATAAATACACCCCTACCCTCTACCCTCTCATCCCAAAATTCTGAGCCCACTCTCTCAAAATTCAAAGAAAACTTGTGTACTTTGAAAACAAGCCCGAGGCGAAACTCCGGCGAAATCTACGGCAAACTCCCGGCGATCGTTTTAGGAACTACCGGCGATGACGCAACGCATCGGCGATTCCTCTACTTCCCTCTTACTCTCTTGTGTGATCTAAAACCCGTAAGTCCCAATTTCTACCTATCTCTTTTATCTAAAAATACGGATTTACAAAACCCGACGGAATCAGAACAAATCCGATTTTCGATTCGGTTTCCTATAAAATTCCACTTCTCACTAATACAATCATACTTAAACTTTCTCATGTTGACTATTAAACACTAATCAAACAAATTGATCAAATTTCATTACATGAAATGATGGCTATTTCAATTTATCATATTTTTCACTTAAATACCACATTATTTCAATTCTACATTTAACCCCATTAAACTTGTTATACCTTTAAAGTAGATCACGAGGTAGCGACCTAACTCCTCACACACTCATATACAACCTAACACGATACCCTCGAGAACTCAGAATATGGGAAAACGAACATTTTCATTTAAATACCCTTTACTAAATAAAGCCATTTCTAAAAGATTTAGTATTGATACACTTTTTAAATAAATACCACTTATTATGAAAATAGGATAAGATTGTGGACATCAATCGTTTATCTAAAGCTGACTTTGTGGTGCCTAGGCTAGGCAAATGAGAAAGGTAATTTTAAAAGGCCCGTCTCACGGTGATTCGTGAGTGGATCCCTCCTTTCTTCACTTGTACTTACATGGCCACAATTGGCGGTGAAGAGACGATTTGAGGTATCTCACAACTTATCGTTTTGGACCAGTTCGGAATAGTCTAGTTGACTTAGGAGACCCTAGAACATAGAATATGAAAAATTGACATCTTTACAAATAAATACCATTTACTTAATAAAACTGTTTTCTAAAGGATTTAGTAATTATACAAATCTTTGCAAAGCGCTGCTACAACCCATTTTGGGGAACCCGTTCGGGATGGTGCGGATTATCACACATCCTCGGGCTTAGTAGCGCGCGATTCAGACCTCCGCAAGGAGCATTCGGTCTCGAAAGATTTAAAATACGACATCTTAAGAAAATGAGATCTTTAGAATATAAAAAAAATATTAAAATTATTTTTGTATAAATATATGTATATTTATCTTTAAAATACCTATTTTGTTATGATATAAATATTCTATATTTTCTAAAATCACAAGAATCAATTCTACACTAAAATACCATAAATTCCACACAAATCAATATTATAAATAAATACCTTTATTTCTGCATTTAGGATATTTTCATTAGAAATATCACAATATAAAATCCACATTCATTACAAGCCTAAAGACGAATAATAAATGCTTGGGGTATATTTTGAAAACTATATAAAAGTATTTTTATATAAAACCCCCTCAAGTTCTATAAATTACCTTAAGGACCCTAATAAACATAGGTTTAAGCGGAACCAATCTCTTGAGCCTCAGGGAGCCGGAGAAGTGGGCGCTTGCCTATCTAAGGTAGACAAATTAATAAAAACAATCAGGACTTCAATTTACTTTGCAAATTGTCTGACTCAGTTTAAGTCTCAGTATAATCTGACTTGAATATGATTCAAGTACAATCTACAATCTTCAATATTACAAATCAACATGAATCCATGAATCCAATTATCAATCTATACAACTTGACCGAACCGAACCATGGATATACATTCCATTGACATGGTTCTCCAGTTATTCCATTTACATGATTCTACGGTTGCATCCGTTTACTGATATCATGATTGCGGTCAGTCAATCAATTATACAATCAATACAATTTACAAGACAAACAATACAATCAAAACACTACGGGGTTTAAGGGGTAGATTGGTACGGAATGTGTTAAAAGTGGCACGAGACGGTAAGATTAAGACACCTAACCTATATTCATTTGCTGTTGTACCGTGGCTTAACAGTTCCTTGTACATTCCGTTTGCCCTGGTCTCTAGCATATAGAGACCCCTCTCGTATACACTGGTATCCTTCTGTACCAAGGTACAAACAACAGCGTTAACACAACATTACAACAATATAATACAATTTTAAAAGATACTTTCTTATTCTGTCTATGCTACTTTCCTATTATTTTTGGGACTTACCGAGCGACCTGTCCGCTGACGACATTCTATTTCTTTCTTCTTGGAATGTCGTCAGGTGATTTGGACCCGTCCGAGATCGAGCCAACTGCAGAAGACTTAGATCAGAACAGGGAAGACCCTGAGCTCTAGACATTGTACATTTTCTATTATGTACCTTTAATTTCCTGTCATGCCATTGTTTAGGCATCGCTTTTATTTCAGTTGTATTTCCTTTCATGTATTGTACAAAAGAATGTTAATAAATAAAATTGTTGTTTTTATTATACCTTGTCTCTTGTGTATATTTTCTTTTATATTACTTAGTTACGCTTAGCGTATTTGCTTCTGAGTAGATACGTAGCGGACCGGTCGCGTCCCCTTGGCCGTATATCGGGAAGCAGGGCGTGACAATAGTCGAACGAGTCGGAAAAGTGGCATATTTTTGGCACTACCACCCTCATTGGAAGGAGTGCACAATGTATTCCACATATCCCAGCTGTTCCCTGACTAAAAAATCAGGAAAAAGCTTCAGAGGAAGCATCACGTGCGAGCACGTGACCAGCGGTCACGTGACGTTTAAAGCAGCGGCACAGAGCAAGCGCGGAAGAAGAGAAGCCCATTCCAGGGGTCACGTGTTGACACGTGACCAGGGGTCACGTGCTCACACGTGACCAACGGTCACGTGGCCACACGTGACCGGCTTTAAAAAGCCTTATTCTTTAACAGAATTAAATTCTGAGGAGAGATCATTCAAATCTTTACAAAATGGAGAAGATTTATCTGAAATCGTTGGATCAAGAATCTGAAGGTGATTAAATATCACCAATTTATGGAAAAATCTTGGACATGGAAAGATTTCCCCCTAAATCTAACCGAAATAACAAAGATATATCTTTGGATTTAAAATCCAATGGGGAATAAAATTCACCTAATAATCTAAAGGCCCAGATTAATGATGAATATAAATCAAATCTCTCAATAAAGAAATCAAATCCTTAAATGAAAGATTCGCTAAAACAGATTGATTCTTTTCCTTCTCTTATAAATATGAGCCAAAAAAGAGAGGACACAGACAGAGATACATACAGAGAGATATAGAGCCTTGGAATCTTGAAAATTCAGAAGGAAGAATTTGATTCTCTGCAAAAGAAAAACCCTAGTTAAGAAAAGAAAAGAGAGACTTCAAAAGAGAATTTAATTTTCAAAAGAGTTTAACTCTTAGATAAAGAAAAGAACTTAGTTCTTTCTCTGGTTGAGGATCTGCAAAGTGCACATGTCTCCATGAATTGAGAATTTAATTCTCATTGGGTTGAGATCCTGCCATGCAGATCTAAAACATAGAGGAGAAATTGAGATTTGAGAATTTAATTCTCACAGAATGATAGGAATTTAATTCCTTTAAGATAAAATTAGGGTTTAACCCTAGGAATTTAATTCCTTCAGAATGGACAGAACTAGGGTTTAACCCTAATTGAGAACTTAATTCTCTCAAATTTACAGAAATTTAATTCCCTTAAAATGAAATTAGGGTTTCACCTTATGCCAGAATCTAATTCTTCACATATATGGGGAATTTAATTCCTACAGAAAAGAAATTAGGGTTTAACCCTATATAAGAATATAATTCTTCAAAAGAAAGAAGGAATTTAATTCCTCTAAAGTTTATTACTAGGGTTTGACCCTATGAAGAATTTAATTCTTAAAAGATGAACAGATCTTTAGAACATGTAAAGAGTCAGAGTCACGTGTTATCACGTGACACCTGCAAAGATCCACAGAAAAGAGCTTTGAGGCAACGCCTCACGTGCCACACGTGACCCCTGGAGCACACAGAGAAAAAGGCAAAAGAAATAGAAAAGTGCTCTAGGGCGCTCTCACGTGCTACCACGTGATCCCTCTTGCCTTAGTGTTTAACACTAAATTAAAATCTCTGTATCCAGTGTTAACACTGATTTGCTCTAGTGTTCAAACATTAATTTGAAAAAAACTTTATTTGCAGTGTTTAACACTGGATTTTATTTAGTGTTTAACACTAATTTAAAATCTCTGTTCCCAGTGATTAATACTGATTTGCCTTAGTGTTAAACACTAATTTGAAATCTCTATTGCCAGTGTTTAACACTGATTTGCTTTAGTGTTTAACACTAATTTGAAAGCCTTATTGTTAGTGTTTAACACTGACTATCTTTTAGTGTTAAACACTAACTTGCTAATCTTGATCTCAGTGTTCAACATTGTTAGTCTTTAGTGTTTAACACTAGTTTTAGCCCAATTGGCTAAGTTTCTAGAGGCAAAACCTCTCCTTCAATGAACCAACAGAAGGCCAATACTCCAAACATGATTGGACTTAGCCCAAATTGGCCATAAGTCCTCAATTCAAACTTAACTGGGCTAATGGGCTCATAATATTATTAATTGGTCTTGGTTCCAAATTGGGCCAAAGACTATTTAATCTACCTTGGTTCAAGGGTACATCTCTTCACTCCTTTGATACTTGGCGTTATAATTCCTCAACGTCTTCAAAGAGGTGACGGGTCCCGATGACCACACATTGATACGGACTGTGGGGTCCTTAAACTCATGGACTATGATGTCCTTAACCTTGACCGTGATGTCCTAAAACTAATGCCGGACTGTGGAGTCCTTAAATCCACGGACTATGATGTCCTTAACCTTGACCGGAATGTCTTAAAACTAACAACGGACTATGATGTCCTTAACCTTGACCGTGATGTCTTAAAACTAACATCGGACTGTGGAGTCCTTAAATCCACGGACTATGACGTCCTTAACCTTGACCGCAACGTCTTAAAACTAACATTGGACTGCAATGTCCTTAAACTACCCATCGACCGCAACGTCGCTAAACTAAACAACATGGCTCCCTTAATTGCTCTCTTGTTGGATCTAAACGATTCCGTTAAGTTGATCTTAGTCTAAAACTAGACTAACGTATCCTTAACAAACGTTTAAGTTGATCTTAGTCTCAAAAGAGGCTAACGTATCTTTAAACCCAAACCCCCAACCCCAAATCTAAGATAATACGGATTTGGACTAGTCCACGCCCTACGGGCGACGACATAACTCAGTCTCCGTATACAATCCACGGGCAACCAAACACAAAATAAACACACACGACACGAAGTGATCATCTGGAGAAGGAGAAAGTTGTTACCGCAATGCGGTAGCGTAATTAACTGCAGGGGCTTGCGCCTGCAGGGAAGAGCGTCCCCATAATAAAAAACCCCTCAAGCGAGGGGGAATCTGATGAAATCTGATACATCGGACGCATCCGTTTAAACCTTCGATACATGGTGCCATTAATCAACTTGGCATCTTCGGAGAGGTGGACGGATAGCACCAATTAGCATCTGCCCCGAATTTCAAGCAAGATGTCTGTCGCGCCGCTTATTCGGAGGGGAACAGATTCCGGCACGCCCGGTGGGACCTTTTCCTCTTTCCACTCCACACTTCGTGTGTCGTCTTCGCGAACGAATCGCGGTTTGTTAATGGTTGTTTTTGGGTTTCAAGTTACTAAGATTTGGGCTTTTGCCTGGCGCAGAAATCAAGCATCAATAGCATCCAACTGCTCGAGCTGCTCGAAATGCAAGTGCGACAGACGTTCCGCCTCACCTGGAGGTGTGGCCTATGGGCCTCAAGCGGCCTCCATCCTTGCCATGCCGGTGGAACAGGTGACTCAGGCCACCACCGGTCTGTTCTTCGGGACCATGCTCCCGCTTGCAAGCTTCACTATTCCAGTGCCCGCACCAGAAGCACACAAGAAGTCGGTCTTCGATCGGCTAACTGCTACAACGGACCCTTTCAACGGGTCGTCCAATATCAAACCGGTAGCCTCTGTCTTTACCAGGATGAACCAGAACTCTGATGGGCCCGCCAAGAAGCCCATGAACCCTGAAATGGCCGTCCCGAGGAAGACAGCTACTTCTGCTCCTGAATTCGTCAAGGCGGCTTCTCCTGTTAAGGAGTCAGTCTTTTCAAGGCTGGCTATTCCGGCTCCTGCTCCTACTCCAGGGTCTGTCTTTGACAGATTGGACATCGCCACTCAAAGGACAGCGTAAGTCTTTAAGAGATTGACACCAGCGGCGTCTCATCCGGACAAAGGGCAAAACGAAATTATCCCTATCGCCGAGCCAGTCCCCACGGTTCGACATGCTCGACGTCACCACTGGTGCCGAGTAAGGAAGGCCGGGGGCAACTCCCCCTCAGGGCTAACTCCACCTACTCAAGCGGTGGAAGTTAATGCTGCTGTTCCAACTGGGAACATCTTTGAACCACTAAGAAGGGTACGTAAGAACTCTCCGACTGCTACGCTAAAAAGATCTCCTCCACCTGCGGAGAAGGTTACAGGAACGAAGCCGGAGCAGCCTCCTCAACAGCTGTCCTCCAAAATTTACAAGGCCTGGCGACGGGTTCAAGATTCTGTAATCAACCAAGGTCACTCTCACCGGCAGAACCGTCTGGTTGAACAGCAAAGGACGACGACCACCAGGGTGCCCGCTATAACGATCCCTTCAACTTTAACGGCCCACAAGAGAAGGAGGCTGGAGAAAATTCCCACGCCCGCGGCAAATGTCAAAGGCGGTGAACCTAAACGCCCTAAGTCTGGGGGCATCATGGTACACACGGTATACATAGCGTCTGGTAAAGAGGACAGCCGTGCATCTACAGGTCATAGACCGCTTACACGGTCAGTGACCAAAGCTCAGGAGCAACAGCAGAAGCTCCAAGAAATGATGAACGCGATGGCCGCACTCACTGGGCCAAAAGAAAGCCCCGAAGCGTCCTCTGATCAACGCCAGGAGCAAGAAACTGACGCTGAATTCCTTCGCAGGATACTGGAAAAGAAGGATAAAGAGGCTGCGGAACAAGCAGCCAATATAAAGCGAATGGCCCTCCTGTTCCAGGACATGGTGGGTATGATGATCCAACAAGATCCTCCTGCTAAAGATCCTCCGATCGTCCTTGAAGATGACAGGGGAGAAACGTCAAATCCTCCACCGGTTCTGTCAATAGCCAAGGAGGAGACAATCTCCAAAGCTGACTTGGACGAATACATAGCTCAGCAGATACGGGTGCATCAGGCGACTGAGGCAGCCGGTCAGGTCGTAAAAATGGGGCGACCATATCCGAGCTGGTATGATCAGATCAAGTACCCGCCGGGCTACACGATCCCGAAATTTCACGTCTACAAGGGGACTGGCAATCCCCATCAACATGTTGCTCAGTTCAGGGCTCTTTGTGGTAACACCGGCGACGATGATAAGCTCCTGCTCTGCCAGTTCGTCGGCAGCTTGTCGGAAACGGCGTTCGAATGGTACTCCGAGCTTCCGAACGACTCCGTCAAGACATTTGCTAAAATGGAGTTGTTGTTTACCCAACGTTTCGCAAGCGCCAGCGAGCGTACTCCAATAACGGCTCTGATAAATGCAAGAGTGAAGCCGGGTGAAACTTGGGTCCAGTATGCAATCCGGTGGCGAAACCTGTGGTCGAAGTGCGAGCAGCGTATTGAGGAAGCACCCGTGGTGGGCATGTTCATGGGCATCCTAGATCCTCATGCAACTATCTCACAGTTCATGATGTTCTTTAAGCCAACTACATTCCAGGCTCTGATCGACAAGTTGGCCCAGATGGACCAGATGGGTCACAGACCGTCTCCCCCGAAGCCGGACCCTCGAAATGACAAGGGTAAAGGGAAGGCAACCTTCGTTGCGAACGCTCAGCAGTAGCCCAGTGCCCCAAAGCTGGCGGATCAACTGGAAGAAAGACGGCGGTATTATAATGAGAAAATGAAGTGCCCCTACTCATTCCCGCGGGATAAGACGAAGAGGCTATTCGAGCTGGCGGTACGCAACAGGCTTATCAACTTGCCAAAGCCAAGGAGACCGCTGTAACTCAATGAGGTGAATAACCCCAATTATTTCCCTTACCATCAAACGGTAAGCCATCCGATTGAGGATTGTTTCGTCTTCAAAGGATGGATTGAAGATCAATACCTACATGGCAAGTTTGCGCTGTTCGAGAAGTGGAAGGTGAACCCGCCACAACCGCATACTCCCAAGAAGACGGACGCACCGGGGGCAACTTGCTCTTTCATTGAAGAAGCTCCATGGGAAATCGTGCTTTCAGCAAAAACTAAAAGAATGCTGAATGAGCTCCAGACATGCCCAGCGATCAGGTGGAAGAACCCGCTGGAACCCCAGATTATTGAAGGGATGCTGAAGCCGCGCCCAACTCCAAAGATCGGTGGTGATGGCCCGAGCACTCACAACCAGCCGTCAAAATCTTCAAAGAAAAAGAAGAAGAAATCCAAGAAGCCCGTGAAGCCTGAAGACAAGCGCACGGACTTGCAGAAACAGATTGACGCGCTGGAGGAGTACAATCAAAAGGCGCGGACCCCCATCACACTCCAAGAGTTCCTCAACCACGTCTTTCAGGAGGAAGATAATGGAGAAAGCTCGTCGGATGAATCCGAGGTATATGTGGCGAGTTGTCATGTGATCTCCCACTCGTTTATGGACGATGAAAAAACTCCTGGCACTGAGAGACTGGGGGCATAGCCTGAACCAGAACTTGTGTGGCCGGCAGACGAAATGATCGACGCCTTTCTAGACGAGATTCGTTTGAAAAGTAAAACCGATCGGGAGCGTGAGATGGCCACATCAGAAGGAGAAGGAGCCAAACGCAGGAGACTAAACGAAAGAGTCGAAGCACTCCCGCCAGATCAAAAGACATCTGATACGGATAAAAACATATTCAAGACGAGGAAAAGATTTGCTAAAGCCATATCAATGGGAATGAAGCTACCACCGTCGGAAGAGAACACTCGCAACGGAGCGGAGACGCATCCTAATTACTGCTCATATCATCAGAAGATTTCATACCCCACTGAGAAGTGCGACGCTTTTAAGACATGGCGGCAAGGATATGTTGCTCACCGGCAACATTTTAAGCGAATGAAACGCAGAACCCGTCGGGAGCAAAGAAGTACGACCGAAGGGCATAAAAGAACTACCGGCAACTGTTACATGGTCAACGCCGGAGGATCATAAGTTTTCACCTTTGGGAGAGACTTTGATGAGGAAATGGCTCTGAGCCCTCTCTTTAAAAAATCCTTCTTAAGGAAAGAGGAAGAACCGGAGGCCTGCGAAAACATTCAGCTGCGCAATCGCACGCTCCCGGAAAAGAATCTCAGACCCGCAACTAGAAAAGATAAGAGAAAGGAAAAGGTCGCTAAGGATATCGCCCTAGATGACCAAGTCATGAAAGAGCTGACTGCCAAGGACCCGCCCAAAAAGGGTAGGATGGACTACAACATCCTAGCGCACCTGAGGAAGCTACCTTCGCAGCTCAGCATTCTCGACGCCCTCTTATTATCAAAAGAAGCGAGAAATTCATTAATCAAGGCACTACAAGAGCCCGAGCAATTCCAAGCCTTCCTCGCCGAAGAGAGGATGAAGGATGAACTGGAAGAAGTGCACACGGCCGATATCACTTTCGGCGACAAAGACCTGCTCCTTGGGACATGCGACCACAACCGTCCCCTTTATGTCTCTGGATACTGCCACGATATCAAGATAGGCAAAATCCTGGTCGACAATGGGTCTTCCGTTAATCTCCTTAATGTGCGGGTGTTAAAGGAAATCTTTATGAGCGTCCAGCACCTCACTCGGGACAAGATCACCATCTCCGGGTTCGATTCTCAATCATCACGAACTCTTGGATCTGTGATACTGACGCTACGCTTTGGGCTGCTCGTCACAGATATTAAATTTTACGTCATAGACGCCAAAACATGCTACAATGCTCTGCTCGGTCGACCATGGTTACACGAGTACAACATCATCCCTTCTACACAGCATCAGTGTATGAAATATTTCAAGGATGGTCTCGAGTATACCGTAACGGGAGAACTGAACCCGTTCTCCGTGAATGAAGTCTGCAAATATGAAGATGCCGAATACTTCTTACCGGATTTCGAGGACATGGAGAGGTGTCGCAAACCGGAGAACAAAGCCGCCGCCACCATTCCTGTTTTCGGGAGTGATACCGAAGAAGAAGAAGAGATAGTTTACGCTGGGCCGTCTCGATGCAACAACCCGGGACCGTCCACCCCCATATTGATCTTCGGAAGTGACTCGGAAGATGAGGTTAATGCTGTGTTCTCTAGTCGGCCGTCAATATGAGCATTCCCCAGTGATGATCAGAATTTGCAAATTACCATGGTTCCGCGGGAACACTAATAAGATCTTGACGCACTTGAAGCTTACAATGTATAAGACCTGCAGACGTTTTACGTCCCTCCCGGGCGAAAAGGCGAAATGGCGATCTTATTTTACCGATCCACGGAAATAAGAGTGGAGAAAGAAATCTGGCATGGTGCGGATTCTACACTCGACAGGCTTCAACCCATCCGTTTGCCCAGATATTACATAAATGGACTAAAAAGGCTATTGAAGCGCCAAGGGGTACCCTTAAAACAGACTATTCGATAAGCTCGATTCTACAACAGGATTTGGGATGTCCCTGGGACTCAGCGCAAATTGCCCAACGGGAGAATGGAAACGCTTGGGCTTGGATATGTGAGATCCGGGAAGCGGGAATGAGTCCATGGTAGCTACGCCATATATAACTTCGATAAAGAAAAGGGCGCCCCGTCGGGAAATACCAACCCCTCATCAAAACTAAATCCCGCAATCGAAGTGCCGAGTCCGTCATTTGAAGCACGAATGGACAAGCTTGTCACGAAAGCGGGTCAAAAAGCTCAGGACGACCATAATTGCGAAATGGCCATCTATGAGAAAGCCAGGACGCAACGTTTTTTCAACAGGGTGCAAAAGACGAAGATGCTCCTCCCTGTCAACCCGTTGCGCAAAGACCCGACGCAGAAGCAGAAGTAAGTCAAAAAGCGGAAAAGGAAGTCAACAACGACAACGCAGGATTAAAAAGTCATGTGATCAGGTATTGCGCGGTCCGGATTTGTCCCTCATGAAGAAGATGAGTCGAGCGTATTCTTTCCCTCAAGAGAAGACGAAGAAGATACTTGATATCGCTTTAAAATACCAGATGCTTACACTGCCGGGGTCCAAGCACCCCGAACAAGTAGGCGAAGTCTCACACCCAAACTATTGCTCCTATCACCGAGTAATAGGGCACCCTATCGAAGACTGCTTCACCTTCAAGAACTGGGTCGAAGACCAGTACCAGCAAGGCAGGTTTGCTTTATCCAGCAGCTGGAGGGTAACGCCGCCACAAAAGCATGAACCCAAAGCCGCAAGAGCAGAACAAGATCCACATCGGTCTTGGAAGCGAGCTCGTACTTGTCGTATGATAACCGTATCAAAAGGAGAGCCCGAGAACATGGATGACTTTCCCTGGTGCTTCGAAAACAGCGACGACGAGGTAATCTCAGAATTTCCACCAGCGCCGAAAGAGCTCGAAGATGGCATACATACTACTGCAGATAACCTCAAGAAGATTGAGTTGGGGACGGCAAACGACCCGCGACCGACATTTGTCAGCGAGCTGCTGTCTGAAGAAAAGGTGGCTGCACTAAAAAACGTGCTTATGCGGCATAGAGATTGCTTTGCATGGAACTATTCCGAAATGCCAGGACTAGATCCAGAAATTGATGTACATAAATTGGCGATATCCCCGGACGTCAAGCCAGTCAAACAGGCGCCGAGAAGAATGTGGCTCGAGCTTGAGATGAGCATTAACGCCGAAGTCAAGAAGTTGATCGATTCTGGGTTTATCCAAGAAGTTCAATATCCTGACTGGATCGCCAACATCGTCCCGGTAATGAAGAAAAATGGGATAGTGCGCATATGCGTGGACTTCCGGGATCTCAATAAAGCTTGCCCGAAGGACGATTTCCCAGTGCCGGTCACCGAGCTGATGATAGATAATACGTCCACTCACGAAGTTTTCTCTTTCATGGACGGCTCATCGGGATACAATCAGATAAAGATGCATCCTAAAGACCAGAAGCACACCGCTTTTCGGACTCCTCTGGGTATATTCTGCTACAAAGTTATGCCCTTCGGTTTAAAGAACGTCGGTGCCACCTATCAGAGGGCTATGACGAAGATCTTCGATGACCTCATATATGAAATCGTCGAATGCTATGTCGACGATCTCGTAGTGAAAAGCAAATCATACGAGGAATATCTTGAGCATCTGAAGATCGTATTTCAACGCCTTCGACAATATAACTTGAAAATGAACCCACCTAAATGCGCGTTCGGGGTGTCCTCAGGTAAATTCCTAGGGTTCATTGTCCGGCACCGGGGTATCGAGATAGATCCGTCGAAGATCAAGGCGATCATGGAAATGCCACCGCCAAGGACTCTCAAACAATTGCGGTCTCTCCAGGGGAAGCTTGCGTACATCCGGCAATTTATATCCAACCTTTCGGGCAAGTGCCGCCCTTACAGTCACCTGATGAAGAAGGGAACCCCGTTCGTCTGGGATCACAAATGCCAAGGCGCGCTGGATGAGATCAAGCAATACCTGCAGAACCCGCCGGTGTTAGCTGCTCCAGTCAAGGGAAAGCCTCTTATTCTTTATACCACAGCCCTCGAAGGTTCCTTAGGCGCATTATGGGCACAAGAGAACGACCAAGGGAAGGAGAGAGCGCTCTACTATTTAAGTCGAGTTCTTCTAGGGGCAGAAAGCAACTACTCCCCTATCGAAAAACATTGCCTGGCGTTAATCTTTGCGATAACAAAACTCCGGCACTATGCATTGGCGCATGAAGTCCGCCTTATATCAAAGGTGGACCCCCTCAAATATCTGATGTCAAAAGCCATATTGACAGGAAGACTCGCTAAATGGGCCCTGCTCTTGATGGAGTTTTCAATAACCTATCAGCCTCTTAAGGCAGTGAAAGGCCAAGCCATCGCCGACTTCCTCGCTGAGCATCCAATACCTGCCGACTCGCTTTTGAAATGCGAGCTGCCAAACGAACATGCGTTTGACACGATCGATGGAAGTGGTACCCGGTGGGAACTCTACTTTGATGAAGCGTCTTCCATGAAGAAGCGCAGACAAAGCACCCCTATAATCAAGTCGGGGGTAGGTCTCATCTTCGTAACTCCACAAGGGGGATAATGCGCTTTGCTTTCTCCTTGACAGAGCCGAGGACGAACAATGAGGTTGAATACGAAGCTTTGATAGCAGGTCTCGAGATCGCCATCGACATGGGGATTGAGAACCACCTCATATACGGAGACTCCCAACTGGTCGTTAGCCAAGTAAACGGCGACTACCAGACGTGCAAGCCAGAACTGGTGAAGTATGGCGAGAGGGTACAGCAACTCTTGACTCAAATTCCCTCCTATACTTTGGAAAACATACCACGCGCAGAAAATAGCAAAGCGGACGCATTGGCTAAGCTCGCTAAAGAACTGGCCGACGAGAATCTCGATGACGTCAGAATCGTGGTACAAAGCCGTCGGGTCCTCACCCTAACAGAAATGTCTCCGGAATCATCCGAAGAAAAAGGAGTGACCGAGCAAAAGGCTATCCAAATAAAGGACCAAGAGAAGGCTGAAAATTGGAGAGATGTCTTCATAGACTACTTCAAATTCCATCGAACGCCTGAAGATGCGTCCTCAAGACATCAGCTTATGAAACGAGCTCTGTCTTTCGCCTTCATCAATGATACTCTGTATAAGAGGTCATTTGATTCTCTGTGGTTGAGATGCCTGGGATCTGATGAAGTAAAAAGAGTCATTCAGGAAGTTCACGACGGACTCTGCGGTTCTCACCAAGCAGGCCCGAAAATGAAGTTGAAGATTAAACGAATGGGCTACTATTGGCCCACGATGATCCAGGGCTGTCTCGAGTATGCGAAACAATGCCACTCGTGCCAGATTCATGGGGATTTTATCCATCAACATCCAAATCCGCTACATCCAACGGTGGCTAGCTGGCCGTTCGAAATGTGGGGGACTGACATAATCGGCCCCATCGAACCAACGTCGTCCAGAGGACATCGATTCATTTTGGCGACAACTGATTACTTCTCCAAATGGGCAGAAGCAGTACCGCTGAGGTAAGTGAAGACGGAGAATATCCTCCATTTCTTCAAGACGCACATCATTTATCGGTTTGGAACTCCGTGACGGATTATCTCCGATAACGAGCCAACCTACAGAAGCCACAAGATCAGCCGCTTCGCGCAACAACACAACATAGACTGGAGATATTCCTCAGTGTATAATCCTCGAGCCAACGGTCTAGCTGAGGCTTTCAACAAGACCTTGACGAAGATCGTAAAGAAGGCGGTGTCCCGAAACAAGAAGGACTGTCACGAGAGATTGCAAGAAGCTCTCTGGGTGTATCGAACTACGTTCAAGACAGCCACGAACACAACGCCGTACGCGTTGGTATTCGGTACAGAAGCAGTACTCCCCCTCGAGATAGAGTTACCCTCTTTACGAGTAGCAGTCCACTACGAGCTGACAAACGAAGAAAATGCTCACCTTCGGCTTGAGGAGCTTGACGCCCTTGATGAAACCCGGCTCATAGCGCAACAAAATCTGGAGGCTTATAAAGCAAAGATGATGCGCTCATATGAAAATTGACCAGGCCGAGGACATTCCGCCAGGCGAACACGTGCTAGTGGTCAAAAGACCTATGATCCCAATCGCGCCAAGCGGGGAAAATTCGAGCCGAACTATGAAGGCCCGTACATCATAGACAAGGTCTACCAAGGCGGAGCCTATCTACTCATGGATATGCACGGTGAAAGACCTTTCAGGCCAATAAACGGCCGCTTCCTGAAGAAATACTATGCTTGACGGGCTAAGGCCTAGGTTAATGATAGATGACGACGACCATGTCCGCTCGCTATCTTCCTAAGCTCGAACTCTATAAGTAGTAACCGGCCTTCTTTAACAACGGACCGAAACATCCTTAAACTAACGACGGACCGAAACGTCCTTAAACTAACAGCGGACCGAAACGTTCTTAAATTAACAGCGGACCGAAACGTCCTTAAACTAACAATGGACCACTATGTCCTAAAACTAGCTGTTGACCGAGATGTCGATAAACTACGGTGGATTGCAGCATCTCAAAGCCGATACAAAAAAAATATATAAATAAAATAAAAACGGTATGTCTATAAGCGAAATGGGCACGGATGAAAACCCGAAAGGGCTCCATGAGTAAAAACAGCAGGGCTACCAGCGAGTGTTTGTGAAAACCCGAAAGGGCGCAACCTCGTTAAAGGACACTTGCAGGATCCTCACGACCTTGTAAGGAGAAACCACCCGCGTGAGATCCTTACGACTCATAAGGGAGCAACACACTTAGGAGTCCTCACGATTCCTAAGGAGAAATTACACTTGCGAGATCCTCACGACTCGTAAGGAGAACTCTCTTATGAGACCCTCACGGCTCATAAGATTTGAAAGTCTTAAGTTACAGAAATCTGAACCTGTTCTTAAGCAACCCCCCCCCACAACCTTCGATTTTGCCCTACAAGAGGCTCAATTCTGACCCTTGTATACAATCCACGGGCGCGAATAAACATTTCCCTAATAAAGTCCCACCAGCGACTAGGGATATGCTCACACGGTAAACAACCCTTGTGAGTCCTCTCGACTTATAAGGAGAAAACCCTTTTGTAAGATCCTTACGACTTACGGGGGAACATTCGCTTAGGAATCCCCACGATTCCCAAGGAGAAAACACACCTACAAGATCCTCACGACTTGTAGGGAGAAATACCTTTGTGAGACCCTTACGGCTCATGAAGTCAAAAGCCTTAGTCGACAGGACCCTTAACCCTGTTTACTAAGCCACCTTTGTTCAACATCGACTGAGGCAAATGATGATTCGCTCCTGGCAATATCCCAGTTATAGCGGTGCTGATGCCAAAATCGGTGTCTAAATCCAAGCTTGCAGCGAAAAGCCAGCAAGCCACACATGCATACGAAATAGCCGAAATGATGGGGCAACTTGCAATAAAAAGCAGCAAGTAAAAATGTATGCATGAAAAATAGCCGAAATGATTGGGCAACTCGCAATAAAAAGCAGCGAGTAAAGCTAAAAAAAATATAGCCGAAAAGATTGGGCACCGCGAAAAATAGCCGAAATGATGGGGCAATCGCGACCTTCGCGATATAAAAGCTGAAATGATAGAGCATCGCGGGAAAAGAAATAAACTAAAAATGAAAGTTTTGCCCTACAGGTGATGCTACATCAATCCCTGTATACAATCTAGGGACACAAACGAAGATGGAATCACACTCCTCCACCCCAGGTTTCATCAGAAGAAGAAGCCAAATCTCGATGGATCACAGACAGCCTAGAGATCTTCTCAACACCCGTCTCATTACAGCAGACACAACATCAAGCAAAGCGGAACAGCGGAAACTCCCAGTATCATGACTCGGCAATGTACTCCCACTGAGAGTCAAATCCCAACTCCGTGAAATACGGATATAATCAACAAAATTCCTGGTCACGTGGAACGCGGATAACGTCACTCTTTGACCCCGTGGAAAACGTCCAGAGCGGATCCTGGTCCTCGCAGAGCACGGCAGTGAACCCGTGTGTGAAGCATCCAAAGCGGATCCTGGTCCTCGCAGAGTACGGCAGTGAACCCATGTGAAGCATCCAGAGCGGAGCCTAGTCCTCGCCGAACATGGCAGTGAACCCGTGTGAAGCATCTAGTGCAAAATTCCTGGTCACGTGGAACGCGGATAACGTCACCCTTTGACCCCGCGGAAAATGCCCAGAGCGGAGCCTAGTCCTCGCCGAAAATGGCAGTGAACCCGTGTGAAGCATCTAGTGCAAAATTCCTGGTCACATGGAACGCGGATAACGTCACTCTTTGACCTCGCAGAAAACGCCCAGAGCGGAGCCTGGTCTTCGCAGAACATGGCAGTGAACCCGTGTGAAGCATGCAGAGCAAAATTCCTGGTCACGTGGAACGCGGATAACGTCACACTTTGACCCCGTGGAAAACATCCAGAGTGGAGCCTGGTCCTCGCTGAACACGGCAGTGAACCCGTGGGAAGCATCCAGAGCAAAATTCCTGATCACGTGGAACGCGGATAACGTCACTCTTTGACCCCGTGGAAAACGTCCAGAGCGGATCCTGGTCCTCGCAGAGCACGGCAGTGAACCCGTGTGAAGCATCTAGAGCGGAGCCTAGTCCTCGCCAAATATGGCAGTGAACCCGTGCAAAGCATCAAGTGCAAAATTCCTGGTCACGTGGAACGCGGATAACGTCACTCTTTGACCCCACGGAAAACGCCCAGAGTGGAGCCTGGTCCTCGCAGAACACGGCAGTGAACCCGTGTGAAGCATCCAGAGAAAAATTCCTGGTCACGTGGAACGCGGATAATGTCACTCTTTGACCCCGTGGAAAACGTCCAGAGCGGAGCCTGGTCCTCGCTGAACACGACAGTGAACCCGTGGGAAGCATCCAGAGCAAAATTCCTGGTCACGTGGAACGCGGATAACGTCACTCTTTGACCCAGTGGAAAACGTCCAGAGCGGATCCTGGTCCTCGCAGAGCACGGCAGTGAACCCGTGTGAAGCATCCAGAGCGGAGCCTAGTCCTCGCCAAACACGGCAGTGAACCCGTGTGAAGCATCTAGTGCAAAATTCCTGGTCACGTGGAACGCGGATAACGTCACTCTTTGACCCCGCGGAAAACGCCCAGAGCGGAGCCTGGTCCTCGCAGAACACGACAGTGAACCCGTGTGAAGCATCCAGAGCAAAATTCCTGGTCACGTGGAACGCGGATAACATCACTCTTTGACCCCGTGGAAAACGTCCAGAGCGGAGCCTGGTCCTCGCTGAACACGTCAGTGAACCCGTGGGAAGCATCCAGAGCAAAATTCATGGTTACGTGGAATGTGGATAACGTCACTCTTTGACCCCGTGGAAAACGTCCAGAGCGGATCCTGGTCCTCGCAGAGCACGGCAGTGAACCCGTGTGAAGCATCCAGAGCGGAGCCTAGTCCTCACCAAACACGGCAGTGAACCCGTGTGAAGCATCTAGTGCAAAATTCCTGGTCACGTGGAACGCGGATAACGTCACTCTTTGACCCTGCGGAAAACGCCCAGAGCAGAGCCCGGTCCTCGCCGAACACGGCAGTGAACCCGTGTGAAGCATCCAGAGCAAACATCGGACTGTGGAGTCTTTAAAATCCACGGACTATGATGTCCTTAACCTCAACCGCAATGTCTTAAAACTAACGATCATCCATGATGATTCTAGACTGATTTTACCTTGGTTAAAGGGTACATCTCTTCACTCCTTTGATATTTGGCGTTGTAATTCCTCAACGTCTTCAAAGAGGTGACGGGTCCCAGTAACCACACGTTTCGTGGACTGTGGAGTCCTTAAATCCACGGACTATGAGGTCCTTAACCTTGACCATGATGTCTTAAAACTAACATCGGACTGTGGAGTCCTTAAATCCACGGACTATGACGTCCTTAACCTTGACCGTGATGTCGTAAAACTAACATCGGACTGTGGAGTCCTTAAATCCACGGACTATGACGTCCTTAACCTTGACCGTGATGTCTTAAAACTAACATCGGACTGTGGAGTCCTTAAGTCCACGGACTATGACGTCCTTAACCTTGACCGTGATGTTTTAAAACTAACATCGGACTGTGGAGTCCTTAAATCCACGGACTATGAGGTCCTTAACCTTGACCGTGATGTCTTAAAATTAATATCGGACTGTGGAGTCCTTAAATCCACGGACTATGATGTCCTTAACCTTGACCGTGATGTCTTAAAACTAACATTGGACTGTGGAGTCCTTAAATCCATGGACTATGAGGTCCTTAACCTTGACCGCAATGTCTTTAAACTACGATACCCTGGAAACCATCCCAAACCAACCCCTGACCCCATGAAATACGGATAAGGGCGACCGCACCCAGCACTTGCGGGTCTTCATGACCTGTAAGGAAGAAAACTCTCTTGTGAGATCCTTACGACTCTCAAGGAAAAACCCGCTTAAGAATCCTCACGATTCTTAAGAGGAACTTACACCTACGAGATCCTCTCGACCTGTAGGGAGAAAAACTCTTATGAGACCATCACGGCTCGTAAAGCTCAAAAGTCTTAGGAGCCAAATCTTAACCCTGAATTTTAAGCCATCGCTACCCTGCAGAGAGACCAAGATAAATTGTCCGTAGAACACATTCAATAAAAAGGAGACACACTATTGAGAAGAAAACTATGTCTTTATTCTTAAACTAAAATGGATACAAAGTACAATTCGTGAAGGAACAAAAAATATATACTCTCATTCAGGAGTATGTACAAAAGAAGAAAAAGGGAAAAGATACAAGTTTTCAAGCCGGCGGGCGATTTAGCAATTTTACTAGCTCATCCTTCTTTTGCTGGATCACGGCTTCATGATTCAGTATCGCCAGAAGACGGGCTTCCGCCTGAGCCTGCTGGGCCTGATACGAGGCAAGCCGGCCTTCGAGCTCCTTTTCGGTGGCCTTATGAGCCTCAACCCTTTCGCGGGTGAATACGGCAGCTTTATCAAGGGCCACCACCTCTTTGATAGACTCTTGAAGCACTCGCCAGAGTTCATACGCTTTATTGGCTTTGGCTGTAAGGTTGGTTTGGAGCTCGTGCAATGCCTTAGAGGTCAGCTCCCTCTCCGAGAATTTGCGGTCGAGCCTCTTCTTGCACGACACCATATTCGCTACACATCGCTCTATCAGATCACGCAAGCCCGCTGTCACGACCGCAGCCTCTGAAACAGGATAGGTACGCTCGGGACTGTATAAACAAGCCTCAGTTGGTAGCAATAGTTGATCTAAAACATGCGCACATCATCGGGTATGGAAAGTAACAAGAAAATTTCCGATGTATATCCTATCAAGCATGCATTCGCAACTATATGAATATCCGAGAAGAAATAATACTCGAAGCTCTGATGTGCATGCAACATGGTGATAGTGTTCGTAATTAAAGAAAGTTCTCATGGGAAGAATACAAAGTTCATTTATGCAAGCAGAAACATACATACGAGTGCCCAGCGTACATGAAAGTTCAACGTAAAGCATGCGAAAACTAATTTGAATATACTACGCTAGTGGGAAAATGTCGCCAAACAAAGGATCGGTAGCGCAAGGGTTAACAAAACAAAGAACAAAATTCTCCATCTCTCTCTTTGCTCTCTCCAACACATTAAAGCGACGGTTCTCGCGAGAAGTCGCTCCCCACCGATTGGCGCCATGTTCGTCCGCAAAAGCAGACATAACAGCCCGCCGGGCTCTTATTTCGCTCAAAAGGTGAACTGAGCGATCTTTTAAAGCCTGAGCAATCAGGCACGCCTTGTGAAAACCCTCGAGCTTTTCTTCAGCCGCGTCGAACATCGCCAGGGTCATCTCCGCCGGGTGAGGAGGGATGTCGGCAAGCACGGCAGCAAGAATCATCCGGAGCCAGAGGGAGCCCATTGGGAGGGGAGACCCCCTGCGGATCGAGAGTTCATATGCCGCTGAGTCGCATTCGTCGTCGGTAAGGAGGGGATCCACCAATCGTGCGGCAAAGCAGGGGATCATCTCCTCGATAGGAACTTCCCATGGCTGTCGACAAGCATGGGGGTGGTTGCAGGCCATGCCCCCCAGTTGTTCCTGAAGATAAATCGCACAAAATTGAGAAGAAATTTCTCTGTGAAGAGAAAAGAAGGCCATGGCCTCAGGTTATAAAGAGGGACATTAAATGCTGCGCACGAAGAATCCTGCATGGTGGGACTATTTCCGAGACCCAAAAAAGGGAAAGCATTGGAAATCAAGAAGATGGGACTATTTCCAAGACTCCTTTTTAGCATTAAATGCTGCACACAGAGAATATGGCATGAAAAATTAAACTGTCACATCAAAGGGACCCCACGTGCGGAGCACGTGAGCACCAAACTTGACGTGTACTGAAAAGTGAAATAGTGCTTTACCCACTAAACACATCAGCAGCAACAGTAGCAAAAGTGACAAAATTCCGCAAAAAAAAAGGGGCATGCAAACACAGAAGGGTACGATAAAACTTATCATTCATACTTTAAAAAGTTCATACAAAATAAAAAAAAGGGAAAAACGATTACAACGGCAAGACCTCAGACGCGGGGCACGGATTGAGAAACTCAAACTTGGCTTTGTCCAAGAGCCTCCAAGCATTTCGAACCATCCGAGTATGTTTTCTCTCGTGGTCACAAGTGTCGGGATCTTCACGAATGTCTTCTACCCTCCGATAGGCAGCAAGTATGGCCGACTGCTGAAAAGCCTGGTGCAAGAAATCAATGAGGTTGTCTCGCCTCCTCTTCGAGATTAGGCTCATCAGGTACACTGAATATACCTTATCCTCGGCGGCGTCTAATGCCCTGAGCGGCACGCTGGTGCAAAAGAGAAGGAGCGCCTCCCAGATCGCTAGCACGATGAGTCTCAGAAGAGAAGAGCGGCGAGGGAGTAGCCGACCATTGTACTCGTCGAAGCGGCTCATGATCTCAGCACATTGAGTGTTGGTGAACTCCTGGTTCTGGCTACGGCCCAGTGCACGAATATTTCCGTAAGAAATGATTTCGTCAAGATCGTACATATGGGCATCCATGATACCTGAAATAGAGATCATGAGAATCTATTACAAACCTTTTCTTCTGAGTTGTGAAGAAGATGACTCAGGGCGGTAAAACGCATGAAGTTCTTTAGGATGAACTTAGTTCTTCGTAGGAATTAAATTCCTTTATGGAAAAGGGAATTAAATTCCTATAAAAGTTCTGTTTCAGAGCCGAAGCTCCTTGGGGATGGAATTAAATTCCATAAAAAGCAACCGACATCATCATCTCCTTAAAAGATCAGATGAACCTTAAGAGATCTATTGTTTGAAGATTAAATGGTTTTATATTCCTGTTGAAGAACTTGAAGAAAATGGGTTCATGTTAAAAGGGTGAAACCCTTGATATGGATTTAAAATCCAGAGAGTTTTATGTATGAAAGTTCTTCGTTCGTTCAAGAGTATTACTTGAGGAAAAGGGGATCCTTCGACAGAGTTAAACTCTGAAAAATTTTTGAAACAGAGAACTAAGCTCTGGAAACGAGAATTAAATTCTCAGAAAGAAAAGTATGCAAGGAGGAAGATGAGCAAAGTGGAGGCGCTTCTGAAAAGACATGGGCATTTATAGGATGGGATGGAAAACGTTTCATCTACCCTATTCCCAAGGCAGATCCAACGGTCACAAAAGTGATAGCATTGCACTCACGTGCTGACACGTGAGAACAACGCTGTGGGGGCATTTGTTCCCTGACTAAAAAATCAGGAAAAAGCTTCAGAGGAAGCATCACGTGTGAGCACGTGACCAGCAGTCACGTGTTGGCACGTGACGTTTAAAGCAGCGGCACAGAGCAAGCGCAGAAGAAGAGAAGCCTATTCCAGGGGTCACGTGCTCACACGTGACCAACGGTCACGTGGCCACACGTGACCGGCTTTAAAAAGTCTTATTCTTTAACAGAATTAAATTCTGAGGAGAGATCATTCAAATCTTTCCAAAATGGAGAAGATTTATCTGAAATCGTTGGATCAAGAATCTGAAGGTGATTAAATATCACCAATTTATGGAAAAATCTTGGACATGGAAAGATTTCCCCCTAAATCTAACCGAAATAACAAAGATATATCTTTGGATTTAAAATCCAATGGGGAATAAAATTCACCTAATAATCTAAAGGCCCAGATTAATGACGAATATAAATCAAATCTCTCAATAAAGAAATCAAATCCTTCAATGAAAGATTCGCTAAAACAGATTGATTCTTTTCCTTCTCCTATAAATAAGAGCCAAAAAGAAGATGACGCAGACAGAGATACATACAGAGAGATATAGAGCCTTGGAATCTTGAAAATTCAGAAGGAAGAATTTGATTCTCTGCAAAAGAAAAACCCTAGGTAAGAAAAGAAAAGAGAGGCTTCAAAAGAGAATTTAATTCTCAAAAGAGTTTAACTCTTAGATAAAGAAAAGAACTTAGTTCTTTCTCTGGTTGAGGATCTGCAAAGTGCACATCTCCTCATGAATTGAGAATTTAATTCTCATTGGGTTGAGATCCTGCCATGCAGATCTAAAACATAGAGGAGGAATTGAGGTTTGAGAATTTAATTCTCACAGAATGATAGGAATTTAATTCCTTTAAGATAAAATTAGGGTTTAACCCTAGGAATTTAATTCCTTCAGAATGGACAGAAATAGGGTTTAACCCTAATTGAGAACTTTATTCTCTCAAATTTACAGGAATTTAATTCCCTTAAAAAGAAATTAGGGTTTCACCTTATGCCAGAATCTAATTCTTTACATATATGGGGAATTTAATTCCTACAGAAAAGAAATTAGGGTTTAACCCTGTATAAGAATATAATTCTTCAAAAGAAATAAGGAATTTAATACCTTTAAAGTTTATTACTAGGGTTTGACCCTATGAAGAATTTAATTCTTAAAAGATGAACAGATCTTTAAAACATGCAAAGAGTCAGAGTCACGTGTTACCACGTGACCCCTGCAAAGATCCATAGAAAAGAGCTTTGAGGCAATGCCTCACGTGCCCCACGTGACCCCTGGAGCACACAGAGAAAAAGGCAAAAGAAACAGAAAAGAGCTCTAGGGCGCTCTCACGTGCTACCACGTGACCCCTCTTGCCTTAGTGTTTAACACTAAATTAAAATCTCTGTATCCAGTGTTAACACTGATTTGCTCTAGTGTTCAAACACTAATTTGAAAAAAAACTTTATTTGCAGTATTTAACACTGGATTTTATTTAGTGTTTAACACTAATTTAAAATCTCTGTTCCCAGTGATTAATACTGATTTGCCTTAGTGTTAAACACTAATTTGAAATCTCTATTGTCAGTGTTTAACACTGATTTGCTTTAGTGTTTAACACTGATTTGCTTTAGTGTTTAACACTAATTTGAAAGCCTTGTTGTTAGTGTTTAACACTGACTATGTTTTAGTGTTAAACATTAACTTGCTAATCTTGATCTCAGTGTTCAACATTGTAGGTCATTAGTGTTTAACACTAGTTTTAGCCCAATTGGCTAAGTTTCTAGAGGCAAAGCCTCTCCTTCAATGAACCAACAGAAGGCCAATACTCCAAACATGATTGGACTTAGCCCAAGCTGGCCATAAGTCCTCAATTTAAACTTAACTGGGCTAATGGGCTCATAATATTATTAATTGGTCTTGGTTCCAAATTGGGCCAAAGACTATTTAATCTACCTTGGTTCAAGGGTACATCTCTTCACTCCTTTGATACTTGGCGTTGTAATTCCTCAACGTCTTCAAAGAGGTGACGGGTCCCGATGATCACACATTGATACGGACTGTGGGGTCCTTAAACTCATGGACTATGATGTCCTTAACCTTGACCGTGATGTCTTAAAACTAATGCCGGACTGTGGAGTCCTTAAATCCACGGACTATGATGTCCTTAACCTTGACCGGAATGTCTTAAAATTAACAACGGACTATGATGTCCTTAACCTTGACCGTGATGTCTTAAAACTAATATCGGACTGTGGAGTCCTTAAATCCACGGACTATGACGTCCTTAACCTTGACCGCAACGTCTTAAAACTAACATTGGACCGCAATGTCCTTAAACTACCCATCGACCGCAACGTCCCTAAACTAAACAACATGGCTCCTTTAATTGCTCTCTTGTTGGATCTAAACGATCCCGTTAAGTTGATCTTAGTCTAAAACTAGACTAACGTATCCTTAACAAACGTTTAAGTTGATCTTAGTCTCAAAAGAGGCTAACGTATCCTTAAACCCAAACCCCCAACCCCAAATCTAAGATAATACGGATTTGGACTAGTCCACGCCCTACGGGCGATGACATAACTCAGTCTCCGTATACAATCCACGGGCAACCAAACACAAAATAAACACACATGACACGAAGTGATCATCTGGAGAAGGAGAAAGTTGTTACCGTAATGCGGTAGCGTAATTAACTGCAGGGGCTTGCGCCTGCAGGGAATAGCGTCCCCACAATCAAAAACCACTCAAGCGAGGGGGAATCTGATGAAGTCTGCTACATCGGACGCATCCTTTTAAACCTTCGATACATGGTGCCATAAATCAACTTGGCATCTTCGGAGAGGTGGACGGATAGCACCAATTAGCATCTGTCCCGAATTTCAGGCAAGACGTCCGTCGCGCCGCTTATTCGGAGGGGAACACCAGCTTCAAAGACATGTGAGCGATCCCAGCTATATCCTAGATCATTCCGAGCTGACTGTACAGACAGATCTATCTTGTGAGCAATAACCTGTTGAAATCCTGGACAGAAAGGTAAAGTCATTTCGGAACAATGAAGTAAATTTGGTCCAAGTGATGTGGAGAAAAGATCCACCAGGAGAATCAATGTGGGAAAGAGAAGACGATATGCGTGCAAGATATCCTTTCTTATTTGTAAATTAGTCCTTATATATTTGTAAATTTCGAGGACGAAATTTTTGTAAGGAGGGTAGAATGTAACGACTCCAATTACATTGTACAAGTTTTTTTTCAAGTTAATATACAGAATAGAGTTTTAAGGCTAAGCACAAGTTATAAATTAAAATTGTTTGAGAACAGCAAGAAACAACTTGTAGCTCACTTGTAAAGCCTTGCACTACTGTGATATAGCCCATATGTTCGAATCTCATCAGCCATATATATTTTTACTGATTTTTCTTTTAAACATTTTGGAAGCCCAAAAGTTTACACGTGCAATACATGTAAAAACTGAAAAGTCAGAAAAAGAAACATGTGGAAAATTGTATTTACAGCGACCTAAATACGTGGCAAAAATCCTAGCACCCAAAACCCTAGATTGGCCAGCGAGGTTGTGGTTTGGGCCGGCGCCGCCTGGCTCAAACGTCGGTAATGCCCCCATTTTCTTCACCTTAGTTCCTTGGCCTACCCCCACTACTCCTCTTTTGTTTGATTTCTCTGTAAATTAATAAAGAGATTAAATTCATCTCTTTAATCCTATTTTAATGCATTTTTAATTCTCTTTTCAATTGTCAAAACCCCAATTCTATCCTATAAATACAACCTCACACCCTAGCCCTCTTCATTCTGAAATCTATAGGCAAAAATCCTCAAAATTTTCCAAGGCAAAGAAGAGTACAAGTGGAGTTAGCATTAGGTCAAGTTTCGATGACGATTCGAGATGATTCCGGCGACCCCGCGACTCCATGAAACTTCGAATTCTTTCATTCACCTCTTCTCTAAACTCTAAACTTATAGGTTCCATCTCTTCTCTCTTTTTCACATCTCAAAACTTCTTCTTTTCAATGATGTCGGTAAATGGAGTTATACCGACATTCATTTCTAAAACTTTTTAAAATAACAATTTTTCTTAAGAAGTAATTATCTAAATCATTATACTTTATTTGTTAAATATTAAACAATAATTATATACAAGTTTCATTTCAAAACTCCAAGTAAAACAGCTTTTATCACATTTTTACGCTTAAATACCTTGAAATTACATATGATATCATTTAATCATTCTTGCTTATATTACTTCTTGAAAATCTCACGAGGTAATGACCTACCTCTCACAGCACGCATTATGACATAGCACGATTTCCTTTTAACAATATTTTTGGGACAAATACGACTTTTATATTAAAATACTATAAACTATTAAAAACCGTATTCTTTAAATTGTATTATTTAAATTCCTTGCAATTATACCTCTACAACCCATTTTGGGGAATCCGATTCGGTTGGTGCGGGTTATCGCACATCCACCGGACTAGTAGAGCGAGATGCAGACCTCCTGACGGAGTATACGATCTCGATGGAATTTTCAATGCAATTTTTAAGAAAAATGTAATTTCTATTTAATAAATAAATTTTATTTTTAATAATTATATATAAATATTATCAATCTATATATTTTAAATATATAATAAATTCCATGTTTTTCTAAACAAAAGAAAAGAATTACATTTCTATTAAAATACCATCAAGAATTCATACAAGTAAAATTTACACAAAAATACCATGAACTATTCAACTAGGTATTTATTCACTAGAATACCTCACTTTTAAAAGTTACATTCATAAAAACCCTAAATACAATAAATAAATACTTGAGATTTATTTTGAAAGTATACTAAAACTATTTTTCATAAAACCCCTCAAGTTATATTAATTTATATTAAGGACCCTAGTAAATATAGGTTTAAGCGGGACCAATTCTCTTGAGCCTCAGAGAGCCGGAGAAAATGGTTGCTTGCCTATTTAAGGTAGAAAACTAAAATGGGGTTATCAATGGTAATTGGATTGGAAAAGGTCACAAATCCTGCCGTCCATATGCAACAGTTTCCGATAACTTCTAAACCTAATTTAGGACTCAAATCTATTTAAAGTGTTTGACTCAATCTGAGTCTCAGTCTACTCTGGATACAATCCAAATATGATTCCAACTATAACTTCATTTCAACATGAATCCAATGTATCAAGCATGAACACTTGAACATGAACATGCAACATGACTCGACTGGACCGAATCATGGATATATTTTGAACTTGACTACATGACTATCTGTTTACATCTGATCCGTTTACATGAACAACTTATACCATGATTTCGGAAAGTCTTTTACAACAAATCATTACAATTAATACAATATGCATTACGGGGTTTTAACGAGGTAGATTGGTACAGAACGTATTAGAACTGGTACAAGACGGTCACCATAATACACCTAACTTGAATATCCGTGCCGTTGTCCCGTGACTTGACAGGTCCATGTGCTCCGTATACCTTAGTCCATGGATAATTGGACTCCTCTCGTATACACTGATGCATTCTGTACCAAGCTACAAACAACTATGTTAGTATAACAAAAACAGATAAATTACCAGATCTATTCCTTTTACTTAATCTATTTCTCTTTTGAAACTTACCGAGCGATTGTTCGCTGACGACATTCCTATCTCTTCATTCTTTGGAATGTTGTCAGGAGGACCCGACTCTCAGAAGATCGAGCCCAGCCAAGACGACTTGGAACATTTCACAGAGGAGTTAGAATTCTAGTTTCTACTTGTACTTACTTTATCGCTTTCCATTATTGTACTTTACTTTCCAGTTGTATGTAAAGAATGAATATAAATAAAAAGTTGTTGTTTCATTATATCTCTTATTATTCTTGTGCTTTACTTTTATATTGTTTATTTACGCTTAACGTGTTTACTTCCGAGTAAATACGCCGCGGCCTCGCCACGTCCTTTTCCCCGTACACTTGGAAGCGGGGTGTGACAGCTTCGGTGTTCAAGTTCTTGGGAATCTGTTCCACTTGGACTTCGTCGAAATTTTTTCAAAGCCGTTTTATTTCGGCCAGGTATTTTATCATGTGTGGCTCCCGGGCTTCGAAATGCTCGGTTACTTGGCCGACGACCAGTGCGGAGTCGCTGCGAACTCTGATAGTCTTTAGTTCTACCCCGGAGGCGATTCGCAGTCATGCCAACAAAGTCTCATATTCCGCGGCATTGTTCGACGCTCTGAACCCGAGCTTTAAAGAGTATTCCATTTTCGCTTCGTCCGGGCCGCGGATGATCTGGCCAGCCCCGTTCCCCTCCTCGGTAGAGGATCTGTCCATGTAGAGCACCCAGTCCGGGATGGGGTCAGGTACCTCTTCAACCAAGGGATGTGGTTCGGGGCCCTACGTTGTCGTTCCTTCTTTAGCGGGAATAGTGCATTCGACAATGAAATCTGCTAAGACATGTGCTTTGATGGCTTGTCTGGGATAGTATTTGATATAGAATTGGGACAATTCCTACCTCCATTTCTCCAGACGACCTGACGACTCATGGGAGGCGAGAACAGACCCTAATGGTCGCTCGGTGAGGATGAGGATTGTGTGCGCTTAGAAATAGTGTCGAAGTTTTCTGGAGGTGACGACAAGTGCCAGGACTATTTTCTCTATGGCTGGGTATCTTATTTCTGCATCCTTGAAAACATGGCTCACATAGTAGGCCGTCCTCTGTATGCCTTCGCAATCTCTGACAAGCACCGATCCTGTAGCTTGGTCGGAGATGGCTGGATATAATAATAGCTCGTCTCCCTCGACTGGTCGGGTGAGTAGCGAGGGAGTCTTTAGGTCACCTTGCGTTGTTTGAAAGCGTTCTGGCATTGCTCAGACCATTCGAACTTAGGAATTTTCCTTAGGGCCTTGAAGAATGGGAGGCACTTCTCTCCGGATCTAGACATAAAGTGGCTCAGGGCAGCCACCCTCCTTGTGAGGTGCATGATGTCGACATTGCTCTTGGTCGTTGCCATGTTGAGGATGGCGCTGATATTTTCTAGGTTTTCTTCGATTCCTCGATGGGTAACCATGAACCCGAGGAACCTCCAACTGGTGACTCCGAACGCACACTTAGCTGGGTTCAGCTTCATTTTGTACTTGCGCAGGACATCGAATGTCTTGCCGAGGTTTTTAGTGTGCCCGGCTGAGGAGACGGATTTTACGAGTATGTTGTCGACGTAGACTTCCATGTTTCTCCCAATCTATGGTTTGAGTAGTTTGTTTACCTGGTGTTGATATGTGGCCCCAGCGTTCTTGAGTTCGAAGGGCATTACTTTTTAGCAGTATACCCCCCGATCCGTGGTGAAGGCATTAAGTTCTTCGTCGGCCAGGTTCATCCGGATCTGATTGTAGATAGAGAAAGCGTCCATGAAACTCAGTAATTCGTGGCTGGCCGAACTATCCACTAGCTGGTCAATTCGAGGAAGTGGATAATTATCTTTGGGGCAGGCCTTGTTCAAGTCTGTGAAATCGACACACATGCACCATTTCCCATTCTCCTTCTTGACCATGACCACGTTCGCCAGCCAATCTGAGTAGTCCAGGTTCCTGATGAAGTTGGCTGCGAGCAATCGATCCACCTCGTCTTTTATCGCCTTTTTTTAACCGGCACAAAGCTTCTTTTCTTTTGTCGGACGGGTCGGGCTTTTGGGTCGACTCCGAGCTTGTGGGAGATCACTTTGGGGTCGATCCCAAGCATGTCCGCTGGCGTCCAAACGAATACGTCCGAGTTTCCTCGGAGGAAACGGATCAAGTCTTCGCGGTGGTCCCCTGTCAAGAGAGAGCCGATCTGGATAGTTCGGCCATCGACTCCTTCTACGAGGGGGATTTCCGTCAATACTTCCACCGGGGCGTCTCGAATTTCCTTTTGGTCGTCATGTGTATCTAAGGACCCTGGGAATCATGCGCGTCCTCAAAATCGTCGCCCTGCTCTCCGGCGGGGAACGTCGAGGCGAGGAAAATCTTGGTGGTTTTCTGGTTCCCATAGGCCCGGCCTATCCCCCTTGATCCAAAGGGAATTTGATCGTAAGGTGATAAGTCAAAATTTGAGCCCAGAGGGCATTCAAAGTAGGGTGTCCCGGGAGAATGTTATAGGTTGAGGGGACCTTAGCTACAAGGCAGTTCACCGGTATGGTTCGCGTATTGCCCGCTTCCCCAATGTTGAGGAGGAGGGTGACCAACCCATCAGCCGGGACGGAGTGGTTTGTGAACCCAGAGAGGACATGGGAGGTCGGCCTAAGGTCAGATAGTCCTAGCCCTATACGCTGGTAACAGTCGTGGATCAGGATATCCGCCGAGCTCCTTGAATCGACCAAAATTCTTTGGACCTTGTAATGGTGAACTCGGGCCGTTATCACAAGAGGGTCGTTGTGAGGAAGCGATATGCCGTGGAGATCTTCATCGGTGAAGATGATCGGTTCATCTTTCCTGCACCTCTTACGGGGTGGATCGCTTACACCTTCAACTGGGAGGAGGTGGTGGTTCTCCTCTTTTTCCCGAGCTTGATCCGAGGTAACGACTATGATTTGGCCAATCGTTAATTCCCCGGAAGAAGTTTGGTCCTTTTGCTCCCGCTCCGCCTGCCGCTTGTCCTGTAAGTATTTCACCAGGTGGCCGGAGCGGATCAACTCCTCGATGTATTCACGGAGTTGTTTGCAGTTCTCAGTAGGGTGACCCTGCGACCTGTGGAAGGCGCAATACGGGCCGCGGAGATGCTTTCCTACTCTTTGGGTAACTAGCGGGAGCTTAAAGAACCTCTCGCCTTTAGCTTCCTACAGCAGCTCGGTTTGGGAAATGTTTAGAGGAGTGTACTCCTGAAACCCCGGGGAGTAAGATTTCAGACGGTCGACTTTCTTTTTCTCCTCCCTGTCCCTTTTCTTTCGGTCCGTTTGGTCGGCTCGGGGCAGATTTGAGTTCACCTCCGACTTGAGTTGGATCTCTCGCTCGATCCAGGCTTTCACTTTGGCCATGGTCTTAGGTTGCGCTAATGCAAAAGATCGGAGCCACTCTTTATGCCTAAGACCCGACCTCAGCGCCGTGATAACTGTTTCATCGCGGTGCTCGGGAACCTCCAGGAGGGCGTTGTAGAAGCGAGTGACGTACCTTTTGAAGGATTCCTTATCTCCGCTCTTGACAGTGAATAGGTAGTCGACCGTCCTTTTCTGTTGTCGGTTTCCGACGAAATGACCGAGGAATTGGGTAGCCAGCTCATCGAAAGTTGAGATGAAGCACGGCGTGAGCCCTCGGAACCAGTCCCGGCCAGCCCGGATTAAGGTAGTGGGGAAAGCATGGCATTGAGCCGCATCCAAGTTATCTTGGAAGCTCATGCCCATTGTAAATGCGTCTAAGTGGTCCTTCGGGTCACACTTCCCATCGAAGAGGGCCACTTTGGGCGGCTTGTTCATGGACGAGACGTGCTCGGCCAGCAGCTCTTCTGTAAAGGGCTTTGTGAGCGAATCGGCGGAATACCTGGCCCCTTCACCGGACATGTGACCATCTCGTCGTATTCCTTCGATTTTCTTTTTGAGTGCTTCAAACCGGTGGTGGTACCCCGAGGATTATGCACAGTCGGAGTGGTGGCTACCCCCGCTCTGGGTTTGCGTGATGGTGCGGTTTCGATTCCGCTCTATCAAATTTCTTAAATTCTCGGGAGAGGCCCTTCTTGAGTAGTTCTGCCATACGCCGTTTGCATGACATCGGCGGGAGTGGGGGCGTCAGTCATGCCTGGAAGCAGGCGAACTGACCGACGCCTCCTCAGGGGGTGTGAGCGCACGGCGGGCATCGGGGCGACGGCCTGGTCTCCCCTGAGATCGGGGTGTGGAGCTTTCCGGCGCCCAGCGGGTCATGTAATCATTCATCGCGCGCGGGGCATGGTTGCCGGAGTCGACACGCCGGCGCTCAGTGACGCTGAGATGAGTGTGAGCGAGATCGAGGGCCTGAGCTTGCCCACCCGTCCTTCTGCGGACGTCATTATCACTGGAACGGGGAACTGTGGCTTGATGGGTAGGGCCCGCCACTTGAATGCGGACGAGCGCATTTACCATAGCTGTGAGTCTGTCGATCCGGACGGATAAGACGCCGATGACGTTAGGAGGGGGAGGAGAACCGCTCTCGCCTCCGTCATGGAAGGTGGGGCGGCTCGTATTGGGATCGTCGCGGTTGTCGCTCGCCATCGGGTCGAGAGCAAAAGATCAACTTTATGGGTGGAGAAGCTTCTGAAAAGGTTCCCACAGACGGTGCCAACTGATGTAGGCTGTGATCTCCCTCAGATGTTGTCCTCCGTCGATGTGGTAGCGAGCGGTTTTGAGCGGTCGAGATTTGTTTTGGGGGTTGTTAAGCATGTGGATCTCAATGGGTTGTTAGAAGTTGCTGAGACCGAGCTATCTGCAAAGGAAGTCCCGAGGTGAGAAACCACCGTAGGACCCTCCGACAATCAAGTTAGTGCCGGGGAATTAGAGTAGCGTAACAGCCTATTGGAATGAGTTTTCATTACCTGAAACGTCTGAAAGAGATGTTTATATAGTGGTCGCGTGGAGCGAGCCGGCACGAGATCCTCGCCGTCAGTTACGTCCCTGCGTTATCCCCGCATTAATGGCGGGATACGCCCATTACTGGGGAGACGCGCCAGCGTGGGATGCAGAACGTGGGGCGGCAGATATCTCGCCTTGGCGAGATACGCGGAGCCGTTGCGGGGGCGCTTGGGCTCCGCGCTCTCAGTTGATCGTAGAAGCCGAGGAAGCTCGGCCTGTCAAATGGCTCGGAGGCGAGCCGGGAGGCCGAGAAAGCTCAGGCCTGTCAGATGGCTCGGAGGCGAGCCGGGAGGCCGAGGAAGCTCGGTTGTAGTATTGCTCGAAAGTGAGTTGATGGTTGTTTGTTGGGTGAGTATGGAAGGTACTCAGGGAGGTTTCCGAATGGTCGGATGCATCCTCGGAGACGAAGTCCCAAGGAACGTCCCTAATTCATCTTATTTACTCCACCTCCGTAGCCTTCGGGACACGTCATCCGCCACGTGTCGTAATCTAAGAAATTCATACTTGTGAACATCATCAGTATGCATGTAAAGATCTAATGGATTTCAGCGCAAGATGATTTGCTTAATGTGACTGAGTAAAAGCTTTCAAGTAATTTACGTGACAATAATGTAACACATGATACTTTCTATAAGTCTTCTTTTAGTACCATTTTGAAGTCAGGTTTAAATAAAAAGAAGGGAAAAGGAAACAAATATGCTATAGAATTAGACCTTCCCGGCCTTTGGCTCTATCCTACCTTCTTTTCTTTACCATTTGTGTTCATCATAACTTCGGAATTTTGTTGTACTGGTAAGGAGTTCTGTGATGAGTTATCAACACTGGCAACCCTTTGTTTAAATCCCACAATAAACATATTCCTAGTTTCATGTCAAAAAAGAGGTCAACCAGTACGAAACGTGCAAATATAGAAATATATCTGTTAATTCTCACCGCGACTTTAAAGTTATGCAGTGTCTTGCTATACGAATCTTGAAAGTACGCTAGAGCTAAATTTATAATCCTTTTTCTTCTTTATTGAAAGGGATTGATAATAGAAATAGAAATAGAAGTAAATTTTTTTCAAAAAAATTCAATATGCGCTGATCGCGTGTAGATTAATTCTGGGAGAGAAATAGTATTGTGAGACAATGAAAGCAACATCTAATTTGCCATCTCTGTTCAGTTGCAGTTTATCCAAAACACTAAATTGTTCATGATAATTGAAAATGCATTAAAATTAATTATTATTTTTAGTTAGTGAAATTTACGCATCCAAAGTTTGAAACTGATGAACTTTCATACCCAAGAGTTTAAAAATTGTTCAAAACCCCCCCAATATGACACATATATCCTTAAAACCGGGCCCCATATTTGTAAAGAATGCCCTATTCTTCCATCTCAACCCATATGAAAACTTATTTTAGATATAGGATTGTGTTAGGGTTGTGTCACCCATCCGATCACTAGCGGATTAGGATCCTCTGCTTTTTATTTTTCAAGAGCAGTGTGCTCTGAGAAAGGCTCGGCCATTAAATCTCCTAGTGGACCCCACCAACTATGGGCCCTCCTTTCTGTTAAAAAAAACATGGGCCCTCCTGTTTTACATGCACCACAGCCGCTAGATCGTCAAGCAGGAAACAAGCAGAGGATCTGGATCCGCGTATCTATGGACAATATGGGCCGGATCAGCTATTGGTGTGGGATACCAATAGATGATAAGTGGTTCTAGTTTTGTAACACTGGAAATATCTCTGTTTTGTATGAGAGATATGAGGCCGAGATATAGTGGTTTGACTGTTTGGGTTGTGTCTCCTCTCTCTTACGGTGTGAGTGCAAGAGAGGAAGATGAGATGTGAGAAAGAGTTAGCTGAAAGCTTTGTAACTTTCTCATATCAATAGAATTTTGAATAAATCGAAAAAAAACCCGAACAAGTTTTCATGCTGACAAAAAAACCCAGTCCCGAAACGGTTGTCAAAAACCTCGTGAAAAAGTTTTCAGTTATACAAAAACCCTCCTGCAGTAGTTGTATAGTTGCATGATATATCTCATTTTTATGCGAGATGTGTGAACTGCCTGCGATATCTATGCGGTCAACTATACAGATACTGCAGGAAACTTTTCCAAAAAGTTTTTGACAACCATACAGATATTGCAGTTACCCAAGGATTTTCATGCTTGAATGTTGTTCTTTGGATGTAGACCGGGTCCTCCAACCATGTTAAGTTAAATACTGTGATTTTCATATTTTGTGTGATCGCCTTATTTTATGGCTTGATGATGTGGTTGATGTGAGGGAGAATCAGAATCCCCAACTCACTTGATTTTGGCCAATGTTTTTCTTTCTCATTGTTCACTCTCTCTGCACTAGCATCCATTCTCCACAATGTCGGCATTGTACATAATAACATCGTTATTTATAAATTCATTATATCTCATGATCCTAACATATTTCACCGAATCTCAGCACTTTACCTAAATTTGTTGTGAAAATAGTATCAAAGTACGCAGTGAATGATCGATACACGTGAATCGGAACTAATAAAAAAGATCAAACACAGCAACTACGCAAATTCAACAAGTAATAAAAGAAAACAAACCAAGGAAAGAACACAAGATATTATCCAGGTTCGGTCCACACTTGCATCTAATTCTGCAAACCGACGACGAGTTGCTTTCACTATTCAACGAAGAATTATAAGAGATAATTTCCGCCATCTCAATCTCATCCAAATAAAATGCACAATCTCTCTCTACAAAACTCTCTTTCTCTCTGCCCTTCTGTAAAAGCCGTGCACCACTTTTTTTCCCTCTCTGCCGCAGCCCTTAAATCCCCTCTGGATTTTTAATTAATTGACGCAGCAAACAAATTGGGTCCCTCTGTGGATTTGTAGGCTTGATGGATTAATCTGTGGATGGATTCGCAGACTGCATCAAAGACTCTCGATTGATTATACAATGCAAGCAATTTTGCACATGCGATAAGACGTTTTGTAGCTTTAAAAGAGTCCAAAAAAATAAAATTTCTTTAGGCTATGGATAAATATAAAATTGGAGGCTTATGGTCTAAAATTATTTTTAATATTAATAAGTGAATAAAATAGTCATTTTAGTAAACTTGGATCAAGTGTATTCTAAAAGATATTATAATATATTATTTACCATATTTAAGTAAAATAAAAGATATTTATAAGTAAATTTAACTAGAATTTGAAAAATGATAAAATTAAAATAACTTCTAGATAGTTCTTTTTTGACTTAAATTTGAGTATAATGTAAATTGAATTTGGAATTCAAACTAATTTTTAGAAAGTTCCTTTTTTATGTATGAAGTTCTAGAAAGTTTCTTTTTGCCTTGTTTGTCAAAACAAATGGAGAAGTTTAATTATTTCCGTCTTTTTCTTTGATAATGTGGAGGCTCTAAAATTTGACAAATTCCTTTTTTTCTTGTTTTTCAAAAAATGAAGAATGTAGACTCTAACCAATACCATTTGTATTGTATAGTATTATAGATATATAGGCTTGTGTAAAGATAATTCTTAGAGATTTAGATTAATTTAAATGTGCAAATTAATCTAAATCCTAAACAATCTCTATTCACTGCTACATACAGTCAATATTAGAGATCGTATGGAACAGTCTCCAAAAAATCATAAGCGGTCGATAATGTCTATTAGCGACCATTCATATTTTAAACGGTCGCTAAAACACGGCCGCTGATTGGGTGGTCACTGATACATATATTAGCGACCGTTCATGAATGATCTCGAATAATAACGGTCGCTAATATATGTATCATGGACCATTTGCTCCGGTCGTTTATAAGGAGACATGTGGACATCCCAACGAATTTAACCGTTTCCTAATATCAGCGAACGATCGCTGATAAGATATTAGCGACTGTTCATGTAGCGAATACGGTCGCTAATACCTATTTTTCCTGAAATAATTAAGAGAAAAATGTTATATTCAATACACTAATACACAGAATCACAATATATTACGCCACAATAGTATTTCGCATATAAATCAATATATCCGCATAATTCACAATATATCCAATAAGATCAACAACTAATACGAAAACATACGCATACAAACCAATATATAAACACTATCCACGATATATACGCCAATATCAACAACTCAATCAAACACATATGAACTAAATTCTTAATAAATAAGCATGCGTAAACTAAATTGTTTTGAATACGAACAACACAATACATACGCTATATATATGTCCAACAATATGAAAAAATCTTTAAATCACGCGCAATCACAGCTCACTCAACCCTGTGAATCGAAACAAATAAATAAATATATGAACTCAAATCATAATCTTCGAAACAATATTAGTTATACTAACACATATATATATGCGTACCTTGCTAACTCCCGTCACTTCCATCGTCAAAATATAATCCTTTCGTCGTTAACTTATAAGAACCCTACGAATACACAATATGAATTTTAAATATCAAAACTCAACACAGTTTAATTTTATACTCAAATTTCTGTAAATAATAATTATACGTACCTCACTAACTCCCACCGTTACCATTGCCACCAAAAGCTCATCTTGAATAGTAACTCCCATCACTACCATAGAAATCCTTCTACGAAAAAAGTTACTTAATAATCCTCCCTGTGGGGTCGACTGATCAGGGTTATACGGTTCCTGTGGCGGAGGATGAGGGTAATAAGGCTCTTGTGGCGGAGGCGAAGACCGAGGGTAGTACCTTCTTTGTGATTGTGGAGGCGGAGGATAAGGATAGTACGACGTTCCCTGTAATGGAGGAGGGTAATACAGTCGCTGCATCGGAGGAGGGTAATATGCCGGCTGCGGCGGCAATGGACCCTGTGCTGACCACGGTTGCGGAGGCGGAACGTATTGTTGTGAGAATTGTTCCTACCACGCCTTCAATTGAGCTCTCCAAGCCGTTTTATCTTCCGCCATCTTCTTATCTACTTCATTCCTCCTCCTGAGCTGCTCCTCTAGCTCGTTGATCTGTTGTTCCTCAGCTGATTGTTGGTTGGAGCAAGCGGTTGAAAACCTTGAAGTAGCTCTTCTGGAACCGGACTGCGAAAGATTAATGGGACTACCATATAGGGGAATACGACCATGTCCCCTTGACTGAGAGAAAAGCTACTATATAATAAATAGCTTGGCTTGCGTAGGAAGAGGATTGTCGGCCGGATTTTCGAGATTTGATTCTCGATAGCTCTTCTCCGCCTCCTCGAAATTCTCCTTCGATAAATAAAACAATAATTAATTTTCTTTACGAATTTAATAAGTGTAATTAATTTACTTAAAAGAATTGAAAATGCAAGCTTACCACATATTGAGTGGCTATATCCATCCTTTTTTCTAACATGCCATCTCTCATGTGCAATACCTTCCAAGTCTCAGGGAGGCTCGGCTTTTTTCCAGCTTTCTCTTATAACGGATATTTGATTTATTTATATGGGAGATATGTAACGATGAAATTGAAAAATCAAATATTTATTTAATTAAAGATAGGCTAACCAAAGTAGCCCTATATTGATCAGCAGGAACCGATCCACCATAATAGTCATCTGTGGATTTCTCTCGGTTCTGCTTATTCCTTTCTGATACTTCCGGCTCATTCAGAAGATAATATCTCTAAATGTTATTTAATTTAAATTTGGTATTCAAATTATTTAATTATATTTTTAATTACTTTTGCTTCGTGTGTATCCCAATGCAATAGGAGAAACACAAACTGATCTCTAGGGATGATGGAGAGAAGAGTGACAAAACGTTTCCAATCATCCGTAAATTTCTCCGACTGTTTGAATTTTTTTTTCAATTTTTGACGCCATCTCTTGAATATTTGTGACATCTCATACCGGACATGCGTCCATTGTCCGCCTATATCGTCTTTTAAAACGAAATATTTCTGTAATACAGATTAATAAATATATTATTTAATAAATTTATAACATATAACAGGTATGCATATAATGTTGAAATAAAGTGGAGTTGTGTATTACCAAGAGTAAGCACCAAGTCTATACATATGCTTCCCGGGATTATCTGCAAACGTGAAACCCGCGTTCCAGAAGTCGGTGTTGTGGACGAGAATACCGAAATAACCGTGGAAATATATAGCTCACATACCCGGACCTACGGGCTTCCCACTTATTGCAGAATTGTCATTTTTCCACGCATATCGTATTTCATAATTTCGTTTTCAACACCTCTTCCGCGGTGTTCAACCGGACCAGATTATCCCCCGCAGCCCGTGCCACATCAATACTCGTGTCTATTATCTCTATCATCATATCGATTTGTGGTTGAGCAGCGGCCCACCACGCTAGTGCCTTCGCATTATTCCTATCTCGATATGGTTTTAATTTTGTGAATCGCAAGGAAGAGGCAATGCATGAATCCGCTCATCGGTGATGGGATCCAAGAACGCCCCAGGTTCTCTATTCAAGTACGTACACTGTTTGTCTAGGTGTGCATATGGATCATGCTGCACTGATGAACCTGCATCCTCCTGATCAGATGTACCTACATATTTTAATTTATTATAATCAATGCAATAGTTATTTGAATAAAATAATGCGGTCGACGATTATTTAAAACTCGTAATATATATCTCTACTCTCATGAACAGGCTGTGTTGAGGAGGAAGTATCTCGTTCTCTTTTCTTTGAAGAAAATGTGTCGGTAAATTTTCCGAATATGCATTTTCGTCTCATCTGTTTCATGTAAGATTAATGACGATACAAAATATATAATATGCATAAATTATTAAACTAACAAATCAATACATCACAAGTGATTAAAACTGCAAAGTTTTTCATATATCATTTACATGCAAGTGATTATAAGTTTTTACCACTGCAAAGTTTATTACATATATTAATTGATTGCACTTGTTTACAACTGCAAAATTTATATATAACACACACACACACACACACACATACACATATATATATATATATATATATATATATATATATAAGTTTTTCATATGTCAACCGGATCTGCTTCATCAAGATCAATCTCATCGGTAGAACTATCGAACAAGGATTCAGGAGGTGCCAGTAATGCAATCCAAGTTTCTTCACGATTAGGATCTTTGACATAGAAACACTGCTCAGCTTGTAAAGCTAACATGAAGTTATCATCTCGATAAATTTCTTTATTGAGATTGACAAGCTAAAAACCGTACTTATCTATCTGGATACAAACGCACCAATGAATTTTTAAAATAACAAATCTTTCTTGCTCATTACTCCCGTAAAATAGCTCTATTATATCCTCCAGCTGACTGTAGTATTCTTTTTTTCCTCCATGCGATTTTCGATCACAAGAACTTGAATAGCATGTTTGTTCAAACGGACAATAAATCCCATTGTTTTGGGTAGTCAATTTCTCGGCTGTAAATTTTTTTGGATTATTAATACAATATGAACCATATCGATTCACTTTACATTAGGACCTTTAGATAGTCGTACAATTGCATCCAGGAATTGCATCCCTTTTTCTATGTCATTTTCAATCTACAATACATTTACATGTAAAATATATAAGCTATATGTGATACATGCATGTGAAATGTGAAATATACAAAGACATACGTACATATTTACGGAACCACTGTGGAAAGTATTTTTTATGTTCTTGATTAATCTTTCAATCAACACTCTTTCCGGAAATCGCATTCGTAAGTTCTTCAATATGTCGGCTAAAAGAATAATGGTATTAATTATTTAGACATATCTAGATATAGACACTCAAAATATTGACGCGATAAATTTTTTAATTTATATACCTTTTGTGATCGGCAATAATTTCAAGGTTATTAAGGATATATGAATGTGCTTGATCGAATCACTCTCTCCGGTAGGATTGATCCTCCCCTTGTGGATGGGGTAGCTGGTCATCGTTAATTCGAGAAAGATGGTTTAATCTTGTTTCAACTCCATGCAAGTAATGAGAAATGAAGTTAAGGCATTCCTTGGTGCAATAACTTTTGGCTATTGACCCCTCGATTTCGCACTTGCCGTTTTAAGAATCCCAAGTATCTAAAATATTAACGAATATTTTAGACAAATGTGAATATTATAATGAATTAAATAAAACAATTGACTGAAAAATTATATTACTTTTTTACTGGATACATCCACCTATATGAGACAGATCCAGTAATCATTGCATCTATAGCTAAATGCACAGAAAAATAAACCATAACAGTGAAGAAAGATGGTGGAAATATCATCTCCAACTTATAGAGGGTTTCTACAATACTCTTTTGCAACTTCTCGAATTTTGCCACATCTATTATTTTAGAACAAATTTTATTGAAAAAATCGCAATACTTTATTAAAGCCTTGGTGATGTTGGATAGAAAATTATGTCGAAGAGCCATTGGAAGCAATTAATGCAGAAGGATATGACAATCGTGAGTTTTAAGATTCAAGAGCTTTCGTAGCTCAACCTACACATTCTTTACAATGTTAGAGGAGTACCCATCTGGGGTTTTGACGCTCTTTAGCACCTCACAAAATATTTTCATAACCAACTTTGATATTGTGTGGTTCGAAACTGGTAATTCATAAACACCATTATCATGAAATACCAGATGCAATTCCTGTCGGATTCCAAGCTCCTCCAAGCACTCGCGAGCACTCAACTTATCTTTAGACTTAGAATCGTCTTATAACAATCTGCCAACAATATTATCATATACATTTTTCTCTACATGCATGATATCAATATTGTGTCCAATTAACAGATGTTTTCAGTAAGGAAGATTCCATAATATACTCTTCTTCTTCCAAACACTCAACAATTCGTTAATTTTGGATCGCTTACATTTTTTTGTTTATTGAAGAAACCATCTAAGTTAAAATGATTAGAACCTTGTTGGAATTGATATGCTGAAATTTGCTCAAAAATTTCTATCCCTGACAATTGTTTTGGTGCTTCACCCTTTTCCAATATTCCATCAAACTTATTTGTCATTTTTTTGTACAAATGATTCTCCGATAGCCACTTACGATAAAACCAGTAGCAAAACTTACCATGTGTCTTAAGCTGTAGAGCACTGTAATCAAGACCATATGATGGACATGCATACTTCGTGTAGGCAAACTATCCAGATAACATGTTGTATGCTGGAAAGTCGTTGATTGTCCAAATAAAAGCCGCTCGCATTCTAAACTTCTTCTCGGCGTATGCATCATATGTCTCTGCTCTATGTTCCCAGAGTTCTATCGACTCTTCAATTAAAGGTTCTATATAGACGTCGATGTTCTGGCCAGGTGTATATTTTCTAGGAATTAATAAGGAAAGAATAATATACGGTTGCTTCATACACATTCAGGAAGGCAGATTGTAAGGCATAAGCAATATCGGCTACGTAGACCAACTAAAGCTCATGAGTCCGTAAGGTATGAAACCGTCGGTTGCCAAACTTAGACTTACATTCCCCGGCTCATCCTCAAAATGATCAACACTGTCTAATTGCTTCCATACTTCTGCATCAGCCGGATACCTCAGCTTCCCTTCTTTGATCCAATGATCAAAATGCCATCGCATGATCTTCGCCATGTCTTTTGAAATATATAAATTTTGTAACCACTTAGCTAGGGGGAAATAATGAAGGGCTTTGGCTGAAGTTTTCTTGCTCTTTTTTTTGACATCTGACGTTTCTGCGTTTTAATATCGCTCAACATTTTTCCATCTAGAAAAGTTGCAAGTGGGACACTCATCGAGAGACGCGTAATCCTTGCGATACAGCATACAGTTATTGGGACATATATCGATTTTCTCATACGAGAAACCAAGTGTGTTAACAATCTTTTTTGCCTGGAAATAATTCTCTGGAATGCTTTCCTTTCCTTTAGGAATTATTTTGCGTAGGAGATCAAGAAGCACGTCAAAGTGCTCGTTAGCCATCCCGCTAATCATTTCAGATGTAGGGGCCTTATTACAAATGATAGCCTACTAAATTCTATACAGTCTTCGTACAAATCTTGTTCGTTTTTCTCCAGAAGTTTCTGCAATTCTTCTAATTCACTGGTGCATTCAGATGGTTTAGCATCATTCATTTCCTATCCAGCAAATAAATCTTCTAACATCTCAGGCGTGTCTCTATCCTATCACCCGTCGGCAATTCAGCCTGCGAAGTTCCGGTCTCATTATCCATTCTTGTTTCCTTATCACGTATTCTCTCGCCATAGTAATTCCAATGTATGTAGTTCGGTTCAAAACGCTCTACAAACACATATTTTCCTATCACTTCAAGTCGAAAATAGACTCTATTCTTACATTTCTTACAAGGAAAGAACAAGAGTACGTCTCGGCTACGCTTTGGGTTCTTATATGCATAATCTAAAAAAGCTTTAAGCCCATCTTTAAATCCGATGTCTCTCAAACTATGCCTATCTTTGTTCCCCATGTGCATAAACGATTTATCTGGAAGAATTCTCATCTGTTATCACACAGATAATAATACGAGTTTAACATATCTTATAAGTTTATTACAAGCTTATCATTAAATAATTTTTCAAGATTTAAATAAAATTACATGATGCATCAAAGTATCTAAAGTCATTTAAAATTGGCGTAAGTATTCGGGGCAAAAGGTCGAGACGAATAATAAGTTTTACGGCTGTCAAGGATAAAGGTCCTAATTCCTATTACGAATGTAACACTCGCACAAACTTCTGTTTTTCATCCATTTCGAGAAAATTTCGGCAGCACTTTCCTCCTGTTCCCCCTGTTCGTACATAAATCTGTACACGGGGAACAAGTGGAAAGCACCGTCAAAACTTCTCGAAATGAACGAAAATACAAGAGAATGTGAGATATGAGTCATGTTGCATTTGTAACATGTCAAAACTGGACAAATCTGACAGATACTGTATATCAAATCCCCTTGTCGGATCCTATACATACGTTTGAAAAAATTGAATATGATACTCAACTCTCATAAACATATAATGTGATCCCATTAATTCGACGGGGAAAAAATTTGACATACACCAATTGTCAAACGGGAAACTATAGATCGATTCTAAACAATTTTAAGATCTTTCGATCTTAAAATTACTAATTAAATGAAAATATAAAAACCTAGTTAAGTTCTTAATCAAAATTTTAGGGTATCCCTTAATTTTTGATTTAATCAGGGTCTCGGTTCACTATTATTTGGTCTTAATTAAGATTTCTTAATTAATGTAATAAATATTATAGGTCAATTAGTGTTGATTTTTCTTAATCGGTTTGATTTTATTTTTGATTTATGCATCTACTATAGTTTAATTGGGATTAAAGGATTTGATTTTTATTCTGATTTGGTTTATAAATTATGCTACAATAAAAAAATCTAAGCAATAAATCATAAGCAATAAGATATCAAATTATTAAATTTATAAAATAAAAAATATCGAATCATTAAATTTACAAAATACAAGCTAGAAATTAGGATGAATATATTTTTGAAATATTTCATATGCGAGCGCGCACACATACACACATTCACTCTCACACACTCACACATACGTGCGCGCACTCAAACACTCATACATACACTCACTCACACACTCACAAACACTCACACATACACTCTCACTCGCTCACATACATACGTGTAGACACACACTTACACATACTCATAAACACACATGCGCGCGCACTCGCTCACATACATATGCGTAGACACACACTTACACATACTCATAAACACATATGCGCGCGCGCACTCACTCACACCCTCTCAATTAACTATAATACAATTTACCCTAAATTCCTCTAATATAATTCTATAATCTATCTTATCCTAAATGAATCTAACAAGTAAATTCATCGATTACCTATAATCCTTATATCTTCAACTCTAATCCTAAATTACCAAATTTATATTTCAATTTTTCATCTATTTTCAATTCTAAAACCTATCTAAAACAATTTTTTTCAATTATATTTTAATACTAAAACCCATCAACCCCCAAAATCATAATAAATTTCAAATCCTAATTTCAAACCTATCATTCTACAACCAATTCAATTCCTCATTATTCATATTTAACATAACAAAACCAATACAAATTATATATTATAATCACCTAATTTCAAAATTTAATAATCTAATTGACAAAATTAGGATTAGGAGGAGAAAACACTAACATTGGTCCGGATTTGAAAAGGAACAGAGCGATTGCAAGCACCTACACCACCAACTACTGTTGGATATAGGTGCCCTCAAGGCAATTATTATAATTGAAGGAGGACCTATATGAGAGAAGAATCTTACTCGAGATAATAATATACTATCTGGTTTGTATTTATCTTTCATGTGATGCGTTTTATTTGCTATCATGTGTCGTTTAGACATGAGATAAAGCCCTACGATTTTGCTTGACTACCAGGACAATGATAGAGATCATACTAGTAGAGCCTGAGTAGTCGATAAGCACATCCTTAAATGTGCTTAGTCGTACGAGTATCGAGATCAGGCGTCGAAACTCCAGTTTAGACTAGTATGCACGTTTCCTAATCCGGTTGGAGGGCGATAGCTGATCCTACAACTATTGGTGTTTGATATTGAGAATTGTATACAGGTTCTCATTGGATGAGTTACAGTGGACGGACTCACCGAAAACTGCTAGTTGGTAATATACCAATGTCAGGAAAAAGTTCTCTTGTTACATATGTACGTGGTAGTCCCTAGGATCTAAGATCGCCATATTGTCTCATGTGTGTTCCTACTATACTTTGACTTCTATCCTACCACGGCTTAAAGGAGTCGTGCGCACAAGTTTTTGTTGGGTATAGTCTCGAAACACATAGAGACAGTGAGCGGTCGAAGGGGTTCGCCTCTCCCGGTATAGGGAGTTGATGTCACGCTGTGCATAACATGACTACAACCATAAGTCGATAGCCATCGCAGTGAAGATAAATTAATTAGTGTTATCAGTTGTATCTCCGGTTGGCTATAAGTCTTCTGTCGCACGACTTATCGAGTTATTGGGGTTCGACGGATTCCAAACCCTAGACCCGATATGAGATACTCTTAGACGAAGAGACCGGACTGTACGGTAATGTCACTGATAGACTTTGCAAGGTTCAGATGAGCTTGCTCGTTGACCTTCTTTCGATCAATACCTAGATAGCCGTTACATGCAGCTAGTACCGCTGACGTGCTTATGGGTTATGGATATGATCCTAATCTACTGCCAGCATATTGTCGAGTGTTTAGAGTCCGACATAGATGTTTCCCAGCACATGTGAAATGATGTAGGGCACGTATAGGGATACGTGCATGAATTCGATTAAATACGTGTATTTGATACACGCATTTTAATCGAGTGTTTATTGATATTAGCCGGTATATATATTTGATATAACCGGATTATTAAATTAAGTGTTGATTTAATAATTAAATATATATTTATATATTGATATATTTATATATTAACTAATATCATGCTCACTTGATTATTTTCTTCTCTTTAATTATATTTATATTTGATATAAATATTGTGTCATTTATGCTGATACATTGGAGTTGTGTGTGTTAGAATTACATGAACGAAATGAGAATGAGTCATGGTTGTAGATTTCATGAGATGGTTCTTTTTAACGACTCATTCTTATTTCTAGTTAAAAAAGGTTTTTCATACCTATCTTCAAGACACTCTCATCTCCTCCATGCTTCTTGATTAGCCTAAAATATTGCACATTTGAATGATTATTTTCCCTATTATTGTTAAGTTCTAAAAGGTGTTTATTATAATTATAGAACATATAAGGGTTAATGTGTGAAAAGTTTATTATCATATGTTTCTACATTATAATTAACATAATGAGGAAAAATACATGCATATAATTAAAATATGTATATCATATCAAATATTTCTAATCAATATTCTTAAGATTTAAATAATATAAAATAGTTAGGATAATATCTCAAAATAATAATAAATACTACTAACACTATGACTTGAGATATTGTGCAGATATTAGCTCAGGTCTGGAGATCAAGAGATCCGAGATGTCGGAATCAAATCTGCCGAAATATTGAAGCAAATCATAAGATCTAGCAACGGCAGAGACTCAGAATTAGATTCTCAAAATCCAGATATCTAAAGGATCTCCATATGTCAACACCAAACAGAAGAAGAAATCCCAAGTCCTGATCCTACCATGTCGCCGCAGTTAGACGGCCAAACCACCATATTCGTGGCAGATCCATGACCTCTTGATGGCGGTAGGATTTAAGATTTTGTGGGTAGGATTTTAACAGCATATATTATTATATGGAATCTAGGATTTCTGTCTATGGTGACTATATAAGAGACCGAGAGTTTCACATGAAAGATCATCGAACCAAAGTGATCAAGAGGTCCAAAGTGATCCACGTATCAAGGTGATCATCAACTAGTCATCTACCTCCAACAAGAGAGAGAGCGAGAGCAAAAATTGGGGTTCTTTGTAATCTACTTTGTACAGAGAGTTGTATGAAATAGTTGATTAATAAAGGTAGTCTTTTTATTAGTCTTTTTGCATTTAATTTCTGCATCTTACTCATGTTTTCTTCTTCATCCTTTCTTCTATTTCAAACCATGAGTGAGTAATCCCTAGCTTGCTACGGTTCGTAGGCTAGGGTAGATCAATGGATGATAAAAACATTTTAACTCCTTTTATACATTTTAAAGTTTATAAACTTTAGCAAAATAAATGTTAACATCCTAATCGGGAGCGCTACCAATTTATTGCTAGTCATGACCACGATTCGAGATCTATTTAACACTTGTTTTGGTAAAGGCTATACATGAATAGAGATCAATGCAAGGACAAGGGTTAAGAGTGGGGAAACCCTAGTTTCTTCCAAAAGAACCATAATCCATATGCAAGGACAAGGGTTAAGAGGCATTTTTAATTAGTCATCCTTTACCACTAAGTCATATGAACCCTACAATCCTCTTCTTTATAAAATCTACATCCGTATTAAAATAGATCTACAACCAATCAACCCATCTTTCAATCAACTCGTCTAAAGCAAGAAAAAGGTTCATGTTTCCCTGCGGACGATCCGTACTCATCGCGGCTAGCTATTAGCGACACCGTTTTAATTGCGGTTACTTTATTTACAACACTACTCTTTTAAAGAGATCAATTAAATGGCGCCGTTACCAGGGAAACGGCTGTAATTTTTATTATTATTATTCGGGTTGATTTATTATAAAATCTGGCAACCATAAAAAATAATAATAATCAAAACCGCATCCTGTGTATTTAACGATTATTGTGCGAGTTTTGCAAGGGATTCTGGAGTAACTGGAGCAAGCAAACAGAGATTTAGATAATTTTAACATATCCCAGAGGAGCATAGGGGAGCTCTGAAGAAAACTCAGCAAGAGAATCCTCTATCTTGCGGTGGAACCGCAGCGGAAACAAGGTATTGGCGGCGGAACCGCGGCGTTCTGGTGGAGTTGGGCCCCTAAAATCCCCAGGTAATTTCTTCATATCTTTCTTTCTCCTCTAAAACTCCAATAAACTGATTTTATTTGCAGAATTCTTCGCAAACATCGCCGCTAAAAATCTTTTTGCGTATTTTATATTCTGGTTTGTTTTGCATATCTAAAACGGATATTAAGGGGCAATAAACCCAAATCCAGATTAGGTGGAGATTTCATCACCCTTCCTAGGCCCCACAAATCATAAAACGAGCATAATTTCACCCTACATTAATTAAAAAAATATCTAGATCAAGTCTCTAAAGACCGTCATCCTCAATTAGGACAGAGGAAGGTCGTGGGTAATGTATCGCTTATCCACATTTCTCTTATGGTGTCTAAGCAAGTGTGACTAAGGAAAGTGGTTACTTAATTAGGCACGCTATTTCGGTGATTCGTATAGCGGATACCTCCCACTTACCTGGAACTTACCTGGCCACAAGAATGATAAAGAGGTGGTAGAGGATTGATCCTTCGACTTATCCTTTGGAAGTCTAGGAGCGGTCTAGTGACTTGAACTAGGAGACCCTAGCTCTAGGGATTGATTGTGCATTCTGTGATTTGTTGGGTCAAGCCTCAAGTCCCTCTTTCAAAGAAAAACAATTTCCAAAATCCAAAAGAGCTTAAATCATTTCACCCTCTGTTCTTATAATGGGTAACCCAAACAGACGAACTCTTGCCGAGCTTTGCTATCCAGAACCGGAAATATCTTGTTTCCGTAACTGCTTCGGTAAAAAATCCGACTCTACCATGTCATTAAGAGATAGGATAGAGCAAGCGGAAAACAACAGTTGGATATCTCACTCAAGGTCCTCTCAACCGCATCAAAATTCCACATCTTCTTATGTTGATAATTCATTTAAGACGAGTGAGGGAACTTCAAAACGCATGTCCATCGCTGAGTATATTGCAAAGGCTGAAAGGCAAAGTTTCAATCCTTTCACTAATCCAAAACCGTTAGGACAACAAACACCATCATTTTCATATGAAAATATTGATACTCATTTTGAGGCGAATATGACATCTTTACACCAATGACCCTTGCTGAACAAATAGCAATTGTCAGTCGCCAACTAACCAATTAATATCAATATTCTTCATATCACAATATTGATCCTAATTTTGATTATGAAAGTTGGGTTCACCCTTTTAATTCTTATCCACAGTACCAAATCTTCGCACGCTCTCATATTGACACTTATCTTGAGCCTAATGGGACAAATCAGAAATGCATGTCGATTGCGGAACACATTGAACTCGCCCGTAACCAACAAGTAAGGGCATTTCTTCTTAATATTTTTCTTCAGGCTAATGCGACAAATCATAAACGCATGTCAATTGCTGAACACGTTGAACTTTTCCGTAGCCAACAATTAGACACATCCCAACCATACTCATTGTTCCCTTATAAAAAAAAATAATAAGTAATAAATAAAAAATGATGGAAAAATTCCCCAAATGGAGCATCACTTGCCCACACGTGATGCGCCTTGGAGCAAAAATTATAGGCATTACGCTTAACAAATAGGGCTGAAATTGAGCCTCACGTGCATGCATGTGGGCATCTATATACAAAGTATATATGCGCCTTCCTAAAACAAATAACAGGCCAGAAAAGCTCACGTGCCAACACGTGATGGTTTTCTCTGGGACCGCTGCATATAAGCAAACAAGTCTAATGCTATAGTTCACGTGCTACATGTGTGGGTTCCTAATACCTTCTGAGCCGATAGAATTAAATTCTAAATAAGTGAGATCAAAATTCTATTTGGAAAATATTTCCTTGAATCTTTCTAAACAAGAAAGACTGTGCTCTGTGAAAAAGAGCACCGTTGGATTTAAGATTCAATGGTGATTAAAAATCACCAAGATACAGAATAAACTATGTATGGGAAAATATTTTCCCAATCTTATTAAAAAACAAGAAAAATGTCTTCTGTAAAACAGAAGTCCCTGGATCAAAAATCCAACGGTGGATAAAATCTCCGAATCAATCAAAAAATCTCTCAATGAGTGATTTCCTTAACTAAATCAACAAACTTGGCTCTTCTATATAAAGGACTCGAGACTGAAGAGAGAAAAGGAGGAGACCCCCCGATAAGATTTGAGAAAACAAAAAAGGAGAGTTCTCTTTGAAGAAAAAGAAACCCTAGGTAAAAAAAAGACCTAGAGATCATTTTATCTCCTTTTACAAGAGTTTAACTCTTCCAAAAAAAAAGAACTTGGTTCTTCCTCTGGTTGAGGTCTGCAGAAGCAGATCTCCCCACAAGTTGAGAATTTAATTCTCATCGGGGAGATTCTGTTATGCAGTCCCAAAATTTAGAGTGAAGAACAAGCTTTGAAGAATTTAATTTTTCCAAAAACATAGGAATTTAATTCCTCTGATAAAACTAAGGTTAACCCTATATAAGAATTTAATTCTTATAAAATAAATGACTTGAAATCCTCAAAACTAAGATCAAGAGCTCCGTGCATATTAGCGTTCAACGCTATAACGACAGATCACGTGTTCCCACGTGAGCATCTCTAAGGACCAAAGAAGAATGACCGAGTTCGAGTCATGTGATCCCACGTGACCCCTAATAGTGATTAGCACTTGTAAAAGGAAAGGGGAATAAATTCAGGACAGTTCCCATTTTGGGGTGCCTCACGTGATCCCACGTGACCCCCAATAGTGCCTAGCATTTAGAAAAGAATAGGAGAATAAATCCAAAGGAGGCAATGCCCAACTCAGGGGCGCATCACGTGATGGTTACAAGATTTAAGTGTTTAATACTTATATGTATAGAACAAGGGAATAAGCCCAAAGAAACAGTGCCCAATATTTAGGTGCCTCACGTGCCACATGCGAGCGCTCTAAATTTCAGTGTTTAAACACTGCCTAAGAGCCTCACGTGGGAGCACGTAAGAGCCAAACAATTAGCAGTGTTTAAAACTGTGAGGGGCCAACCCTAGCCCAAATTAGCCAAGTCTCCTGAGGCCAAAAACCTTTTGACCATCAATCAACCAAGCCCTCCTATACTCAGGTCTCCCCAAATCGATCTTAGTTCCAATGATGACCAATGATCTCCTGACACATAGCATCTAAAATGATATTCGTTCCACTATGATCTTTCCCTTGAATCTGGAGTTCGGTTCAAGAGTACATCTCTCCACACCTCTGATACATGTCGTTGTAATTCTTCAACGATATCAGAGAGGTGGAGGGTCCCGACAACCAACAGCTCTTGGATGCACTCTCAAACCCATGAGCATACCCCAATGGACCGCAATGCACTTAAATTAGCTATGGACCGCAAGGTCCTTAAACTAGCTGTGGACCGTAACGTTCTTAAACTAAAACGATAGAGCCCAAATGCTCTTTTGTTGAATCAAAAATGATCCCGAACCCCCGTTAAGTAGATCTTAGTCCAGAATTGGATTAACGTATCCTTAACAAATATTTAAGTCGATCTTAATCTCAAACAAGCTTAACGATCCTTAAATCAAACCAAACCCAAATCTAAGAAAATACGGATTTGGACTAATCCACGCCCTATGGGCGACAACAAAAATTAGTCTCCGTATACAATCCACGGGCAACCAAAAATAAAACAAACATACACGACACGAAGTGACTTTCTGGAGCAGGAGAAAGTGGTTATCGCTATGCGGTAACGTAATTAACTGCAGGGGCTCGCGCTTGCAGGGAAGAGCGTCCCCATAATAAAAAAACTTCTCACAATGAGGGGGAATCTGATGAAATCTGCTACAATGGCCGCATCCGTCTAAACCTTCGATACACGGCGCCATAAATCAACTTGGCATCTTCGGAGAGGTAGACAGATAAAACCAAATAGCATCTGTCCCCAAATTCAAGCAAGACGACCTACGCGGTTTCATCTCTGTTTTTGGCAGTAAACACTCATCTTCTTCACCTTATCTAGACAGTGCTTCTGAAAATGAATTAGAAAGTTCCACGGTTCAAAGAGAATTCTTCATTGGAAATTCTTCACAACCCATGTCTTGTTTTGAGGTAGAGTTGGAATTGAGTAGTGACAAAGAACAAGAGATCCCTCAAAATCAAACCAAAACCAATTCTTTTGATCTCGACACCTTCTATCATGCACCCCAACCAAATATATTCGATATTCAACCGCTTCATAGTCTAAGTGATGAGGTGCCCGAGAATAACATGTTTGACTTTGCTAATAGTGAGTGTGAAAGAAAGCTCGACACCATTTCAAATTAAACCGATCCTTATTCGACTACACTTGATATTTATAACCTTCCAACTCCATCAAGTGAACCAGGTGATTTATCGATTAAGAATACTTATTCGTTTGATTTGACCGAAGGTGTTAGTAAGGGCGGTGATGAGAATCTCGTTGAAGATGAACCCGTTATGTTGGATGAGTTGGATTCTCCTACCCATCATGTCCTTTCTATTGAATACGAACATCTTCCTGTACAATTAACCGATCCTATTCTTACAACCGACCTATCCAATAAGTAGAACGATAGTCACCCTTCATCTCCCACATCTGGTTCAACAATGCTCGACACCAAAATTTGTTTACCCATTTCATCACCCACTCTCATTGGTTCTTCTAATCTTCTTTTTAACTCCATCGAGTTTTGATGAATCACACTCCGATATTTCGAGTTCTATGATTCTTGAAAGATCACTCGATTTAGACTGTTTTGAGGAGGAGGAAGACGATCATTTCGAATCTCCTAACTCTATAATTTCTGAAGAGTCGAGTGTTTTGAATCGTAGTATGCATAAGACTGACCTTGGAACTTTCAACCGTCCTAGTGAATATGCTTATTCCATCAATATAGATATTGATGAAATTATTACTCGGACCATTGATAAATGTTTTGAAGACATTTTCGCCGAAGAACCCACATTCCTAAAAGACATGGATATTGCGATGATTCAACCTCCACCCGAAGAAGATGAACTACCACCCTTTCTTCTTATCATGTACGAGAATGCAAATATTCCACTTATTTCTAATCATTCACATTCTCGTTTTCTTCCACCATCACTGTTTCGTCTCCACCAACCGAGACGTAAACCTGATCGATTAAGCCTCTTATCTCCCTACTTCTTCACATCTATAATCTATTACCAACCATGTTGTTACATCGATAAAATCTTAGAATGGTTGGTGTTGACTTTTAGTCTTTGTAAAATTTTGTATAGACCAATAACTTTACCTCTCTTTTTTAATTTTAAATGCTTAACACTATTTTACTCAAGTTTGGAGAGGGGGGAGAAAATATTTTTGCTCTTAAAAGAAAACAAATTTTTACAAAATTGTGAGACAAAAATAAGTTTGGGGGAGGTTTTCACTGTCATTAAGTCTTGTCCCCGTTACTAACTTTTCCTTCCAAGTCTACAGGTTTTAAGCTTAAAAGACGACATCAGTGAGGACACTACTGCAAATAGGTTTGGGGGAGGTTTGTGCTTATTCTTGCATCATTTTTTGCATTATACTAAATAAAAGCACAAATTTTTTTTAATGAAAGTTAGAAAGTGAAAAATACATATGAAAGATAGGAAGAGCTTTAAGAAATGCAAGAAAATTAGATGTTTTAGAGCGAAGCTAGTAATAGGTAGTCATGAGTTGTTATCCCAAGGGTTAGTAAGATGAAGAGAATCGCTAATCTGAGGATAGAAATAAGTCTGAAAAATAGTCCCTATTCTTGAGTCTAAATATCTGAACGTTGATACCCTACTATATGCACTTGCACACATCTTGAAACTTAGGATAGTAGAGAATACCTTGAAATGCTCTTGTTTAAAAGCCTTAGTATGAAGGAAAATAAATATACAAACAAAAATAGAAATGAAAAAATGGCGAATAAAAATGAACACTGGTTTTGTAATTACTTAAGGCAACATAAAAAAAATATAGCGAGGGTGCTTTATTACTTAGTGCCTTAGACCAACTGGTTTGGGAGTCATTGCTAAGCCTTAGGTGTTGTAAGACGAGGATATTTCTAATTATGCCTAAAAGAGTGAGCACATTTGGTAATCGGTTTGTTAGTACCTCAAGAAATATTAACGGTCGCATGAGGAATGTGTGGGCAATTCTATCTATAAAATATTCACCGACTAAAAAGTACTGAGGAAGATGAACAAGTGTATGATAGCTTGAATTGAATTCTCTAAGTGTAGGGATGTCTTTTACACACACGTAGGGGTATATGATCTATATTTGGAAGAAAGGTAGGGAGGAAGACTAAAGGCGATGTTTTATTGAGGGGTGATGTGATTTCTAATATCTTTTCATGACTATTAAAATAGGGCTCACGAATACTAAAATTCTAGTGGAGTTTTAAACTCTTATTTTCAAGTTCTTTATTTTAAATATTCTTTATCTTTGTATGTAACTTTCATCATCTTTCTTTTATTATGGGATTTTGTGGGTGTAATCCGCTGAAAACCATCAGGAGACAACACTCCTCCCACTAGGGACACCTAGAGGTTTAAAAGCTTGTTGCACATGCTCAGTGCAATCGTATTTCCTACGAAAGTGTGCTAGGTTTTTCTTTTCTTTTTCTTCTTTTTCTCTTTAATAATTAGTTTGCTCGGGACGATCAAAATTAAGTTTGGGGGTATTTGAAATATTACACATTTGAATGATTATTTCCCTATTATTTTTAAGTTCTAAAATGTGTTTATTGTAATTATAGAACATATGAGGGTTTATGTGTGAAAATTTTATTATCATATATTTCTACATTATAGTTAAGATAATGAGGGAAAATACACGCATATAATATTTAAATGAAATATTGTAATTAAAATATGCATATCATCTCAAATATTTCTAATCAATATTCTTAAAATTTAATTCATATAAAATGGTTAGAATAATATCTCAAAATAATAACAAATATTACTAACATATGACTTGAGATATTGTGTAGATATTAGCTCAGGTCTGGAGATCAAGAGATCCGAGATGTCAGAATCAAATCTGCCGAAATATTGAAGCAAATTATAAGATCTAGCAATGGCAGAGACTCAGAGTTAGATTCTCAAAATCCAGATATCTAGAGGATCTCCACATGTCAACACGAAATAGAAGAAGAAATCCAAGTCCTGATCCCACCATGTCACTGCAGTTGGGCAGCCAAACCACCATATTCGCGGCAGATCTGCGGCCTCTTGATAGCCGTAGGATTTAATATTTTGTGGGTAGGATTTTAACAGCATATATTATTATATGGAATATAGGGTTTCTTTCTATGGTGATATATAAGAGACCGAGAGTTTCACATGAAAGATCATCGAACCGAAGTGATCAAGAGGTCCAAAGTGATCCACGCATCCATGTGATCATCAGCTAATCATTTACCTCTAACAAGAGAAAGAGCAAGAGTAAAAACTAGGGTTTTTTGTAATCTATTTTGTAAGGAGAGTTGTATGCAATAGTTGATTGATAATGGTAGTCTTTTTATTAGTCTTTTTGCATTTACTTTCTGCATTTAATTTCTGCATCTTACTTATGTTTTCTTCTTCATCCCGTCTTCTATCTCAAATCATGAGTGAGTAATTCCTAGCTTGCTAGGGTTCGTAGGCTAGGGTAGATCAATGGATGATAAAAACATTTTAACTCTTTTTATACATTTTAAAGTCTATAAACTTTAGCAAAATAAATGTTAACATCCTAATCGGGCGCGCTACCTATTTATTGCTAGTCATGACCACGATTCGAGATCTATTTAACACTTATTTTGGTAAAGTCTAGACATGAATAGAGATCAATGCAAGGACAAGCGTTAAGAGTGGGGAAACCCTAGTTTCTTCCAAAAGAACCCTAATCCACATTCATCACTATCGATCTAGTTATTAAAAGATAAAAGGTGGCATTTTTAATTAATCATCCATTACTACTAAGTCATATGAACCCTACAAGCATTTTCTTTATAAAATCTACATTCGTATTAAAATAGATCTACAACAAATCAACCCATCTTTCAATCAACCCGTCTAAAGAAAGAAAAAGGTTCATGTTTCCCTGCCGACAACCCGTACTCATCGCGGTTAGCTACTAGCGATGCCGTCTTGATTGCGGTTACTTTATTTACAACACTACTCTTTTAAAGAGATCAATCACTTCTTCTTCCTCTTGGTTTTCTTGAAGTGAGGAATGGAAAAAGAAAAGAGAAAAATTAAGTGAGCTAGTTATTCTACATCTCCTACTAATCATTCTTAACAAGTTTAATTAGTGGGTTGCTTCATTTTGATGAGATCAATTTGAAGCTAAAACTTGTGTTGGAGTTATCTCAAGGTGGATCATCTTCGGCAAGGAGATCATCGAGCAAACTTTTTCCGGACTTCGTACAGACTAACCGGAGTCCAAGAAGAAGTGGATAACATGCTACAAAGGTTGTAGCCCGCTTGTTCGCCGCCGAAAGACTGGATCGAGATGACAGGACGTCTGGCCTGAATTTGGGGTAAGATGCTATTTGGACTTCTCCATCTACCTCTCCAAAGATACCAAGTTGATTTATGGCACCATATATCGGAGGTTTGGACAGAAGCGACCGTTGTAGCAGATTATATCAGATTCCCTCTCGTTTGTGAGGGGTTTTTGATTGTGGTGACGCTCTTTCCTGCAGGCGCAAGCCACTACAGTTAATTACGTTATTGCGTTGCGATAACCACTTTCTCCTGCTCCAGCAGTTCACTTCGTGTCATGCGTATTTTTTTTGTTTATTTTGGTTGCTCGTGGATTGTATACGGAGACTATTTTATGTCATCGCCCGCAGGTTTAGTCCAAATCCGTATATTTTAGATATAGGTTTGGTTTTTGAACTTAGATTATATATTCCTTTAGTTCAAAAAGGGTTGGTTTTATTTAAGGATCGTTATTCTAGTTTGAGATTAAGATCAATTTAAATATATGAGCATTTGTGCTCAATTTATTTTTAACTAAGGATACGTTAATCCTATTTAAGACTAAGATCAACTTAGCGATATTTCAAAGATTATTTTTATTTAAGGTCCAACAACAGAGCATTTGTGGTCAGTTGTAAGAAAACTTTAGAGACTTAGAGAATTTGGGCTTAGTCTGATCAGTCTCTTTTCTTTTTTTTTTGTTCAAAAGTGCTAAACACTTATTTGGGTTCTGTCTACTTAGCCCCTTTTTCCTTTTGTGCAGGAGTGCTGAGCACTTCAGTCATTTTGACTGAATATGTATAGTGCTAAGCACTCTTTATGACATTCACGTGAGGAGCACGTGCGGCGTTGTCCTATTTATTTTGTTGAGCACCCATGTGTGAAACGCTGGGCGCTGCCTAATCTGTGCTAAACACTCAGCCGTTTTGGCTACGTATGAAGCGCTATGCACTTTACTCAACGCTTATGTGTATTTCACGTGAGGCGCTGGCCTTCTGTTTTGGGCGCCCGCGTGTTTTTCACGTGAGACGCTGGGCGCTGTTGGGGGTGCCCATGTGAGAAGCACATGAGACGCTAATTCCTTTTCTTTTTTAGAGATTGAATCTCTGATAATGACATTTTGACCATTAATGATCAATAAGATATTTGTTTTAACGGTTTGGGATCAGGTTTTCTTTCAGAACTAAGTTCTTATATTTTTTTTATAAGAACTAAGTTTCTTTTAGGGTTAAACCCTATTTTCAGAGGAAATAAATTCTTATAGTATAGTTTCTTTTTCTTTTTCCTAGTTCTTTTCTGAATCTTTGATTCTCAAGAACAAGATCTTCCCGATGAGAATTAAATACTCAACTTGTGAGAGACTTTTCTTGTAGATCTCAGATCTAGAGAAATAACTAAGTTCTTGAGAAGGGTTAAACCCTTAAATATGCAATGATAGGTAAAGGAGATGTTTTGATCTCTGTGGTTTCTTTACCTAGGGTTTGAGAGGAGGAAGATCTTCTTCTTTATTTATTGAGAATTAAATTCTCTGTTGTTTTTTAGAGCCTTCTGTATTTTTTTTTGCCGAAGCTTATATGGGGTTCCCTCTATATGAGACTTGAAGTCTCGGGTCTTTTATATAGTGGAGGCAAATTGTTAATTAGTTTTTAGAAAGTCTCTTATTGAGAGATTCCAATTGATTTAATTGGTCTCAAAATTATTCGGGCTATTTTATCCACTGTTGGATCTTTGTTCCAGTGATTTTTGTTTCACAGAATATGTTTTCTTATTTTTAACAAGATCGGAGAAATATTTTTCCATATATAGAATTTTATTCTGTCAAACGGTGATTTTTAATCACCGTTGAATTTTTAATCCAAGAGCTCTCTGTTTTATAGGGAGCAATCCTTCTTTGTTTAGAAAGATTGGGGAAATATATTCCCAAAAATAGAATTTAATTCTATCATTGGATCTTTGATCCAACCGAGAGTATTTTTCTCACTTAAAAAGATTTGGGAGATATTTTCTCCTAATGGAATTTAATTCTATTACTTGATGATTTATCATCACCATTGGATTTTTGATTTAATGGCTTTATTTAACAGAGAGTATCTCAGTTTTTAGGGAAATATCCCCATATAGAATTTAATTCTACTTAATTTTAACTTGGGCACCGGCGCTCACGTATTGCGCATATGGACGCCACTTAAGAATTTAATTCTTATATATGATAGGCGCTCATGTGCTTTGCACATTAGCACCCACATGAGCTTTACGTGCGGTGCCACCATAGGATTTAATTTTAAGCGGTTGGCGCTGGCGTCCTTATGGAAAGCACGTGAGGCGCTGCCTCATTAAAATTTAACAGAGCTTAGCTCTTTTTACTATGTTTAAATATTAGGGAAAAAAATGCCCCCCACCGTTGTTCTCACGTAGCTTACATATGTGCAACGGTGTCACTTTTACTACCGTTGGTTCTTCTAGGAAGTTGAACCGTCCTCCCCACGTCCTATAAATAGGGCCTTTAGCCCTTGAGATGACTGTTGTCTCATCATCTTCCTCCTTGAATTTTTTTATTTCTTAAGAATTTAATTCTCATTTCAGAGCTTAGATCTCTTTCCACAGAACTTCTTCTGATCAGAGTTAACTCTGCCAAAATTTTTGGTAAGGATTATGAACAGTGCTTAGCTCTTAAAAGACTTTTTATTTTGTTTTGGATTTTTAATCCATTAACGGAGCTTGGCTCTTTTCTTGAACTGATCTCTTAGAGATCTTAAAAAAACTTTTTTTAGTAGACCGTAGGTCTTGAATCAATGGGCATTCTCGAGAATCGCCAGTTCTCTTCTTAGGGTTTTACCCTATCATTGATTCTGATCTTTGAGAGCCTTTGGAATTTAATTCCATTATATTTCCCATCTGTTTCCCATCATGGGGATTTTTGGGATTTAATCCTATTATTGGAGAAATTTAGTTCCATCTTGTCTTGCAGAGCTAAAAATTTTTGGAACTTTTGGGAATTTTATTCCCCATCCTGTTCTTAAGTATTTTCCTTTTTAGGGTTTTAATACCATCTTTACAGATTTGAATCTATTGTTATTTTTCACAGAACCCGCTTTTCGAGGATGTTGGGAGTTTTTAACTCCACTGTTTAATGAGACTATTCATTTAATGAGAATCCTGTTGGATTCTCACAATGGGCGCATGTCTCATCATTGATGAGCCATCGCCTTGATTTTGTGGGGCCCACTGATTTTCCTTTAGACTATAGTGTTTTTAGTATTTTAATCGCTAACCCTCCACTGGTTTTTCTTTTCAGGTACCATGGCTGGTCATCTGTATGATCTTGAAGAGATTATCTCTTATGAGGAGATTTGCATCCAAGGTCGCTGTCAAGGCCAGCAGTTTACTGACGCCTAATGCGATGAGGTCATGCGTCGTTTCGACGATTACAACGGTCGACTGGTCCCCAGCCGTTCCACCCTTTTGAAGATCGTCGTTGGGTCAATCTGGAAAGCTATACCTGGTCGCCTTGAGATTATGCCGCTTCAAGCACTCGATGTTGCTGAAGACAAGGTGCATTCTGTGTATATGATGAGGTTGATCTCAAAGAAACGGCGAGATAATCTTATCGCCATTTTGCACCGTGTCTTTCAACAAAGGGCGATAGTATCAGCATACCAGAGGGTAGAGGACATCAGTGGTGGCCCTGATACTTGCATCCGAGAGAAGATGCACAAAAAGATGGTTGATGAGGCTGAACGTGCATTGCTCAAACTTTCTTTTGAGTTTGAGAATCCATGTCCAGAGTTCAGTGTCTTGCCGTTGTAGATATTTTGATGATATTTGTTTCTTTCTCTCTAATGTATAAATTTCTATGAAGTATGAATGACAAAGCCCCCCTTTTTATGCCAATGCTCATATGTGCTTCACGTGAGGTGTTGTTATATATAAAAAATAACTAGCGTCGGCGCTCACGTGTCATGCACGTGAGGCGCTGCTATAGGACTTATCCCTAAAAAAACCAGCGCCGACAATCACGTGTCATGCACGTAAGGCGCTGCTATGGGGTACGAAGGAATCGTTTCGCTTTCTTGCTTTTCTTTTTATGAGTCAACTCTTTCTTTTCCATTGCCCATTTTTGTCAGGACTTGGAAATAGTTCCACCATGCACAAAATTTTCTGTGTCCAGACTTATATGATTCTCTTTATAATCTAAAGCAATGTTCTTCTTCTTCTTCATAAGGAAAGAACCATTTTTCTTTTTTTTAACAGATCCAGAGCCATGGCTTGTAATCGTCCACATACTCGTCGGCAACCATGGGAGGTGCCTATCGAGGGAATTGTTCCTCATTTTGCTGCACGCTTGGTGAATCTCGTTCTCATGGATGACCAATGCGATACGGTGATGTACGAGCTCCTGACTCGTAGAGGATCTCCTCTTCCTATTGGTTCTATTTGGCTCCGGATGATCTTCCTTTCCGTGCTTGCTGACATTCCTCCTCATCTAGCGGAGATGATTCCGGCGATACTCGACGCAGCGGAGAACAAGATCGAGTGCTTTCATGAGGCACATTTGATTACCCGGCCTCTGAGGGATCGCTCTGTTCAGTAGCTAAGTCAGATACGGGCTCAGCATGCCATCTTGTCTGCTTTTGCCGATGGGCATGGCGCTGACCGATGGGTAGCGACCCCTCGCGAAGATTGTTGCTTCGACATGATGGAGAAGGATGAGAGGGCTTTAGAAAACTTTATTTATAGTTTTGTAAATCCTTGTACTTTTGATCTCGTGTTTGGTGATCTATTTCCTGCAGAATAAAGTGTTTATTTAAATGTGTTTCTTTATCGTTGACCGCTGAATGTTTCCCCCCCATTACATACTCATGTGGGCATCTTTCCTCTGCACATGTACTTTGCACTTTACCCTTAGGAGTTTCTGCTGTGTACGAATTCTAATGATGCGCACATATATGGCGCGCACAGACTCACATATAAATGAGTATACTTTCAATACTATTTCTCATTCAAATATGCATCTAGATGTAGGTGAACACTGGACTGATGTGAGCAAATGCTCCCCCTATTACTTTGCTCATGGAGATTTACCCGTGAGTGAAGTAGTGTAGGGTAATGCCTAACCTATGGCTGGTTTCGGGTTGTCGTATCGTATACAACTTTAAAAATTTTGACATTTCTGTTTCTTGATGTTTTGATCTGGCGCGAAGTAGTTTATGCACTCATTTCGGAGTTTGTAGTTTATTCACTTGTTTTAGAGTCTCTAGTTTATTTATTCGTTTCGGAGTTTGTAGCTTATGTACTCATTTCGGAGTTTGTAGTTTTTTCACTCATTTCGGAGTCTCTAGTTTATGTACTCGTTTCGGAGTATTTTTAGTTTATCTCCCTTGGGTTTACAAGCAAACTTGTCCTAACGTTGTATGTAGATAACCCATGTTCTTTTATGACATAGGTCCGTTAGGTTTGTGGTACTAGGGTTTTAGTCTGTGGTACCATCACGTTGGCTGATATATTCCTCGATATGCAGTCTTTAAGCCGCTGTTCGAGTAACCCCGCAACTTTTGTGTCTCTGATCTCTTCTGAGGCTGGACAAGACGTTTTCAAGTAATCTTCTTAGGTCATATTACCGTTGGAAGAACAAGCGTTAGGTATTTTCCATGATACTTTTTACTTGAGGTTAGGCTCAATTTGGAGCCCCGATGAGTCATAACCGCACCCTTCTGGAGTGGAATGACCTCCAATGGTCATTGGGCTTTGTATGTATTGCCGTCAAGAGCCGAAGTTAGGAATATGCCGTTACTTCTTTTTTTTCTTTGACGATGTCACGCCGATTTTTTGCTGAAGTAAGGTAGACATCTGTAGGACCTTTATGCTGTATATATTGCAATTGAAGTCCGGAGCTAGGAATATGCTATTATTCCAATTTTTGCTTTGACCTTTGGGTCTCTCTTTTTTTTATGATGACGTTGCGCCTGCATCCTGTTGGAATGAGGAGGAACGTCGGGATGATCTTTAGGTTGTTGATGTTGCCATTTAAGACCCGAAGCTAGGATTTTCCGTCACTTCACTTTTATTTGATTGTTGTGTCCACACCCTACTGAAATGAGGGAAGAACACATGAAAGTCTCTAGATAGTGTATGTATCATTGAAACTCGGTTCTCCTTTTGATGAAGCATGGTGGGAAATTAGGTTCTCTTTCTTTCATTTGTGCCCATAGATTGTATACAAGAGTCAATATGGACATAGTTGTAGGATAGAAAGTTTAATTTTCATTTTTTAAAATTTCTTTCCGTGATACTCTATCTTTTCAGCTTTTATATCACGAAAGTCACAATTGCCCAATCATTTCGGCTATTTATCGCGGTGCCCAATCATTTCGTCTGTTTTTGTATTTACTCGCTGCTTTTTATTGTGAGTTGCCCTATCATTTCGGATTTTTTTAACGATTTCGCGCCTTTTCAAGTTTTCACAAGCTCGTCGGTAGTCCTACTGTTTTTACTCTCGGCACCCTTTCGGGTTTTCATCCGGGCCCATTTCTCTTGTGGACATACCATTTTTTTAGGCGGCCCATAAGGTAACGCACCATTAGGGCCCCGGTCTTGTTCAAAGGACTACATCATGTGGGATCTGGGAGTGTTATGAATCGTTTATGCCCGTGGATTGTATACGGTAATCGATATGGGGATTCACCATAGGGCTAAACGTATGAGAACATGACAGCCCTTTATCGCCGTATTTTGGTCCAGTACGTTTTGGTCCATTTTTAGTTTAAGAACGTTTCGGTCCATTATCACCATTTTTGAGGCAAGTATTAGTTTAAAGACATTTCGGTCCAACATTCCCGTTTTTGGGACGAACATTAGTTTAAGAACGTTTCAGTCCAGTATTAGTTTAGGGACATCTCGGTCCAGCATTCCTATTTTGGGGACGAATTTTAGTGTAAGGACATTTCGGTCCATTGTTAGTTTAAGGACGTTTCGGTCCAACATTCCCGTTTTGGGGGCGAAGGAGCTGTTTTGGATATTACTCTCAGGGTTCTGACTCAGGAAGATAGCGAGCGGATACAAGCGTCGTCATTTATCATTGACCTAAGTCATGACTTGTCAAGGGTAGTATTTTTTTAGAAATCGACCGTTTATTGGCCAGAAGTGTATTTCGCCATGCATATCCATGAGCAGCTAGGCTCTACCTTGGTAGAATTTGCTTGTGATTTACAGACCTTCATAATTCGGCTCGAACTTCCCGCATTTTGCACGATTGGGGATCATTGGTCTGTTGACGACTAGCATGAGTTTTCCTTGGTGGAATGTTCTCGGCCTGGTCAATCTTTCGTATGACCGTGTCATCTTTGCCTTATAAGTCTCCAGATTTTGTTGTGCTATAAGGCGAGTTTGGTCAAGGGCATCGAGCTCCTCGAGCCTAAGATGAGCATTTTCTTCATCTGTCAGCTCGTATCAAACCGCTACTCGTAGAAAGGGGAGTTCTATCACCAGTGGGAGCACTGCTTCCGTGCCGAACACCTATGTGTATGGTGTCGTATTCGTAGCTGTCTTGAATGTTGTTCGGTACGTCCAGAGAGCTTCAGGCAGCTTTTTGTGCCAGTCTTTTTTTTCTGGATCTTGTTAAAAGTTTCAGCTAGACCGTTGGCCCGAGAATTATAGACTGAAGAGTATCTCTAATCTATTTTATGCTGTTGCGCGAAGCGGTTTATTTTATGACTTCTATAAGCTGGCCCATTATCCGAGATTATCCGTTGCGGAGTGCCGAACCGATAGATGACATGGGTTCTATAGAAGTGGAGGATATTCTATGTCTTCACCTCCCTCGGTGGTACTGTTTATACCCACTTAGAGAAATAATCAGTCGTTGCCAATATAAACCGATGTCCTTTAAAAGACGCTGGTTCAATAGGGCCAATTATATCGGTTCCCCATATTTCGAACGGCCAGCTAACTATTGTTGGATGTAGCGGATTTGGATGTTGATGGATGAGGTCCCCGTGAATTTGGCACGAGTGATACTGCTTCGCATATTCGAGGCAGTCCTGGACCATCATGGGCCAATAGTAACCCAGTCTTTTTATCTTCAGCTTCATTTTTGACCCGGCTTGGTGAGAACCGTAGAGTCCGTCGTGAGTTTCTTGGACGAATTTCTTTGCTTCCTCCGGCCCCAGGCATCTTAGCCATAGATAGTCGAACGATCTTTTATATAGAGTATCATTGACGAAGGTGAAAGACAGAGCTCATTTTATGAGCTGATGTCTAAACGACGCATTTTCGAGAGTTCGTTGGGATTTAAATTAATATATGAAGACTTCCCTCCGGTCCTTGACCTTTCTTTCATCCCCTATTTGAAGGGATACTTGTTCGGTCATTTCTTTTCCTTCGGATGGCTCTATCAGGTCTTCCGAAAATATATCTGTTAGCGTGAGAACCCTGCGGCTTTGCACGATGATCCTCACGTCATCGAGGTCTTCATCGGCCAATTCTTTAACCAATTTGGCCAATGCATCTGCCTTACTGTTTTCCGCACGCGGTATACTTTCCAGGGTATAGGAAGGGATCTGTGTCAGTAGTTGCAGTACTCTTTCGCCATACCTTATCAGCTCTGGCTTGCATGTCTGATAGTCTCTGTTTTTTTGGCTAATGATCAGCTGGGAGTCTCCATATATGAGGAGATCTTTGATCCCCATGTCGATATCGATCTCAAGACCTGCTATCAAAGCTTCATACTCAGCTTCGTTATTAGTCCTTGGTCTGTTAAGAATAGAGCGTAACGTAATTGTTCCCCTAATATTTAAACAATATAAAAGAGCTAAGCTTTGTTGAATTTTAATTAGGCGACGCCTTATGTGCTCTTCACGAGGGCGCCAGGGCCAATCTTGTGGGATTAAATCCTATGATGGACGCCAATGTGCAAAGCAAAAGAGCGCTTATTATATAAGAATTAGATCCTCATTTGGCGCCGCACGTATTCCTCACATGGACGCTAATGTGCAAAGCACAAGAGCCTTTATTATATAAGAATTAGATTTTTATATGGCGCCGCACGTGCTCCTCACATGGACGCTAATGTGCAAAGCACAGGAACGCTTATTATATATGAATTAGATTCTTATATGGTGCCGCACGTGATCATCATGTGTGCGCCAATTTGCAAAGCACAGAAACGTCTATCATAAATAAGAATTTAATTCTCAAGTTGCGCCCACGTGCACAACACGTGAGCGCCGACGCCTGTCAAAATCTGTAGAATTAAATTCTACATGAGAATATTTCCCTAACAAAAAGTTGGGATATTCTCTGTTAAACAGAACCGTTGGATCAAAGATCCAATGGTGATGATAAATTATCAAACAAAAGAATTAAATTCTATTCTGAGGAATATTTGTCCTCAATCTTTACAGACAAAAAAGATTACTCTCTGTAAAATAAAGAGCCCTTAGATCAAAAATCCAATGGTGATTAAAAATCGCCGTTTGACAGAATAAATTCTGTATATGGGAAAATATTTCCTCAATCTTGTTAAAAACAAGAAAACATATTCTGTAAAACAGAAGTCCTTGGATCAAAAGATCCAACGGTGGCTAAAATTTCCCAAATCAATTTTGAGACCAATTAAATCAATTGGAATCTCTCAATAAGATATTTTCTCAAGATTAATTAAAAAACTTGCCTCCACTATGTAAAGGACCCATATAGAGGGAACCCCTTATAAGCTTCTGCAAAAATACAGTAAGCTCTAAAAAACAACAGAGAATTTAATTCTCAAAGAAGAAGATCTTTTTTCTTAAAAACCATAGGTAAAGGAAAAAAAAGAGATAAAAACATCTCCTTTACCTATCATATCATATCTAAGGGTTTAACCCTTTTAAAAGAACTTAGTTCTTTCTCTGGATCTGAGATCCACAAGACAAGTTTCCTATAATTTGAGAATTTAATTCTCATCGGGAAGATCTTGTTCTTGAGAATCAAATATTCAGGGAAGAATAAGAAAGAAGATGGAGTCCATAATACTCCAGGAACTTAGTTCCTTCAAATCAAGAACTTAGTACTTTAAAAGCTCAACCTAAAATCCCCAAAAATAGTGATTTTGGTGATCGTTAAAGGTCAAAATACCATTGACAAAGATTTAACCTCTCTGAAAATATCAACAGAGATTAAATCTCCATATAAAAAATCACAGCGCCTCACGTGAAAAACGCGTGGGCGCCCAAGACAGAAGGCCAGCAACTCACGTGAAATACACGTGAGCGCTGAGTTAAAGTTCTTAGCACTTCATATACAGCCAAAATGGTTAAGTGCTTAGCACTGATTGGGCAGCGCCCAGCGCCTCACATGAAACACACGTGGGTGCAAGACCAAAATAAACGAGATAGCACCGCATGTGCCCCTCACGTGGACGCCCCCAACAAAAGACTCTGCACCTCACGTGCTTCTTACGTGGACGCCCTCAAACAAAGGGCCCAGTGCCCCCACTGAAAGTGTTTCCTAGCACCACCATAAGGTTTATACCGGTATCGAGCATGCAATTTAAAAATTTTTTTGTGCTAATCTACAGTAACCTAGAATCTTAACTAGAGTATTAGGGTTTAAACATTGATATCACAAAAAATATACTAAGTGAAAGAAATAACAACCTTTGTAGATCGAGTCCTTCACTTCTATAGATCCGGGTAGTACTCCTTACGACTCCTCGTAGCTCCACTTAAAGAAGGATCGAGCTTTCTCCTTGATCTTCCATGCCGAAGATGATCCGCCCGAAGTTTCTTTAGGTCAAGTTACCTCTTCACTAATATAGTATTAGTGAAGTAAACAACCTAGTCTAAAGTGCTAATCTAGTCTAGGATGATGAAGCAGGATGTTTAGCTCACTAAGAAAAACTCTAAAGCCCTAGGGTTCACAACACATGTGAAGGTTAGGGCTTTGAGGAAGAAAAAGATGAAGAGAGCAAGAGAGTGTGTGAAATGAGCTCAAGAAAAAATACAAGTGAAGAATGGCTTCTCTCTTGACCTCAGTTATTGAAGCATCCAGTATTATCAAATAATATATTAGAACCATGCTTCATTAGTGATAACAAATGAATAAACTAAAGAAAAAGTCATGCCTCACCCATTCCACAAATATCTCTCATTTTCCACCTCCTCTTTTCTATTTTCTTAAAATAGAAAATCCAATATATATATATATATATCACATATATACATATAAATATATATTAAGAGAATAATAATTAGTGAGCAATAATATTAATTAATATATAATTATATTAAATATAAATATATATCATATTATTAAATCAACACTTGATTAAATAATCCGGTTATATAATCGACTAATATCATTTATCTGTATATTATATTATCAAATCAACACTTGATTCAATAATCCGGTTATATCACATATAACCTAACCGATATCATATGATGCCAGATTAGAATACGGTATCATAAACTCGTATTTTATCAGGCTCCCGCACATATCAACATATGTGCCCTACTTCGTTTCGCTTGAACTGGGAAATCTCTATGTGGGACTCTAAACACTCATCAATACACTAGCAGTAGGTAATGATCACATCAGTTACCCACAAGCCCTCAGCGGTACTAGCTGGACGTAACGGTTATCCAGGTATTGAGCAATTAGAAGATCAACAAGCAAGCTTGTCCAAACTCCCATGAAGCCTATAAGTAACACTTACCGTACATCCCGGTCTTTTCATCTGATATGTCGCATATCGAGTGTAGGGGTGGAATCGTCAGACCCCAGTAACTTGATAAGTCATGCCGATGTGTGGCTCATAACGGTTCGAGAAACTATTGATAACATTTACCAGTAAATCTTATCAGCCCTAACCAGGGACTTACTGTTATGGCCAATCGAGCATAGTGCAACATCAACTCCCAATACCGGGAGAGATGAAACCCCTCCTATCACTCACTGCCTCCATATGACTCGGGACTGTACCCAAAATTCACTTGTTTGCATGACTCCTTTGAGCCGTGGTAGTGAGGAAATCAAAGCACAGTGGGAACCACATAATACACTATGACGATCTTGGGTCTACAGACTAACTTGTACCATTGTCACCAGAGAACTGCTATCTGACGATAGGTATAGTACCATCTAGGAGTTCTCGGCGAGTCATGTTCATTGTACCCATTCTCTAATGAGCACCTGTGTACAATCTTTGATGTCAAACACCAATGGTTATGGGATCAACCATTGCCCCCTACAGGGTCAAGAAACGTACACACTAGTCTACTCTGGAATATCGATGCCCTGTCTCGATACTCTCTCAACTAGGAACAGTTAAAGGATATACTTGTGGACTACACAAGTCCCAGTAGTATGATTCACATCATAGTCTTGGTAGTCAAGAAAACATCCTAAGGGCTTTATCAACATGTATCAGAGAGACAGTATAATAATACAAGTGTACATGTTAGGATAAAGAGCAACCATATAGTATATTATCATGTCGAGCAAGAAAGTCCTCTCTATATATGTCCAAGCAACCACTATATTATACAATAATGGCATCTAGGGAATACATATTCCTAACAATCTCCCACTTGCACTAAGGCCAGTTGTTGTGGTATCTCATGCTCAACATCCTAAAAAGTCTCTCAAACTGCGTCTTGGGAAGGGACTTCATGAATGGATCCGCCGTGTTATCCTTCGTTTCAACTCGCTTGATCTCGAACTCCCGTCGATCTATTATCTCCCGGATCAGGTGATACTGCCTAAGAATATGTCTGGATCTCTGATGGGAACGGGGGTCCTTGGCCAAAGCCACTACTCCATTGTTATCACAATACAAAGGTATTGGATGCTCAATGGATGGAACCGCACCAAGTTCAGCTATGAACTTCTTCATCCAGACAGCCTCTTTGGCAGTATCGTTGGCAGCGATGTATTCAGCCTCCATCGTCAAGTCTGTTATTGTATCTTGTTTGGAACTCTTCCAACATACCGCCCCTCCATTGAGGGGAAGACAAAACCTGAGACCGAATTACTGTCGTCCTTATCACTCTGGAAGCTCGAATCGGTAATGGACTCCATCTAGAGTTCACCGTTACCATACACCAAGAGAATCTCTTTAGTCCTTCTCAAGTACTTAAGAATGTTCTTCACAGCTGTCCAGTGCTTTTCCCCAGAATCTGATTGATACCTACTCACTACATCTAGTGAGTAACCTACATCCGGTCTGGTACATAATATCGCATACATGATAGGCCCTACTGCTGAAGCATAGGGTATCACTATCATGCGAGCCCTCTCTAAATAAGTCTTGGGAGACATCTCTTTGGAGAAAGTGATTCCGGAACAAGCGGGTAAATCATCACGCTTAGAATCTTCCATACTAAACCTCTTTAGTATGGTGTCTATGTACCTGGATTTGGACAATCCCAACATCCACTTAGATCTATCTCTATAGATCTTTATCCCCAGGAAGTAGGAGGCACCACCTAAATCTTTCATGGAGAACTTTTGTGATAAGAAGAGCTTGACCGAGTGTAGCATAGGAACATCATTTCTTATCAAGAGTATGTCATCCACGTACAATATGAGGAGACAGCCTTACTCTCTACAAGCTTTTTGTATATACAAGGTTCATCTACGTTTTTGATGAAGTCAAACTCTTTGACCGCTACATCAAAACAGATGTTCCAGCTCCGTGATGCCTGCTTTAATCAATAAATTGATTTAAGCATCTTGCACAGCTTTCTGCTGCTCCTACTGTCTACGAAGCCCTCTGGCTGTGTCATGTACAAGCTCTTTTCTAAATCACCATTTTGAAAAACGGTCTTGACGTCCATCTGTCAGATTTCGTAGTCATGGTATGCAGTAATAGCAAGTAGGATCCTAATGGACTTAATCATAGCTACTGGAGAAAAGGTTTCATCATAATCGACATCTGGTCGTTGACGAAAACCTTATGCTACAAGTCTAGCTTTGAAGGTCTCAACCTTTCCATTTACACCAATTTTCTTCTTGAAGATCCACTTGCTCCTAATGGGTTTTACCCCTTCAGGAGCAACTTCCAAAGTCCATACTTTGTTGGTGTACATGGATTCCATCTAATATTGCATAGCATCTAGCAATTTCACAGAATCTCCACTTTTGATGGCCTGCTCGAAACTAGTCGGGTCATCATCTTCCATGATGCAATTCTCGCTCCTACCATCTATGAGAAAACCGTAGTATCTCTCAGGTGGATGAGAAACCATACTAGATCTGCGGAGTGGCTGAGCTTCGTCGGAGACTATTGGATCTTTCGGTTTTATCAAGTCATCAGTTGTAGTTTGTATTGCTGGAACTTCTTCCAGCTCTACCTCATTCTTACTAATTTCTTTTATATGAAATTCCTTTTCTAAAAAGGTGGCATGTTGAGCAACAAACACTTTTTGTTCCTCACTGTGGTAGAATAAATATCCATGTGAATTCTTTGGATACCCCACAAACTTGCATTGAACTGACCTTGCCTCAAGTTTGTCAGGATTTTGCTTTTTGACATAGGCCGGACAACCCCATATCTTAACTCGTTTAAGATATGGTCTCTTTCCACTCCATATCTCATATGGTGTTTTAGGCACAGAATTTGATGGAACTTGATTTAATAGGTATGCAGCTATCTCAAGTGCATAACTCCAAAAGGAAATAGGTAACTCAGCATTACTCATCATAGAGCACACCATATCTAATAGGGTGCGATTCCTCCGCTTCGATACTCTGTTGTGTTGTGGTTTATACGGAGGAGTAAGCTGAGAGAGAATCATATTCTCTTTTAGATAGTCTCAGAATTCCATGCTTAAGTATTCTCCTTCCTAATCAGATCGTAGGATTTTAATAGTTTACTCGTCTGGTTTTCTACTTCGTTCTTATATTCCTTGAATTTCTCAAAAACTTCATATTTGTGTTTCAACAGGAACACATGTCCGAATCTTGAGAGATCATCGGTGAATGTAATGAAGTATGAGGAACCATTCCTGGCATGCCTAGACATAAGACCACATACATCACTATGTATTAGTCCCAAGAGTTCAGTAGCTCTTTCTCCGTATCCTGTAAACGGAGTTTTGGTCATCATGCCTTTGAGACATGACTCGCAAGTTTCATAAGATGTAAATTCGAACTGATTCAAAAATTCATTTTTATGTAACTTAGCTAATCTTGTCGCATTGATACTAGTCTACAATGCCACAAGAAGGCTTCGTTCATTTCTGAACTTTTCCTCTTGTGTGTGTTATGTATGTTTAGAACTGTAATTTGATTTAGAACGTATATACCATTACATAACGTACCAAACCCAATCGACACTTGATTTAGGAAAATGTTCATAACATTATCCTCCAATACAAAATTATATCCTTATTTATGTAATAAAGAAATTGATATAATATTGCACATCATTTTTGGTACGTAATAACAATCATTCAAAATCAATGTATTACCACTTGGTAATAAAAGGTGATATTCGCCTACTGCTTTGGCTGCAACAATTGCTCCATTTCCTACTTTTAGAGACATATCACCCTTTCCCAGTTCTCTACCTCTCCTTAACCCATGTAATAAATTACATACGTGAGATCCTGATCTGGTATCCAATACCAAGGACATAGAGCATACTGAGAAACAGTTCTCGGTAACGAACACACCCGAAGAAGATGCATCATCATGCTCTTTCTTAGTTCGGGTTGCGTGGGAATCCTGATATTTCTCTATTTCTTGCTCAGACTTATGACAATCATAAGAAAAAGCGTAACCAAGGTTCCCCACTTCAGTATAATAAGCGGGTTTGGTTAATACATCCATATTATTATCTTGATTAAGGCGTGTCATGGTCTCTACCTGGAGAGAAAGAGAGTAGGAAACATTTTAGCATGCGCTCTTGTAAGATTAGATTGGTTATTATCTTATCTAATCAGGATGGCTTCCACTAATTTTATCAAATCTTCCTTCAAACCCTAAAAGGTAAGATTAGCCGAGATTAATTACACCCTACAAGTTCGCCAATCGGTCAATCAGGAAGATATTGGTACTCCGAGAGAGTCTCCCCATGCTTTCGCATGGAACTAATTAAATAACCTTGTTTCCGTAGGGGCATAACCCCGTTAACACCTTTCTTAGACACCTACTGGATCAGCTAATTGTAAAGTGGAAAACTCTCCTAGGAGTAACACTTACTCGCAGTGGGTATCGGGATCCAACTATCTCATAGAAGGTATGCAATCTCATTGCAAATTTCAACACTTGAAATTCCCGATATCTGTTTTTACCCCAAGCGGTTTATGACCTTGACAAGGTCAACAATAAACCGCGAGTCAAGTTCAACCTGTTCATTTCGTGATTGAATTAAACTCACCCATACGACCCTTGACAAGGTCAACAAGGCCGTATGACTACTCTAATCCAATCGCATCACATGTGGCAAATAAGCACTAATCAGCTACCGCACACTACGCCTTGACAAGGTCAACAAACGCAGCACGAATACTAAATAGTTCTTATCTGAAATGAAGGAAGGCTACGACTGGTTTTAAGAAAAACCTTTAGTGTAATGAACTTGATATCGTTATAGAATCTAGTTATTTGAAAAGGCGTGGTTTAATCTCCGCTTTTAAAATCGATTAGTTTTCAAAATAAACCACATGGGTTGTAGTATTTGCTAGTTTTGCTAAAGAGGTCACTCCCGGTGAAGGGATCTCGGCTCTTTCCTTATCGAATGAGGTGCTGGATATTCATCAAGGAATACCACTATGCAAAGTAAGGACTAGAACTACCTTTTTGAAACAAACCGAGTGGATTGTATTATTTGCTAGTCTTTGCTAAAGAGGTCACTCCCGGTGAAGAGATCTAGGTTCTTTCCTCATCGAATGAGGTGCTGGATATTCATCAAGGAATACCACTATGCAAAGAAAGAACAAGAGCTACCTTTTTGAAAAATTTGATTCTACAACATTTTTAGATTTCTTGTCTTTTCATTAATCTCATTAATGACGTTCCATCATTTATGTTTTCTAAACATCACAGAAGAAACGAAAATAGAACGTACGCTTATGGCATTCGCATTCACCACGGGGCCTCGTCATGCACCGTTAGGTTACTTAACTAATGACAAAGCGGGAGCTGGACTAGCACGGGTGCAAAACATAAGCAACGTTTATTATATATATCATATATATATATATAGCATTCGTCTCAAGCAGTTATATGATCACATCACAGAACTCAAGCAGCAGAAGCAAACATATGAAATATTGGATATAATAGGAGGTCCGTGTTTTGAATCAAGCCAGTAATGAAAAACACGGATTCCATGGTCGTGATGAATAGCCAAACCCACATCCCTAGACCCCTACGAGAGCGGCAAGCAACCCTGCCAATTCTAGAGTTAGGAGATCCGGTCTCGACTCCTCGAGATGGCCTCCTTCTGGACTCTAGAACCCGGTTACTTGTTCTCCCCGTCTTGGGTCTATCCTAATACGGAAAAGTAAATAATATAAATCAATGGTGACATCATTCTCAACCTGAAAGTGTCCCAATAAAAGAATATTACATACAATTTTACATAAATGAAAATACAAAAACTCTCATCTCACGTAAAGAAAACCCCCGGCTATTCAATCACGACGATCCAATATAACATATCACAGCAACACATAACATCACATGTTATCGACGTAAGTAAATATGCGTATGCCGAATGTCGTTGACATATACCAACGAGATCGGGGATACCCCATCTATTACACTTACGGTCGCAGAAAAGAAATAAAAAACTACAATAATTAGAATCTGCATTAACCTTAGACATCATAAATATGGAATATTTCATATTTCGAATTTCATGCCTAATCCTATAGACCTTGCATTTTAGTCTCAAATCGAAAACACTTTTCAATAACTTAGTCGGGTAATTTAACAAGATTCCCGACTACCTGATCGAATAGTCGTCGGGAACTTTAGTAGCTGGCCGTACCCCCGATGCCGTCGACGAAGTGCACTTAGGCGGAACACCGTGGCCACGAGCACTCTAGTGGATGCTTTTGGCAATAGGGTTCTTCTACAGTCACTTGGTCGGGGTTATGGGGCGTGGCTATCTAATAGTGTTACCCGGCGAGTGTTCGCGTACTATACACGATTGCGGCGGAGTTTTGATCCGAATCAAAACTCCGTGGCAATCGATGAATCGAGACTAAAACGCTAGATTTACTAAACACTAAATATTTTTCACAAAACTAATTATTGTGGATTCCAAGTATTGTATCACATATTATAATAATCTAGACGATGTTAAACATTTCGATCGATTCATCAAACACCCACAAATCACAGAGACCTCAACAACTTGAGTCTCACTAAAAATACCTAGAAAGTGCCAAATATCACAGTGGAGCAGCACAAGAAGCACGATCCCTCAAGTCCACAAACATGCGGCGAAACCGCGGCCAAACTATGGGTTAGGCCGCGGTTCCGCAGTGCTTTGAGGGAATTGGGGACTCGTACTTCTTGGGGCTCCACAAAATACCCTGCAAAATTTTCTGCATATTTTTAATCTGCAAAATATCAACTTTTGAAAAATTGGACAGAAACAATGAAAAATATAGGTTTCGAACTTGGATCGAATACTTTAACGTCGTCTAGACTTCCCCTAATGTTCTAGCTTGGATCTGATACCATGAAAGTATTTCCTAGCACCACCACAAGGTTTATACCAGCATCGAGCATGCAATTTAAAAATTTTGGTGTGCTAAGTTACACTAACCTAGAATCTTAACTAGATTATTAGAGTTTAAACAATGATATCACAAAAACTAGACTAAGTGAAAGAAATAACAACCTTTGTAGATCGAGAGCTCCGGGTAGTAGTCCCTACGACTCCTCGTAGCTCCACTTGAAGAAAGATCGAGCTTGCAACTTGATCTTCCACGCCGATGATGATTCACCCGAAGTTTCTCTAGGTCAAGATACCTCTTCACTAATCTAGTATTAGTGAAGTACACAAGCTAGTCTAAAGTGCTAATCTAGACTAGGATGATGAAGTAGGGTGTTTAGCTCATTAAGAAAAACTCTAAAGCCCTAGGTTTCATAATACATGTAAGGGTTAGGGTTTTGAGGAGGAAGAAGATGAAAAGAGCAAGAGAGTGTGAAATGAGCTCATGAAAAAATACAAGTGAAGAATGGCTTCTCTCTTGACCTCACTTATTGGAGCATCTAATATTATCAAATAATATATTAGAACCATGCTTCAATAGTGATAACAAATGAATAAACTAAAGAAAAAGCCATGCTTCACCCATTCCACAAATATCTCTCATTTTCCACATCATCTTTTCTATTTTCTTAAGATAGAAAATCCAATACACACACACACACACACACACACACACACACACACACATATATATATCACATATATACATATAAATATATATTAAGAGAATAATAATTAGTGAGCAATAATATTAGTTAATATATAATTATATCAAATATAAATATATATCATATTATTAAATCAAAACTTGATTCAATAATCCGGTTATATATCATTTATCCGTACATCACATTATCAAATCAACACTTGATTCAATAATCCGGTTATATTACATATAACCAAACCGATGTCATATTACGCCAGATTAGAATACGGTATCACATACTCATATTTAATCAGGCTCCCACACATATCAGCATATGTGCCTTACTGCATTTCGCTTGAACTAGGAAACCTCTGTGTAGGACTCTAAAGACTCGTCCATACGCCAGCAGTAGGTAACGATTACATCAGTTACCCACAAGCCGTCAGCGGTACTAGCTGGACGTAACGGCTATCTAGATATTGAGCGATTAGAAGATCAACAAGCAAGCTTGTCCAAACTCTCATGAAGCCTATAAGTAACACTTACCGTACAGTCCGGTCTCTTCATTTGATATGTCGCATATCGAGTGTAGGGGTGCAATTGTCAGACCCCAGTAACTTGATAAGTCATGCCGATGTGTGGCTCATTAAGGTTTGAGAAACTACTGATAACATTTACCGGTAAATTTCATTAGCCCTGGCCTGGGACTTACTGTTATGACCAATCGAGCATAGCGCAATATCAACTCCCAATACCGGGAGAGACAAAACCCCTCCTATCGCTCACTGCCTCTATATGACTCAGGACTGTACCCAAAATTCACCTGTTTGCATGACTCTTTTGAGCCATGGTAGGGAAGAAATCAAAGACAGTGAGAACCACACAAGACACTATGACAATTTTGGGTCTACAGACTAACATGTACCAGTGTCACCAGAGAACTGCTATCTGACGATAGGTATAGTACCATCTAAGAGTTTTCGGTGAGTCCTGTTCGGTGTACCCATTCTGTAATGAGCACCTGTCTACAATCTTTGATGTCAAACACCAATGGTTATTGGATCAACCATCGCCCCCTACAGGGTCAAGAAACGTACACACTGGTCTACTCTGGAATATCGATGCCCTGTCTCGATACTCCCTTGAATAGGAACAGTTAAAGGATGTGCTTGTGGACTACACAAGTCCCAGTAGTATGATCCGCATCATAGTCCTGGTTGTCAAGCAAACAATCTAAGGGCTTTATCAACATGTCTCAATAATACAAGTGTACATGTTAAGATAGAGAGCAACCAGATAGCATACTATCATGTCGAGCAAGAAAGTCCTCTATATATATGTCCAAACATCCACTATATCATACTATAATAGCTTCTAGGGCATACATATTCCTAACACCCATGTTCTTCCCATGTGGGCGCTCAGAACAGATGGTCGGCGCCTCACGTGAAATACACGTGAACGCTGAATTAAAGTGCTTAGCACTTCATATGCAGTCAAAACAGCTGAGTGCTTAGCACTGATGGGGCAGCGCCCGGCACCGCACGTGCACCTCACGTGGATGCCATAAAAAGTGCTTAGTACTTCATGATCAGTTAAAACGACTAAAGTGTTCAACACTCATTGGGCAGCGCCCAAGACTGAATGCTTCACATGACATACATATGAGCGCTAGAGCTCAAATAAGTGCTTAGCACTTTTATGTAAAAGGAAAAGGGGGTAAAAAAAAAATAGATCCCAAATAAGTGCTTAGCACTTCTGAACAAAAAGAAAGACTGAGCAGACCAAGCCCAAATTGGCTAAGTCTCTGAAGTTTTCTTGCAGCTGAACCTAAATTCTCTTTTGCTGGATCTTAAGTAAAATGATCCTAAAATATTGTTAAGTTGATCCTGGTCTCAAATAAGACTAATGTATTCTTAGCAAAAATAAATTGAGCCCAAATGCTCATTTATATATTTAAGTTGATATTAATCTCAAACTAGATTAACGGTCCTTAAATAAAACAAAAATATTTTTGAACTGTAGGAATATACAACTTAAGTTCAAAACCCCATCAAGCAAATTCTTGACTCAAACCCAAATCTAAAATATACGTATTTGGATTGATCCGCGTCCTACGGGCGACGACATAAACTAGTCTCCATATACAATCCATGGAAAACCAAAATAAACAAAAATACACACGACACGAAGTGAAATACTGGAGCAAGGGAAAATGGTTATCGCAATACGGTAACATAATTAACTGCAGAGGCGTACGCCTACAGGGAAATGTATCCCCCCAATCAAAAACCCCTCATAAAATGAGGGGAAATCTGATAAAGTCTGCTACAACGGTCGCATTTGTCCAAACCTCGGATATATGGTTCCATAAATCAACTTAGTATTTTCGGAGAAGTGGATGGAAAAATCCAAATAGCATCTGCCCCCAAATTCAGTTAAGACGATCTATCCCAGTTCGTCCATGTTTTCGGCGATGAGTAGATTCTGGCACGCCCGGTGGGACCTTTTCCTCTTTCCACTCTACACTTTGTGTTTCGTGTTTCGCGAATAAAATCGCGGTTCGCTATGGTTGCCCTTGGATTCGAGGAACTAAAACTTGGTGTCTTGCTCCTGTGTAGAGAAATTGATGGCTTCCCAATGTGTTGGGTTATGTTAACACCCGGCCCTCATCCGTGGCCATTTGCGGAACAAAAAATTTTACTACGATTTAAACTTGGCACTATAATAACCCTAAACCAGATCTAATCATAAATCTAATTAGCAATAAGAGAAACTCTATCTACTATGATAGAAATTATACCTAAAGAAACAAGTCCTTCGGGTCTTTGCTCCTTTCCTTTGGCTCCTCAAAAGATGTACGGATGGCGCTTGAACTTCGGCCTCCCTGCGTTCAAGATGATCCACCCGAGAGTGCCTATTTTGAGCTCCTACCTCTTAATCGAGGTAACTAGGGTACTTAGAATGATAATCTAAGTAGCCTAGATGAAGTAGAGTGAGATGATAGATTAATATGTCTTACTAACCCTAAGTTTCTCAACTCATGAGACAATTAGGGTTAGAGCTTAGAAGAAGAGAGCAAGGAGAAGATGAGAGTGTTCAAGTGAGAATAGAATATCATCAAGTGAAGAATGGCTAAGTTTTGTGTATTAATAATGCAAACCAATAACGCCACACCAAAATATCTAGATACCACAAAAATATCTAGATGCCACCTTGCATTAAAAATTCATAACAAAAGAAAATATCAAGCATACTCAAATTGTAAAGAATGAGTCATGCCATGAGTCACCAAGTAGCCATGCTTCATTTAAACCAAATAAACACCTCATTTCTCAACCTCATTAACCATTAACAAAAATGGTTAAAACAAATAATGAGGTGTTTTCTTCTAAAAGTATCTTGCACAATTACAAGAATGTCCCTCACCGTATATACATACCCGTATCGTATTCCGAAAAATATGAATACAAAGAGACAAAATAATCTAAGAATATAATACTAGGATCCTGCCTAAACCAAAGCCCACTAATATTATCCGCCCAAACATCACACGTGCATAAGTGTATATATGTGATCGAAGCCTTGCCGTAAAACTATATGTCCTCTACATCCTTTTGCCCGAAGCAGGGAAGCCCTCTGTATGGGAATCTAAAGACTCGACAATATGCTGACAGTAGGTTTAACCATAAGCACGTCAGCGGGACTAGCTATACGTAACGGCTACTCAGATACCTGTCGAAAAGGAAGGCAGACGAGCAAACACGTCCGAACTCCTACTAAGCCTATCCGTCACAATCTCCGTACCAATCCGGGAAACGTCAGACCCGATAATTCATGCTGATGAGGCTCAGGATCAATCCGGAAAACTACTGATCAACCTATCAATAAATCCCAACTGCCTTGGCCAAGGTCTTATAGTCCTAACCAATCGAACACTAAACGATATCGACTCCCAATACCGGGAGAGACAAATCCCCAACAATCGCTCACTGCCTCCATGTGGCTCGGGACTGTACCCAACCAAAACGTGTTTGCACGACTCAGTAGAGCCGTGGTAGTGTAGTGATCAAAGCACAGTGGGAAGTTACATGAGACAAATGATGATCTCAGGTCTGAAGACGAACCTGTACAAATGTCACCTGAGAACTTCCATCTGAAAATAGGTATAGTACCATCTGGAAGTTCTCTGCGAGTCCGTCTAGTGTACTCATACCCTGTGAGCACCTGTATACGATCTTATGTGCATTAGACCAATGGCTGCGGGACTAACCATCGCCCCTCATCGGGGTCTAGAAACGTATACACTAATCTATTCTGGAGTATCAATGCTCAGTCTCAATACTCCCGTGACTAGGGACCATTTAAGGATGTGCTTATGGACTACCCTGCTCCTACAAGTATGATTGCCAACACAACGCAGTAGTCAAGCAAGATCCTACGGGCTTTATCAACATGTAACCGCAATATATAATAACATGTATAACATATGCTATGTTAAGATAAAGTCAAACCATAATAGTATACTACTGTATCAAGTCTTTATCAATATGTGCAAGCTGGATAAAAGATCAATAAAAATAAATACACATATCCAGATAAAGACAACTAAAATAATATACTATATAAATGGGCAATAATGTCCTGTACATACATATCCCCAGCATCCATATGTATACATATACAATAATGGCCTCTAGGGCATATATATCCAACAATCTCCCACTTGCACTAAAGGCCAGTAATTGGCGTACCAAATACCTAATGTCTGCACTAAGGCCATCTGCTGGCGTACCGCAAACCCAAAATCTCAAAAAGTCGCTCGAACTGCGCTTGAGAGAGGGCCTTTGTAAATGAATCCGTCGTGTTCTCTTTTGTATCCACTCTCTGGACCTCGATCTCATAGCGATCTATGATCTCCCTGATCAGGTGATACTGCCTTAAGATGTGTCTGGATTTCTTATGGGACGGTGGTTCTTTTGCTAAAGCTATAGCCCCATTGTTATCTCAATAGAAAGGTATTGGATCAACAATGGACGGAACTACCTGAAGTTCAGCAATGAACTTCTTCATCCAGGCCGCTGCTTTTGCGGCATCGCTTGCAGCAATGTATTCAGCCTCCATTGTCGAGTCTGCGACGGTCCTGTTTAGAACTCCTCCAACACACTGCCCCTCCATTGAGGGTAAACACAAAACCCGAGACAGACTTGCTGTCATTCTTGTCACTCTGAAAGCTGGAATCGGTAAAAGACTAGACCCTGAGGTCTCCATTACCGTACACTAAGAATATCTCCTTAGTCCTTCTCAGATACTTGAGAATATTCTTCATAGCTGTCCAATGATCCTCACCTGGGTTTGACTGATACCGGCTCACCGCGCTAAGCGTGTAAGCTACATCTGGTCTGGTATACAGCATCGCATACATTATAGATCCAACCACCGAAGCGCAGGGTAAAATGCTCATGCAAACCCTCTCCTCATCAGTCTCAGAAGACATCTCTTTAGAGAGGGTGATTCCATGCAGTGCGGGTATGTTACCTTGCTTGGAATCTTCCATACTAAATCTCTTTAGTACGGTCTCTATGTACTTGGACTGCAAAAGTCCCATTAATCTCTTCGATTTATCTCTGTAGATCTTGATTCCCAGAATGTACGAGGCATCACCCAGGTCCTTCATGGAGAACCTTTGTGACAAGAACAGCTTGACCGATTGTAGCATAGGAATATCTTTTCCTATCAAAAGAATGTCGTCCACGTACAAGACTAGGAATATGACAGTCCGTCCTACAATCTTCTTATAAATACATGGCTCATCCTCGTTCTTGATGAAGTCAAAGTCCTTGACCGTTTCATCAAAATAGATGTTCTAGCTCCGTCATGCCTGGTTTAATTCATAAATGGATTTAAGCAACTTGCACGCCTTCCCTCTGCTCCCACTGTCTATAAAACCTTCTGGCTGATCCATATAAATGCACTCTTCCAAACTTCCGTTCAGAAAGGCTATTTTTATGTCCATCTGCCAGATTTCATAGTCATGGAAGGCAGCAATGGTAAGTAGGATACGAATGGATTTGAGTATAGCCACTGGAGAAAAGGTTTTTTCATAGTCCACTCCTGGTTTTTGACGAAAACCTTTTGCAACGAGTCTAGCCTTATAGGTTTCCACCTGCCAATCTACACCAAATTTCCTTTTGTAGATCTATTTGCATCCAATGAGTTTTGCTCTAGGTGGAGCAATATCCAAGGTCCACACTTTATTGGTGAACATGGAATCTATCTCAGATCGAATAGCATCCAGCCACTTATCAGAGTCCCTACTGATAATGGCCTTCCTGAAATTAGTAGGATCGTATTCTTCCAAGTTGCAATCCTCTCGATCCCCGTCTATGAGAAAATCGTAGTATCTCTCGGGCGGATGAGAAATCCTACTGGATCTGCAGAGTGGCTGAGACTCTTCTGGGGTTAATGAATCTTGAGGTTCCACCAATTCTTCTGTTTGAGTTTGTGGTTCCTGAATATCTCCCAGTTCTACCGTACTCCCATTTGTTTCTTTTGCAAGAAATTGCCACTCTAAAAAAGTGGTGTGGCAAGATACAAACACCTTCTGTTCCTCGATGTGGTAGAACAGATATCCTATTGAATCCTTAGGATATCTCATAAATTTACATAAAACTGAATGTGCCTGAAGTTTGTCCGGATTTTGTACTTTAACATAGGCCGAACAACCCCATATCTTAATACATTTAAGATACGGTCTTTTACCATTCCATATCTCGAACATTGTCTTATGCACGGATTTGGTTGGAACATCATTCAACAGATATGCCACTGTCAAAAGCGCATGTCCCTAAAAAGAAAGAGGCAAATTGGCGTTACACATCATGGAGCGAACCATATCAACCAGGGTACGATTCCTCCGCTCTGATACACCGTTGTGTTGTGGTGTATACGGAGGAGTAAGCTGAGAGAGAATCCCATTCTCTTTTAGATAATCTTGGAGTTCCGTGCTTAAGTACTCCCCTCCTCTATTAGATCGAAAGATCTTGATACTTTTGCCAGTCTGGTTCTCTACTTCGTTTCTATATTCTTTGAATTTCTCAAAAGGTTCAGATTCGTGTTTCATAAGATACACATATCCGAACCTAGAGAGCGTCAGTGAATGTGATGAAGTACGAGAACCTACCTTTTGCATGTATAGACATCGGACTACACACATCACTATTTATGAGTCCCAAGAGCTCTGCTGCTCTTTCTCTATGTCCGGTGAACGGAGATTTGGTCATCTTTCCCTTGAGACAGGACTGACAAGTTTCATAAGATGAAAATTCGAACGTATTCAAAAGCCCATCTTTATGTAACTTACTTAGTCTTTTCTCTCCGATATGACCAAGTCTACAATGCCACAAGTAGGATTCATTCATTTCTGAACTCTTCCTCTTGCATGTGTTTTGTACATTAAAAACTGTGTTTTGATTTAGAATATAGATACCATTACACAGTGTACCTTCTGCAACCAATACCTGATTAAGGTAAATGTTCATGATATTTCTATCAAGAACAAACTTATATCCATCTTTATCAAATAAAGAAACTGATCTGATGTTGCAAACCATGGAAGGTACATAATAGCAATTGTTCAAAATCATAGTATTGCCATTTTGCAACACTAGGTGATATTCACCGACGGTAGCAGCATTAACTTGTTTTTCGTTCCCTACTCTTAGGGACATATCATCAGATCCAACTATCCTACTTTTTCTCAGTCCCTGAAATAAATTACAGATATGAGATCCTGATCCGAACCGAAAAACAGTTCTCAATAACAAGAACACATGAAGAAGATGCTATAATGTGCTTCTTCTTAGTTGGGGTTATCAAGGAATTCATGAAATACTTTTTCCCTTGCTCATATTCATTACTGCTGTCATAGTTTAGGGCTGAACCGATGTTTCCCAACCCAGAATAAGAATTCGGATCGGTCAAGCGATACATTTTTATTATCTTGATTAGGGCGTAAAATGGTTGCAAACTGGAGAGAAAGAAAAGAAACAATTAGCGTGCGCTCCTGCAAGATTAGATTGGTTATTAGTTTATCTAACTAGGATGGCTCCCACTGTTTCCTCGAATTCTTCATCAAACCTTAAAAGAAGAATTAGTCGGGATTAATCGCATGTAACAATACTTTCTTAACCTTTCGGCTAGGCTAGTGTTGGTACTTCGAGGGAGGTTTTCCAAAGCTTTTGCGAAGTTCCTTAATTATTTAACCTCTTTTCCCTGGAGGCGTAGCCCCGCTAATACCGTTCTAGACACCTACTTGGTTTATAGCATTGATTGCTAAGTGAAATAATCTCCCAAAAGTAATCCAACTCATCAGTAGGATCAGGATCCAACTATCATTGTGTGGTGACCTAAATGGAATTAACACTCGTCACCACACTCCAGAAGGTATGCTAAATCTGCAAGTTTCCTGTATATTTGAAACTCCCGATGTGGTTTTTTCCCCTAGGACCCAAGTGACCTTGACGGAGCCAACATATCAAAGTATCCTAGTCAAGTTCAACCCGTCATTATCCTGATTTCATTAGACCCACCCATACGAGTCCTGAGCCAAAATGACCGCACGACTGTTCTAACCAATCGCATCTAATGCTACAGAAAAATATTACAAAACTACCGAACACTACGCCTCGGTTGAGCACGACATACGTAGCACGAATACTAGGCAATAATAATCTGAAACGACGGAGGGCTACGGCTGGGTTTTTGGCGAAAAACCCTTTAACGTAATGAACTTGATATCGTTGAAGGAACCTCAGCAGTTTTGAAAATGAGTGGTTTAGGCTCCACTTTTGAAAAACAGGTGGTTTTGAAAAACCGAGTAATCTACAGTATAGACTTTTGCTCAAGAGATCACTCCCTGTGAAGGAATCTCGGCTCTTGCCTCCTAGAATGAGGTGCTGGATATTCACTGCTGAATACCACTATGTAAAGAGAAAGAATATAACTATAGTTTTTCGAAATTTGTTCCAACAACATATTTTAGGTTTCTTATTTTGCATTAATCAAAATTAATGCGGTCCCATCAATTAATCCTATCACACCAAAAAAAACGAAAATACAATGTACGTATATGCCTTCTGCATTCGCCACTGGGCCCCGTTATCACCCGTTATGTTACTTAACTAACGGCAGAGCGGGGGCTGGACTAGCGCGGGTGCAAAACATATACGACATCTACTAGTATATATATAAATATATATAACATTTGTCCCAGACATGATAATAAGCAACATCATAGAATCTCAGCAAGCAACACAGAATGGCGGATAATCTTGGAGCCTCAGGTTTCATTTGAGCCGCAAATGAGACCCAACGTTCCTGGTCGTATGGATAACCTGTGCAATGAAAACCTGGACCCCTACGAGCGCGGCAAGTTAACCATCAATCCCAGAAGTGAGGCAACCCCAATCAACAAAGTGAATGGGCCACCCAGTACTTCACAGAATCCGGTAACTTGGGCGCCCCTCCTTGGTTCAAACTATACCCCTACGAGTGCGGCGAATAGCCCGCCAATTCTAGAGTGAAGCCTTCTCCGTCTCAATGCCATGAAATGCAGGCTTGTTGCCCTTTAGAACTCGGCTATTCGTGCACTCCACTGCAGGGTAAACCTAGTACAGAAAAGAAAAATAATATGTACAATGGTGACATCGACCTCGACCCTGTTGTGCTCCAATCAAATAATATACAACATGGCAGTGACGGTAGTCCACATGTCGGACACTCGCCCCGCAATAACAAATATACAAATGAAACATAACTGTACTACTATCATTGCACCGTAGGCTATCCACCACGACAATCCAATCACAACCTCAGCACAATCATAGAACATCAACGTGAATGTCATGTTCGCAAAACCGTCTAAAAGAGCATATAGCATTTAGACGAGTTATACCGCTCGAATGACATTCATGGTCGCAGATAGAAATGTATGTACTGAAACTTCTAAACAGTGTTAAAAAAATAACGACTTCGAAATACTCCGTATTATCCCAAAACTCAAGATAACTAAACATTCACAATCTGGGCAATCAAACATATCCTGAAACCGTAAAACCAAGAGTAATAGAGCACCAAACAAAATGAACACTAGAAGTCTCAGATGACCCGGCCACACCGGCCAAAAAACCATTCTCGCCGGTCACATTTTAAAAAAATGGTGTCGTTTTTCTCTGGTGTTCTAGTTGTAGCACAAAGAGTACTCAGCACTTGTTTAAAAAAATTTCAGTGGCTCAGGAAAAATTGACAGAAACTTGGGTTTTAGATTTCGTGTTTCGGAGTTGTTTCGATTTCGTTACTTTAACATTGTTTAAACCTGTTAGTATAGGGCTTATGGGCTGGCTTTGATACCATGTTAGGTTATGCTCACACCCTGGCCATCATCCGTGGCCGTTTGCGGAACAAATTTTTTTACAACGATTTAAATTTAGCGCTAGAATAACCCTAAACCGGATCTAACCATAAACCTAACTACCAACAAGAGATGCTTTATCTACTATGATAGAAATTATACCTGATAAAACATGTTCTTCTGGTCTTCGTTCCTCTCCTTTGGCTCTTCAAAATATGTACGGATCGCGCTTGAACTTCGGCCTCCTCGTGTCAAAGATGATCCACCCGAGAGTGCCTACTTTGAGCTCCTACCTCCTAATCGAGGTAACTAGGGTACTTAGAATTCTAATCTAAGTAGCCTAGATTAAGTAAAGTGAGATGATGGATTAATATGTCTCACTAATCCTAGGTTTCTCAACTCATGAGACAATTAGGGTCAGAGCTTAGAAGAAGAGAGCAGAGAAGATGAGAGTGTTCAAGTGAGAATAGAATATCATCAAGTGAAGAATGGCTAAGTGTTGTTTATTAATAATGCAAACCAATAATGCCACACCAAAATATCTAGATACCACAAAAATATCTAGATGCCACCTTGCATTAAAAATTCACAACAAAAGAAAATATAAAGCATACTCAAATAGTAAAGAATGAGTCAGGCCATGAGTCACCAAGTAGCCATGCTTCATTTAAACCAAATAAAAACCTCATTTCTCCACCTCATTAACCATTAATAAAAATGGATAAAACAAATAATGAGGTGTCTTCTTCTAGAAGCATCTTGCACAATTACAAGAATGCCCCTCACAGTATATACATACCCGTATCTGTATTCCAAAAAATACGAATACAAAGAGACAAAATAATCAAAGAATATAATAATAGTATCCGGCTTAAACCAAAGCCCACTAGTATTATCTGCCCAAACATCACACGTGCACAAGTGTACGTATGTGATTGAAGCCCTTCCATAAAACCATACGGCCTCTACATTGTTTCGTCCGAAGTAGGGAAACTCTCTGTGTGGGACTCTGAAGACTCGATAGTCACTGGCAGTGGGTTTAACCACAAGCACGTCAGCGGAACTAGCTGTACGTAACGGCTACCCAAGTACCTGTCGAAAAGGAAGGCCGACGAGCAAACTCGTCCGAACTCTTACTGAGCCTATCCGTGACAATCTCCGTACAGTCCAGTCTCTTTATCTAAGAGTATCACATACCGAGTCTAGGGGGTGGTAAGCGTCAGGCCCTAATAACCCGATAATTCGTGCTGATGAGGCTCAGGACTAATCCGGGAAACTACTGATCAACCAATCAGTAAATCCCAACTGCCTTGGCCCAAGTCTTATAGTCCTGACCAATCGAACACTATGCGATATCGACTCCCAGTACCGGGAGAGACGAGTCCCCAACAATCGCTCACTGCCTCCTTGTGGCTCGGGAATGTACCCAACCAAAACCTGTTTGCACGACACAGTAGAGCCCTAGTAGGGTAGTGATCAAGACAGTGGGAACTTACACGAGACAAATGACTATCTCAGGCCCGAAGACTAATCTGTACACATGTCACCTGAGAACTTCCATCTAACAATAGGTATAGTACCATCTGGAAGTTCTCTGCGAGTCCGTCCATTGTACTCACACCTAGTGAGCACATGTATACGATCTTAGGTGCATCAGACCAATGGCCACGGAACCAACCATCACCCCTCGTCAGGGTCTAGAAACGTATACACTAGTCTGCTCTAGAGCATCCATGCCCAGTCTCGATACTCCCGCGACTAGGGAACATTTAAGGATGTGCTTATGGACTACCCTGCTCCCACAAGTATGATCGCCATCACAACGCAGGTAGTCAAGCAAGATCCTACGTGCTTTATCAACATGTAACCGCAATATATAATAACATGTATAACATATTCCATGTTAAGATAAAGTCAAACTATAATAGTATACTACTATATCAAGTCTTTATTAATATGTGCAAGCTGGATAAAGTATCAATAAAAACAAATACACATATCCAGATAAAGACAACTGAAATAATATACTATATAACTGAGAAAGAATGTCCAGTACATACATATCCCCAGCATCCATATATATACATATACAATAATGGTCTCTAGGGCATACATATCCAACACAATGCACCTCATGTAACAGCAACTCTCGCTCCACCCCAACTGGAGGAGTGATCTACAGGCCTAACGCGGCCGTTATTTTTTCAATGCCAGTGGGTCAAGTTACGCAAGCCACTACTGGATTATTCTTTGGGACCATGCTCCCATCGGTGAGTTTCGGTGCTTCGGAACCACAAGAGGAAGCTCTTAAAAGGTCGGTCTTCGATCGCCTGGCAACCACAACAGCCCCTCAATAGGCCATCCAAATCTGACGCCTCAGTCTTCAACAGGTTGAGCAGGAACACAAACGGGCCTGCAATGAGGCTCGTGATACCTGAAGGGGCTGCCCCAAAATGGATAGCCCTCCTAATTCTTGCAATAGGCGAAGCCTTCAAAGGTGCCTCCCCTACCAGAAAGTTGGCCTTCGAAAGATTGGCTGGCCCTCCTCAAACCTTAACAAGGACGTCGGTCTTCAGCAGGCTGACGCCGATTGAAGCCCCTCAGTAAAGCCGGGGGCATGAAGAAGCCACTTCCAAACTGAGATTGTCCCTTCTGCAAGACACGCTCGAAATCGCCGCTGGCGCCGAGTGAGAAAAGATGGGGGAAACTTCCTGTCTGGAGTTACCCCACCATCTCCAATGGTGGAAGTTGACGCTGCTATTCCAACCGGGATCAGCTTTGAACTGCTTAAAAGGGTGCGCAAAAACTCTCCAACAGCGGTTGTACATCGCCGAAAACCGGGACGAAACCGCGTAGGTCGTCTTGCCTGAATTTGGAGGCAGATACTATTTGGTGTTATTCGTCTACCTCTCCAAAGATACCAAGTTGATTTATGACACCTTTTATCTGAGGTTTGGACAGATACGGCCATTGTAGTAGACTTCGTCAGATTCCCCCTCATTGTGAGGGGTTTTTGATTGTGGGGATGCTCTTCCCTGTAGGCGCAAGGCTCTGCAGTTAATTACGCTACCGCATCACGGTAACCACTTTCTCCTTCTCCAGATGATTATTTCGTGTCGTGTGTGTTTGTTTTATTTTTGGTTGCCCGTGGATTGCATACAGGGACTAATTTATATTGTCGCCCATAGGGCGTGGATTAGTCCAAATCCGTATTTTCTTAGATTCTGGTTTGGGTTGGGTTCAAGGATCATTAATCTCGTTTGTGATTAAGATCAACTTAAACGTTGTTAAGAATACGTTAGTCTAATTTTAGACTAAGATCTACTTAACAGGATCGTTTCAATCCAATAAAAGAGCATTTGGGCTCTATTGTTTTAGTTTAGAGACATTGCGGTCCACTGGGTTTAAGGACATCATAGTCCGTGACAGTTTAAAGACATCATAGTCTGTAAATTTTAAAGACATAGTATATGAGATTAAGGACCTCAAAGTCCATAAAGTTTAAGGACATCATAGTCCATGAGTTTAAGGACCCCATAGTCCGTAAAGTTTAAGGACATCATAGTCCATGGAATGTCTGGTTGTCGGGACCCGCCACCTCTCTGAATATGTTGAAGAATTACAACGACATATATTAGAGGAATGAAGAGATGTACCCTTGAACCTTTGGTTGGGAGATTTGTAGTCAAGATTAGGACTAAGATCAATTAAAAAGATTTATGAGCATATGGGCTCAATTAATCTGCATAAGGGACATATGGCCAACTTAGGCTCGGCCCACTCAGATAAAATGTTGAATATTTAATTAGGCTCAGTCCTTTTTTATTTAACATTGCTGAGCATTGGTTTGGGTTTCGGCATCCTTTTTGTCTTTTATTGAGTGTTGAGCCCTCATTATGGCTCTGAGGCTTTATTTAACGAACAGTTTATATTCCCTCAGTGCCCACGTGAGGAGCACGTGGTGCGCTTGGCGCTGAGCGCCAGACTTAGAACGCTAAGGCGCTTCCTGTGAGATAGCGCACACGTGAGGAGCACGTGGTGCGCTTAGCGCTGAGCGCCAGTCAATGAGTGCAGAGCGCTTCTTGTGAAATAGCGCACATATGAGAAGCACGTGGCGCGCTTGGCGCTGAGCGTCAATCAATGAGTGCAGAGCGCTCTTTATTAAGTAGCGCCCACGTGAGGAGCACGTGGCGCGTTTGGCGTTGAACGCTGGCCCATGAATGCAGAGCGGTAGACTTGGAGCGCTGAAGTGCTCCTTTGGCCGTTTTAGTCAGTTCTGTGCTTTGAGAATTAAATTCTCGTTCATAGGAGACTTTGTCTCTTAGATCTAAGAACTAAGTTCTTATTTTAATAGGAGATGTTACAATCTCTTCTGTTTTTGTGAAAGACTTTGTCTTTGTCTAATAGATCTGTGATCTAAAGAGAACTAAGTTCTTTTCCCTCCCTTTTTATGATGAGATACTTCAATCTCTTTTATTTTTATAAAAGACTTCTGTCTTTGTAGATGTATGATCTAGAAAAAGAACTAGGTTCTTCTTCCTTTGATGAGATGCTTTGATCTCTCTATTTTATTTATCTTGAAAAAATTCTTCTTCCAAGAGCTTGCTCTTCTCTTTGAAATTTCTCAAGTTTGTGAGGGGTACCTCCGTGTGAGACTTGAAGTCTTGAGGCCTTTATATAGTGGAGGCTGATCAGTTAAGGCAATCTTTTTCTGATTGATTTGGGGATATTTCCCCACCATTGGATCTTTGATCCTAGGGCTTCTGTTTTACAGAAGACATTTTTCTTGTTATTAACAAGATTGGGAAATTATTTTCCCATATAGAGATTACTCTGTATCTTGGTGATTTTCAATCACTATTGGATTTTTGATCCAACGGTGCTCTGATTTACAAAGCACAATCTTTCTTGTTTGGAAAGATTCTGAGGAGTATTTCCTTAACAGAATTTTATTCTGGTAATTTGATGATTTATCATCTCCGTTGGATCTTTGATCCAACGGTGGAGAAAATTTAATTCTAGCGCTTGGCGCTCTCGTGCCTTGCACGTGAACGCTGCTTCAGAGTCTTTGACTCTTAGCGCCGGCGCCAAGTGCGCCGGCGCTCTCGTGCTTTGCGCCTGAGCGCTGCCTTAGAGTTTTTGACTCTTAGCGCTGGCGCACTTGGCTCTAGCGCTCTCGTGCCTTGCATTTGGGCGTTGTTTCAGATTCTTTGACTCTTAGCACTGGCGCTCTTGGCGCGAGCGCTTTTATAAAGCGCTCCTTCATTTTAAATTTCAAAATTTGAACAGAGCTTTGCTCTGATTGGGGGAAACAAATGCCCCCCCACCGTTGTGCTCACATGGCTCACACGTGAGTGCAGCGGGGGTAGCCTTTCCACCGTTAGATCAACTTAGAAGTTGAAACGGCTCTCAGTGCCTGTAAATAGGGCCTTTGGCCCTTGAGATGACTGTTTGTTCATCTTCTTTCTTGTTTTTCTGAGAATTAATTCTCTTTCAGAGCTACACTCTCTTCCTTAAGAAATTTCTTAAGAGTCAAAACTCTTCCCAACTTTGGTAAGAATTAAACTTTTTAATAGAGCTTTGGCCTTCTCAGATCATAGATCTTAAAAATATTTTTACGGTTTTACCCATTAACAGAGCTATGCTTATCTTTAGATCATAGATCTAAAAGTTTTTAGGGTTTTATCTAGAGCCATGCTCATCTTCTGATCATAGATCTTCAAGGTATATAAAAAAGTGATTTTAATCCATGAATTTGAACATTGTTCATGAAGAACTCTTAGAGTTTGTCCATAGATCTTGAAGATAGTGAAGTTTTTATCTTAGTAAAAGCTCTTGCCTTTAGGGTTTTTGATATATTATTCCATCTTCTTTGCAGAGCATTGCTCTTTAGATTTTTTTGAGGGGAATTTTATTCTTTTCATCATTAATTATGACAGATGTCTTATCTGTTGTAGAGCGCTGCTCTCAAGGGAGATTAACTCCTTGGCTCGAGGGGCCTCTCATTAAATGAGAATCCATTTAGGATTCCCTTCTTAATTGCACAAATTTGAATTTGTTGGGTGTCTTAATCAGTACTTGTTTTCTTCATATGGATATCAAGAGTTGTTCAAATCCCCGTGTCTTGATCAGTCTGTCCACTAAACTCTCACTGATTTTCATTTTCAGGGGTTATGGCCGCTCATCTGTACTGTCTTGACGAAATCATTTCTTATGAGGACATTCGCGCACAAGGCCGTTGTTAAAACCAGGAGCTCACAGACGTCCAATGCGTTGAAATTATGAATCGTTTCAATGCATACAACGGTCGACTACTTTCTCATCGCTCCGCTCTCTTGAAGATTATAGTGAGAGCAATTTGGGGAGCACTTCCTGGATTTTATGAAGCCATGCCACTTAATGCACTGGATAACGTTGAAGATAAGGTGCACTCAGTGTATCTGACTGGCCTGATCTCGAAGAAGCGGCGAGACAATCTCATTGATATTTTGCATCAAACTTTCCGACAGACGACAATAATCGCTGCTTATCAGAGGGTGGAGGACATCAGCGAAGATCCTGATGCATGCGATCATAAGAGGATGCACACGAGAATGGTCAGAGAGGCCAGAAATATTTTAGACAGCCTCACTTTCGAATTTCTTAATCCGTGTCCCGGATTCAATTTTTTGCCATTGTAAACATTTTAATGATACTTTTATTTACTGTTTTCATCAATGTAAGAACTTTTCTGAGGTATGAATAACAAATTTTTCCTTTCCATGCGTTTATTTTATCCTTTTCTCACATACATGAGTGGGTACGCTTCGGACGCTCAATTGGATGTAAATCAAATGTTCTCCTTATTGTCTTGCATAATAGGTGATTGACGTCCGTGGGTTATGCCTTTTTGTTTTGACTTGGCGCAAAGTAGTTCACGTACTCTTGAGTAGCACCTCGATTTCGATGGTATGTAATTTTGGCAAGTGTGGCTTGTAGATAATAAGTAACAGTTCGTCTTGAACTCTTTGTGGCTTAAGAAACAGGTTCAGGTTTGTCGTCTAAGACTTTTCAACTTTATAAGCCGTGAGGGTCTCATAAAAATTTTTCTCCCTTCGAGTCGAGAGGATCTTGTAGGTTTATTTTCTCCTTAGGAATCGTGAGGATTCCTAAGTGTGCTTTCCCTTGAGAGTCATAAGGATCTCACAAGAGAATTTTCTCCCCTACAAGTCGAGAGGACTTGTAAGTGATCAATGAGTTGGCCTTTTTCCGAGTCGAAACACTGCTCCAACGAGGAGGTCATTGGTTGTCGTATTTCCGCGATGGGGTCATTGGATGATGTATTTCCGAGACGGGGTCATTTGATGACGTATTTCCGCGACAGGGTCTGTTCCCCTCCGAATGACGGCGCGACGAGAGACGTCTTGCCTGTGATTCGGGGCAGATGCTATTTAGTTTTATCCGTCCATCTCTCCGAAGATGCCAAGTTGATTTATGGCACCGTGTATCGGAGGTTTAGACGGATGCGGCCGATGTAGCAGACTTCGTCAGATTCCCCCTCGCTTGAGGGGTTTTTGATTATGGGGACGCTCTTCCCTGCAGGCGCAAGCCTCTGCAGTTAATTACGCTACCGCATCGCGGTAACAACTTTCTCTTTCTCCAGATGTTCACTTCGTGTCGTGGGTGTTTGTTTTGTTTGTGGTTGCCCGTGGATTGTATACGGAGACTAATTTATGTTGTCGCCCGTAGGACGTGGATTAGTCTAAATCCGTATTTTCTTAGATTTGGGTTTGGGGTTTTGATTTAAGGATACGTTAGCCATATTTGAGAATAAGATCAACTTAAACGTTCGTTAAGGATACGTTAGTCTGATTTGAGACTAAGATCAACTTAACGGGATCGTTTAGATCCGACAAAAGAGCATTTGGGGGCTCTATTGTTCTAGTTTAGGGACATAGTGGTCCATTGAATGTATGGCCGTCGGGACCCGTCACCTCTCTGATGACGTTGAAGGATTACAACGACAGATATCAGAGCAGTTCAGAGATGTACCCTTGAACCAAAGTTGGTTGGGAGATCTATAGTCCAATTTGGGACTAAAGTCTGTTTGAAGCTTTTGGTTTAAGGATACGTTAGCCATATTTAAGTCTAAGATCAACTTAAACGTTTGTTAAGGATACGTTAGTCTAATTTGAGACTAAGATCGACTTAACAGGATCATTTAGATCCGACAAAAGAGCATTTAGGCTCTATTGTTCTAGTTTAGGGATATAGTGGTCCATTGCCAGTTTAGGGACATGGTGGTCCATTGCCAGTTTAGGGACATGGTGGTCCAAGGCCAGTTTAGGGACGTAGTGGTCCAACATTCCCATTTTAGGGACGAATATTGGTTTAAGGACGCATTAGTCCATGAGTTTAAGGACCCCACAGTCCGTAGCAATGTATGGTTGTCGGGACCCGTCACCTCTCTGACGACGTTGAAGGATTACAACGAAAAATATCAGAGGAGTTCAGAGATATACCCTTGAACCGGGTGTAAGTTGATTTGAGAGAGCAGTTGTGCTCGGTTCAATTTAATTTGAGGACTTACGGCCAGAATTGGGTTAAGTCCATTTGAAAATGTTTAACTTTTTGTTCATGATTGGGCTGTTTAGGCCTTTGCTTGGGCTCTACCCTTTTTTAAAATAATGCACAGTATTGGGCTTTTTAATTAAATGCACAACATTTAGATTAGGCCTGTTAGGCCTTTTAATTGGGCTCTGCTCCTTTTTAATAATGCATAGCATTTGTTTTGGTATGTTAGACCTTTTAATTGGGCTCTGCCCCTTTTTAATAATGCAAAGCATTTAATGTTCTGACAGTGCGCCACGTGGCTTGTCAGGCGCTTTGAGCCAATTAATGAGCGCAAGGCGCAAGCGCATGTGGAGGTGACACGTGTCACGCTCTGGTGAGCGCAAATCAGTTAGCGCAGTGCTCTGCGCCAGTGCGTTGCGCTAGTGCGCTGCTGACACGTGGCGCGCTCTGGTGCAGTGCGCCAATCCAAGAGCGCAACAGCGCAAATCAAAAGTGCAAGGCACTGTACAGTAGCGCAGAGCGCATCTTGATCAAATTTAGATCAAAGAAAAGAATTTTTTTAGAGGTTCTACCTTAAGATCAAGAACCAATGGTTCATCAAAAGGCAATGCCTTTATATAGATCAAAAGATCTAATAAAGAAGTAAATTACTTCTTTTTTATTATTATTATTTTTTTATTGAAAATCTTGATCTTGTTCTTAGATCTTTGATCTTTTTAGAAGAACTTCTTCTTTTTTCCAAAGGTTTACCTTTTTTTTCTCTTCAAGCTCTTCTCAAAATTTTTTAGAGGAGTTCTCTATATCTTCTGAGACTTGGAGTTTAGGGGTCTTTATATAGTGCCAATTGATTTGTTAAATCAGTTAAAGAGATTTTTCTCTGATTGATTTAGGGATATTTCCCCACCGTCGGATCTTTGATCCAAGGGCTCTGTTTTACAGAAGATAATCTTCTTGTTTTTTAACAAGATTTAAAAAGATCTTTCTAGAATTTTAATTCTGATTTAGTGCTGGCACAGTTAGCGCAAGCGCACCTGCGCTTGACACGTGTCGCGCAGCGCAGAGCGCAGCGCAACTGTACTGACACGTGTCGCGCAGCGTAGAGCGCAGCGCAACTGTGCTAGCGCAACTGCGCTAGCGCACCTGCGCTGACACGTGTCGCGCAGCGCAGAGCGCAAGTCATCTGAAGCGTTGCTTCCTTTATTTAAAATTTGAATTTTTAAAATAGAACCTTTCTCTGATTGGGGGAAACAGAAGCGTTGCTTCATTTCCCGCCTTGAAATTTGAACAGAGATTTGCTCTGATTGGGGGAAACAAATGCCCCCCCACCGTTGCGCTTACGTGGCCCTAGACGTGAGCGCAGCGGTGGCAGAATTCCAACCGTTGCGCCATCTTTTGGGAGTTGAAACGGCTCTCAATGCCTATAAGTAGGACCTCTGGTCCCTTAGATGATTTTCATCTCTTCATAAGAATTTTCATTCAGAGCATTGCTCTTAGGCTTTTAAGAACTTTTCAAGTGTAAGACTCTGTTAAAACTTAGGTATAGTTTAAAACTTTTAAGAAACCAGGGTTTTACCCATTAACAGAACTTTGCTCTATATAGATCTTTGATCTAAAGAGAACCATTTTAGGGTTCCAATCATAGAGCCTTTACTCTCTAAAAGGATTTTATATTTTGATGAATTATATTATTTTTTCAGAGCAAAGCTCTCAATGTTCTCGGGGGATTTTTTTAAACTCCTTTCGTAACTGATATTGACGGGTGTCACTCCTGTCTGTAGAGCATTGCTCTCGGGGAGCTTAATTTCCTGTGCCTGTTTTGAATTAAAAATTGCTTAATCAGTCTGTCTGCTGATTTTGTTGATTTTCTTTTACAGGAGTAATGGACGCCCACATGTATGACCTTGATGAGATTATCTCTTATGGAGACATTCGCCGACTCGGCCGTTCTTAGAACCGGGAGCTCACAAACTCCGAGTGTGCCGAAATTAATGAGCCGCTTCGACACCTATAACGGTCAACTGCTTCCTCGATGCTCCCCTCTCTTGAACCTTATTGTGGGAGCAATTTGCGAAGCGCTTCCCCTATTCTTTACCGGCGTGCCGCTCAGGGCGTTAGATGCCGCCGAGAATAAGGCTAACTCGGTGTATCTGATGAACCTGATCTCGAAGAGACGGCGAGACAATCTTGTCGATCTTCTGCACTAGGCCTTTCAACAGTCCGCCATACTTGCTGCTTATCGGAAGGTGGAGGACATCAGCGGGGATCCCGACGCCCGTGCTCGCGAAAGAAAGCACACTAGGATGGTTCTCCAGGCTTGGAAAGTCCTGGACAAGGTCACTTTCGAGTTCCTCAATCCATGTCCTGGATTTGAGGTTTTGCCATTGTAATAGCATTCCAACAATGCTGTTTTTTGTTTATTGTCTTTATTGATGTAAGAATCTTCCAAGTATAAATGAAAAATCTTTTGCCTCCTTCCTTTCATTTTCTGCTTTGTTATTGGCATATTCCTTAAGTAAGCATAGCCTGTAGGTGATATAGAACATTCCATCTTGAATACTTTGGGGAGTAGTGGTGGCTCAGGAAGCAGGTTCAGATCTGCTACCTAAGGCTTTTCAACTTTATGAGCCGTGAGGGTCTCATAAAGACTTTTCTCCCTACGAGTCGAGAGGATCTCGTAGGTGTATTTTCTCCTTACGGGTCGTGAGGACTCCTAAGTGTGTTTTCTCTTGAGAGTCGTAAGGATCTCACTAGAGAATTTTCCCTCTTACAAGTCGAGAGGACTCGTAAGTGGTTGTTTCCCTCCTTGTCGAGATTCGACTTTGGAGAGTGTGGTCCGTGAATAGTATGCAAGAGTCCGTTTTGGACCGACTTGTAGGATCCCAGTGCTTAGGAAACAGTTTTTTTTAATCCCCGCTGCCTAAGGCTTTTCCTCACGAGTCGAGACGAATCGAGCATTTCTCGCAAAGACACTAATTTCCTCACGAGTCGAGACGAATCGAGCATTTCTCGCAAGAATATCCTAACGTCACAGTTAACTTCTGCTCTTTACGATAGAGGTCCGTTAGGGTCTGTGGTACTTAGGGTTTTGTCCGTCGTACCGTCACGTTGGTTGATGTATTCCTTGATAGGCAATCTTGTTGTTCGAGTAGCCTTGCGATTGTCGTGTCTCTGATCCCTTCGGGGGCTGGACAAGACGTCTTCAAGCAATCCTCCTAGGAAGTTTGACCGTCGGAAGAGTAAGCGTTAGGAATTTTGCCATGCCGCTTTTTACTTGAAATTAGGCTCATTTTGGAGAGCTCCGATGAGTCATAACCACTCCGCGCTGGTGTGGGATGATCTCCGATAGTCTTTCAGGCTTTATATGACTTGCCGTTAATATCCTGAAGCTAGGAATTTGGCCTTTTCTTCGTTTGCTGGCATTGAGTCTGTTGTATCGAGACGAATGTCGCGGTTGTCTCTACGTTGCTGGTGAACCGTCGAGATTTGGAACTAGGGATTTTGCCGTGGCTCCTTTTGGTGATGTTGCGTCTGCTGTGTCGGGACGAACGTCGAGGTAGTGACCACTCCGCACTGGTGCGAGACAATCTCCGATTGTCTTTCAGGCTTTATATGACTTGCCGTTAAGACCCTGAAGCTAGGAGTTTCGCCTTCACTTCATTTGCTGGCATTGCGTCAGTTGTATCGAGACGAATGTCGCGGTTGCCTCTAGGTTGCTGGTGAACCGTCGAGGTTTCGAACTACGGATTTTGCCGTGGCTCCTTTTGGCGATGCTGCGTCTGCTGTATCGAGACGAACGTCGAGGGGGTGACCACTCCGCACCGGTGCGATATGATCTCCGATTGTCTGTCAGGCTTTTTATGACTTGCCGTTAAGACCCTGAAGCTAGGAATTTGGCCTTCGCTTCGTTTGCTGGCATTACGTCTGTTGTATCGAGACGAATGTCGCGGTGGTGACCACTCCGCACTGTAAGTGCACGGCGGCGCCCCGGCCGTCAATCCGACGGCCAAATGCGGAAACGGTGATAAACTTTAATTTTGCGAACTTTGCAAACCGGCACCACCGCGCACTAAACCCCGGATCGGGCTATTAAACTAGATCTAGCTAACAACAAGACGGGTTAGAGATATACCGAGTGATCCGAGTCCTCCGGTCTTCTCGTCGTCGTCCCGATCTCCCGCGGAAACTCCGGTCGTCGCCTCCTTGCCGGAAGGGCACCACATCGCCTGTTTCTTTTACGGGCTCCCGCCTCTATACCGAGGCAACTCGGGCATGAAGCTGGCAAGTCGACATGCCCAAGACTTGCTGTAGGATGTGTAGAGTCTATGTCTCATTGGGGTTTTGGTTGCCAAGAAGGATGAAGAGAATCATGAACTTTGGAGAGGGTTTTTGAGAATTTGGCAAGCATGAAAATGAGATGTGAATTAATCCCTCATACAAAGTTGGGACCTCTCATTTTTCCTCCCCTCTCAAAAATGGCCGGCCATCCTTATGTGTGAGAATGGTGGAGTGATAATATAAATCAAGAGGGAGGTGATGGTAGGATAAAGCAAGTGGTGACCTTAAACAAAACATCAACCATGCTTAAAGCACAACAAAACCATACCCTCTCTTTAATGCAAAAGCATGGATGAAAGATTCTAATCCTATCATAATCAATACAATTGCAAGAAACCCCCTCCACAAATGTTATTTGCACAATTGCAAATAACCCCTCCATCGGAAAAAGTCCGGCCGGGAAAGAACAAAGGAAAACCGGCCGGAACGGAATGTAAACTGGCAACTCCAGAAAACTGGTCCCGTAATAAATTACAGGAAAACCCCGATACTGTGCATACACACCCGCATCTGTATTCCGTCTGGATACAAATGCAAAAAGACAAAATCTACACTGTACTATACTAGGATCCGGCTTAAACCAAAGCCGGCTAGTAATATCCGTCCGATCCTGATCCGTGCAATACCGCACGTATCTGATCGAATCCTGCCATATATCCATACGGCCACTAGTACAAACCGTCCGATCCTGACCCGTGCAATACCGCACGTATCTGATCGGACCCTGCCATATCTCCATACGGCCTCTATTACAAACCGTCCGATCCTGACCCGTGCAATACCGCACGTATCTGATCGGACCCTGCCATATCTCCATACGGCCTCTACAGCGTTTCGCCCGAAAGCTGAGTAACTGAAAGTGTGGTGGACTCTAAAGACTCGTCAATACTATGGTTGTGGATTTAACCACTAGCACGTCAGAGGTATAAGCCAATACATAACGGGCCACCAGCTATTGACCAAAAAGGACGTCGATGAGCGAACTCATCCTGACACCCTACTGAGCCTGTCAGTGACAATATCCGTACAGTCCGGTCCGTTCGTCTATGAGCATCGCATGTCGGGCCTAGGGGGTTGGTAAAAGTCAGACCCCCAAAAGCGGTACAAGTCGTGTCGGAGTGTAGCCCAGAACACCATGAGATACTACTGGAATACCTACCAGTAAATCTCCTGCCTTGGCCAAGGACTTCGTGTAATGGCTCTCCTAGACACAGCGCGACCTCACCCCCAATACCGGGAGAGACAAACCCCCGAAGATCCGCTCACTGCCTCCATGTGGCTCGGGACTGTACCCAACTAAAACCTGTTTGCACGACTCCTTTGAGCCGTGGTAGGGCAGTAATCAAAGCACAGTGGGAACTCACACGAGACAAATGACGATCCCCAGGTCAATGAACTAACCTGTACACATGTCACCTGGGAACTGCTATCTGACATGAGGTATAAGACCAACTAGCATGTTCCCGGCGAGTCCTGTCCGGTGTACTCATAACCCAATGAGCACCTGTATACATCTTAGGTGAACCTACTGACACCAGTGGCTTGTGAGACCGGCCACCGCCCCTCGTCGGGGTCTCGACTGTATACACTAGTCTACTCTGGAGAATCGATGCCCTGTCTCGAAACTCCCACGACTAGGGACCTTTTAAGGATGTGCTTATAGACTCCAGCTCTCACTTATATGATCGCCCTCATACTGCTGGCAGTCAAGCAAGAATCCTAGGGGCTCTATCAACGTGCAATAGCGACATGTCAGGTCACCTAAAGCAGTACACGATGATAAAGGTAAACCAGATAGCATACTATCATCTCGAGTAAGACTGTCCTACCGGGATAGGTCCTCCCTCAATCATTGCAATCACGTGCCTGTGATCCAATAATTGACTCTGAGGGCACTATCTCCAACAATCTCCCACTTGCACTCAAGGCTAATTATTGCGATGTCGCATACTCACAGCCCGTGTGATACCGAACACCCAACTCCTCTACTAGTCAGTCTCACAAATCCCGTTTGTGAAACTATTGCGTTCGAGGAATAGTCTCAGTGAGTGGATCCGCCTTGATGTTTCTTTCTATGTCTCTCTCTATATCTCAAGTTCGCGGAGAAAGCCATCTCCCGAAATGAGCAATACCTGTCTTAGAATGTCTGGATGTCTGATGGGACCTAGCTCATAAGTGAACTCCAAATCCAAACTTCTTAGACTGTATCGTCAACTGAATCTAGTCAGTATCCTGCGCCATGCCACCCTCAGTATAGCCTTGGATTACCTGTCCAAAACACTGCCCCTCGTCAGAAGGAAAACTATAACTCTGACAACCTCCTTGTCGTCCATATCACCTTGGAAGCCTGGAGTGATAACCGTCTCCTAAAGGAGGCAGCCGTTATCATATCCCTAGAACATTCACTTATGTTCTAAAACTGCTTCCGACTGTTTCTCCAGGATTGGATCAATATCAACTTATTGCATCTAGTGCAAGAACAACATCTGGTGTGGTACTTGACATCTCATGATTGACTCAATTGCCTAAGCAAGTGATCTGCCAATCATGCACATCTCTCTCTACTTTAGTCTATAAGACACCTTTAGAGAAGGTGACTCCATTACCTGCAGGTACACTACCATGCCAGGAGTCGTCCATTCTAATTACTCTTAGAATGCTGTCAAAGTACCCTGATTGGGAAACCACCCAAATCTAGATCTAAAACCATAGATCTAGTAACCAGTATGTCTGATATTGTGTCCAAGTCCCTTGTGGAGAAACCACTGTGTGACGACCAAAGTATAACCGATCGTAGTATAGGAGTTTCTTTTCCTACTCTGTGTATGTCATCCAAATACCAGGATATCACACCCTACTACCTTTTCAACAGATCCATCCCCTATTCTGATGACGTCAAACCAATGACTGTCACATCAGAAATAGATGATCTATCTCCGCTATATCTGCTTTAGTCTATAAATAGACATAAGCCTGATGTCCACCAATGCTTCCGCTGCTCCCACTGACTACGACAACCCTCTGGCAGAGTCATGTAGATGTGCACTTCTAAAGCTAGTTTAGAATGACGCTACACTCATCCTCCTGCCGGGTCTCGCAGCCTGGAACAACAATAATGGCAAGTGTGGGTAAACAAGAACTTCCCTGTCACCGTCCTTGAGGCTACCGGAGTACCTCTCGGGTGCCTGAAGTTACCCACCGTATCTGCGGAGTGGCCAATGGAATGTCAAATCAGATTGAATCTTTAGGTTCCTTATCAAATCTTCAGTAATCGTTTGCGGTTCTGGAATCACTTCCAGTTCTACCATACTCCCACTACTGTTTTTGAAAAAATCCATTTTTAATAAAACTGTGGCGAGTCTAGAACAATATTTCTATTGATCTGCCAGATGGTAGAAAATCAACCCTCGTCATAGCCTGGGTCAACCCACAAACAGCCATTACAGAAACGTGCCTTGAGTTATCCAGAGTCTGGTTTTAATCATAAGCCGGACAACTCCCCGTACCTTAACAATGTTAAGATATGAACTGTACTATATCCAATATAGAACCAGAGGCACTGATTTAATTGAACCAGATTCAAATCATGCAGCTATCTCCAGTGCATGTCAACTAAATGGAAGGAGGCCGATCAGCGTTACTTAACTTAGGAATACTTCCAATTATGAGTAACCTGAAAGAGAAGCAATTTCTCTTTATCATTACTATCAACTGAATACCATACACAAGTATCTACATCTTCGATCACTTTGAAGAATCCCGATACTTGCTATACCTGGTTCTCTACTCTATTCAAATACCTATAACTCCTCAAAACTTAGACCCTGTGTTTCTACGAAACACATGTCTAAGAACTAGAGAAGTTAAAAGTAAACAGAATATAGTATGAGGACCAACCCCTCTGTCCTAATGGACACTGGACAACATACAATACTCTGTATAAGTCTGCCGAGTCTAACAACTCTTTCACTGTGTGTCGTAGGTTGAAAACTGTACTTATGGTTAAGAAGAATTACATCGCTGTTTAATGCTCCTTACCTAACCATCCATTGATATAGGTAAATATCATCGACATAATATCAAAAGGTATATCTCACTCTATGAAAATAGACGTACAGATATATCAATTTGAAATTGGTGCACAATAGCGGATATTCAAAACCAAACATTTGCCGACCGGCAAACAGCCCAGGTGATCTCCTCAAATATCACCGATTACAACGAATCCCGATATAATGAGGATGATCACCCAATTCCCAATAACTTACTCCCTCTCATCATCTGTAAAACCATACAGATGTGAGAATCAAACCTGGTAAATACATACCCTGGAGCAAGTGTCTAATCGGGAAATCAGTTTTCTTTTAACAGTACACAGTGAAACTGAAACATTGAAATGTTTCGTTGGGGTATCCCGGTATTCCTAGTAATGCCTCTACCATTATCCAGATTCACAACTATAACCGTATAATTCTTTGCCACCTCTCCAAATCCCTTTATATGTCTTTAGTCGTTACCTTCTGTACACCCCTTAAGCCAAATGGTTTTCTTCCTTCCCTACCGTTCGGCACCAGCCTATAGTTTGGAAGAAGACTATCCAATAAGCATAAAGGGTGTACTGTCCTAATCTTAGGAGCATTCGCAATGCGAGAGAAGGTGAGGATAAAAGACACCTGAATAAACCTTATTCCTATTTCTCCTGAACCAGAATCCATCCCCGAACTGGAACAAGTTCCTTTCAAGTTCGTATATAACCATACGATGGAGTATCCAAATAAACTGTGGATCTTCGTAGTGATACGGAGTGTCCTGGAGAAATACAAAGGTGATTTAGGATTGGCGAAGAAATACTTGGTTTGGTCGTGAATACCAGTCGCAATTTACTTTGCCCTCTTACTAATCCCTTGCTTTGTCTTAATCTTAATACCTTCTGCATACCATTTATGCTAATTGGTCTTCTTCATTCCACACTGTTCGGCACCAGCCTAAAGTTTGGAAGAAGACTATCCAATTTGCGTAATAGGTGTACTATCTCCTAAACTAAGGAGTACTCGCAACCTGAGAGAAGGTAAAAAGGAAAAAACAACTGAATAATACTATCCGTTTTCTCCAGAACCGGAAACCTTCCTCGAATTCCTTCGAGTTCGTATCTAACCATACGATGGCTTTGTCCAATGGAAGTGGACGTTCGCAGTAATACGGGGTGTCCTGGAGAAAAGGGTAAAAGTAGGAGTGGCAATGAGGTCTGCAACTCTGACAATCCAAAAGTCAGTGTTAAGAAGGTTCGGTCAACTTGGTCACTGAGTCATAGTCTTAGGGTCGGGTCAATGGTCGCTGCCAGAGAGAGAGAGAAAAGAAACACTCAGCGTGCACTCTAACCTAGATCAGAATGGTTATCCCTTTATCTAATCTGGAAACCTCCCACTGTACCTCAAATTCTCCTCCAAACCTGAAAGAAGAATTAGTCGGGGTCACCCGAGGAGTAAACCAACTCATCAGTGGGAATCGGGATCCAACTATCATTGCATGATAACGTGACGGAATCCGCTCACGGTACCACACTCCAGAAGGTATGCGCATATCTGGCAAGTTTCAGTTCTTTTGAAACTCCCGATGTGGATTTTTACCCCATGCTCTTATGACCTTGATTAAGGCCAACAAATCTTAAGTCACATGTCAAGTTCTACCCGTCATTGTCCAGGTTGATTTGAACCCACCCGTACAAGCCCTTGACTAGGGCCAACAAGGCTATACGACTGTCCCAAATCAACGCATCTATCTATGCAACATATGAATACCCAATAGCTACCAAACACTGTGCCTTGACTAAGGCCAACAAACACAGCTTGAATACTATTGACTACCCATATGAAACGACGGAGGGCTACGAATGGTTTCTGGCGAAAACCTTTAACGTAATGAACTTGATATCGTTGAAGGAACGGATAGCTTTTTAGAAAATATAGTGACGAAAACCTTTACTAAAGAGGTCACTCCCGGTGAAGGGATCTCGGCTCTTTCCCCGTAGAATGGGGTGCTGGATATTCATAACCGAATATCACTGTGCAAAGCAAAAGTAATCGGCTATAGTGAAGTTAATGCCCTGACGCAAACTTCTGTCCAAGGGGTCACTCCCGGTGAAGGGATCTCGGCCCTTGCCTCGTCGACTGAGGAGCAGGATATTCCAAATGAATACCACGACGCAAAACAAAAGTGAACGTCCTTGCAATAATAGCTTTTTGAAAAGTGTTCCAACAACATCAGATTAGGTTTGTTTAACTTGCATTGATCCGAATCAATGCAGTCCCATCAATTGATCACACCACAAAGAACGAAAATATACTGACGTACGTATATGCCATCCGCATTCGCCACTGGGTCCCGTCATCACCCGTTAGGTTAGCTAACTAACGGCAGAGCGGGGACTGGACTAGCGCGGATGAAAAACATATACAACATCTACTAATATATATACCAATATATAGTATTTCGCTCAAGGCGTGAATAAAATGCAACATCACAGAAATGTACAGCATCACAGAACAATACAGATATCTGGGATCCCCGGGTTTCACAGAGCCACTACTGAAACCCGACGTTCCCATGGTCGTGTGGATAGCCTGTGCAATGAAATCCTAGACCCCTACGGGCGCGGCAAGTCACCCGCCAAAACCTGAAGCGAGGCAGTCCCTTTCAGCACCGTGAATGGACCACCCAGCACTTCACGGAATCCGGTAACTTGGGCACCCCTCCTGGGTCAACCTGTACCCCCTACGAGTGCGTCGAATAGCTCGCCAATCCTGGAGTGAAGCCCCCTCCGTCCCAATGCCATGAGATGCGGGCTTGTTGCCTTCTAGAACCCGGCTATCCGTGCACCCCTCCGCGGGGTAACCCTAGTACAGAAAGTAAAATATACATACAACGGGTACATCGACCGCAACCAGGTCGTGCCCCAAAAGAATAATACAATCAGGCAGTGACGGCAGTCCACATGTCGGACGCTCGCCCCGCAATAACAAATGTACATAATACAACAAAACTGTACTAGCATTGCATCCAGGCTATCCCCCACGACCGATCCGCAACATCACAGCAAAATCACAGAACATCAACGTGAAAATCACGTTCGCAAATCCGTCTAACCGGGCTATAGCAGTTAGACTGGATTTACCGATCAAGTGACATTCACGGTCGCAGATATAATGTAAATACTGTGAAATAATGTGTTTAAAATATCCGATCGATCAAAAAATTAACAAGTGGGCCCCCAAGCAATACTGTAGCACTAACAGAAATTCTGGGCCCAATTTTAATATTCCAAAACCCCTATTTTTAGCCCACAAGCCCACTGCAAAAAAACGATCACATGATCTCTCATTATTGCGGCGGATCCGCGGCCTAGTAAAGGTTAATGGCCGCGGATCCGCGCTCTTGAAGAGGGATCATGTTGTCGAATTTTCCCAGTGTTCTTAGAACTCTCTGCACATCATTCTGAGACAACCTGAAAAATTTTTAGACTTCAAAAAATTTCAACAGAAACTGATGTGAAGGAAAATGCAAGTTTTGGAATTTTGGTCGATCGGAAATGCAAAACACATCAAACGAAGCTAGACGAAGTTAATGGCGAGGCTCTGATACCACTGTAAGTGCACGGCGGCGCCCCGGCCGTCAATCCGACGGCCAAATGCGGAAACGGTGATAAACTTTAATTTTGCGAACTTTGCAAACCGGCACCACCGCGCACTAAACCCCGGATCGGGCCATTAAACTAGATCTAGCTAACAACAAGACGGGTTAGAGATATACCGAGTGATCCGAGTCCTCCGGTCTTCTCGTCGTCGTCCCGATCTCCCGCGGAAACTCCGGTCGTCGCCTCCTTGCCGGAAGGACACCACATCGCCTGTTTCTTTTAAGGGCTCCCGCCTCTATACCGAGGCAACTCGGGCATGAAGCTGGCAAGTCGACATGCCCAAGACTTGCTGTAGGATGTGTAGAGTCTATGTCTCATTGGGGTTTTGGTTGCCAAGAAGGATGAAGAGAATCATGAACTTTGGAGAGGGTTTTTGAGAATTTGGCAAGCATGAAAATGAGATGTGAATTAATCCCTCATACAAAGTTGGGACCTCTCATTTTTCCTCCCCTCTCAAAAATGGCCGGCCATCCTTATGTGTGAGAATGGTGGAGTGATAATATAAATCAAGAGGGAGGTGATGGTAGGATAAAGCAAGTGGTGACCTTAAACAAAACATCAACCATGCTTAAAGCACAACAAAACCATACCCTCTCTTTAATGCAAAAGCATGGATGAAAGATTCTAATCCTATCATAATCAATACAATTGCAAGAAACCCCCTCCACAAATGTTATTTGCACAATTGCAAATAACCCCTCCATCGGAAAAAGTCCGGCCGGGAAAGAACAAAGGAAAACCGGCCGGAACGGAATGTAAACTGGCAACTCCAGAAAACTGGTCCCGTAATAAATTACAGGAAAACCCCGATACTGTGCATACACACCCGCATCTGTATTCCGTCCGGATACAAATGCAAAAAGACAAAATCTACACTGTACTATACTAGGATCCGGCTTAAACCAAAGCCGGCTAGTAATATCCGTCCGATCCTGATCCGTGCAATACCGCACGTATCTGATCGAACCCTGCCATATATCCATACGGCCACTAGTACAAACCGTCCGATCCTGACCCGTGCAATACCGCACGTATCTGATCGGACCCTGCCATATCTCCATACGGCCTCTATTACAAACCGTCCGATCCTGACCCGTGCAATACCGCACGTATCTGATCGGACCCTGCCATATCTCCATACGGCCTCTACAGCGTTTCGCCCGAAAGCTGAGTAACTGAAAGTGTGGTGGACTCTAAAGACTCGTCAATACTATGGTTGTGGATTTAACCACTAGCACGTCAGAGGTATAAGCCAATACGTAACGGGCCACCAGCTATTGACCAAAAGGGACGTCGATGAGCGAACTCATCCTGACACCCTACTGAGCCTGTCAGTGACAATATCCGTACAGTCCGGTCCGTTCGTCTATGAGCATCGCATGTCGGGCCTAGGGGGTTGGTAAAAGTCAGACCCCCAAAAGCGGTACAAGTCGTGTCGGAGTGTAGCCCAGAACACCATGAGATACTACTGGAATACCTACCAGTAAATCTCCTGCCTTGGCCAAGGACTTCGTGTAATGGCTCTCCTAGACACAGCGCGACCTCACCCCTAATACCGGGAGAGACAAACCCCCGAAGATCCGCTCACTGCCTCCATGTGGCTCGGGACTGTACCCAACTAAAACCTGTTTGCACGACTCCTTTGAGCCGTGGTAGGGCAGTAATCAAAGCACAGTGGGAACTCACACGAGACAAATGACGATCCCCAGGTCAATGAACTAACCTGTACACATGTCACCTGGGAACTGCTATCTGACATGAGGTATAAGACCAACTAGCATGTTCCCGGCGAGTCCTGTCCGGTGTACTCATAACCCAATGAGCACCTGTATACATCTTAGGTGAACCTACTGACACCAGTGGCTTGTGAGACCGGCCACCGCCCCTCGTCGGGGTCTCGACTGTATACACTAGTCTACTCTGGAGAATCGATGCCCTGTCTCGAAACTCCCACGACTAGGGACCTTTTAAGGATGTGCTTATAGACTCCAGCTCTCACTTATATGATCGCCCTCATACTGCTGGCAGTCAAGCAAGAATCCTAGGGGCTCTATCAACGTGCAATAGCGACATGTCAGGTCACCTAAAGCAGTACACGATGATAAAGGTAAACCAGATAGCATACTATCATCTCGAGTAAGACTGTCCTACCGGGATAGGTCCTCCCTCAATCATTGCAATCACGTGCCTGTGATCCAATAATTGACTCTGAGGGCACTATCTCCAACACGCACTGGTGCGAGATGATCTTCGATTGTCTTTCAGGCTTTATATGACTTGCCGTTAAGACCTGAAGCTAGGAATTTGGCCTTCTCTTCGTTTGTTTTGTCATGTCCGAATCCTGTTGGAGGAAGGACGCTGTAGTGACATCTCGTCTGCTGTATTGAGACGAACGTCGAGGTGGTGACCACTCTGCGCTGGTGTGAGATGATCTCCGATGGTCTTTAGGTTTTATATGAGTTACCGTCAAGACCCTGAAGCTAGGAATTTGGCCTTCGCTTCGTTTGCTTTGGTGCGTCCGAATCCTGCTGGAGGAAGAATGCTGGGGTGACATCCCGTCTGCTATATCGAGTCGAATGCTGACGTGGAGTTGGGATTTTTCCATCACTCCGCTTTGTTTTGACCGTGAGGTCTTTTGTCGGTGTTGTATCCGTATCTTGCTGGACTGCGAAGGAACGCCGTTGTTAACATCTCGTCTGCTATATCGAGACGAATGTTGAGGTGAAGCTGGGATTTTGCCGTCGCTTCGTTTTGTTTCGACCGTGAGGTCTTTTGTTGGCGTTGTATCTATATCCTGTTGGACTGCGAAAGAACGCCGTTGTTGATATCGCGACTGCTGTATCGAGACGAGTGTTGAGGTGAAGTTGGGATTTTGCTGTCGCTTCGCTTTATTTCATCCATAAGGACTTTTGTCGGCGTTGTATCCGTATACTGCGGGACTGCGGAGGAACGCCGTTGTTGACATTGCGTCTGCTGTAACGAGGCGAATGTCGAAATGATCTCTAGGTTGTCTGTGAACCATCGAGACTTGGAACTATGGACTTTGCCATGGCTCTGAGATTGATTGTCGCATCCGAATCCTACTGGAATGAGGAGGAACGCTGTTGTGGGTCTCCAGGCTGTAGATTTGGCCGTCGAGATTTGGAACAGGGAATTTGCTATGGCTCCGTTTCGTTGTGTCGCCTCCATGCCCTGCTGGCATAAGAAGGAACATCGTTGCTGATTCTTAGGCTGTACATATTGCCGTTAAGATTTGGAACTAGGGACTATACCGCGGCTCCGTTTCGTTGCGACTCTGAGGTCGGTTGTTGACGCCATGTCTGCATCTGGTTGGAGAGACGAAGAACGCCGGTGTTGATCTCTAAGTTGTCGATGTTGACGCCGAGACCCTGAAGCTAGGGATCTTCCCCTACTTCATTTGTTGATATTGTGTCTGCAATATTGTGGCAAATGTTGAGGTTGTCTTTAGGTTGTCTATGAACCGTCGAGATTTGGCTTCGCTTTCTGATGGAGCCTGTCGAGAAGGTATGGTTCCTCCTTTGTTTATGCCCCTGGATTGTATACAGAGATCGATATGATCTCACCTGTAGGGCAAAAGTTTCATTCATTTTTTATATTATTATTTTATTTCCGCGATACTCTATCATTTCAGCTTTTATATCGCGAAGGTTGCGATTACCCAATCATTTCGGCTATTTTTCGCGGTGCCCAATCATTTCGGCTATTTTCCTTTTTTACTCGCTGCTTTTTATTGCGAGCTGCCCAATCATTTCGGCTGTTTTTTTTATATTTTACTCGCTGCTTTTTATTGCGAGTTGCCTAATCATTTCGGTTATTTTTTTTATTTTACTCGCTGCTTTTTATTGCGTGTTGCCCAATCATTTCGGCTGTTTTTGTATGCACACATTTTTACTTGCTGATTTCGTTGCAAGTTGCCCCATCATTTCGGCTATTTCATATGCATGTGTGGTTTGCTGTCTTTTCGCCGCAAGTTTGGGATTAGACACCCATTTCGGTATCAGCACCGCTACAACTGGGATGTTGCCAGGAGCGAATCATCATTTGCCTCTGACGATGTTGAACAAAGGTGGCTTAGTAAACAGGGTTAAGATCCTGCCGACTAAGGCTTTTGACTTCATGAGCTGTAAGGGTCTCACAAAGGTATTTCTCCCTACAAGTCGTGAGGATTTCGTAAGTGTGTTTATCCTTAGGAATCGTGAGGATTCCTAAGTGCATGTTCCCCTGTAAGTCGTAAGGATCTAACAAAATGGTTTTCTCCTTATAAGTCGAGAGGACTTACAAGAGTTGTTCACCATATGGACATATCCCTAGTCACGGGTGGGACTTTGCTGGGGAAATGTTTATTCGCGCCCGTGGATTGTATACAAGGGTCAGTATCGAGCCACTTGTAGGGCAATATCGAAGGTTGTGGGGGTTGCTTAAGAACAGGTTCAGGTCTCTGTAAGTTAAGACTTTCAAATCTTATGAGCCGTGAGGGTCCCATAAGAGATTTCTTCTTACGAGTCGTGAGGATCTCGCAAGTGTAATATCTCCATAGGGATCGTGAGGATCTCTAAGTGTGTTTCTCCCTTGTGAGTCGTAAGGATCTCACGCAGGTGGTTTCTCCTTATAAGGTCGAGAGGATCTTATAAGTGTCCTTTAACGAGGTTGCGCTCTTTCGGGTTTTCACAAACACTCGCCGGTAGCCCTGCTGTTTTTACTCATGGAGCCCTTCTGGGTTTTCATCCGTGCCCATTTTGCTTATGGACATACCGTCTTCTTTTTATTTTTATTTTTTTAATTTTTTTTTCTAACAAAGTTGCGCCCTTTCAGGTTTTCACAAAACTCGCCGGTATCCCTGCTGTTTTTACTCACGGAGCCCTATTGGGTTTTCATCCGTGCCCATTTTGCTTATGGACATACTGTTTTCATATTTTTTTATATTTTTTTTATTCTTTTTTTTTACCACGTCAGCCTGGGGATGTCGCGGGTTGGTCGTAGTTTATCGACGTTTCGATCATAGGTCAACGTATGACTACGCAGCTAAATTTTGCCGCAAATCTTCACATGTTTTGTGTTGGAGGTGGATTCCTTGAAGCGAGGACTGAAGGCGATTTCTTCGTCAGAGTCGCTTCCAAAGGTGATAACTTGCGATCCCTTGGTGTCGGCTATGTGACAGTTGCCAGCTGTTCTTTCGTGCTCATCTATCGTGCTTTTCCGTTCCCGACGATCCTTACGCTTCACTCATTGAACGTGTCGTCGATGGGCAACATATCCCCGCTACCAGTTTTTAAAGGCCATGCACTTCTCGGTGGGGTATGCAATCCTCTGATGGTATAAACAGAAGTTAGGATGTATATCCGCTTCATCAAGACGTATATTGCCAGGGGAATTTCCTTTGAGAGAGGGCAACTTCATTCCCATTGCCAGGGCCCTAGCGAATTGATTCCTTACTTTGATCTTGCTTTTGCTGGCGATAGGGATGCTTTGCTCCATTCGGGGAGTCTCGACCTTTTCCTCCAGTCGTTGGCGTTTGGCCTTTTCAAATATAGCCAGTTCATGCTCTCGATTGGCTTTGCTTTCCTAACGGGCTTCATTTAGGAATGCATCAATCATTTCGTCTGATGGTCCTAGAAGTTCTGGTTCGGGACTTGCCCCCAGTTTCTCTGTGCAAGAAGCCTTTTCATCGTCTGTAAACGAGTGAGAGATCACATGACAACTTGCTACGTAACTCTCAAATTCATCCGACGAGCTTTCTCCATCATCTTCCTCCTGAAAGACGTGGCTGAGGAACTCTTAGAGCGTGATGGGAGTCCGCGCCTTCTGATTATATTCCTCCAGCGCGTCGATCTGTTTTTGCAGGCTCTTGCGCTTGTCACTGGGCTTCACGGCCTTTTTGGACTTCTTCTTCTTTCTCGAAGATTTTGACGGCTGAGAGTGAGCATTTTGGCTATCACCTATCTTTGGAGTCGGGCGCGGCTTCAGCATCCTCTTGATGATCTCAGGTTCCAACGGGTTCTTCTATCTGATCGCCGGGTATGTCTGGAGATCATTCAGCATCTTTTTGGTTTTGGCCGAAAGGGCCACCTCCCATGGGGCTTCTTCAACAAAAGAACAAGTTGCCCCCAGCGTGCCCGTCTTGTTTGGAGTGTGCGGCTGTGGTGGGTTTATTTTCCACTTTTTAGACAGCGCAAACTTTCCTTGTAGGTACTGATCCTCGATCCATCCCTTAAAGACGAAGCAATCCTCGATCGGGTGACTTACCTTTTGGTGGTAAGGGCAATAATTAGGATTATTCACCTCGCTGGGTTGCGGTGGTCTCCTTGGATTCGAGAGATAGATAAGCCTATTGTGCATCGCCAGCTCGAACAGCCTCTTCGTTTTATCCCGCGGGAATGAGTAAGGGCGCTTCATTTTCTCATTATAATACCGCCGTCTCTCTTCCAGTTGATCCGCTAGACTTGGGGCACTAGGCTGTTGTTGGGTGTTCGCAACGAAGGTCGCCTTCTCTTTACCCTTGTCGTTTCGGGGTTCCGGCTTCGGAGGAGACGGTCTGTGACCCATTTGATCCATCTGGGCTAGCTTGTCAATTAAAGCCTGGAACGTGGTCGGTTTAAAGAACATCATGAACTGTGAGATGGTCGGTTGCGGATCAAGGGTGCCCACGAACATGCCCCCCGCTGGTGCTTCTTCGATACGTTGTTCGCACTTCGACCACAGATTCTGCAATCGTGTTGCGTATTGAACCCAATTTTCGCCTGGCTTCACCCTGGCATTAATCAGTGCTGTTATCGGGGTGCGTTCACTAGCACCCGCGAATCATTGTGTAAATAGTAACTCCATCTCCGTAAATGTTTTGACAGAGTCGTTAGGTAGCTCCGAATACCATTCAAAGGCCGTTTCTGCCAAGCTGTCTACGAATTGGCGAAGTAACAGTTTGTCATCGCCTCCAGTGTTGCCGCATAAGGCCCTGAATTGAGCGACATGCTGATGTGGATTCTTTGTCCCTTTATACACATGAAATTTAGGGATCGCATATCCCGGCGGGTAACTGATTTGGTCATACCAGCCCGGATTGGGTCGTCCAGTTCTAACAATTTGCCCGGCCGCTTCATTCGCCTGGTGAGCTCGTATCTGTTGAGCTATATAGTCGTCTAGTGCAGCTTTGGAAACGGTTTCCTCCTTGGCTGCTAAAAGGGCTGGAGGAGGATTAAATGTCTCCCCTTCGTCGTCTCCAACAATGATCGGAAGGTCTTCAGCTGGAGGGTCCGGCTGTAACATCATCCCTACCATATCTTGAAAGAGGAGCGCCATTTGTTTTATGTTAGTCGCTTGCTCTGTGGTTTCTTTGTCCTTCTTTTTGAGGACTCTGCGTAAGAAGTCAGCATCGGTTTCTTGCTCGTGACGCTATTCTGATGATGCCTCCGAGCTTTCTTTTGGCCTGGTAAGTGCAGCCATTGCAGTCATCATTTCCTGAAGCTTCTGTTGCTGCTCCTGGGCTTTTGTCACGGATCAGGTGAGCGGTCGGTGACCCATCGAAGCGCGGCTATCCTCTTTCCCGGATGCCATATAAATAGTATGCACCCCTATACCCCCAGCCTTGGGGCGTTTGTGCTCAGCGCTTTTACAGTTCGTCATGTTCACAGGGGCTTTTTGCGGCCTCCTTTTCTTTTGAGTGATTGACGTTGAGGGAGCCGTTGCAGTGGGCACCCATCCAGCTATTACTTTTTCTGGCTTGACAGAGTAGTCCTTCTCCTGCCGAACCTTTATCTTTTTCTGTCGGCGGAGATAGTCTTGATCTATTACGGAGTCTTGGACCCATCGCCAGACTTTGTAAATTTGAGAGGACAGCCGTTGAGGGGGCTGCTCTGGCTTTGTTTCTGTAGCATTCTTCACAGGTGAAGGAGTTTTCTTCAGCACTGCAGTAGGAGAGTTTCTGCGCACCTTGTTGAGCAGTTCAAAGCTGTTCTCGGTTGGAGCAGCAGCATCGATCCCCACCGTTGGAGCTGGTGGAGTAAATCCAGAGGGAGAGCTGTCCCCAGCCTTCCTTACCCGGCGCCAGTGACGACGGAGAGCATGTCGCGCCATTGGAGTTGGTCTAGCTGTAGGGGTGACCTCCTCATGCCCCCTGTGTTGGTCAGAATTTGCTGGTATCAGCCTTTTAAAGACCGACGTCCGTTGAATGGGGACGGTCAACTTATCAAAAGCAGACTTCCGAATAGGGAAGCAACCTTGATGATTTCGCCTGGAACGGGAGTAGGGATGGCTATCCGCTTCGGGATAACGCCTTCTGGTATTGCAGGCTTCTTTATGGGCCTATTGGAGCTCTGGCCTAGTCTGTTAAAAATTGAGGCAGGGGAGTTGGGCGACCCTTTGAGAGGGACCGCGGTAGTTGTAAGCCGATCAAAGACCGACTTCTTTGGAGCTTCTTATGACGGCACAGGGGCGTTGAAGCTCATGGGTGGGAGCATGGTCCCAAAGAATAGTCCAGTGGTGGCTTAAGTTACTTGCTCCACTGGCATGGCGAAGATGGAGGCCGCTTGGGGCCCATAAGTCACTCCTCCAGCAAGGACGGAGTGAGAGTTGCAGTTGCAGGTAGTGCAGTTTGAAACCATTGATCTTCTGTTTTCTGCACGGAGCAAGACACAAAATCTTAGTACCTCGAATCCACAGGCAACCACAACAAACCGCGATTCGTTCGCGAACATGACATACGAAGTGTGGAGTGGAAAGAGGAAGAGGTCCCACCGGGCGTGCCAGAATCTGCTCCCCTTCGAATGACGGCGCGACGAGAGACGTCTTGCCTGAGATTCGGGGCAGATGCTATTTGGTTTTATCCGTCCACCTCTCTGAAGATGCCAAGTTGATTTATGGCACCGTGTATCGGAGGTTTAGACGGATGCGGCCGATGTAGCAGACTTTGTCAGATTCCCCCTCGCTTGAGGGGTTTTTGATTGTGGGGACGCTCTTCCCTGCAGACACAAGCCTCTGCAGTTAATTACGCTACCGCATTGCGGTAACAACTTTCTCCTTCTCCAGATGTTTACTTCGTGTCATGGGTGTTTGTTTTGTTTGTTGTTGCCCGTGGATTGTATACGGAGACTAATTTATGTTGTCGCCCGTAGGACGTGGATTAGATTTGGGTTTGGGGTTTTGGTTTAAGGATACGTTAGCAATATTTGAGACTAAGATCAACTTAAACATTCGTTAAGGATACGTTAGTCTGATTTGAGACTAAGATCAACTTAACGGGATCGTTTAGATCCAACAAAAGAGCATTTGGGGGCTCTATTGTTCTAGTTTAGGGACATAGTGGTCCATTGAATGTATGGCCATCGGGACCCGTCACCTCTCTGACGACGTTGAAGGATTACAACGACAGATATCACAGGAGTTCAGAGATGTACCCTTGAACCAAAGTTGATTAGGAGATCTATAGTCCAATTTGGGACTAAAGTCTGTTTGAAGGTTTTGGTTTAAGGATACGTTAGCCATATTTGATGCTAAGATCAACTTAAACGTTTGTTAAGGATACGTTAGTCTAATTTGAGACTAAGATTGACTTAACAAGATCGTTTAGATCCGACAAAAGAGCATTTAGGCTCTATTGTTCTAGTTTAGGGACATAGTGGTCTCTTGCCAGTTTAGGAACATGGTGGTCCATTACCAGTTTAGGGACATGGTGGTCCAAGGCCATTTTAGGGACGTAGTGGTCCAACATTCCCATATTGGGGACGAATATTGGTTTAAGGACGCATTAGTCCATGAGTTTAAGGACCCCACAGTCCGTTGCAATGTGTGGTTGTCGGGACCCGTCACCTCTCTGACGACGTTGAAGGATTACAACGACAAATATCAGAGGAGTTCAGAGATATACCCTTGAACCGGGTGTAAATTGATTTGAGAGAGCAGTTGTGCTCGGTTCAATTTAATTTGAGGACATACGGCCAGAATTGGGTTAAGTCCATTTGAAAATGTTTAACATTTTGTTCATGATTGGCCTGTTTAGGCCTTTGCTTGGGCTCTGTCCTTTTTTAAAATAATGCACAGCATTGGGCTTTTTAATTAAATGCACAGCATTTAGATTAGGCCTGTTAGGCCTTTTAATTGGGCTCTGCCCCTTTTTAATAATGCATAGCATTTGTTTTGGTCTGTTAGACCTTTTAATTGGGCTTTGCCCCTTTTTAATAATGCAAAGCATTTAATGTTCTGACAGTGCGCCACGTGGCTTGTCAGGCGCTTTGCGACAATTAATGAGCGCAAGGCGCAAGCGCATGTGGAGGTGACACGTGTCACGCTCTGGTGAGCGCAAGTCTGTTAGCGCAGTGCGCTGCGCCAGTGCGCTGCTGACAACATCCGCTTATGCCATCTGCATTCGCCACTGGGTCCTGTCATTCACCCATTAGGTTACTTAACTAACGACAGAGCGGGGGCTGGGCAAGCGCGGATGCAAAACATAAGCAACGTCTACTAGATATCATATATAGATATTGTACATTCGTCAGACGCAATAATAGGCATTCCAGATCACAGATGAACATATTGGATATTCTAGGAATCCGCGTTTCGTTTGAGCCTGCAAAAAAAGACGGCTTACACGGTCGCGATGAATAGCCAAACCCCACCCTAGACCCCTACGTGTGCGGCAAACTACCCTCCTAGTACCTGAAGTGAAACAGTCTCCCTCAACAACGTGAGTAGGCCATTTAACACTTCAAAGTACGCGGTAGTTTGTGCACCCCATCTTGGTTCTATCCTAGGAGCATAAAACAGTAAATGAAATAATACAGCGGTGGCTACAACCTTAACCCGGATGTGCCCCGCAAAAGAATATTACAACATATTATAATTTACATCAAATGAAAGATAAAATCCCTCATCTCACATCCCCGGCTATTCATCCACGACGATCTAATAGAGTTCATATACGCAAACCAATATCCATCACAGAAATGTGCAACCCCAACTAACCGACATACTAGCAATTAGCGGAGGTTTACGAACACATTAAACATCACAGAAAATACCCGATTAGCAGATAACTTAGAATTTCGATCGAAAACTTTTTTCCGTGTCTACCCCAAATGCAAGCCAGCACTCAAAAGACCTGGGTAGATACCAAATATACAGGAAAACAGAACACCCAAAAATAAGAGAAACTGTGGAAAAAACGAGCCAATTCCGGCTTGACTCGGCCGCGGATCCGCGGCAGATTGCACCAATCCGCCGCGCTTCCACGGTCGTCTAGCTGAGTTAGGAACTCGTGTTTCTACAGTATTCTTATAATTCCCTACCATGAATTTTCATGCCTCTGAAATAATTTTTTCGACAGGTTTAAAATCGACAGAAACTTGAGGGATCCGGGGTTAAGTTTTCGGGTTTTTCCGACGATCGAAGTTCTAATAAGTTGCTAACAAGCTAGTAAAAGTTTAGTAGGCTCTGATACCATTGTAAGTCCATGTCACGCACCCCATGTATTCGCGGGGAGGCGGAATATATGAAAATTAATTATCAAAGCTTCGTAACACGGACTTGAGCACACAAATCCTGTCTAAACCATTACTAGCAAACAAAGAGAGGTTTAACTACTTGGATTCGAAGTTATATCTCACGTTACATGTCCTTCGGGTCTTCATGGCTGTCCTCCACCTATCGTCGGCTCTATAGAACATGGGTACCTCAACGGCCTCCTCGAGTCAAAGACGATCCACCCGAGAGTCTATAGACCAAGCTCCTATCTCGAATCTGAGATAACTGCGGCTTCTAGTTTGCTAATTTAGAAGTCCTAAAGAGTGTAGAGTATTTAGATGGAGTACTAAGTTACTTTAAACCCTAGGATTCTCAACACATGAGAGTTTTTAGGGTTTGATGAAGAAGATGAAGACTTGAGGGGAGAGAGAGTGTTTGTCATAATCCAATGAATTATATATCATGCTTGAATAATATGAAGCATACAAATATTTCTCTTGATCAAATCAAGATAATATCTAGCATGCTTCATTTAATTCAAATGGTGAATCACCTCATGTGTCATGAATCATTTAATGTAAACCTACACCTTATCCTCTACCTCATTTATTTTAAATCTAAAAAGAAATAAACACAAATGAGTCACCTCCTTCTAGAAGCTTCCCGACAAATTACGAGACTGCCCCTCCCATCCGTATTTCCAAAAAACACGGATAAACTGAGACTGAATAAATCCATCTGTATAATACTAGAAACTGGCTTAAACCAAAACCCGCTAGTATTATCTGCCCGATCATAGTACGTGCAAAAGTGTACATAAGTGATCGCGGCCCTGCAGTAAAACCATACGGCCTCTACACCTTTTGTCCGGTGCAGGAAAACTCTCTGTGTGGGATTCTAAAGACTCGACACTACGATGGCAGTGGGTTTAACCACAGGTCGCAAGTGGTACTAGATATACGTAACGGTCCCCCGGTAGATGTCGATAAGAAGGTCGATGAGTAAACCCATCCGAACTCTTACTGAGCCTGTATGTGACAATCTCCGTACAGTCCGGTATGTTCGTCTAAGACTATCGCATATCGGACCTAGGGGGCGGCAAGCATCAGTCCCCTAATAGCGGTATAAGTCGTGTCGGAGTGAAGCTCATTACACCTTGAGAAACTACTGGAACACTTACCAGAAAATCTCGCTTGCCCTGGCCAGGGACCTGCGTAATGGCTCTCCAAACACAGCGCGATATCAACCCTCAATACCGGGAGAGATGAATCCTATTTAACCGCCACTTCCTTCAAGTGCTTCGGGACTATACCCAACTACCACCTGTTTGCACGACTCCTTTGAGCCATGGTAGGGTAGTGATCTAAGTACAGTGGGAACACACTCGAGGCATAGTAGCAGTGTCAAGTCTACGGACTAAGCTGTACTCATGTCACCTGGGAACTGTAATCTGACGATGGGTATAATTCCAACCTGCAGTTCCCGGCGAGTCCTGTCCGGTGTACTCGTAACCTAACGAGCACCTGCATACTATCTACAGTACGACATACTGATGGCTGTGGGACAGACCATCTCCCGACCTGGGATGAGAAGTGTATACACCAGTCTACTCCGGAGTATCGATGCCCCGTCTCGATAATCCTATGACCAGGGACCTGTATAGGATGTGCTTGTAGACTACCCAGCCCCTATTAGTGTGACTGCCATCACAACCCTGGTAATCAATCAAAGATCCTAAAGGCTCTACTAATATGTATAAGCGATATGTTAAAAGAAACACATGCACATATTAAAGTAGATACAAACCAAGTAGCATACTACCATTTTTAGCAATACTGTTAATACAACTATGAATATCCCAAGCTTCCATTAAGTAATATACAATCCAGCATGATACAAAAATGGCCTCTAGGGCATATACACTAACAACAAGGGTCGACATTGGACCACTTGTAGGGCAGTCTGTGGATTGTGATGGCTTAAGAATAGGTTCAGATCCCTATTACTTAAGGCTTTTGAATCCTATGAGCCGTGAGGGTCTCATAGAGGAATTCTCCTTACGAGTCGTGAGGATCTCGTAAGTGTAACTTCTCCTTAAAAATTGTGGGTATCTCTAAGTGTGTTTCTCTCTTGTGAGTTGTAAGGATCTCACGCAGGTATTTCCTCCTTACAAGGTCGAGAGGACCTTGCAAGTGTCTTTTAATGAGATTGCGCCCTTTCGGGTTTTCACAAACTCGCCGGTAGCCCTGCTGTTTTTACTCACGGAGCTCTTTCGAGTTTTCATCCGTGCCCATTTCGCTTATGGACGTACAGTTTTTTTTGCGTCAGCCTGGGATGCTGCGGTTTATAGTAGTTAAAGACGTTTCGGTCAGGTGTAGTATTTTTTGAAGAATCGACCGTTTATTGGCTTGAAGGGTCTTTCGCCATGCATATTCATGAGCAAGTAAGCCCCACCATGGTATACTTTGTCTATGATGTACGGGCCCTCATAGTTTAGCTCGAATTTCCCCCGTTTGGCGCGATTGGGGATCATAGGTCTCTTGACCACTAACACAAGTTCGCCTTGGCAGAATGTTCTCGGCCTAGTCAATCTCTTGTATTAGCGCATCATCTTTGCTTTGCAAGCCTCCAAGTTTTGCTACACCGTGAGCCGAGTTTCATCGAGGGCATCGAGCTCCTTAAGCCAAAGATGAGCATTCTCCTCGTATGTTAGCTCGTAGTGAACCGCCACTCGTAAAGAGGGTAGCTCTATCTCCAAGAGAAGTACTGCTTCAGCGCCGAATACCAATGCATACGGCGTTGTGTTTGTGGCCGTTTTGAACGTAGTCCGATACGCCCAGAGAGCTTCATACAATCTCTCGTGCCAATCTCTTCTATTTCTGGATACCACCTTCTTTATGATCTTCATCAAGGTCTTGTTGAAAGCCTCAGCCAAACCGTTAGCTCGGGGATTATAGACCGAAGAGTATCTCCAGTCTATGTTATGCTGCTGTGCAAAGCGGCTGATCTTGTGGCTTCTGTAGGCTGGCCCGTTATCAGAGATAATCGGTCGTAGAGTACTGAACCGATAGATGACGTGGGTCTTAAAGAAATGGAGAATATTCTCCGTCTTCACTTCTCTTAGCGGTATGGCTTCTGCCCATTTAGAGAAGTAATCGGTTGTCGCCAATATGAACCGATGTCCTCCGGACGATGCTGGTTCGATGGGCTCGATTATTTCAGTTCCCCACATTTCGAACGGCCAGCTAGCCACCGTTGGGTGTAGCGGATTCGGATGCTGGTGGATGAAGTCCCCGTGAATTTGGCGCGAGTGGCACTGCTTCGCATATTCGAGACAGTCTTGGATCATCGTGGGCCAATAGTAGCCCATCCTTTTAATCTTTAGCTTTATCTTTGGTCCGGCTTGATGAGAACCGCAGAGTCCGTCGTGAGTTTCTTGGAAGACTCCTTTTGCTTCTTTCGGGCCCAGGAATCTTAGCCACAGAGAGTCGAATGATCTCTTATATAGAGTATCATTAACGAAGGCAAAAGACAGAGCTCGTTTCATGAGCTGATGTTTTGAGGATGCATCTTCAGGTGTTTGACGGGATTTGAAGTAGTCTATAAAGACTTCTCTCCAATCCCTAACTTTTTCTTGGTCTTTTATTTGTAGAGCCATTGGTTTGGTCGCGTCTTTTTCCTCAGGCGACTCCGGAGATATTTCGGCTGGTGCAAGAACTTGACGGTTTTGTACAATGATCCTTATGTTGTCGAGATTTTCATCAGCCAGTTCTTTAGCGAGCTTGGCTAACGCATCCGCTTTCCTATTCTCCATACGCGAAATGCTTTCTAGAGCATAGGAGGGAATTTGAGTCAGCAGTTGCTGCACTCTCTCGCCGTACTTTACCAACTCTGGCTTGCACGTTTGATAGTTGCCGTTTACTTGGCTAACGACCAGTTAGGAGTCTCCGTATATGAGGAGGTTTTCGATTCCCATGTCGACAGCGATCTCAAGCCCTGCTATCAAAGCTTCATATTCAGTTTCATTGTTCGTCCTCGGCTCTGTTAAGGAAAAGGCAAAGCGCATTATCCCTCCTTGCGGAGTCACGAAGATAAAGGCCTACCCCCGATTTGATTATAGGGGTGTTATGTTGTCGCCTCTTCATGGAAGATGCTCCGTCGAAATAGAGTGCCCATCGAGTGTCACTTTCTCTTCTCTCCCCGTCAATCGTGTCAAACGCGTGCTCATCCGGCAACTCGCAATTTAGGGGTGAATCGGCGGGTATCGGGTGCTCAGCGAGGAAGTCAACGATGGCCCGGCCTTTCACTGCCTTGAGGGGTCGATAAGTTATCGAGAATTCCATTAAGAGTGGGGCCCATTTAGCGAGTTGTCCTATTAGTATGGCTCTTGACATCAAGTATTTGAGAGGATCCACTTTTGATATGAGGTAGACCTCATCTGCCAAAGCATAATGCCGGAGCTTCGTTATCACGAAGATTAACGCCAGGCAGTGTTTTTCAATGGAGGAGTAGTTGTTTTCTGCCCCCAGGAGAACTCGACTCAAATAATAGAGGGCTCTCTCCTTCCCTTGGTCGTTTTCCTGTGCCCATAGCGGTCCTAAGGAACCTTCAAGGGTTGTTGTGTACAGGATGGGAGTCTTTCTCTTGATCGGAGCGGTCAGTACTGGCGGATTCTGCAAGTATTGCATGATTTCGTCCAGTGCGCTTTGGCATTTGCAATCCCAGACAAAAAGGGTCCCCTTCTTCATTAAATGGCTGTAGGGGCGACATTTGCCGGAGAGATTGGCTATGAATCGCCGGATATATGCGAGCTTCCTTGGAGAGACCGCAGTTGCTTGAGAGTTCTTGGCGGAGGCATTTTCATGATCGCCTTGATCTTTGACGGGTCTATCTCGATGCCTCGATGTCGGACGATGAATCCTAGGAATTTTTCTGATGAAACTCCGAACGCGCATTTGAGAGGGTTCATTTTCAGGTTGTATTTCCGAAGACGTTGGAACACTATCTCCAGATGCTCACAGTGTTCCTCATATGATTTGCTTTTCACCACGAGGTCGTTGATATAGCATTCAACGATTTTATGTATGAGGTCGTCGAAAATCCTTGTCATGGCCCTCTGATAGGAAGCGCCGGCGTTCTTCAGACCGAAAGGCATCACTTTGTAGCAGAATATGCCCAGAGGAGTCCAGAAAGCGGTATGCTTCTGGTCTTCGGGATGCATCTTTATCTGATTGTACCCCGATGATCCGTGCATGATGGAGAAGGCTTCGTGAGTAGACGTATTATCTATCATCAACTCAGTAACTGGTACGTGAAAATCATTCTTCGGGTAAGCTTTATTGAGGTCTCGAAAGTCCACGCAGATGCGCACCGTCCCATTTTTCTTCATCACTGGGACAATGTTGGCGATCCAATCGGGGTATTGAACTTCTTGGACGAAACCAGACTCGATTAGCTTCTTGACCTCGGCGTTGATGCTCATTTCAAGTTCGAGCCGCATTCTTCTCGGTGCTTGTTTGATCGGCTTGACGTCCGGAGATATTGCCAATTTGTGCACAGCAACTTCTGGATCTAGTCCCGGCATTTTGGAGTAGTTCCATTCGAAACAGTCTTTATACTGCATGAGCACGTCTTTGAGCGTAGCCACCTTTTCTTCAGACAACAGCTCACTGACAAACGTCGACCGTGGGTCGTTTTCCGTTCCCATGTCGATTTTTCTTAGGTTATCTGCAGTAGTATGTATTCCATCTTCCAGCTCTTTTGGCGCTGGTGGAAAGTCTGAGATCACCTCGTCATCATCATTTTCGAAGCACCAGGGGAGGTCAGCCATATCCTCGCGTACTCCTTCTCCTGACAGCGTTATCGCGTGACAGGTACTAGATTGCTACCAATACCGATGTTGATTCGGCTCTACTCTCGCTGCATACGTGGCGTTCGGTTCATGCTTCTGTGGCGGGGTTACCCTCCAACTGCTGGATAAAACGAACTTACCTTGCTGATACTGGTCTTCTACCCAGTCTTTGAATATAAAGCAGTCTTCGAGGGGATGTCATATCGCTCGGTGATAGGAGCAATAATCCGGGTGAGAGATCTCGTCTGCTTACTCGGGGTGTTTGGATTCCGGGAGCGTAATCATTTGATATTTCATGACAAGACCGAATATCTTCCTTGTCTTGTCTTAGGGAAAAGAATATGCTCGACCCATCTTTTTTATAAGAGACGAATCCCGGATGCTCAATTCTCGATTGCGTGGCTTCTTGGACCCGCTTTGCCGCTGTCGAACATTTTTTCCATTCTTTAGCTTGTTTTTAGCTCTGCGTCGGGTCTTCTGTATGACAGGCTGGCGACGAAGGGCATCGTCATTCTCCGCAGCCTGCTGAAGGAGGCGTTGCGTCCTGAATTTCTCGTAAATGGCCATTTCGCGGCTGTGGTCATCCCGGACCTTTTGACCCTCCTCCCTTATTAGTTTTTCCATCTGTTCTTCAAATGACGGACTTGGCATTTTTATGGCGGGATCTCGTTTTGATTCAACTACAGCATCTTCTAACAGAGCATCTCCTTCTTCATCGAAATCATGTATAACGTAGCAGCCATAGAATCGTTCCCGTTTCTTGGATTGAACATGTCCAAGCCCGATCGTTTCCATTTTCCCGTTGGGAAATTTTCGCTGAGTTCCAGGGATGTTCCAGATCCTGTTGTAGAACTGAGGTTGTCGGGCAGTCTGTTTGAAGGGTACGCCTTGGCGCTTTAACAACATTTTTAATCCTTCTGTGTAGTATCTGGGCAGACAGATGTGCTGGAGCCTGTCAAGCGTAGAATCATCACCATGCCAGATTTCTTTCTCTACTTTGGTTTCCGCGGATCGATAAAAGAGGAGCGCCTTTTCATCTTTTCGCCTAAGAAGGACGTAGAACGTCTTCAGTTCTTGCACACTATAGATATCAAGTGCATCAAGCTCTTTGTAATGCTTTTGCGGAACCATGGCGATTTTCAAACTCCGTTCATTGCCAGTGAAGGTTTGTATTGATGGCCGAACAGAAAATACTGCATTGACCTCATCTTCAGAGTCACTGCCGAAAATCAATATAGGGGTAGGCGGTCCGGGCTTGTTGTATTGGAGCGGCCCCGAATAGACTACCTCTTCTTCCTCCTCGGTATCATTCTCGAAGACCGGAATAGTGGTGATAGTTTTCTATTTACTCTCCGGTTTATGGCATCTTTCCATGTCTTCGAAGTCTGGCAAGAAGTACTTGGCGTCTTCATATTTGCGAACTTCATTTATGGAGAATGGGTTTAGTTCCCCTGTCATTCGAGACCATCTTTGAAGTACTTCATGCACTGATGTTGTGTTGATGGGATGATGTTGTATTCGTGTAACCAAGGTCTTCCGAGTAAAGCGTTGTAACAGGTCTTGGCGTCAATGACATGAAATTTGATGTCAGTGACGAGCGACCCGAAGCATAATGTCAGTATCACAGACCCGAGTGTCCGTGATGACTGGGAGTCAAACCAGGAGATGGTGATTTTGTCCCGAGCGAGGTGCTGGACACTCATGCAGATTTCTTTTAGTACCCTCACATTTAGGAGATTGACAGAAGACCCGTTGTCAACTAGAATCTTCCCTATCTTGATGTCATGGCAGTATCCGGTGACATACCGGGGACGGTTGTGCTCGCACGTCCCGAGGAGGAGGTCTTCATCGCCGAAAGTGATATCAGCAGTGTGCACTTCTTCCAGCTCGTCCTTCATCTTTTCTTCGGCAAGGAAAGCTTGAAACTGTTCGGGCTCTTGTAGTGCCTTGATCAGAGAATCTCTCGCCTCTTCAGATAGCAGAAGGGCATCGAGAATGCTTAGTTGCGAGGGTATCTTGCTCAGGTGTGCCAGAACGTTGTAATCCACCTTGTTTTTCCTTGGCGGGTCCTTGGCTGCCAGCTCTTCGACGACTTGGTCATTGAGGGTGATATCTTCAGGGACCTTTTCTTTCTCCTTATCTTTTTTTTCGCCCCTTTGTTTGTGGGTCCGAGATTCTTTTCAGGTAACGTACGATTACGTAGCTGAATGTTCTCGCAGGTCTTCGTCTCTTCTGCTTCAGAGATGGATTCTTCGAAGAGAGGGCCGAGGGCTATTTCTTCATTAGAATCGCTCCCGAAGGTGAGAACTTGCGATCCTCCGGAATCAACCATGTGATAATTGTCGGCAGTTCTTTTGCGTTCATCTGTCGTGCTCCTCTGCTCTCGAAGAGTTTTGCGCTTCATTCACTTGAAATGCTGCCGATGAGCAACGTATCCCTGCTCCCAATTTTTAAAGGCCATGCATTCCTCGGTAGGGTGTGTGATCCTCCGATGGTATAAGAAGTAGCTTGGATGTGCATCTAGTTCGTCGGGGAACATATTTTCTGAAGTGTCTTCTTTGAAAGGTGGCAACTTCATTCCCATTGACAGGGCTTTAGCGAATTGCTTCCTTGTCTTAAACCTGCTTTTGCTGGCGGCAGAAGTGTTTCTATCCGGTTAGGGTACTCTATGGCTTATCAATACCGGAGTTTCTTTAACGTGACGCCGATGCTTGGCCCTTTCATATATAGCCGCTTCACGTTCTCGGTCAGATTTGCTTTTTTGATGGGCCTCGTTCAGCAACATGTCAATCATCTCATCTGACAGTTCTAGGAGTTCCGGTTCGGGATCTGCCCCCAGTTTCTCTGCATCAGGAGCTTCTTCACCATCTATTGACGAGTAAGAGATCATGCGGCAGCTTGCCATATAATCTTCGGGCGCTTCTGAAGAACTGTTTACTTCATCAGTGTCATCGGCTTCATTCTCAAGAACATGCTTAAAGAATTCATCCAATGTGATTGGGGTCCGTGCCTTCTGGTTATATTTTTCCAGTGCATCTATATTTCTGCAGACCTGTACGGCTGTCTTCGGGTTGGACGGGCTTCTTGGCCTTCTTCTATTTCTTTAAAGACTTTGGAGGCTTGGCCTGAATGTTTTGTCCACCTTCACCAACTTTCAGCGTTGGGCGCGGCTTCAGCCCCCCCTTAATAATCTCGGGTTCTAGCGGGATTCTCCACCTGATCGCCGGGCATGTTTGGAGATCGTTTAGCATTCTTTTTGTTTTGGTTGAAAGAGCGACCTCCCATGGAGTTTCTTCTACAAAAGAGCATGATGCCCTCGGCGTGTCCACCTTTTTAAGAATGTGCGGCTGGGGTGGGCTTACTTTCCGATTCTCGGACAGCGCGAATTTGCCCTGTTGGTATTGGTCCTCAATCCAGCCTTTGAAAACGAAGCAATCTTCGATTGGATGGCCTACTACTCGGTGATAGGGGCAATAATTGGGATTGCTGACATCACCGGGCTGCAATGGAAGTCTCGGATCCGGCAGATTGATGAGCCTATTGCGTATCGCCGGTTCGAACAGTCTCTTTGTTTTCTCCCGCGGAAACGAGTAGGGACGTCTTAACTTTTCGTTGAGGAATCGTTGTCTATCGCTTTGGCGATCAGCTCGTTTTGGACTAGTCGGCTGTTGCTGAGCATTGGCGATTAAGGTCGCTTTCCCTTTCCACTTTTAACTCCGCGGCTACGACTTCGAAGAGGAAGGCCTGTGGCCCATCGGTCCATTTAGGCCAGCTTGTCAATCAAGGCATGGAAAGTAGTCGGCTTGAAGAACATCATGAGATATGGTCGCCTGCGGATCGAGGGTTCCCACAAACATGCCCACTGCAGGAGCTTCCTTTATGCGTTGTTCATATTTTGACCATAGATTTCGCCATCGAATGGCGTACTGAACCCAGGTTTCGCCTGGCTTCACTCTGGCATTGATCAATGCCGTGATTGGGGTATGCTCGCTAGCGCTGGCGAAACGCTGGGTGAATAATAGTTCCATCTCCGTAAAAGTTTTGCTGGAGTCGCTGGGAAGCTCTGAATACTATTCGAACGCTGTCTCCGATAAGCTGCCGACGAATTGGCGAAGCAGTAGCTTATCGTCACCTCCAGTGTTGCCGCACATAGCCCTGAACTGAGCGACATGTTGATGGGGATTTCCCGTCCCCTTGTACACGTGGAATTTAGGGATCGTATATCCCGATGGGTACTTTATCTAATCGTACCATCCTGGATATGGTCGTCCAGTTCTGACGACTTGGCCAATTGCTTCATTTTCCTGATGAGCTCGTATCCGTTGAGCTATATAATCATCAAGCATAGCTTTCGAGATTGTTTCTTTCTTAGCCGCTGAAAAGGCCGGAAGAGGGTTCGATGACTCTCCGCTGTCATCTTCAATTATTACTGGAGGATCCTCGGCTGGAAGGTCTGGCTGGATCATCATGCCGACCATGTCTTGGAATAGTAGCGCCATTTGTTTTATATCAGCCGCTTGTTCCGTGGACTCTTTGTCTTTCCTTTCGAGCATTCTTCGGAGGAATTTGGCATCAGTTTCCTGTTCTTGACCCTGTTCCGACGTTGTTTCCGGGCTTTCTTTTGGCCCAGTGAGTGCGGCCATCTTCGTTAGCATCTCTTAGAGCTTTTGCTGTTGTTGCTCTTGAGCCTTTGTTACTGATTGGGTGAGCGGACGGTGACCCATAGAAGCACGACTTTCCTCTTTTTCGGAAGCCATATAAACAGTATGCACTACCATGCCTCCATAATTAGGGCGTTTGGATTCAATGCCCTTGCGATTCGTCGCAGACGCAGGGATCTTCTCCGGCCTTCTCTTTTTATGGGCGGTCGAAGTTGAGGGGGCCGTTACAGAGGGAACCCAATTAGATGACACCTTCTGTGGTACGACAGGGTGGTCCTTCTCTTACCGAACCTTTATTTTCTTTGGTTGGCGAAAGTAGTCTTGGTTAACCAAAGAATCTTGGACCCTTCGCCAGACCCTATGAATTTTAGAGGATAGCCGCTGAGGTGGCTGCTCTGGCTTCACCTTTGTAACGTTCTCTATAGGTGGAGGAGATCTTTTGAGCACGGCCGTCGGAGAGTTCTTGCGCACCCTCCTAAGTGGTTCAAAACTGTTCCCAGTTGGAACAGCAGCATCGACTTCCACCGTTGGAGCTAGTGGAGTAAATTCAGAAGGGGAACTGCCCCCAGCTTTTCTTACTCGGTGCCAGTGGCGACGTCGAGCATGCCTTGCAGACGGTATTGGCTTAGCTGTGGGGGTGGCTTCATCATGCCCCTTGCTCTGGTGAAGGGTTGCCACCGGTGCCAGCCTCTTGAAAACTGACGTCCGTAGAGAAGAAGCGCCCAACCTGTCGAAGATTGGCCCTTGGGTAGGGGAAGCAACTTTGGTGATCTCGCCCGAAACTGGAGTTGGAGCGGGTAGTCTAGCGAAGAACGATCCCTTAGCAGGAAAAGCCTCTTTAATGATTTCGTTTATTGTAACAGGGATGGCTATCCATTTTGGAATAACCCCCTCAGGTATCGCGGGCTTCTTCATGGGCCCATTGGAGTTTTGGCCCAGTCTGTTAAAGAATGAGGCGCTGAATTTGGGCGAACCGTTGAGAGGGGCCGCGGTAGTTACAAGCCAATCAAAGACCGATTTCTTAGGAGCTTCTTGCAACAGCAGCGGGGCGTTGAAGCTCATCGGTCGGAGCATGGTCCCAAAGAACAGCCCAGTGGTGGTTTGCGTCACCTTTTCTACTGGCATCGTGAAAACGGAGGCCGCTTGATACCCGTAGGTCACTCCTCCGGCAAGGACGGAGTGGGAGTTGTTGCAGTTGGTGCAGTTGAAAGCCATTGATCTTCTGTTTTCTGCACAAAGGAAGACACCAAATCTTAGTACCTCGAATCCAGGGACAACCATTGCAAACCACGATTAGTTTACGAACACGACACACGAAGTGTGGAGTGGAAAGAGAAAAAGGTCCCACCGGGCGTGCCAGAATCTGTTCACCGCCAAAAACTGGGACGAAACCGCGTAGGTCGTCTTGCCTGAATTTGGGGGCAGATGCTATTTGGTGTTATCCTTCCACCTCTCTGAAGATGCCAAGTTGATTTATGGCACCATGTATCGGAGGTTCAGACAGATGCAGCCGTTGTAGCAGACTTCGTCAGATTCCCCCTCATTATAAGGGGTTTTTGATTGTGGGGAAGCTCTTCCCTGCAGGCGCAAGCCCTTGCAGTTAATTACACTACCGTATCGCGGTAACCACTTTCTCCTTCTCCAGATGATCACTTCGTGTCATGTGTGTTTGTTTTATTTTTGGTTGCCCATAGATTGTATACCGAGACTAATTTATGTTGTCGCCCGTGGGACGTGGATTAGTCCAAATCCGTATTTTCTTAGATTTGGGTTTGGGTTGGGTTCAAGGATCGTTAATCTCGTTTGAGATTAAGTTCAATTTGAATGTTTGTTAAGGATATGTTAGTCTAATTTTAGACTAAGATCTACATAACAGGATCGTTTCGATCCAACAAAAGAGCATTTGGGCTTTATTGTTTTAGTTTAGGGACATTGCGGTCCATTGGGTTTAAGGACATCATAGTCCATGACAGTTTAAAGACATCATAGTCTATAAAGTTTAAAGATATATAGTCTATGAGTTTAAGGACCTTACAGTCCATAAAGTTTAAGGACATCATAGTCCATGAGTTTAAAGACCCCACAGTCCGTAAAGTTTAAGGACATCATAGTCCATGGAATGTCTGGTTGTTGGGACCCGCCACCTCTCTGAATACGTTGAAGAATTACAATGACACATATCAGAGGAATGAAGAGATGTACCCTTGAACCTATTTTGGTTGGGAAATCTGTAGTCAAATTTGGGACTAAAATCAGTTAAAAAGATTTATGAGTATATGGGCTCAATTAATCTGAATAAGGGACATATGGCCAACTTGGGCTCGACCCACTTAGTTAAAATGTTGAACATTTAATTAGGCTCAGTCCTTTTTTATTTAACAATGCTGAGCATTGGTTTGGGTTCCGGCACCCTTTTTGTCTTTTATTGAGTGTTGAGCCCTCATTATTGCTCTAGACCTTTATTTAAAGAATAGTTTATGTTCCCTTAGCGCCCACGTGAGGAGCACGTGGCGCGTTTGGCGCTCAGCGCCAGACTTAGAACGCTAAGGCGCTTTCTGTAAGATAGCGCACACGTGAGGAGCACGTGGTGCGCTTAGCGCTGAGCGCCAGTCAATGAGTGTAGAGCGCTTCTTGTGAAATAGCGCACACGTGAGGAGCACATGGCGCGCTTAGCGCTGAGCGTCAGTCAATGAGTGCAGAGCGCTCTTTATTAAGTAGCGCCCATGTGAGGAGCACGTGGCACGCTTGGCGCTGAACGCCGGCCCATGAATGCAGAGCGCTAGACTTGGAGCGCTGAAGCGCTCCTTTGGCCGTTTTGGTCAGTTCTGTGCTCTGAGAATTAAATTCTCGTTCATAGGAGATTTTTTCTCATAGATCTAAGAACTAAGTTCTTATTTTAATAGGAGATATTACAATCTCTTCTGTTTTTGTGAAAGACTTTATCTTTGTCTAATAGATCTATGATCTAAAGAGAACTAAGTTCTTCTCCCTCCCTTTTTATGATGAGATACTTCAATCTCTTCTATTTTTATGAAAGACTTCTGTCTTTGTAGATTTATGATCTAGAAAAAGAACTAGGTTCGTCTTCCTTTGATGAGATACGTTGATCTCTCTGTTTTATTTACCTTGAAAAAATTCTTCTTCCGAGAGCTTGCTCTTCTCTTTGAAATTTCTCAAAGTTTGGGGGGAAGGGGTGTTCCTCTGTGCGAGACTTGAACTCTTGAGGCCTTTATATAGTGGAGGCTGATCAGTTAAGGCAATTTTTTTCTTATTGATTTGGCGATATTTCCCCACCATTGGATCTTTGATCCTAGGGTTTCTGTTTTACAGAAGACATCTTTCTTGTTATAAACAAGATTGGGAAATTATTTTCCCATACAGAGATTATTTTGTATCTTGGTGATTTCTAATCACCATTGGATCTTTGATCCAACGGTGCTCTGATTTACAAAGCACAATCTTTCTTGTTTGGAAAGATTCTGAGTATTTCCTTTACAGAATTTTATTCTGGTAATTTGATAGTTTATCATCTCTGTTGGATTTTTGATCCAACGGTGGAGAACATTTAGTTCTAGCACTTGGCGCTCTCGTGCCTTGCACGTGAACGCTGGTTCAGGATCTTTGACTCTTAGCGCTGCCGCACTTGGCGCCAGCGCTCTCGTGCTTTACACGTGAGCGCTGCCTCAGAGTCTTAGACTCTTAGCGCCGGCGCACTTGGCGCCAGCGCTCTCGTGCCTTGCACGTGGGCGCTGCTTCAGAGTCTTTGACTCTTAGCGCCGGCGCACTTAGCGCCAACGATCTCGTGCCTTGCACGTGGGCGCTGCTTCAGAGTCTTTGACTCTTAGCGCTGAGGCTCTTGGTGCGAGCGCTTTTATAAAGCGCTGCTTCATTTCAAATTTCAAAATTTGAACAGAGTTTTGCTCTGATTGGGGGAAACAGCGGTACTAAAGAAATCACCCTCGTCTGCAGAAGTTACAGCGCAGGCAAAGCCAGAACGGCCCCATCAGCGGCTCTCCTCGCAAATTCATAGGGTATGGCGAAAAGTCCAGAACTCTGTGATCGACAAAGATTACTCTCATCGACCGGAGAAACCTAAAGGCCGACAAGAAAAAGATCATTCCTCCGCCATACAACGGGGGACTTCTTCTAAGCGGGTGTCTGTCATAATGGCTCCTTCAACTTCAACCTCTCAAAAAAGAACGAGACTGGAAAAAATCCCACCGCCTGCGGCAAATTTCAAATGAGATGGATCCAAACGCCCCAAATCTGGAGGTATGATCATACATACGGTCTACATGGCTTCGGGAAAAGAAGAAAGTCATCCCTCCATGAGTCACCGACCGCAAACTCTGTCGCTGACCAAGGCTCAGGAGCCACAAAAGAATTCTCCAGGAAATGCTGACCAAAATGGCAGCACTAACCGGACAGAAAAAAAGCCCGGATCCAGTAGCCGAACAGCGCCAAGAATAGGAGACCGATACAGGGTTCCTGCGAAGGGTGTTTGAGAGAAAGGACAAGGAAGCCGCTGAACAAGTTGCCAATATAAAGCTGATGGCTCTCTTGTTCCAACATATAGTTGGAATGATAATCCAACCAGAACCCCCAGCCGAGGATCCGCCAATAATCGTCGATGATGACAGAGTGGAATCTTCAAAGCCTCCTCCGGCCTTATCAACAGCCAAGGAGGAAACGATCTCCAAGGCCGCCCTTGATGATTATATTGCTCAACAAATAAGAGTTCATCATGCTAATGAAGCTGCTGGCCAAATCGTCATAACTGGGCGACCGTATCCAGGCTGGTATGATCAAATCAAATACCCGCCAGGATATACGATCCCTAAATTCCATGTATACAAAAGGACATGCAACCCTCACTAGCACGTCGCGGAGTTCAGAGCTCTGTGAGGCAATACGAGAGACGACGATAGACTGTTTCTTCGCCAGTTCGTTGGCAGCCTGTCAGAAACAGCATTCGAATGGTACTCGGAGTTCCCTAATGACTCCGTAAAAATATTCACGGAGATGGAACTGTTGTTCACACAGTGGTTCGCTAGCGCGAGCGAGCGCACTCCAATTACGACATTAATCAATGTCAGGGTAAAGCCAGGAAAAACTTAGGTCCATTATGCGATCCAGTGGCCGAACCTATGGTCTAAGTGTGAACAACGTATTGAAGAATCTTCTGCTGTGGGCATGTTCATCGGGTCCCTTGATCCTTAAACGACTGTATCCCAGTTCATGACATTCTTCAAATCAACAACCTTCCAGCCTCTGATAGATAAACTGGTCCAAATAGACTAGATGGGCCACGGACCTTCCTCCTCAAATAAGGACCCTCGAAATAACAAGGGTAAAGGGAAAGCGGACTTCGTTGCCAACATGCAACAACAACCGAGTGGTCCAAAACCGGCTGCTCGCTAAAACAACGCGCGTCTATGCCCTTCCTTGGAGGAAAGATTAGTACGCGCTTAGTCGTTTCCCCACGACAAGACGAGGAGACTGTTCGAATTGGCAATGCGTAATAAACTTATCATATTGCCAGACCCGCGGCGTCCACCGCAACCCGGTGACGTCAATAACCCTAACTGCTGCTCCTATCATAGAATGGTGAGCCACCCAATTGAAGATTTCTATGTCTTCAAGAACTGGGTCATAGACGAGTATCAACAGGGGTAATTTGCGTTGTCTGATAACTGGTGGGTAAACCCACCCCATAAGCACACTCTAAAAAAGATGGATGCACAAGGGGAATCATGCTCACTTGTGGAAGAAACTCCATGGGAAGTCGTTCTTTCAGCAAAAACCAAAAGAATACTGAAGGATCTACAGGTATGTCCGGCAGTCAGGTTGAAAAGCCCACTTAAACCCAAAATAATCGAAGGGATGCTGAAACCATGTCCCACACCGAAAATTTTTGACGAGGGGAAAAGCCTCCAAGTCATGCCTTCAAAGTCTTCAAAGAAAAAGGAGAAGACTAAGAAGCTTGTGCAGTCTACAGAGTATGACGACAAGTACACAGATCTAAAAAAATATATTGACGCGCTGGAGGAGTACAACCAGAAGGCGCGGACACCGGTCACGCTCGAAGATTTCCTCAAGAATATTCTTGAGGACGAAGATAGTGACTACGATGAGGAAAATGACTCATCAAAAGACAACGAAGACCATGTAGAAAGTTGCCACATGGTCTCCCATTCGTCGTTATATGGCAAAGAAGCTCCTTCAGTGTCAGAAAACAACGTAGAGAAACTGGGGGCAGAATCGATGCTAAAATTCCCGGAACTGCCAAAAGACCCGATCGATAGGCTGTAAAACGAAGCCTTTCAAAAAAGTAAAGTTGATCGAGAATGCGAGACAACCATATATGAAAGGGCTAAGCGTCAGCGTCAGGACAAAGAAGCTGTGGCGAGGATGAGTCGTAAAGTACTCCAACCAAACCATAGCACACCTGCTACAAATAAAAGCAAGATCAAAGTAGAGAAGTGGTTCGCCAAAGCCTTCTCAATGGGGATGAAGCTGCCACCTCTCGTAAGGAACACTCCCAGGGTCATATGCCTAGACGGAGAAGATGCATTTCCGAACTACTGCCTATTTCATCGGAGGATCACCCACCCCATCAAGGAATGCAGTGCCTTCAAGAAGTGGTGGCAAAGATACGTTGCCCATCAAAAACAATTCAAAAGGATGAAGCGCGAAGCTCGTCGACGACAAAACAAGAAACGACTGGCAACTGTCATATGGTTGGTACCAGTTCGGAAGAGGCAAAACCCCAAGTTCTTACCTTCGGGAGCGATTCTGAGGATGAAATACCCCTCAGCCCTCTCTTCAAAGACTCCACCTCCGAAAAAGATGAGGAGGAGGAGAATTGCGAGAATATTCAGCTGCATAACTGCACGCTGCCTGAGAAGAATCTCGAACCTAAAAACAAAGGTTCGAACAAAAAGGACAAAGGAAAGGGGAAAATTCCCGAGGAAATCGCCCTTGATGAAGAAGCTGTCAAAGACCTCGCAGTAAGGGACCCGCCTAAGAAAAATAAGGTGGATTGCAATGTCCTAACATATCTGAGGAAAATATCCTCGCAACTGAGCATATTGGATGGTCTCCTCCTGTCCAAAGAGGCACAAGATGCCCTGATCAAGGCATTACAAGAGCTCGATCAGATCCAAGCTTTCTTCGCAGAAGAGAAGATGAAAAATGAACTGGCATAGGTCCACACGGCTGATGTTACATTCAGTGATGAAGATATCCTCCTCGGTACGTGCGAGCATAACCGCCCGTTATACGTCACTGGATACTGCCACGACATCAAGATAGGGAAAATCCTTATCGATAACGGATCCTCCGTTAACCTTCTCAATGTGAGGGTACTGAAGGAGATTTGCATGAACGTTCATCACCTCGCCCAAGACAAAATTACCCTCTTCGGGTTTGACTCACAGTCGTCACGGACACTTGGGTCTGTAATACTGACGTAATGCTTCGTGCTGCTCGTCACTGACATCAAACTTCATGTCATTGACGCCAAGACTTGCTATAATGCTTTGCTCGACAGGCCTTGGTTACATGAGTACAATGTCATCCCTTCTATACAACATCAGTATATGAAATATTTCAAGGATGGTTTGGAATACACCATCACAGGGGTGCTAAATCCGTTCTCCGTAAACGAGGTCCGAAAATATGAAGACGCAAAATACTTCCTACCAGACTTCGAAGATACAGAAAGGTGTCATAAGACGGAGAATAACCAGAAGTCCGTCGACACTATCCCGGTCTTTGAGAACGATACCGAGGAAGATGAAGAAATAGTCTACTCGGGACAACCACAGAAAGAAAATAACAAGCCCGGACCATCTACTCCTATTTTGGTCTTTGGTAGCGACTCAGAGGATGAGGCCAACACAGTGTTCTCCATTTGTAACGACTCTGAATTTACTGTATTGACTTTTCCATTTTAATGTACAGAAATGAGTTTGCAGCCTGAGTTTGAGTTATAAGTCAATTTAGTTAAATAACAGCAAGAAAACAACTTGTAGCTCACTGGTGAAGTCTTGCACTGCTGTAATGTAGCCCCTGTGTTCGATTCCCATCAGACACAATTATTTTTTCTGAATTTTTTGAACATTTTGGAAGTCCAAAAGATTGCACGTGGAATACACGGGGAAATGAAAATTACAGAAAAATCAAACATGTGGAAAATGGTTTAAACAGAGGGTTGATCAAAAGGCACGAATCTCGAGGCAAATGCCTCGAAATCGACCGCCAAACTTGAAAGAAAACTGGCGGGAACGGTTGGATGAATCCCATTAAAGCCCGGGCTTTGCACACTCATCTCTTCATCTACCTCTAACTTCCCTGCACTGTTTGATTTCCATGCAATCAAATAGAGACCTTTCATTTCATAATTTATCACAATTTTAATGCTTTTAATCCACACTTTTAATTTCCAAACCCTAATTCTCCACTATAAATTCCACCTCCTACCTTGGCTAAACACCATTCTGAAAATTCTAGCCAAAACTCTCAAAAAAGTTCCTAGTGCAAGTGAAGTAAAGAGGAGTTAGCGAGCAAGTTGGTTCCGGCGAAGACCGAAGCCTATTCCGAAGCTCCCGCGACGCCACGAAACTCATCCCCTCTTCTTCAACCTTTCCTTGAAAATTTTAAATCGTAAGTCCCTCCCAATCTCTCTTTCTCTTCATTGAAATTCCATTTTAAAACTTATATCGGTAGGTGGAGTTAATACCGACATCTTCTTTTCTAAAACATATAACTCCCTTTTCCTTAACAATTTAGTCAATCTAATTTTAATACATCACTTGTAACCTTAAACCCTAATGTTTAGAATCAAATTTCATTAAAATTCTCATGTGAAACATCCATAGTAGAAATTTTTCAGTAAAATACCTTGAACTTTATAAACACCTCTTTTAGTAATTGATTAACAATACCTTAGGATAACTTCACGGGATAACGATCTATCCCACACGCACACTTGGTTTCATAGCACCAAACTCATTGTATGTATTTTCGTTTCGAAGAAAAATTTACAATAAAATACCACATAACTTTAAAAACCGGATTTTTTTTAAATCGGTATTTCATATCCTTTGTAATTACGTATCTACAACTCTCTTTAGGGGAGCTGCTAATGGATGGTGCGGATTTTGTTGGCGGCCCATCCAGGTCAGTTCTGCATGAAATCTTAAGCAATATATTACAAGAATTATAAGAATCAGTAACTATACATTCTTTACATTTCAAATTTCTTGAATATATCCTAACCATTCCTTTTTCTATCAAGGTCATGGATTCTCCCAACAACACCAGTACTAATGTCAATGGCAACACTCCACCTCTTACTCTACCACCACCACCTACCGTTGCAGCTCCTATCAATGAGGAAACGGTATTATTTGAGGCTATAAAGAGTACTGCTTGAGGCTATAAAGTGCTTGCTGAAGGGTCAGCAGTAGCAGACTACCATCCTTATGTACCGCCCCGAAGTCGAGGCACCTGGAGTCAAGCAATTCCGGGCAATGCACCCAAAACATTTCTCTGTGAAAGAGAGCCCACTGGAGGCAGAAGAATGGGCCCAATCGATCAAAGATGATCTGGCAGCCGCTCAAGTGCTAGATATTGCCTGGGTGAGAGTTGCTAAGCTGCAACTGACAGACAATGCCAGAGTCTGGTGGAAAGTTGAAGAAAGCCGTCTCACCCAACTGATCGAGTAGAAGACGTTTCACGATTTGTTCGATGCGAAGTACTTCCCTGAGACTGCCCATTTTGACATGGGGCAGCAGTTCATTCATTTACAAAAAGGCTCAATATGGGTCAAGTCTGTGGATGAATAAAATGCTGAGTTTACCATGCTTAGCAGGTAAGATATTGTCTCAATATTTAAATTACCGAACTCACTCACTACACTGCTAACACGAGGTCGTAACAGATTCGCTGCACACCTGATTCCTACTGCTGAAATCCGGGCACGACGATTTCAGCAAGGGTTGGACCCGAAAATCCAAGATGCACTCACTACAGGGGATTTTATAACCCATGAACTTGCTTGGAAGGCTGCCTGACGCTATGAGGCAGTTGTGAAGAAGAAAAGCAGACCACAGACTGTCGGTGTGAAACGCCTTACAACACATATGACAGGAGGAGCCTCTTCTAGGCCGACCTTTGCACCCAGGAGACCGGGAGGATCCTTTAACCGGCCCAGTCCAGACTTTTGTTTATACTGCAAAATGACTAGACACCTGGCGAAGGACTACAGGCGTGCAAATGGCCTGTGTTTGGTTTGTGGCACATATACTTATTCCATAGGAGCATGTCCATACCGTTACAACATAACTCCAGCACCCATACCAGCAATCACAGTTCCACAGCGGCCAGCTGTCCAAGCACCTGCATCCCGTTTAGCTCTCCTTGCACCAGCTCCACGTGGACCTCTTACACAGCCTCAACGTCAATTCCATCAGGCATAGAGAAACATGCCTCAAGGGCAGAATGTACCACGACGTCAGGCTTTTACAATGACGGTCGAGGAGGCTGAAGCCACAGGCTAAGTCATCACTGGTAATTCCTAATCCTTTCAATCCTTTTCAATCCTTATATATCTCTATAACTTTTTCCTATATCTAAACCCAATCTCACACAACTTAGGTACTATACTAGTAGCTACTCTTCCCGCACTTTTCGACACTAGAGCTTTATATTGCTTTATGTCCCAACGATTCGTGAGAACGCATGCGATTCCCGTGAAGCCACTCATTTCAAGCTGGAATGTTAGTTCCGGGAATGGAGTTCTGAAAGCAACTATGGGGTTTGATCAGTGTCCAGTTGTAGTTTGCGGATGAGAATTCTATGAGAATTTCAAAGTATAGGACATCCCAAATTTCGATATTGTGTTGGGAATGGATTGGCTGGGAACTTTCTTCGCTACCATCGACTGTCGCCAAAGAAGGGTAGTGTTCGAAATACCAGATCATCAAGTGTTCTATTTCAAGAGTGGATACCGTACTTTGGAACCTAGCGTCTACAAAGCAAAACCAAAGAAGGTAGTGATTGCAGCATTGCAAGAGGAAGAATCGAAGCCAGAGATAGTTCGAGAGTTCGAGGATGTATTTCCGGAAGATATATCAGGTTTGCCTCCCGATCGAGCTCTTAAATTTAGCATCGATTTACAACCTAGTGCGCAACCGATAATCAAAGCTTTGTACCAGCTAAGTCTAGAAGGATTGAAGGAGATCCGCATTCATTTGGACGAACTCCTGAAGAAAGGTTGGATTCGTCCCAGTACATCAAGTTGGGGATCTCCAGTGTTACTTGTGAAGAAGAAAGAAGGTTCATACAGGATGTGTGTGGATTATCGAGCTCTGAACGAAGTGACGATCAAGAACAAGTATCTATTACTGCGTATCGATAATCTTTTCGATCAGTTAAGTAGGTCTTGTGTATTTTCGAAGCTAAATCTTCGTTTGGGTTATCATCAGGTGAAGGTCAAAGAGTCCGATATTCCAAAGATGGCGTTTAGGACTCGCTATGGTCATTATGAATATCTCGTAATGCTATTTGGAGTGACCAATGCACATGCCATCTTTATGAACCTGACGAACCAAGTTTTATGAAAGTACTTAGACAGGTTCGTTGTCATCTTCATCGACGACATCCTGGTGTATTCAAAGAATCGGAAAGAACACACTGAGCACTTACGGATTGTCCTAGAGACATTGCGACAACATCAGCTCTACGCTAAGTATAGCAAGTGTGTATTTTGGCTAGAACAAGTCGGATTTCTCGGACATATTGTTTCAGGCGAAGGAATCTCGGTAGATACAACTAAGGTGTCATCTGTCAGCGAATGGCCGACACCAAAAACAGTGAAGGATGTACGAAGTTTCTTGGGATTAGCAGAATACTACCGACGATTCATCGAAGGATTTTCAAAGATTGTGCACCCCTGACCAAGTTAGCACGTAAAGATGAAGTATTTGTGTGGTTAAAAATATATGAAAACGCTTTTCTACAACTCAAGTCAAGATTAATTTCTGCTTCTATTCTTGTAATACCGGATTAATCTGGAGGATTTTTTGTGCATTGTGATGTGTCTAGTAAAAGATTAGGATGTGTTCTACACCAGCATGGAAAAGTTGTGGTTTTTGCATCAAGACAACTGAAGGTTCATGTTCAGTCGAAAATATTGCACATTTGATGGAACATTTTCGTTACTTTTGTTAAGTACTTAAAGGTGTTTATCGTAAATATGGAACATATGTGGGTTTATCTGCAAAATACTCTTTATCATATGTTTATACACTATACTTAACATTATGAAGGAAAATATATGCATATAATATTTATATGATATTTTGATAATTTAAATATGCATATCATATCAAATATTCCTAATCAACATTCTTAAAATATTGTATCATATATAAAATGATTAGTATAATATCTCAAATATAACAAATATTACTAATACTATGAATTGAGATATTATGCAGATTTAGCTCAGGTCTGGAGATCGAGATATCCGAGATGTCAAGAATAAAATCTGCCGATAAAGTTGAATCAAATCGTAAAATCGTAAATGGCAGAGACTCGGAAAAGATTTAAAGAAACCAGATATCACAACAATCTCCACGTGTCAACATGAGATAGCACAAGAATTTTGATACCCTGATCTCACCAACATGCCGCGGTTGGGTGGCCAAACGGATGCATTTGCGGCGGATCCGCGGCCATATTGTGGCCGTTGGATCTGGGATTTTTTGGGGGTGATCACAACAAAAAATCCTAACACATAGAATCTAGGGTTTCTGCTTCTAAGGCTATTTAAAGGACCGAGAGTTTTAAATGAAAATTATCTCGAAATAGATCACAAAAATCATCACCTAATAGATCAAGAAATCCAAGACAGGTCCACGAACCAACGTGATCAATCGACGCATCATCTACTTCCTACGAGACAGAGATCGAGAGCATAAACTAAGGTTCTTATACTTTAAATTCGACGGATTTGTAAATGATAGTTGGTTAATAAAAAGGTAGATCTTTAGTTTAATTCTTTGCATCTTATTTTCTGTATTTAATTTCTGCATTATTTTCTATATTTACATTATGACCTCCTTCTTCATCTTCTCTTCTATCTCAACCATGCGTGAGTAATTCCTCGCTTGATAGGATTCGTAGAATTAGGGTAGATCAATGGATGATAAAATCTCTTAACTTCTTTTACATCTTTTAAAGTTTATAAACTTTAACAAAGTAATTGTTAACATCCTAATCGGGCGCGCTATCAATTTATTGATGTCTCGACCGCGATTTGAGATTAGATTAACAATTTTTTTGGTAAAAACTAGACATGAATAGAGGTCAATGAAAATATAAGGGTTAAGAGTGGGAACCCTATTCTCTCCAAAAACCCTAATCTTCATTCATCACTATCGATCTAGTTCTAAATCTATTAAAAAATAAACGGAGTCATCTTTAGTTAATCATCCATTACTAGTAAATTATATGAACCCTACAAGCCTCTTCTTCATAAATTCTACATCCGTGTTCAACATAGATCTAAAAACTATTCTCTCAATTTTTAATTAACTCGTCTAAAGCAAGTAAAATGTTCGACGTTTCCCCGAGGACGACCCGTACTCATCTCGGCTAGCTACTAGTGGCACTGTTATTGATTGCGGTTACTACTTTACACAAACACTTCTTTCCAAATCTAGAGTCAATCAAATGGCACCGTTGCTGGGGAAATGACTGTAATTTTTTTCTTTGCTATTCGTATTGAATTTTTATAAAATCTAGAAAACATATTATAATAGAGAACCAAAACCGTAACTTGCATATTTAACAATTATTGTGCAAATTTTGCAAGGGTATCTGGAGTCACTGGAACAAAGAATTAGAGATTCAGAAATTTTCATCAAAGCCCAGAGGAGGAAGGGTGCACTGACGAAAAATTGTCAAAATAACCCACTTTTCCGCGGCGGAACCGCGGCATTTGCAAGCACTTGGCCGTAGTTGGGCGGCGGCTCTGTGGATTTGTGCCCCCTAAATCTTCAGGTATCTTTCTCTGAATCTTCTCTCTCCTCTAAAATCCAACAATCTGATATTTTCTGCAGAATTCTTCGCAAAATATCGCCGCTCAAAAATCTTTTTGCATGTTTTCAAATTGGTTTGTTTGTGCATATTTCTAAAAAGGACTTTAAGGGGCAAAACCCAAATTCAGATTAGGTGGGGATTTCATCACCCTTCCTAGACCCCACAAATCACAAAAAGCATCCACATAACCCTACATTAATTAAAAAATATCTAGACTAGGACTCTAAAGACCGTCGCTCTCAATTAGGACAAAGGAGGGTCGTGGGTAATCTATCGCTTATCCGCATCTCTCTTGTGGTGTCTAGACAAGTGTAACTAAGGAAAGTGGTTACTTAATTAGGACCACTATTTTCGGTGATTCGTAGAGCGGATACCTCCCACTTATCTGGCCACAAGAACGATAAAGAGGTGGTAGAGGATTAATCCTGCAGCTTGTCTTTCGGAAGTCTAGGAGCGGTCTAGTGCTTGACCTAGGTGACCTTAGTTCTAGGGTTGATTATGCTTTTTGTGATTTGTTGAGTCAAGCCTCATGTCCGAGACTTTCTCAAAAAAAACCATTTTAAAATCGTTCTCACACATGCTGCCATGTGCACTAAACCCGCTTAGTACATGATCGGCTGGACACGGGATTCCAGTACCCGTCTTGTCCCCGTTTCTGCCATCGACTCCGAAGTCGGTACTTCTTCATCTTCTATTTTCCCTCCACCCACCACATCGACCGAGATGGACGGTTCTCCATTAGATTTTACCAACACACCCCTGCCACCACCCGTATGTGCGCAGAATTCACCGCGCATCTCTCTTCAAGAAAGATGCTACCCGATACGCGGTCCTCTTCCTACTTGTCTATCTATTCCAACGGCCAATGCGGATAATTTCGAAATTAAACCCCACTTCATCAACCTGTTGCCCAAATTTCACGGTCTTGAATCCGAAGACGCATACGTTTTTATAACCAAATTTGAAAACGTATGCACAATGATGGGAACTACACAACTTTCTGTGGATGCTATGAGATTACGTCTTCTCCCGTTTACCTTATGCAATCTAGCAGAAAAATGGATTTATAATACTGCCGCACACTCTATTGCCAAATGGGATGAATTCGTTATAGCATTCCTTAAGAAATTTTATCCAAATCATAGGACCGTTCATGTTTGAAGCGAGATTAACCAGTTTACCCAACTTCCCAACGAACCATTTTGGAAATGCTTTTAATGGTTTAAAGATCTTCTTGTCCAACACCCTCATCACGGAATCAATAGATGGGATCTTTGCTGAATTATGTATAAGGGTGTTAATCCAGCGACAAAACAGATGCTTGAAACCATTTGTCAATGCCATTTCATGTCTAAAGATGATGGTGAAGGTTGGAAATTTTTGAAAGATCTCGCTGAACAAACCTTACAGTGGGAAAGCGTTAGACCAACTTCATCTAGGATGGGTATCCATCAGCTCGACGTTTCCATCGCAGTGAAAGCCGAAATGTCCGCGATGCAAAAGAAACTCGAAACTATAGAAAACAATCAGCCTCCCTAAACCAAGTTACGCTCCCAAAAACCGTGTGTGGTTACTGTTCTAACCCATCACATTTAACGGAAGAATTTCCTTTGACTCCTCCGTTTCAAGGTCAAGAACAAACTAATGCTGCTTTTCAGCAATGACCTAGAAACGATCCTTATTCTTCCACATACAATCAGGGATGGAGGAATCATCCTAATTTTGCTTGGAATCAAAACCAAACTCAAAATCAAAACCAGTTCCCAAGCAAGTATCAAAGACCTCCTCCACAGCAATAGCAACAACCACAACAGAGTCAGCACCCCTTTCAACCGCAAACTTTTCAAAACCCGGCCAATAACTTTGATCCTTATAATAATATTTCAACGGCCGGTATCGATAAAACCTCTACGCTCGAACGTAACTTAGAAACGTTTATTAAACAATCCACATAGACGATGGATAATTTAACGTCTTCTATCCAAACATTAGTGCAACACACTGCTTCCCACAGTGAAAGCATAAAATCGATAGAACAACTTGCACAGTTAAATGCCCCGATGAGCGAGAGAGAGAAAGGGAAACTTCCATCTCAACCTCCCCCAAATCCTGGCCACTCACAAAGTCATAAAGTGTGTGCCATAACCACGTTGAGATCTGGAAGAGTGCTGAATAACCAAGTGGGTGAACATGTTGATGTTGATGATATTGATGATAACCCAGCTTCTACTTCTGATCCTCTTTCGTCTAATCCAACAACTTCTTCCGAGCCTATTCTCCGTTTTCCACTAGGCACAAACCCTCAACCCACTTCCTTGAGTCAGCCTAAAATGATCCTAACTCCAATTCTGGGATCCATTCCATCCCCACAAACTTCTCCACAAAAGTTGGACCCAACCCTTATTAATAAAGCTCCTTTTCTACACAGGTTAAGGGCCAACAGACCAAGTCCACAAATGAAGAAGATTGTGGAAATTTTAAAGCAAATTAACATAAACATTCTTCTCCTAGATACTATCCAACAAGTTCCGTCCTATGCGAAAATTCTAAGGACTTGTACATTAGGAAAAGGAAAATGCAAGTGCCAAAAAAAGTTTTCCTAGCGGGTAATGCGAGCACTTCTTTTACCCAACAAATACCCAAGAAACGAAAGTACCCCGGGAGTCCTATAATATCTATTGCTATTGGGGGTAAAAATATCAATCGTGCTCTACTCGATTTAGGTGCTAGTGTTAACTTGCTTCTGTATTCTGTTTATGAGCAATTAGGTATTGGAGAGTTAAAACCGGCGCACTGCACACTTCAGATGGCCGATCGATCTATCACCCAACTTAGGGGTGAGCTAGAGGACATGTTAATCAAAGTCGGGAAATTTATATTCCTTGTGGACTTTATAGTTATAGATACACAGTCTCTAGCGAACCCATGGAACCAAATTCCGGTGATCCTAGGTCGACCTTTTCTAGCGACTTCCGATGCAGTAATCAATTGCCGTAACGGTTCTATGAATCTATCTTTCGGGAAGATGTCAATTGAGCTTAATATTTACAAGTTGGGAAGTGAACCCTCCGAACCTTATGCGTATGTATGTTCTATTGAAAGGATAGATTCCGACAGTAGCGAATTTGAAAAGCTTCACGATACTAATTTAAACTCCCCTAGTACGTTGTTGTTTGATCCTGCTTTTTATTATACACTTGAGGACCCTTCTATTGACAAGTCCACACCCAAGTTCGAATCCTTGAACTTGTCGAATGAGTTAGTCAAGCTATCCGGATCAACATCTAACGCTAAATATGAATCTTTTATGGAGTCCGAGGATCATACCTTTCTTTCCGATGAAATCATCATTCAGAATATCGATGAAAGGTTTGAAAACATTTTCGCCGAAGAACTCGCATTCTTAGATGATATGGGAGTTGTGATGAATCAACCCCAACCCAAAGAAATTGAACCGCCACCCATTCTTCTTATCAAGAACGAGAATGCGCGTAGTGCACTATCACCGTTTCGTCTCTACCAACTGAGACGTAAACCCGTTTTATTACACTTCTTATCTTCTCCCCACTTCATTACGTCTATAGGTGACATGATCTTCTACGAACCTTGGTGTTACATTGATAAAATATTTGAATGGTTGGTGTTGACTTTTGGTCTTTGTAAACCTTTAAATTGACCAATAACTTTAGCCCCCTCTTTATAATTTTAAAATGCTTAATACTGTTTTGCTCAAGTTTGGGGGGAAATATTTTGTCTCTTGAACGAAAAGAAAATTTTTATAAAATGATGTGCCAAAAAGAAGTTTGGGGGAAGATTTCACTGTCAGTAATTCTTGTCCCCATTTATAACTTTTCCTCCCAATTATACAGGTTTTGAGATTAAAAGATGACATCAGTGAGGGCACTGCTGCGAATAGGTTTGGGCGAGGTTTGTGTTTATTCACGCATCATTATATTATGCGTCATACTAACATATTTTGCATTATACTACGTAAAAGCACAAAAAAAATTTGATAATAAAAGATTAGAAAGTAAAAAAATTACATATGAAAGATAGGAAAAGTTTAAGAAAAGCAAGAAAATTAAATGTTTTATAACGAAGTTAGTAATAGGTAGTCATGAGTGGTTGTCCCAAGTGTTAGTAAGATGAAGAGAATCACTAATCTGAGAATAGAATTGAGTCTGAAAAATAGTCCCTATTTTTGAGTCCAAACATGTGAACGTTGATACCCTACTATACGCACTTGCACACATCTTCAAACTTGGGATAGTAGAGGATACCTTAAAATGCTCTTGTCTAAAAGCCTTAATATGAAGATCTATGGAAAAAAGTGAAACATAAAAAAAAATGGTTAAGAAAAATGAACACTGGTTTTGTAATTACTTAAGGCAGCATAAAAAAATATAGCGTGGCTGCTTTATCACCTAATGCCTTAGACCAACTGGTTTGGGAGCTACTGCTAAGCCTTAGCTGTTGCAAGACGAGAAAATTGTTAATTACGCTAAAATAAGTGAGCACATTTCGTAATCGGTCAGTTAGTATCTCAAGAAGTATTAACGGTCGCATGAAGAATGTGTGAGCAATTCCATCTAAAATATTCACCGACTAAAAGGTACTAAGGAAGATGGACAAGTATATGATAGCTTGAATTGAATTCTCTAAGTGTAGGGTTACCTTTTACACACATGCAGGGGTATATGATCGATGTTACGATAAAAGGTAGGGTGGAAAACTAAAGGCGATGTTTTATTGAGGGATGATGTGTCTTCTAATATCTTTTCATGACCATTAAGATGGGGCTCATGGCAACTAAAAAGCTAGTGTAGCTTTAAACTCTTATTTTCATGTTCTTTCTTTTACATAATCCTTATCTTTGTATGTAACTTTCATCTTCTTTATTTTATTATGGGATTTTGTGGGTGTAATCCGCTGAAAACCCTCAGGAGACAACACTCCTCCTACTAGGGACACCTAGAGTTTTAAAGGCTTGTTGTACGTGCTAAGTGGAATCGTGTTGCCTACGAAAGTGTGTTAGGTTTTTCTTTTTCTTTTTTTCTCCCTCTCTTGAATAACTAGTTTGCTCAGAACGATCAAAGTTAAGTTTGGGGGTATTTGTTCAGTCAAAAATATTGCACATTTGATGAAACATTTTCCTATTTTTTGTTAAGTTCTTAAAGGTATTTATCGTAAATATGGCACATATGTGGGTTTATCTACAAAATATTCTATATCATATGTTTATACATTATACTTAACATTATGAAGGAAAATATATACATATAATATTTATATGATATTTTGATATTTTAAATATGCATATCATATCAAATATTCCTAATCAATATTCTTAAAATATTATATCATATATAAAATGATTAGGATAATATCTCAAATATAAAAAATATTACTAATACTATGAATTGAGATGTTGTGCAGATTTAGCTCAGGTCTGGAGGTCGAGATATTCGAGATGTCAAGAATAAAATCTGTCGATAAGTTGAATCAAATCGTAAAATCGTAAATGGCAGAAACTCAGAGAAGATTTAAAGAAACCTGACATCACAACAATCTCTACGTATCAACATGAGGTAGCACAAGAACTTTGATACCATGATCTCACCAACATGCCGCGGTTGGGCGCCCAAACGCATGCATTTGCAGGGGATCCACGGCCATATTGTGGCCGTTGGATCTGGGATTTTTTGGGGGTGATCAAAACAAAAAATCCAAACACATAGGATTTAGGGTTTCTGCTTCTAAGGCTATTTAAAGGACCAAGAACTTTCGATGAAAATTATCTTGAAATTTATCACTAAAATCATCACCTAATAGATCACTGACAAGATTAAGAGATCCAAGACAAAGAGATCTAAGACATGTCCAAAAATCGACGTGATCAATAGATGCATAATCTACTTCCTACGAGACAGAGATCGGGAGCATAAACTAGGATTCTTGTATTCTAAATTCGACAGATTTGTAAATGATAGTTGATTAATAAAAAGGTAGATTTTTAGTTTAATTCTTTGCATCTTACTTTCTGCATTTAATTTCTACATTACTTTCTGCATTTACATTATGACCTCCTTCTTTATCTTCTCTTCTATCTCAACCATGCGTGAGTAATTTCTCGCTTGATAGGGTTCGTGGAATTATGGTAGATCAATGGATGATAAAATCTCTTAACTTCTTTTACATCTTTTAAAATTTATAAACTTTAGCAAAGTAATTGTTAACATCCTAATCAGGCGCGCTATCAATTTATTGATAGTCTCGACCGCGATTTGAAATTAGATTAACAATTGTTTTGATAAAGGCTAGACATGAATAGAGGTCAATGAAAAGATAAGGGTTAAGAATGGGAACCCTATTCTCTCCAAAAATCCTAATCTTCATTCATCACTGTCGATCTAGTTTTAAATCTATTAAAAGATAAAAGGAGTCTTCTTTAATAAATCATCCATTGCTAATAAATTCTATGAACCCTAAAAGCCTCTTCTTCAAAAATTCTACATCCGTGTTCAATATAGATCTAAAAACTATTCTCTCTATTTTCAATCAACTAGTTTAAAGCGAATAAAAGGTTCGACGTTTTCCTGAGGACGACCCGTACTCATCTCGGCTAGCTACTAGCGACACCGTTATTTATTGCGGTTACTACTTTACATAAACACTTCTTTCCAGATCTAGAGTCAATCAGTTCATGAGCGCAACTGTCCAACACATGATTTAGAGTTGGCAGCCGTTATCTTCGCATTTAAGATTTGGCGCTGTTCCCCTCCGAACGGCGGCCAAGACATGGACGACTCGCATGTGATTCGGGGCAGATGCTATTTGGTTTTATCCGTCCACCTCTCCGAAGATGCCAAGTTGATTTATGACACCGTGTATCGGAGGTTTAAACGGATGCGGCCGATATAGCAGACTTCATCAGATTCCCCCTCGCTTGAGGGGTTTTTGATTGTGGGGACGCTCTTCCCTGCAGGCGCAAGCCCCTGCAGTTAATTACGCTACCGCATCGCGGTAAAAACTTTCTCCTTCTCCAGAATTTCACTTCGTGTCGTGGATGTTTGTTTTGTTTGTGATTGCCCGTGGATTGTATACGGAGACTAATTTATGTCGTCGCCCGTAGGACGTGGATTAGTCCAAATCCGTATTTTCTTAGATTTGGGTTTAGGGTTTTGGTTTAAGGATACGTTAGCCCTATTTAAGGCTAAGATCAACTTAAACTTTTGTTAAGGATACGTTAGCCTAATCTCCAGGCTGAGATCAACTTAACGGGATCGTTTGGATCCGACAAGAGAGCAATTGGCTATGTTGTTTAGTTTAATGACATTGCGGTCGATTTCCAGTTTAGGGACATGGTGGTCCAACATTCCCATTTTGGGGACGGATATTAGTTTAAGGACACGTTATCCATATTTGAGGCTAAGATCAACTTAAACGTTTGTTAAGGATACGTTAGCCTAATCTCCAGACTAAGATCAACTTAACAGGATCGTTTAGATCCCACAAGAGAGCATTTGGGCTCTATCGTTCCAGTTTAGGGACATAGTGGTCCATTGCCAGTTTAAGGACGTGGTGGTCCATTGGTTTAAGGACGCTTAAGTCTGTGAGTTTAAGGACGCTTAAGTCCATGAGTTGGTTTAAGGACGCTTAAGTCCATAGGTTTAAGGACGCTTAAGTCCATGAGTTGGTTTAAGGACGCTTAAGTCCATGAGTTGGTTTAAGGACGCTTAAGTCCATATTGATGTACGGTTGTCGGGACCCGTCACCTCTCTGACGACGTTGAGAGATTACAACGACAGATGTCAGAGGAGTTCGGAGATGTACCCTTGAACCGGGTGTAAATTGATTTAAGAGAGCAGTCGTACTCAGTCAATTTAATTTGAAGACTTCCAGCCATGATTGGGTTAAGTCCAGTTGAAGACGTTCAATATTTTTATTTGTGGTTGGCCTGTTAGGCCTTGGCTTGGGCTTTGCCTTTTGTTTAATAATGCATAGCATTAATCTTGGTCTCTGTTGGACCTTTATTTGGGCTCTGCCTCTTTTTTAAAATAATGCATGGCTTTTTATTAAGCCTGTTAGGCCTTTTTTAATTGGGCTCAGCCCTTCTTTAAATAATGCAGAGCATTGAATCTTCTGACAGTGTGCCACGTGGCTTGTCTGGCACTTTGCGCCAATTAATGAGCGCAAGCGCATGTGGACGTGACACGTGTCACGCTCTGGTGAGCGCAAGCGCAGTGCGCTGCGCTGTTGCGCTGCTGACATGTGGCGCGCTCTGGTGAGTTGCACCAATTTAAGAGAGCAGTGCTCTATTTTAAATGCGCATAGCGCAAATTGTTCTGGAGCTGACACGTGGCGTTCTCTGGTGGCTTGCGCCAACCCAAGAGCGCAACAGTACAGATTTACAAGTGCAAGGCACTGTTTTAAAATCTTGATCCAATTTTGGATTCAAGAAAAGAATCTTTTAAGATTCCAGAACCAATGGTTCATCAAAAGGCAATGCCTTTGTTATTATTATATTTTTTTTATTGAAGATCTTTGATCTTGTTCTTAGATCAATGATCTTTTTAGAAGAAACTCTTCTTTTATTCAAAAGTTTTTACCTTTTTTTCTTTTCTGAGCTCTTCTCAAATTTTCTTTTAGAGGAGTTCTGTGTCTCTCTGGGTTTCTCTGTATTTCAATCCCATCTTCCTTTAGACTTGAAGTCTAGGGGCCTTTATATAGTGTCATTTGATTTCTTAAGTCAGTTAGAAAGATCTTTGTTTGAGTGATTTAGGGATTTTTCCCTACCATTGGATCTTTGATCTAAGGGCTCCTGTTTTACAGAAGAGAATCTTATTGTTTTAATAAGATCAGAAAGATTTTTCAGAATTTTAATTCTGTTTGGCGCAAGCGCACCTGCGCTTGACACGTGTCGAGCAACGCAGAGCGTAGCGCAACTGCGCTGCCACGTGCCGCGCAGCGCAGAGCGCAGACCAGCTGAAGCGTTGCTTCCTTTATTAAAATTTGAATTTTAAACAGAGCTTTGCTATGATTGGGGGAAACAGAAGCGTTGCTTCGTTTCCCGCCTTGGAAGTTGAACAGAGCCTTGCTCTGAAAGGGAGGTTTTCTCCTTTATTATTATTATTTATTTATTTATTTATTTTTTTTTTTTGTTATTATTTTATACGGAGCGGGTTTTGAGCCAAAATTTTAGCGGGAACAAATGCCCCCTACTACTTTGCCCACGTAAGTATGTACTTGGGTGAAGTAGTGCAAAGTTATGAGTAGCCATGGAATTGAGGGCTTAGGAGACAAGTTTAGGGTCCTTGTAGCCTAAGACTTTTCAACTTTATGAGCCGTGAGGGTCTCACAAAGGCTTTTCTCCCTACAGATCGAGAGGATCTCATAGGTGTATTTTCTCCTTAGGAATCGTGAGGATTCCTAAGTGCGTTTTCTCTTATAAGTCGTAAGGATCCTATAAGAGAATTTTCCCTCTTACGAGTCGAGAGGACCCGTAAGTGGTTGTTTCCTTCCTTTTCGAGATTCGACTTTGAAGAGTGAGACCCGTGGATAGTGTGCAAGAGATCGTTTTAGGCCGACTTGCAGGGTCCTAGTGCTTAGGAAACAGGTTTCTTAATTCCTACTGCCTAAGGCTTTATCTCACGAGTCGAGACGAATCGAGCAGTTCTCGCAAAGACATCAATTTCCTCACGAGTCGAGACGAATCGAGCAGTTCTCGCAAGCATATCCTAACGTCACAGTTAACCTCTGCTCTTTACGACAGAGTTCCGTTCGGGTCTGTGGTACTAGGGTTTTGCCCGTCGTACCGTCATATTGGCTGATATATTCCTCGATAGGCAATCGTGCTGTTCGAGTAGCCCTGCGACTGCCGTGTCTCTGATCCCTTCGGGGGCTGGACAAGACGTTTTCAAGCAATCCTCCTTGGCAGTTTGACCGTCGGAAGAGCAAGCGTTAGGAATTTTGCCATGCCGCTTTTTACTTGAGGTTAGGCTCATTTTGGAGAGCCCCGATGAGTCATAACCACTCCGCGCTGGTGTGGGATGATCTCCGATAGTCTTTCAGGTTTTATATGAGTTTCCGTCAAGACCCTAAAGCTAGGAATTTGGCCTTTGCTTCGTTTGTTAGCATTACGTCCACTGTATCAAGATGAATGTCGCGGTTGTCTCTAGGTTGCTGGTGAACCGTCGAGGTTTGGAACTAGGGATTTTGCCATGGCTTCGCTGTTTGATGATGTTGCGTCTGCTGTGTCGAGACGAACGTCAAGGTGTTGACCATTCCGCACTGGTGTGAGATGATCTCCGGTTGTCTTTCAGGGTTTATATGACTTGCCGTTAAGACCTTGAAGCTAGAAATTTGGCCTTTGCTTCGTTTGCTGGCATCGCATCTGCTGTATCAAAACGAATTTAGCGGTTGTCTCTAGGTTGCTGGTGAACCGTTGAAGTTTGGAACTACGGACTTTGTCGTGGCTCCGCTGTTTGATGATGTTGCGGCTGCTGTATCGAGACGAACATAGAGGTGGTGACCACTCCGCGCTGGTGCGAGATGATCTCCAATTGTCTTTCCGGTTTTATATGAGTTACCGTCAAGACCCTGAAGCTAGGAATTTGGCCTTCGCTTCGCTTGCTGTGGTGTGTCCGAATCCTGTTGGAGGAAGGACGCTGTTGTGACATCTCGTCTGTTGTATCGAGACGAATGCCGAGGTGGTGACCACTCCGCACTGGTGTGAGATGATCTCCGGTTGTCTTTCAGGCTTTATATGACTTTCCGTTAAGACCTTGAAGCTAGGAATTTGGCCTTTGCTTCATTTGCTGGCATCGCGTCTGCTGTATCGAGTCGAATGTAGCGGTTGTCTCTAGGTTGCTAGTGAACCGTCGAGGTTTGGAACTAGGGACTTTGCCGTGGCTCCGCTGTTTGATGATGTTGCGTCTGCTGTATTGAGATGAACATAGAGGTGGTGACCACTCCGCACTGGTGCGAGATGATCTCCAATTATCTTTCCGGTTTTATATGAGTTACCGTCAAGACCCTGAAGCTAGGAATTTGGCATTCGCTTCGCTTGCTGTGGTGTGTCCGAATCCTGTTGGAGGAAGGACGCTGTTGTGACATCTCGTCTGTTGTATCGAGACGAATGCCGAGGTGGAGCTGGGATTTTGCTGTTACTCCGCTTGTTTGACCATGGGGTCTTTCGTTGACGTTGCATCTGCATCTCGCTGGACTGCAAAGTAATGCCGTTGTTGACATTGCGTCTGCTGTAACGAGACGGATGTCGAGGTGGTCCCTAGGTTGTCGATAAACCGTCGAGGCTTTGAACTAGGGACTTTGCCATGGCTCCGTTGTTGGTGTTGCGTCCGTGCCCTGTTGGCATAAGGAGGAACGCTGTTGTTGGTCTTCTGGGATGCAGATGTGACCGTCGAGACTTGGCTCTCTTTCTGATGGAGCCTGGTGGGATGACATGGTTCCCTCTTTGTTTGTGCCCCTGGATTGTATACAGGGATTGCTGTGATATCGCCTGTAGGGCATGAATTTCGTTATATATATTTTTCATTTTATTTCTTTCCGCGATGCTCTATCATTTCAGCTTTATATCGCAAAAGTCGCAATTGCTCAATCATTTCGGCTATTTTTCGCGGTGCCCAATCATTTCGGCTATTTATTTTATTTTCACTCGCTGCTTTTTATTGCGAGTTGCCCCATCATTTCGGCTATTTTGCATGCATAGATTTTTTCTTGCTGATTTTTATTGCAAGTTGTCCCATCATTTCGGCTATTTCGTATGCATGTATGGCTCGCTGTTTTTTTATCGCGAGTGTGGACCTTGGAATCTGACGCCAATCTCAGCATCAGCATCGCTACAACTGGAATATTGCCAGGAGCGAATCATCATTTGCCATGACAGGACTTGGAATTTGATACCGGTTTAGGCATCAGCATCGCAACAATAGGGATATTGCCAGGAGCGAATCATCATTTGCCTATGTCGATGTCGAACAAAGGTGGCTTAGCGAATAGGGTTAGGGTCCTGTCGACTAAGGCTTTTGACTTCATGAGCCGTAAGGGTCTCACAAAGGTATTTCTCCCTACAAGTCGTGAGGTTCTCGTAAGTGTGTTTTCTCCTTAAGGATCGTGAGGATTCCTAAGTGTATGTTCCCTTGTAAGTCGTAAGGATCTTACAAAAGGGTTTTCTCCTTATAAGTCGAGAGGACTTACAAGGGTTGTTCACCATATGGACATATCCCTAGTCACGGGTGTGACTTGGTTAAGGAAATGTTTGTTCACGCCCGTGGATTGTATACAAGGGTCAGTATTGAGCCACTTGTAGGGCAATATCGAAGGTTGTGGGGGTTGCTTAAGAACAGGTTCAGGTCTCTGTAACTTAAGACTTTCAAATCTTATGAGCCGTGAGGGTCCCATAAGAGAGTTCTCCTTACGAGTCGTGAGGATCTCGCAAGTGTAATTTCTCCTTAGGAATCGTGAGGATCCCTAAGTGTGTTGCTCCCTTGTGAGTCGTAAGGATCTCACGCGGATGGTTTCTCCTTACAAGGTTGAGAGGACCCTGTAAGTGTCTTTTAACGAGGTTGCGCCCTTTCGGGTTTTCACCAACACTCGCAAGTAGCCCTGCAGTTTTTACTCACGGAGCCTTTTTGGGTTTTTATCCGTACCCTTTTCGCTTATGGACATACCGTTTTTTTTTGAACGAGGTTGCGCTCTTTCGGGTTTTCACAAGACTCGCCCGTTGTCCTGCTGTTTTTACTCACGGCGCCCTTCCGGGTTTTCATCCGTGCCCATTTTGCTTATGGACATACCGTTTTTTTTACGTCAGCCTGAAAATGCCGCGGGTTGGGAGTAGTTTAATGACGTTTCGGTCATTTGCAAGTTTTAGGATATTGCAGTCCGCCGTTGCCGTATTTGAGGCGAATTTCTAGTTTACGGACTTTTCGGTCCATGGGGCTTTCCCTATGATTGAGCATGATGCCCCCGGCATATCCATCTTTTTTGGAGCATGTGGTTGCGGCGGGCTCACCTTCCAGTTTTCGGACAGCGCGAACTTGCCCTGCTGGTATTGGTCTTCAACCCAGTTTTTGAAGACGAAGCAATTTTCGATCGGATGACTTACTGCTCGATGGTAGGGGCAGTAATTAGGATCGTTGACATCGCCTGGCTGTAGCGGACATTTCGGACTCGGCAGATTGATGAATCCGTTGCGCACTGCCAGCTCAAACAGTTTCCTCGTTTTATCTTGGGGAAACGAGTAAGGACGTCCCAGTCTTTCCTCGAGGGATGGGCGTGGACGCATATTGTTTTGGCAAACAACCGCTTTAAGTTGCTCGGCCGTTGTTGAGGATTAGCAATGAAGGTTTCTTTCCCTTTGCCCTTTTCATTCCAAGGCTTTGTCTTTGAAGGAGATGGTCTATGACCCATCTGGTCCATTTGGGCCAGCTTGTCAATAAAGGCCTGAAAAATGGTCGGCTTGAAAAACATCATGAATTGGGATATGGTCGCTTGAGGGTCGCGAGTACCTACGAACATGCCCACGACAGGAGCTTCTTCGATGCGCTGCTCGCACTTTGACCATAGATTACGCCACCGTATCACATACTGGACCCAAGTTTCGCTTGGCCTGACCCTGGCGTTGATCAATGCGTTGATCAGGGTGCGTCCGCTAGCACTCGTGAATCTTTGTGTAAACAGTAGCTCCATCTCCGCAAATGTTTTGACAGAGTCGTTAGGCGGCTCCGAATACCATTCAAAGGCTGTTTCTGCTAAACTGCCGACGAATTGGTGAAGCAGCAGTTTGTCGTCGCCTCCAGTGTTGCCGCATAAGGCCCTGAATTGAGCAACATGCTGGTGTGGATTCCCTGTCCCCTTGTACACGTGGAATCTAGGGATCGTATATCCCGGCGGGTAACTGATTTGGTCGTACCAGCACGGATAGGATCGTTCGGTTCTAACAATTTGCCCAGCTGCTTCACTCGCCTGATGAGCTCGTATTTGCTGAGCTATATAGTCATCCAGTGCGGCCTTGGAAATGGTTTCCTCCTTGGCTGCTGAAAGAGCCGGAGGAGGATTGGATGTCTCCCCTCTATCGTCTTCGGTAATGGTCGGAGGGTCTTCAGCTGGAGGATTCTGCTGTAACATCATTCTTACCATATCTTGGAAAAGAAGCGCCATTTGTTTTATATTAGCTGCTTGTTCTGCTGCTTCTCTGTCCTTCTTTTCGAGGACTCTGCATAGGAAGTCAGCGTCAGTTTCTTGCTCCCGGCGTTGATCCGAGGATGCCTCCGAGCTTTCTTTTGGCCCGGTAAGTGCGGCCATTGCAGTCATCATTTCCTACATCTTCTGTTGTCGCTCCTGGGCTTTTGTCACGGATTGGGTGAGCGGTCGGTGACCCGTCGAAGCGCGGCTATCCTCCTTTCCGGAAGCCACATAAACGGTGTGCACCACCATGCCCCCAGACTTGGGGCGTTTAGCTTCAGTGTCTTTGCGATTTGCCAAAGACACAGGGATCTTCTCCGACCTCTTTCTTTTTTGAGCGGTCGAAGTTGAGGGGGCCGTTGTAGTGGGTATCCAAGTAGTTGTCGCTTTTGGTGGCTTGACAGAGTAGTCCTTCTCCTGCCGAACCTTCATCTTTTTCTGTCGGCGGAGATAGTCTTGATCCACTACGGAGTCCTAGACTTGACGCCAGACCTTGTAAATTTTAGAGGACAGCCGTTGAGGGGGCTGCTCCAGCTTCACCTTTGGGGCATTATCCACAGGTGTAGGAGATCTTTTCAATACGGCAGTTGGCGAGTTTTTGCGAACCCTTCTTAGCGGTTCAAAGCTATTCCCGGTCCGAACAGCAGCATTGATTTCCACCATCGGAGCTGGCGGAGTTATCCCAGAGGGGGAGTTGCCCCCAGCCTTCCTTACCCGACGCCAGTGACGACGGCGAGCATGTCGAGCGGACGGCGCTGGTTCAGCGATGGGGATGGCTTTGTCTTGCCCCCTGTCCAGATGAAGCGCTGCTGGTGCCAGTCTCTTAAAGACTGACGTCTTTTGAGTAGCGGTATCCAATCTGTCAAAGACAGACCATCGAGCAGGAACGGGAGCCGGAATAGTCAGTCTTGTGCCGACCCTTTGGTAGGAGAAGCCGCCTTGACGACTTCAGGAGCAGGGATGGCTATCCTCTTCGGAACAACCTTTTCTGGTATTGCAGGCTTCTTCATGGGCCCACATGAGTTTTGGCCCAGTTTGCTGAAAGCTGAGGCACTTGGCTTGGGCGACCCATTGAGAGGGGCCGCGATAGTTATAAGCCGATTGAAGACCGACTTCTTCGAAGCTTCTTGCGATGGTAATGAGGCATTGAAGCTTATTGGTGGGATCATGGTCCCGAAGAATAGCCCAGTGGTGGCCTGAGTCACCTGTTCCACCGGCATAGCGAAGATGGAGGCCGCTTGGGGCCCATAAGTCACTCCTTCAGCAAAAACGGAGCGAGAGTTACAGTTGCAGGTAGTGCAGTTTGAAGCCATTGATCTTCTGTTTTCTGCACGGAGCAAGACACCAAATCTTAGTACCTCGAATCCATAGGCAACCACAGCAAACCGCGATTCGTTCGCGAACACGACATACGAAGTGTGGAGTGGAAAGAAGAAGAGGTCCCACCGGACGTGCCAGAATCTGTTCCCCTCCGAACGGCGGCCAAGACCTGGACGTCTCACCTGTGATTCGGGGCAGATGCTATTTGGTTTTATCCGTCCACCTCTCCGAAGATGCCAAGTTGATTTATGACACCGTGTATCGGAGGTTTAAATGTATGCGGCCGATGTAGCAGACTTCGTCAGATTCCCCCTCGCTTGAGGGGTTTTTGATTGTGGGGACGCTCTTCCCTGCAGGCGCAAGCCCCTGCAGTTAATTACGCTACCGCATCGCGGTAACAACTTTCTCCTTCTCCAGAATTTCACTTCGTGTCGTGGGTGTTTGTTCTGTTTGTGGTTGCCCGTGGATTGTATACGGAGACTAATTTATGTCGTCGCCCGTAGGACGTGGATTGGTCCAAATCCGTATTTTCTTAGATTTGGGTTTGGGGTTTTGGTTTAAGGATACGTTAGCCATATTTAAGGCTAAGATCAACTTAAACTTTTGTTAAGGATACGTTAGCCTAATCTCCAGGCTGAGATCAACTTAACGGGATCGTTTGGATCCGACAAGAGAGCAATTGGCTATGTTGTTTAGTTTAATGACATTGCGGTCGATTTCCAGTTTAGGGACATGGTGGTCCAACATTCCCATTTTGGGGACGGATATTAGTTTAAAGACACGTTAGCCATATTTGAGGTTAAGATCAACTTAAACGTTTGTTAAGGATACGTTAGCCTAATCTTCAGACTAAGATCAACTTAACAGGATCGTTTAGATCCCACAAGAGAGCATTTGGGCTCTATCGTTCCAGTTTAGGGACATAGTGGTCCATTGCCAGTTTAAGGACGTGGTGGTCCATTGGTTTAAGGACGCTTAAGTCCGTGAGTTTAAGGACGCTTAAGTCCGTGAGTTGGTTTAAGGACGCTTAAGTCCATAGGTTTAAGGACGCTTAAATCCATGAGTTGGTTTAAGGACGCTTAAGTCCATAAGTTGGTTTAAGGACGCTTAAGTCCATATTGATGTACGGTTGTCGGGACCCGTCACCTCTCTGACGACGTTGAGGGATTACAACGACAGATGTCAGAGGAGTTCGGAGATGTACCCTTGAACCGGGTGTAAATTGATTTAAGAGAGCAGTCGTGCTCAGTCAATTTAATTTGAGGACTTACAGCCATGATTGGGTTAAGTCCAGTTGAAGACGTTCAACATTTTTATTTGTAGTTGGCCTGTTAGGCCTTGGCTTGGGCTTTGCCCTTTGTTTAATAATATATAGCATTAATCTTGGTCTCTGTTGGACCTTTATTTGGGCTCTGCCTCTTTTTTAAAATAATGCATGGCATTTTATTAGGCCTGTTAGGCCTTTTTTAATTGGGCTCAGCCCTTCTTTAAATAATGCAGAGCATTGAATCTTCTGACAGTGTGCCACGTGGCTTGTCAGGCGCTTTGCGCCAATTAATGAGCGCAAGCGCATATGGAGGTAACACGTGTCACGCTCTGGTGAGCGCAAGCGCATATGGAGGTGACACGTGTCACGCTCTGGTGAGCGCAAGCGCAGTGCGCTGCGCTGTTGCGCTTCTGACACGTGGCGCACTCTGGTGAGTTGCGTCAATTTAAGAGTGCAGTGCTCTATTTTAAAAGCGCATAGCGCAAGTTGTATTGGAGCTGACACGTGGCGTTCTCTGGTGGCTTGCGCCAACCCAAGAGCGCAACAGTACAGATTTACAAGTGCAAGGCACTGTTTTAAAATCTTGATCCAATTTTGGATTCAAGAAAAGAATCTTTTAAGATTTCAGAACCAGTGGTTCATCAAAAGGCAATGCCTTTGTTATTATTATATTTTTTTTATTGAAGATCTTTGATCTTGTTCTTAGATCAATGATCTTTTTAGAAGAAACTCTTCTTTTATTCAAAGGTTTTTACCTTTTTTTCTTTTCTGAGCTCCTCTCAAATTTTCTTTTAGAGGAGTTCTGTGTCTCTCTGTGTTTCTCTGTGTTTCAATCCCATCTTCCTTTAGACTTGAAGTCTAGGGGCCTTTATATAGTGCCATTTGATTTGTTAAGTCAGTTAGAAAGATCTTTCTCTGAGTGATTTAGGGATTTTTCCCTACCATTGGATCTTTGATCCAAGGGCTCCTGTTTTACAGAAGAGAATCTTATTGTTTTAATAAGATCAGAAAGATCTTTTAGAATTTTAATTCTGTTTGGCTCAAGCGCACCTGCGCTTGACACGTGTCGAGCAGCGCAGAGCGCAGCGCAACTGCGCTGCCACATGACGCGCAGCGCAGAGTGCAGCGCAACTGCGCTATCGCAACCGTGACAGCGCAGGTCAGCTGAAGCGTTGCTTCCTTTATTAAAGTTTGAATTTTAAACAGAGCTTTGCTCTGATTGGGGGAAACAGAAGCGTTGCTTCGTTTCCCGCCTTGGAAGTTGAACAGAGCTTTGCTCTGAAAGGGAGATTTTCTCCTTTATTATTTATTTATTTATTTTTATTTTTATTGTTATTATTTTATACGGAGCGGGTTTTGAGCCAAAATTTTGGCGGGAACAGGCGCCGCTATCTTCTGGGAGAACGAGTGGATATATACACTGACCACAAGAGTCTAAAGTATGTATTTACTCAGAAGGAATTAAACATGTGGCGGAGAAGATGACTAGAACTCATGGCGGATATCGACATCAACCTACACTATCGTCCTGGGAAGGTGAATGTAATTCCTGATGCACTTAGCTGCCAGCCATTAGTAATGAATCTCACCGCTCTGTGGAAGCTACAGCAAAAATTGCACAGATTGACGATCGAAGTAGTTATGCCAGGTAACGCTTCATATTTGATGAACTTACAAGTCCAGTCCACTCTTATCAATCAGAGCAAGGCAACTCAAGCAAATGATGCCAAGCTATAAAATATCCAAGAACAAGTAGAAAGTGGACTTCGAACTGACTTCATCATCCACGAAGATGGTTACTTGCGATATGGGAGTCGATTATGTGTACCAAGCGGCCCAGTTCGAGAAGAGTTGATGAAAGAAACTCACAGCTCTCCTTATTCTGTACACCCCAATGGTACAAAAATGTACAAAGATCTATGGTAACACTACTGGTGGTATGGAATGAAGCGCGAAGTAGCAAGGAGCGTAGCCAAGTGTTTGGTGTGTCAGCAAGTGAAGGCTTAACATCACAGAACTGCAGGTCTACTTTAGCCTTACCAATCCCAGAAGGGAAAAGGCAGCACTTTACCATGGACATCGTGACTGTCCTTCCTCGCAGCACGAAGGGTAATGATGCAGTTTGGGTTATTGTGGATCGACTCACGAAGTTGGCTCACTTTATTCCATTTTGAGTTGGCCAATCAACCGAGACGTTAGCAAAGAAGTATATGGAGGTAAGCATAAATCTAAAGTAAGATTTAAACCTTCAAAGTGTACTATATTTGATACCCATGACTCATGCAGGAGATCGTGAGATTACATGGAGTACCTGTTTGCATTGTCTCCGATCGTGATGCAAGATTCCGATCACAGTTTTGGTAGAGTCTACAAACTAGCCTGGGAACGAGTCTGAATTTCAGAACGGCTTATTATCCACAAACGGACGTACAGTCCGAGCGAACAATTCAGATTCTAGAAGACATGCTAAGAGATTGTATGTTAGACTTCGGAGGATAGTGGGAAGATCACCTACACCTTGTGGAGATTTCATACAACAACAGCTATCAGGAAAGCATTGGAATGGCACCATTCGCAGCATTCTACGGACGAAAGTTCCATTCACTGCTAACTTGGGACGACATCAGAGATCGTGAACTCCTTGGACCAGAGATGATCGTGGCAACTATGGATATAGTTCGCACGATCAGGGAAAGAATGCACATAGCCCAAGACCGACATAAGCATTGGACTGATGCAAAGCGACGACATCTAGAGTTCCAACCTGGAGACCATGTTTTCTTAAAGATATCTCCAAACAGAGGAGTGATCCGCTTTGGTAAGAGGGGTATGCTAAGTCCAAGATACATAGGACCATTCGACATACTCAAACGAGTTGTAGAAGTGGCATACCGTTTAGCACTACCACCCTCATTGGAAGGAGTGCACAATGTGTTCCACATATCCCAACTATGATGATATGTGAGCGACCCCAGCCACATACTTGATCACTCAGAGCTCATATTACAGACAGATCTAACCTGCGAGCAACAATCGATTGAGATCCTGGACCGAAAGGTGAAGAAATTACGGAATAAGGAAGTAAACTTGGTCCGAGTGATGTGGAGAAAGGATTCACCAAGAGAATCAATATGGGAACGAGAAGAAGACATGCATGCGAAATACCTTTACCTCTTTGAAAATTAGTCCATATGTAATTGTAAATTTCGAGGAAGAAATTTTTATAAAGAGGGTAAAATGTAACGACTCTGAATTTACTGTACTGAATTTTCCATTTTAAAGTACAGAAATGAGTTTACAGCCTGAGTTTGAGTTATAAGTCAATTTTGTTAAATAACAACAAGAAAACAACTTGTAGCTCACTGGTAAAGCCTTGCACTGCTATGATGTAGCCCCTATGTTCGATTCCCATCAAACACAATTATTTTTTCTGAATTTTTTTAACTTTTTGGAAGCCCAAAAGATTGCAGGTGAAATACACAGGGAAATGAAAAGTTCAAAAAAATCAAACATATGGAAAATGGTTTAAACATAGGGTTGATCAAGTGGCACGGATCTCGAGGCAAATGCCTTGAGATCGACCGGCCAAACTTGAAGGAAAACCGACGGGGACGGTTGGATGAAGCTTATTGAAACCTGGGCTTTGCACACTCGTCTCTTCACCTACCCCTAACTCCCCTGCACTGTTTGATTTCTCTGCAATCAAATAGAGACCTTTCATTTCACAATTTATCATAATTTTAATGCTTTTAATCCACTCTTTTAATTCCCAAACTCTAATTCTCCACTATAAATACCACCTCCTACCTTGGCTCAGCACCATTCTGAAAATTCTAGCCAAAACTCTTTAAAAACTTCCTAATGCAAGTGAAGTAAAGAGGAGTTACAGAGCAAGTTGGTTTCGGCGAAGACCGAAGCCTATTCCGGACCTCCCGCGACGCCACGAAGCTCATCCTTTCTTCTTCAACCTCTACTTGAAATTTTTAAACCGTAAGTCTCTTCCAATCTCTCTTTCTTTTCATTGAAATTCCATTTTAAAACTTATATCGGTAAGTGGAGTTAATACCGACATCTTCTTTTCTAAAACATATAACTCCCTTTTTCCTTTACAATTTAATCAATCTTATTATAATACATCACTTATAACCTTTAACCCTAATGCTTAGAATCAAATTTCATCAAAATTCTCATGTGAAACATCCATAGGAGAACTTTTTCAGTAAAATACCTTGAACTTTATAAACACCCATTTTAGTAATTGCTTAACAATACCTTAGAAAAACTTCACGGTGTAACGACATACCCCACACGCACACTTGGTTTCATAGCACGATACTCATTGTATGTATTTTTATTTCGAAGAAAATTTACAATAAATTACCACATAACTTTAAAAACCGGATTTCTTTTAAAGCGGTATTTCATATCCTTTACGATTACGCATCTACAACCCTCTTTAGGGAACCCGCTAACAGATGGTGCGGATTATCGTACATCCTTGGGCTAGTAGAGCGAGATGCAGATCTTCTCACGGAGCATTCAATCTCGAAAGCATTTAAATACGTTTTTAAGAAATACAAATTTTCTAAATAAAATAAAATTAATTTTTAAAATTATATAAAAATTATAAAGCCATATTTTCAAATATAATAAACCTAAAAATTTTCTCAAAATGAAAGATTAGCAAGTTTTCCAATAAAATACAATCAAGATACCAAAAAGAACAAGTTTTTCAATAAAATACCATGAACTTTCCAAGTTAAGCGTTTATCACTAAAATACCCCAAATACTTAAAATCCATGCTCATGAAAACCCTAAATAATACTAATCACCCTCGAGATTTACTTTTTAACTATATTATAAAAATTCATAAAACCCTCTCGAGATATATAAAACAATTTTTTTAAGGATGTTAGTAAATATAGGTTTAAGCGGGATCAATTCTCTTGTGCCCCAGGGAGCCAAAGAAAGTGAGTGCTTGCCTTTTTAAGGTAAACAACTTAACGGAGTTATCAATGGTAATTGTCTTGAAAAAAGACACAAATCTTGTCGTCCATGTGTAGTAGTTACCGATGACTCCTAAACCTAATTCAAGAGCTAAATCAGTACAAGTGTCTGACTTAGTCTGAGTCCAAACTCAAACCTGAATTCAAAACTCAAACCTGAGTCCAAACTCAAACCTGAATCCAAAACTCAAACCTGAGTCCAATTCAAACATGAATAAAAAATCAAACAAGAATACTTGATCATGAACATGAATACTCGAATCCAAACATCAATATCAAACTTGTATACTTGACTAGACTTGACTGAACCATGGTTATAACATAACATGACTACTTGAATACATGACTACATCATGAACATGACTACTTGAATATTTTGTATCCATGGTTTCGGCAAGACTTGTAAATAAAATCTATACAATACAATACGCGGGGATAAAGGGGTAGATTGGTGTGAAACGTATATCGTGGCACGAAAGGTCACTTAAAAGACATCTACATGAATTCTCATGCCGTTGTCCCATGGGTTATGACGGGGTCTTGTACTATATGTTACCATAGTCCACAGGGTAAGATGAACTCCTCTCGTATACATAAATACCTTCTGTATCAAGCTACAAACAACCACTTTAGAATCATATACCAGCAATCAATCATACACAATTCATTTCATATAATGTCTTCTCTTTCTTCTTTTGGGACTTACCGGGCGCTAGTTCGCTGACGACATTCCTTTCTATTTTTTTCTTTGGAATGTTCATCAGGAGGACAGGACTCTCAGGAGATTGAGCCAAGCCAGGAGGAATTGGACCAGCTTGCGGCACAGCCACTTCTAGTTCCTTGTACTTACTTTCCTGTATGCCATTGTTTAGGCATTGCTTTACTCATTGTATCTTTTTTTGTCATTCTTGTACATTTTTATATATTGCTTAATCACGCTTAACATATTTATTTCTTAGTAAATACGTTGCGTCCTGCCACGTCACCATTTCCGTATACTGGGAAGTGGCGCGTGACACTGTTAGCCTGTCAATGCAAACTTTTGCCGGAGCAGATTAGAATCTGCAAATCACAATGGCTCCGCTTCGACACTATAAGGAACTTGATGCGCTCCATACATACAGCGTATAAGAACTGCAAACTTTCTACGTGCCTCCTAGGGGAGGGGTGAAAAGGCGATCCTCTTCTACCAATCTACGGAGACCAAAGTAGAAAAGGAAGTTTGGCATGATGCTGATTTTGCGACAGACTTCAAATAATCTGTCTACCAAGATATTACGCGGAGGGATTAAAAAGGCTGTTAAGATGCCAAGGTGTACCCCTCGAACAAACTGTTCGAAAAGCCCAATTCTACAAAAAGATCTGGGACATTCCCGGGACTCAGCAAAAGATGCCCAAGGGGAAGATGAAGACAACTGGGCTCGGATACATTCGGTCCAAGAAATGGGAGCGGTTTTGTCATGCCTCGCTTCCCAGTGTACGGGCAAGGATAGGCGACGAGACCGCTACGTATTTACTCAGAAATAAACACGCTAAGCGTATCTAAGCAATATAAAATGAAAAGTACACAAGAGATAAGATGTAAATGAACATCAAATTTATTTATTTAACATTCTTTTACAGTACAACTGAAATGTAAATACATGGAATGAAAGCAATGCCTAAATAATGGCATAATAGAAATGAAAATAGTATGTACACATATCTAAAGCTCCGAGTCGAATGCTAACTGCTCCAAATCCTCGGTGCTGGGCTCGATCTCCAGTGAGTCCGATCCACCTGACAACATTCCAAAGAAAGAAGAAAAGAAATGTCGTCAACGAATAATCGCTCGGTAAGTCCTAAAGGTGAGTAGAGATAGAATAGACAGAAAGGGAATATAAGTTTTAATGTTTTATTATATTGTTAACTCCGTTGTTTGTAGCTTGGTACAGAAAATTCCAGTGTATACGAGAGGAGTCCCACTATTCCAGAAACTAAGGTATACGGAGCACAAGGAACCGTTCGGCCACGGTACAACGGCAATGGATATTCAGGTTAGGTGTATTATGATTACAGTCTCGTGTAACTTTTAACACCTTCCGTACCAATCTACCCCTTATAAACCCCGCGGTGTCTTGATTGTAATGTTTGTATTGATTGTATTATATTGTCTTGTATTGTAAATTGTATATGGATGACTTGCCGGAATCATGATATCAGTAAATGGAACGGATATATGGATGTACATGTAGATGGAGTATATCCATGGTTCGGTTCGGTCAATATAGATTGAAGTAGATTGAATAGACGGATTCATGTTGAATTGTAGTTTATACTTGAATCACATTCAAGTCAGATTGATTAGATTGAGACTCAGTCTGAGTCAGACACTTATAAAAGAAATTGAAATCCTGAACTAGGTTTTGATGTTATCGGTAACTGCTGCACATGGACGGCAGAATTTGTGTCTTTTTCCAAGATAATTACCGTGTTGATAACACCATTTGTTAGATTGTCTACCTTAAATAGGAAAGCACCCATATCTTCGGCTCCCTGAGGCTCAAGAGACTGGTCCCGCTTAAACCTATGTTTACTAGGGTTCTTATTGTAATTTAACATAACTTGAGGGGGTTTTATGTAAAAATAGTTTGATATAATTTTCAAAATACACCTCAAGTATTTAATTATCGTCTTTAGGATTTTCATAGATGTATATTTTATAAATGTGAAATTTCTAGTGAGTGGAACCTATTTTTCATAGTATATGGTATTTTATTAAAATATCGGTATTGTTTTGTATTTAGATGGTATTTTCATGTAATGGTGATTTCTTTTGAAAACTTGGAATATTTATATAATATAATTAAGGTAGATATTTTGATGATAATAATATATATATATATATAATGAAAGTAATTTTATTTATTTTCTTGTAGAAATCTCATTTCTAAAGAAAAATGGATAAAAATTCTATCGAGATCGAATGCTCCTTTCGGAGGTCTGCATCTCGCTCTACGAGGCCCGAGAATGTGCGATAATCCGCACCATCCTGAACGAGGTCCCAAAAAGTGGGTTGTAGTGGCGCAATTGCAAGGAATTGTTTAATACATCTTTTTATAGAAATGGTATTATATGTTGATGGTATTTATTTGTAAAGTCGTTTTATCCCATAACTATGTTCCCAAATTTCCATCGTGCTATATTAGAGATGTGTGTTGTGATGAGGTAGGTCATTACCTCGTGAACTATTTACAGGTAAAACAGGTATTACGTTTTTTTATGTCGGGAATGAAGTTTGTGGTATTTTACTGTAAAACTACGATAAAAATTGCAATAATGAATATTTTGAGATGAAACTTTTTTTAATAGATTTTTTATGTTTTTTAAAAAATATGTGAGAGTATGGAATTTTATTGATTAAGAAAAGATATGTTTTAAAGAAAAACCGAATCGGAAGTCGGATTAACTCCGCTTCCGTCGGGTTTTAGAAAAGAATGTTTTTAAAGTAGAAGAAAAGAGGGGGAGAGTTTTGATAATGAAATTCTGGTGAGGAGAGGTGAAATATGGTATGGTATTTATAGGGGAAATTAGGGTTTAGGGGGTGAAAGAAATGCATTAAATTTGGATTAAATGGGCATTTTATTGTTCTCTGTATGAATGCAGAGAAAACAAACAGTGTGAGAGGAGTGGGGTATCTGAAGAGGTGCAGGGGGAAAAGAATTAGGGGCATTACCGTCGGTTGGACCGATGGCGCCGGGGAAAACTAGAGTTTCGCCGGCCCAATACTGGCGGATGGGGTTGGGTCGGGTGCCACGTGTTCTAGTCGAATGGATTTCTGCAGTGCACATGTTTAAATAATCTGTGACTCTTCAGTTTATATGTTGTGCACGTGTAGACTCTTGGGCTTCTAAAAAGACTAAAAGAAAATTTAAATAAAATGTTAATGTGGCTAGGGGGATTCGATCACAGGGGGCTACGTCACAGTAGTGCAAGGCTTTACCAATGTGCTACAAGTACTTTCTTGCTGTTCTAAATTAAAACAAATACTTATAGTATACACAGCATTGCAAATACCTCAATTGTACATTAACTTTTAAATAATTTTATGTACGTTGAATTTGGAGTTGTTACAGTCTACCCTCCTTACAAAAATTTCGTCCTCGAAATTTACAATTTCTTTTAAGGACTAGTTTACAAATAAGTGAGGATATCTTACATGCATCTCATCATCCCTTTCCCATGTTGACTCTCCTGATATGTTTTTTCTCTACATCACTCGAACCAAGTTGAATTCCTTGTTTCGAAGTGACTTTACTTTTCTGTCCAAGAACTTAACAGGTTGTTGCTCACAAGATAAATCTGGCTGTACAGTGAGATCGGAGTGATCAAGAATATGGCTGGGGTCACTCACATACCTTCTGAGTTGGGATATGTGGAACACATTGTGCACTCCTTCCAATGAAGGTGGAAGTGCCAAATGATAAGCCACTTCATCGACTCGTTCGAGTATGTCGAACGGTCCAATATATCTTGGACTAAGCTTACCCCGTCTTCCAAAACGAATCACTCCTCGGTTTGGAGATATCTTCAAGAATACATGTTCTCCCGGTTGGAACTCCAAGTGACGGCGCTTTGCATCAGCCCAGTGCTTTTGTCAATCTAGGGCTATGTGCATTCGTTCCTTGATAGTACAAACTACGTCAACAGTTGCTACTACCATCTCAGGTCCAAGAAGTTCTCTATCTCCGATGTCGTCCCAACTTAATGGCGATCGACACTTCCTTCCATAAAGTGCTGCAAAAGGTGTCATTCCTATACTTGCTTGGTAGCTGTTGTTGTATGAAAACTCCACAAGATGTAGGTGATCTTCCCACGATCCTCCGAAGTCTAGCATACACACTCTTAGCATATCCTCTAAGATCTGAATAGTTCGCTCAGACTGACCATCTGTTTGTGGATGATAAGCCGTGCAGAAATTCAGACTTGTTCTCAAGCTTGCTTGCAGACTCTGCTAAAATTGCGATCGGAATCTGGTGTCACGATCGGAGACATTGCAAACCGGTACTCCATGTAATCTCACGATTTCCTGCATGAGTTCATGGGTATCAGAGATAGTACATATTGAAGAGTTTAAATCTTACTTAGATTCTTACCTCCATATACTTCTTTGCTAATGTCTTAGTAGATTGGTCAACTTGAAATAGAATAAAGTGAGCTGACTTTGTGAGTCGATCCACAATAAGCCATACCGCATCGTTACCTTTCGTGTTGCGAGGAAGTGCAGTCACGAAATCCATCATGATGTGTTTCCACTTCCATTCTGGGATAGGTAAACGTTGAAGTAATCCAGCAGTCCTGTGATGTTCAGCCATTACTTGCTAACACACCAAGAATTTAGCGACGCTTCTGGTTACTTCACACTTCATTCTATGCCACCAGTAATTTTGACGCGGATCTTTGTATATCTTTGTACCTCCAAGGTGTACTAAATAAAGAGAGCTGTGAGTTTCTTTCATCAACTCTTCTCACACAGAACCTTTTGGTACACACAATCTGCTGTCGTACCTCAAAGATCCGTCTTCATGGATGATGAAATCTGTTCGAAGTTCAGTTTCCACTTGTTCTCTGATCTTTTGCAACTTAGCATCACTTGCTTGAGCTACTTTGATCTGATTTACAATGGTAGATTGAACTTGTAAGTTCATCAAACTTGAAGCGTTACCTGGCTTGACCACTTCAATCTCCATCTGATGCAAGTCTTGTTGAAGCTTCCACTGTGCAGTGAGATTCAATGCTAATGGTTGGCGACTAAGGGCATCTGGTACTATATTCATCTTCCCTGGGTGATATTGCAGGTTGATGTCGAAGTCCGCCATGAGTTCTAACCATCTTCTCTGCCGCATATTCAAATCTTTCTGAGTAAACATATATTTCAGACTCTTGTGATCTGTATATATGTTCACTCATTCACCAAGAAGATAAAGGCGCCAAATCTTGAGTGCAAAGATAACGGCCGCCAACTCCAAATCATGCGTCGTATAATTGCGCTTATGAATCTTCAGCTGTCTTGAAGCATAAGCCACAACCTTACCGTGCTGATGTAGAACACATCCTAATCCCTTACCGGAGGCATTGCAATGCATTTCAAAACCTCCAGATTGGTCCGGTATGACAAGGATAGGTGCTGATGTCAATCTTGATTTGAGTTCTACAAAAGCTTGTTCTCATGCTTCTGACCACACGAATTCTTCATCTTTACGTATAAGCTTGGTCAGGGGTGTCGTAATCTTCGAAAATCCCTCAATGAACCTTTTGTAATATCCAGCTAGACCCAAGAAACTTTGAATGTCCTTTACTGACTTCGGTGTCGGCCATTCGCTTACTGCTGAAACTTTAGCTGGATCCACAGAGATTCCATCGCCTGATACAATATGTCCGAGAAAACCGACTTGATCTAGCCAAAACTCGCACTTGCTGTATTTGGCATAGAGTTGATGTTGTCGTAAAGTTTCCAGGACAATTCGTAGGTATTCGGCGTGTTATTTCCGACTCTTTGAATACACCAGGATGTCGCTGATGAAGATGATAAAAAAACCTGTCTAGCTACTCTTGGAAAACTTGGTTCATTAGGTTCATGAATATAGCTGGTGCGTTGGTCACTCCAAATGGCATCACAAGAAATTCGTAATGACCATAGCGAGTTATGAATGTCGTTTTATGGATATTAGAATCTTTGACCTTCATCTGATGATAACCCGAACGAAGATCTAACTTGGAGAAAATGAAAGATCCACTTAGCTGATCGAATAAATCGTCGATGCGCGGTAGTGGATACTTGTTCTTTATCGTTACTTCGTTCAAGGCTCTATAATCAATGCACATTCGGTATGAACCTTCCTTCTTCTTTACAAGTAAAATTGGAGATCCCCAACTTGAAGTGCTGGGACGAATCCATCCTTTCTTCAATAATTCGTCCAACTGAGTTCGGATCTCTTTTAAACCTTCTGGACATAGGCGATAAGGTGCTTTGATCATCGGTTGTGCTCCAGGTACTAAATCAATACTGAATTTAAGAGCTCGATCGGGAGAAAAACCTGATATATCTTCAGGAAATACATCGTCGAACTCTCGAACTACCACTGGCTTGTCTTCTTTTGCCTGGTGCATAGCAATCACCGCCTTCTTCGATTTCTCCTTGTAAGTGCCTGGCTCCAGGGTACGGTCTCAACTTTTGAAATAAAAGACCGGATGGTCTGGAATCTCAAACACTACCCTCTTTTGACGATAGTCGATGGTAGCTTAGAAGGTTCCTAGACAATCCATACCCACTATCACATCTAAGTTCGGTATGTTCAGCACCTTGAAGTCAGCATAGAATTCTCTGCTGCAGACGACCACTGGACACAGATTGTACCCCATTGTTGCCTTTAGAACATCATTCCCTGAACTGACATTCCAACTGGATACAAGCGGTGTGACTAGAATCGCTTGAGTTCGGACGAATCGTTGGGACATAAAGCAATGAGATGCTCCAGTATCGAAGAGTGCTAGTGCAGGAAGTGAGGATACTAAGATTGTACCTAAGTTATGTAGGATAGTTTTAGGTATAAGGAAAATGTATAGATATGTATATATATATGGAAAAGTAAAGCTTGAAGGGAAAATGTTACCAGTAATGACTTGGCCGGTAGTTTCAGCCTCTTCCATGGTCATTGTGAAAACATGTCGTCTCGGCACATTCCTCCTTGCTGGAAGAGAATTCCTCTGTCTGTTCCTTGGTCCTTATGGTACGTTCCGTTGAGATTGGTGGAACTGACGAGGAGGAGGTGCAGTCGGTCCACGAGGAGGTGGAGCCGGTAGTGCGAGTCGTAGAGCAGGTGCCTGGATGGCTGGGCGCTGCGGGTAAGTGATTGCTTGTCTGGATGCAGTATTTAGGTTATGTCTCCGAGGAGAAGACCCAATGTCATGAGTAGCTGAGCCGCGATCTAAGCAAAGGTGATTTGTACGCCGGCGGTCCTTCTCCAAATGTCCATCCCTCCTGCAGTAGGTACAAAAGGCTGGGTTAGGCCGGTTGTTTGGTACTTCCGGTCTCCTGGGCATAAATGGTGGCCTTGAAGAGGCTCCTCCTGCCATCTGAGTGGTAGGGCGCTTTATCCCGGCAGATTGTGGTCTGCCCCTCATCTTTACCACTGCCTCATATCGAAGGGCAGCTTTCAGAGCCAACTCGTGGGTCGAGAAATCCCCTGTAGCTAATACTGCTTGGATCTCCATATCTAACCCTTGTTGAAATCGTCGGGCTCTGATCTCTTCTGTCGGTATCAAATGTGCCGTGAACCTCTTAAAGTATTGTGTTAGCTGTGTAGTACGTGATATTTGAAAATCGAAATAACGAGCCATATCTTACCGACTAAGCATAGTAAACTCAATATCATACTCATCCACGGATTTGGTCCACATCGAACCCTGTTGTAGGTGGATGAACTGCTTTTCCATGTCGAATATGAAATTCTCAGGGAAGTACTTCGCGTCAAACATATCGCGAAAAGTCCTCCATTCGATCGGTTAGGTAAGACGGCTTTCTTCCGCCTTCTACCAAACCCGGGCATTGTCAGTGAGCTGCAGTTTTGCAACTCGAACCCAAGCGACCTCTGGCACTTGGGTTGCTGCCAGGTCATCCTCAATGCTTTGAGCCAATTTCTCAGCTTCTAGAGGGCTTATTTTTCCTGAAAATTGCTTGGGTTGTAAAGCTCGGAATTGTTTTACCCCAGGGGCTTCTGCTTCTGGTTGGTTCATTAATATAACAGTATGCTGCTGTTGTCCTTCTAGGAGGCTGTAGATCGCCTCAAGAAATACCGTCTGCTCATTGATCGGAGCAGCGACGGTAGGTGTAAGCTGTAGAGGTGGCGGAGTGTTGTTTAAGTTGGTGCTAGTATTGTTTGGGGGATCCATAATCTTGAAAGAAAAATTAGCGTTAGGACAGATTCAAAATATATGAAATTGTAAAGATTTAAAGAAATATGAATTGTAAAGAATGTTTTTAGTTGCTAATTCTTGTGTTATATTGTTTAGGACTTCAGGCAGAGTTGACCCGCATGTCCATGCAAAACTGGCCCGCATGTCCATATAGAGCTCACCTGCATGGGCCACCAACAAAACCTGTCACGCTCCACTTCCCAGTGTACGGGCAAGGAGACGCGACGATGCCGCTACGTATTTACTCAGAAGTAAACACGCTAAGCGTATCTAAGCAATATAAAATGAAAAGTACACAAGAGAAAAGATGTAAATGAATGGCAACTTTATTTATTTAACATTCTTTTACAGTACAACTGAAACGTAAATACATGGAATGAAAGCAATGCCTAAACAATGGCATAACAGAAATAAAAATAGTATGTACAAGTATCTAAAGCTCCGGGTCGAATGCTAACTGCTCCAAATCCTCGGTGCTGGGCTCGATCTCCAGTGATTCCGATCCACATGACAACATTCCAAAGAAAGAAGAAAAGGAATGTCGTCAGGTAATAATCGCTGGGTAAGTCCCAAAGGTGAGTAGAGATAGAATAGACAGAAAGGGAATATAAGTTTTAATGTTTTATTATATTGTTAACGCCGTTGTTTGTAGCTTGGTACAGAAAATGCCAGTGTATACGAGAGGAGTCCCACTATTCCGGAGACTAAGGTATATGGAGTACAAGGAATCGTTCAACCATGGTACAACAGCAATGGATATTTAGGTTAGACGTATTATGGTTACAGTCTCGTGCCACTTTTAACACCTTCCGTACCAATCTACCCCTTATAAATCTCGCGATATCTTGATTGTATTGTTTGTATTGATTGTATTGTATTGTCTTGTATTGTAAGTTATATATGGATGACTTGCTAGAACCATGATATCAGTAAATGGAATGGATATATAGATGTACATGTAGATGGAGTAAATCCATGGTTCGGTTTAGTCAATATAGATTGAAGTAGATTGAATAGACGGATTCATGTTGAATTGTAGTTTATACTTGAATCACATTCAAGTTAGATTGATTAGATTGAGACTCAGTCTGAGTCAGACACTTAGAAAAGAAATTGAAATCCTGAACTAGGTTTTGATGTTATCGGTAACTATTGCACATGGACGACAGGATTTGTGTCTTTTTCCAAGACAATTACCGTATTGATAACACCGTTTGTTAGATTGTCTACCATAAATAGGCAAGCACCCATATCTCCGGCTCTCTGAGGCTCAAGAGACTGGTCCCGCTTAAACCTATGTTTACTAGGGTCCTTATTGTAATTTAACATAACTTGAGGGGTTTTATGTAAAAAAAGTTTGATATAATTTTCAAAATACACCTCAAGTAATTAATTATCATATTTAGGGTTTTCATAGATGTATATTTTATAAATGTGAAATTTCTAGTGAGTAGAACCTAGTTTTCATAGTATATGGTATTTTATTGAAATATCGGAATTGTTTTGTATTTGGATGGTATTTTCATGTAATGGTGATTTCTTTTGAAAACTTGGAATATTTATATAATATAATTAAAGTATATATTTTGATAATATATATATATATTTAATGAAAGTAATATTATTTATTTTCTTGTAGAAATCTCATTTCTAAAGATAAATGCATAAAAATTCCATCGAGATCGAATGCTCTTTTCGGAGGTCTGCATCTCGCTCTACTAGGCCCGAGGATACGCGATAATCCGCACCATCCCGAACGGGGTCCCCAAAAGTGGGTTGTAGAGGCGCAATTGTAAGGAATTTTTTAATACATCTTTTTATAGAAATCGTTTTATAAGTTGATGGTATTTATTTGTAAAGTCGTTTTATCCCATAACTATGTTCCCAAATTTCCATCGTGCTATATTAAAGATGTGTGTTGTGATGAGGTAGGTCATTTTCTCGTGAACTATTTACAGGTAAAACATGTATTATGTTGTTTTATGTCGGGAATGAAGTTTGTGGTATTTTACTGTAAAACTACGATAAAAATTGCAATAAAGAATATTTTGAGTTCAAACTTGTTTTAATAGATTTTTTTATGTTTTCTAAACAATATGTGAGAGTATGGAATTTTATTGATTAAGAAAAGTAACGTTTTAAAGAAAAACCGAATCAGAAGTCGGATTAACTCCGCTTCCATCGGGTTTTAGAAATGAATATTTTTAAAGTAGAAGAAAAGAGGAGGAGAGGGGACTTTCTGGCTTTTAAGATAGAGGGGAGAAGAGGGAAGAGTAGGGAAGTGCCGGTGCATCATTTCGTTGTCGGAAACTTCTTGGATCGTCGTCGGAACTTTACCATTTTGCTAACTCCACTTATACACTAAAGGACTTAAGAATTTGGTAGAGTTTTGATAATGAAATTCTGGTGAGGAGAGGTGAAATATGGTGTGGTATTTATAGGGGAAATTAGGGTTTAGGGGGTGAAAGAAATGCATTAAAATTGGATTAAATGGGTATTTTATTGTTCTCTGTATGAATGCAGAGAAAACAAACAGTGTGAGAGGAGTGGGTAGCTGAACAGGTGCAGGGGGCAAAGAATTGACGGCATTACCGTCTGTTGGACCGATGGCGCCAGGGAAAACTAAGGTTTCGCCGGCCCAATACCGGCGGATGGGGTTGGGTCGGGTGCTACGTGTCCTAGTCGATTGGTTTTCTTTAGTGCACATGTTTAAATAATCTGTGACTCTTCAGTTTACGTGTTGTGCACGTGTATACTCTTAGGCTTCTAAAAAGATTAAAAGAAAATTTAAATAAAAAGTTAATGTAGCTGGGGGGGTTCGATCATAGGGGCTACATCACTGCAGTAGAAGGCTTTACCAATGTGCTATAAGTACTTTCTTGCTATTCTAAATTAAAACAAATACTTATAGTATACACAAGATTGCAAATACCCCAATTGTACATTAATTTTTAAACAATTTTTTGTACATTGAATTTAGAGTTGTTACAGGTTCCACAGTTGCCGCGTCTTAAACAGCTCAAGTGAAGGGGAAACGCTCTTCTAAATAGTCATGACGTCAAATCGGAGTGAGATCCCGCTCTAAAAACGTTAAGCCTGTCGCAGGAAGAGAAAATTGATAGGTTAATAAAAGAAGATTGTTAAAAGAGGCGGAAAAATCACAGCCGCGAAATGGCCATTTATGAAAAGGCCAAGTCGTGGCGTCTTAATCAGCAATTTGCAGAGAATGAAGACTATAATGCTCTTCATCCCCGGCCTACTGTATGTTCTGGCGAAAGAGGAAAATCCCGAAAAAAAGGCAAAATCAAGGCAAAGAACGCAAACAACGTTCGAAAACGACAAAGTGGAACCAAGACGCCATGGAATCGAGAAAAACTCGGTTGGAGCCCGTCCTTTATAAAGAAGATGGGTGAGAATACTCTTTCTCTCAAAGCAAGACAAGAAAAATATTCAACCTTGTCATGAAGCATCAAATGATGACACTTCCAGAGTCTCGGCACCCCAAACAAATAAACAAAGTCCATCATCTGGATTATTGCTCCTATCACCGAGTAATAGGTCATCGCCTCGAAGACTGCTTCACCTTCAAAGACTGGGTAGAAGACCAGTATCAACAAGGAAGGTTCACTTTATCTGACAGCTGGAGGGTATCCCCACTACAAAAGCATGAGCCAAAGAAGACCTATACTGTGAGGATAGGATCAACTTAACATTAAGAATGGAAGAGAACTCGTATCTTCCATATGATAACATTCTCAAAAGAGAGAGGGCATGAGACTATGGATGACCTCCACATATACTTCGCAAATGAAGATGAGGAAGGGGTGATCCCAGAGTTTCCACCAGCACCAAAAGAGCTGGAAGACGGGATACATACGACAGTGGACAACCTAAGAAAAATTGACTTAGGGACAGAAAACGACCCGAGGCCGACATTCGTCTGTGAGATACTATCTGAAAAACAGATAGCCATGTTAAAATACATGCTCAATCGCTATAAATACTTCTTCACGTAGAACTATTCCAAGATGCCGCATCTAGATCCAAAAATAGCGGTACATAAACTGGCCATATCGTCGGACATAAAGCCAGTCAAGCAGGCACCAAGAAGAATGCGGCTCAAACTTGAGATGAGTATCAACGCTGAAGTCAAGAAACTAATTGACTCTGGCTTCATCCAAGAAGTTCAATATCCCGACTGGATTGCTAACATCATTCCGGTAATGAAGAAAAATGGGACGGTGCGCATCTGTGTGGACTTTCGAGACCTCAACAAAGCTTGCCCGAAGGATGACTTCCCAGTACCTCTTACTGAGTGATGATCGATAACACGTCTACCCATGAGGTCTTCTCCTTCATGGATTGGTCTTCAGGATATAACCAAATAAAAATGCATCCGGAAGACCAAAAGCATACCGCCTTCCGGACTCCGCTGGGCATATTTTGCTATAAAGTGATGCCCTTCAGTTTAAAGAATGCCGGAGGTACCTACCAGAAGACATGACAAAGATCTTCGATGACCTCATCCATAAGATTGTCGAATGCTACATCGACGACCTTATAGTGAAGAGCAAATCTCATGAGGAACATTGGGAATATCTAAAAATAGTGTTCCGACGTCTTCGGAAGTATAATCTGAAGATGAATCCTCTAAAATGCGTGCTTGGAGTCTCCTCATGAAAATTCCTAGGATTCATCATACGGCACAGGGGTATCAAAATCGACCTCTCAACGATCAAGGTGATTATGGAAATGCGCACGCCAAGAACTCTCAAACAGTTGCGATCTCTTCAAGGAAAGCTCGCATATATCCGGCGGTTCATAACCAACCTTTCCGGAAAATACCATCCCTACAGTCATTTAATGAAGAAGGGGACCCCGTTCGTCTAGGATCAAAAATGTCAAACCAAACTAGACGAAATCAAGCAATACTTGCAAAATCCGCCGGTATTGACCACTCCGGTTAAGGGAAAATCCCTTATCCTATACACAACGGTCCTTGAGAGTTCTCTAGGCACGCTATGGGTACAAGAGAACGATCAAAGAAAGGAGAGAGCTCTGTACTATTTGAGTTGAGTTCTCCTGGGGCAGAAAACAACTACTCCCCCATCGAAAAGTATTACCTGGCACTGATCTTCATAATAACGAAGCTCAGATATTACGTCTTGGCATATGAGGTCCATCTCATATCAAAGGTGGATCCTCTCAAGTATCTAATGTCGAGGGCCATACTAACAGGAAGGCTTTCCAAATGGGCCCTCCTCCTAATGGAGTTCTCGATAACGTATCATCCCCTCAAAGCAGTGAAAGGGCAGGTCATTGCTGACTTTCTTGTGGAGCATTCGATACCAGCTGACTCTCCCTTAAATTGCGTGTTGCCAAATGAATATGCGTTTGATACAACTGAAAAAGAAAATGATTCCCGATGGGAACTCTACTTCGATGGAGCAGCTTCCATGGATCGGCAAAAGCAAAACACCCCTATAATCAAACTTGGGGTGGGCCTTATCTTCGCAACTCCTCAAGGAGGGATATTGCGTTATGCCATCTCCTTAACAGAGCCAAAGACTAATAACAAAGCTGAATATGAAGCTTTGATAGCAGGGCTAAAGATCGCTATCGACATGGGAATTAAAGACCTCCTCATATATGGAGATTCACAGCTGATTGTTAGCCAGGTAAACGGTGACTATCAGACATACAAGCCAGAGCTGATAAATTATGGCGAAAGAGTGCAGCAACTACAGACACAAATCCCCTCCTACATCCTGAAGAGTATACCATGTGCAGAAAACAGCAAGGCAGACGCATTGGCCAAATTGACTAAGGAACTGGCCGATGAAGACCTCGATGACGTAAGGATCATTGTGCAAAGCCGTAGGATTCTCGCGCCAACAGATATATTTTCGGAAGATCTAATAGCGCCATCCGAAGGAAAAGAAGAGACCGAACAAATAGACTTTTAAATATAGGGCGAAGAAAAGGTCTAGGATTGGAGGGAAGTCTTCATAGACTACTTCAAATCCCAACGAACGCCCAAAAATGCGTCCTTTATACATCAGCTCATGAAACAAGCTTTTTCTTTCACCTTCATCAATGATACTCTATATAATATATCGTTCGACTGTCTGTGGCAAAATGCCTGGGACCAGAAGAAGCGAAGAGAGTCATCCAAGAAACTCATGACAGACTTTGCGGTTCTCATCAAGCCGGGCCAAAGATGAAGCTGAAGATAAAAAGAATGGGTTGCTATTGGCCCACAATGATTCAGGACTGTCTCGAATATGCAAAGCAGTGTCACTCGTGCCAAATTCATGGGGACTTCAGCCACCAACATCCAAATCCGCTACACCCAACAATTGCTTGCTGGCCGTTCGAAATATGGGGAACCAGTATAATTGGCCCCATTGAACCGGCATTGTCCATAGGACATCGGTTCATACTAGCAACGACCGACTACTTCTCCAAGTGGGCAGAAGCAGTACCACTAAGGGAGGTGAAGACGGAGAATATCCTCCATTTCTTCAGAACCCATGTCATCTATCGGTTCGGCACTCCGTGAAGAATTATCTCAGATAATAGGCCAGCTTATAGAAGTCATAAAATCATTCGCTTCGCACAACAGCATAAAATAAATTGGAGATACTCTTCAGTCTATAATCCTCGGGCTAACGGTCTAGCTGAAGCTTTCAACAAGACCTTGATAAAAATTATTAAAAAAAACAGTGTCCAGAAACAAAAAAGACTGGCACGAAAGGCTACACGAAACTCTCTGGGCATACCGAACAACGTTTAAGATGACCACTAATACAACACCATACATGTTGGTGTTCGGCACGGAAGCTGCGCTCCTGTTGGAAATAGAACTCCCTTCTCTACGAGTAGAAGTTCGATACGAGCTGACAGGTGAAGAAAATGCTCATCTTCTGCATGAAGAGCTTGATTCCCTCGATGAAACTCGCCTTATAGCACAGCAAAATCTGGAGGCTTATAAGTCAAGGATGACACGGTCATACGAAAAACTCACCAGGACGAGAACATTCTGCCAAGGCGAACTCGTGCTAGTCATCAAAAGACCAATGATCCCCAATCGTGCAAAATGGGGGAAGTTCGAGCCGAACTATGAAAGCCTATACATTATAGACAAAGTCTATCAAGGTGGAGCCTACCTGCTCATTGATATGCATGGCGAAAGACCCTTCCGACCAATAAACGGCCGATTCCTCAAAAAATACTACGCCTGAAGAATCATGACTTAGGTTAATGATAGATGACGACGTTTGTGTCCGCTCGCTATCTTCCTGAGTCATAACTCTGAGAACAGTATCCAAAAAGCTCCATCGCCTCAAAAACGGTGACAACGGACTGAGATGTCCCTAAACTAAAAACGGACCGAGATGTCCCTAAACTAAAATTTTGCCTCAAACATGGCGATAATAGACCGAGATGTCCCTAAACTAACGCATTGCCCTAAATACGGTGATGTGCTCTCTTGAGATCTATTTTGCAATCGAAGTTCTAACGGCGAGGGTTGTAACTCTAGTCCCATCGGCAAACAGATGAACACCTACGGTGAAACTACTCTGGGGAGTTCCATTATTATAAAAAAGGGGGTATGTCCATAAGCGAAATGGGCACGGATGAAAACCCGAAAGGGCGTCGTGAGTAAAAATAGCAGGACTGCCGGCGAGCTTCATGAAAACCCGAAAGAGCGTGATCCCATGAAAAAAAAACCCTGCATGAGGTCCTTACGACTCACAAAGGAGCAATACACTTAAGAATCCCTATGATTCCTTAGAAGAAACTACACATGCGAGATCCTCACGACTCGTAAGGAGAATTCCCCCTTTGAGACCCTCACGGCTTATAGGATTCAAAAACCTTAAGCTATAGGGATCTGAACCTGTTCTTAAGCCCTCATATTTCCCTAATGTTGCTCTACAGGCGGTCCTATATTGACTCTTGTATATAATTCACAGGCATAAATAAATATATTCCCCCACCAAGTTCCACCAATGACGTAAAATGTCCCCATATAGTGAACTACACTTAAAAGTCCTCTCGACTTATAAGGAGAAAACACTTTTGGAAGATCCTTACGACTTACATGAGAAAATTCACTTAGGAATCCCTACGATTCCTAAGGAGAAAACATACCTGCGAGATCCTCATGACTCATAGGGAGAAACACTTTTATAAGACCCTTACGGCTCATAAAGTCAAAAAACCTTAGTTGGTAGGATCTTAACCCTGTTTGCTAAGACACCTTTATTCAAATCGACAAAGGCAAATAATTATTCGCTCTTGGAAACATTCCAGTTGTAGCAATGCTGATGCCTAAACAGGTGTCAAACTCCATGTCCTCTCACGGCAAATGATAATTCGCTCCTGGTAATATTCCAGTTGCAGTGATGCTGATGCCACAATGGGTATCAGGACCAAGTCCCCAACTCGCAATAAAAGACAGCAAGTAAAAACAAAAATAGCCAAAATGATAGGGCAACTCGCAATAAAAATCAGCAAGTAAAAACGAAATAGCCGAAATGATTGCGCACCGCGAACAAAATAGCCGAAATGATTGGGCAATCGCAACTTTCGTGACATAAAAAGCTGAAAAGATAGAGCATCATGGAAATGAAAGATAAAATAAAATAAAATTTCCTCTGCCGTGCAGGTAGGTCCACACCAATCCCTGTATACGATCCATGGACACAAATGAAAGAAAGGGAACCATATTTTCCCACCAAGCTCCGTCAAAGGGAGAGCCAGATCTCGACAGCAACATTTACAGCCTAGAGATCAGCTCGACGTTCTTCTCATTCCAACAGGGTGTAGACGTGACATCAAAAAGCTCCAATAAGCCAAATCAAAATGGAGTAATGGCAAAATCCTAGCTCCAACTTGACGTCCTTCTTATTCCAGCGAGGTGCAGATGCGACGTCTACAAAGAGGAGTAATAGCAAAATCCTAGCTCCGTGTCTTGATGATACATATACAAGCTAGAGTCTATCCCGGCGTTTCTTCTCATTCCAGCAGGATGTAGACGCGGCGTCATCATAAAAAAAGAGAAAGACCCAAGGGTCGAATAAAAAAAAAGGAGTAATGGCAAAATCCTAACTCCAAGTCTTGACGATACATATACAACCTAAAGACTATCTCGGTGTTCCCTCTCATTTCAGCAGGATGCGGACGCAATTATCAAATGAAATTGGAGCAATGACATATTCCTAGTTCCGGACTTCAATTACAATACACACAGCATAGAGGTCCTACAGATGTCTATCCTATTTCAGCAAAGAATCGGCACGACATCACCAAAGCAAAAAACGAAGTGACAGAATATTCCCAGCTTTGGGTCTTGACGGCAACTCATATAAAGCCTAAAAGACCATTGGAGATCATCCCACCCTAAAAGGGTGCGGTTATAACTCATCAGGGCTCCAAATTAAGCCTAAACTCAAGTAAAAAGCGTCATGGAAAATTCATAACGCTTGCTCTTCTGACGGTAATATAATCTAAGGAGATTACTTGAAGACATCTTATCCAGCCCCCGAAAGGATCAGAGACACGACAGTCGCGGGGCTACTCGAACAGCGGCTTAAAGACTGCATATCGAGGAATAAATCAGCCAACGCGACGGTATCACGGACTAAAACCCTAGTACCACAAACCTAACGGACCTCTGTCGTAAAGAATGGGGGTTATCTATATACAACATTAGGACAAGTTTGCCTGTAAACCCAAGAGAGGTAAACTAAAGAGACTCTGAAACGAGTAAATAAATTACAAACTCCAAGATGAGTACATAAACTAAAGAGACTCCGAAACGAGTGAATAAACTACAGACTCTAAAATGAGTACATAAACTAAAGTCTCCGAAATGAGTGCATAAACTACAAACTCCGAAATGAGTAAATAAACTACAAACTCCGAAATGGGTACGTAAACTAGATACTCCGAAATGGGTACATAAAATAGATACTCCGAAATGAGTCCATAAACTACTTCGACCAAATCAAAACAATCAAGAAAAGAAAAGTGCATATATGAAAGGAAAAAGAGCTTATCATTCATATTTCAGAAAAGACTACACAGTGATGATAAGAACGACTAAAAAAGGGGGCTACTACATCATCTGAGGTCTACAATAGCAAGACGATAAACTCCGGACACGGATTCTCAAACTCAAAATCAAGTTTGAGCAGTGCGCCTTCAGCTTCATCGACCATCTTTTTATGCATCTTCTCTCGGATGCAAGCGTCAGGGTCACCACTGATTTCCTCCACCCTCTGATATGCTGATACTATTGTTTTCTACTGAAAGACGCGGTGTAAGATGGTGATGAGATCATCTTTCCGTTTCTTTGAGATCAACCCCATTAAGTACACTGAGTGTACCTTATCCTCAGCATCATCAAGCGCTTGAAGCGGCAAAACCTCAAGGCGTCCGGGTATAACTTCCCAAAAGAGCAGAATGGTGGGGGAGCAATCGACCGTTGTAATTATTAAAGCGGCACATCACCGCATCACATTGGGCGTCAGTGAACTCCAGGCTTTGGCGGCGGCCTTGTATGTGAATCTCCTCGTAAGAAATAATCTCTTCAAGATCGTACAGACGACCAGCCATGGTACCTAAAGAAAGGTGGAGAGTTAGCGATTAACATATTAAAGTCACTACAGTGGGCCCCACAAAATCAAGGTGATGACTCATCAATGATGAGACATGTGCCCATTGTGAGAATCCGAAAGGATTCTCATTAAATAACTAGTGCCCATTAAACAGTGGAGTTAAAAACTCCAAATATTCCCCAAAAAGCGGTCTCTTTAAAACAAACAACAGATTAAAATCTGTGAAGAAAAAAAGGATTAAAACCCCAAAAATAATAATAATAAAACATATAAGAATGGTAAAGGGAATAAAATTCCCAAAGCTCTTGAGATCCAAATCAGAGCCAAGCTCTACAAAAAACTGGAATTAAATTCCCCTAAATAGTGGGATCAAATCCCAGAACAATCACCATGCTAAAAGAATTCATGGGTTAATCGATCGAATTAAATTCCAGAACAAGTGTTAAGATTGACAGTGGGGTAAAACCCTAAATAAGAGAATTAAAGATTCTCAAGTCTTGGATGAGAGCATTAAGATCCATGATCTGTAAAAAGAAAGTTTTTAGCTCTCTAAGAGATCGATTAAAAAAAAGAGCTAACCTCTGTCGAAACTGATAATGATCTTAAAATCCAAAACTAAGAAAATATATATGCTCAAAAGGAGTTAAGAGCTAAGCTCTGTTCATATTTCTTACCAAGAAATCTTGTAGAGTTCTGAGAGACAGAGATCTAAGCTCTGGGAATTGAGAATTAAATTCTCAAAAGAAAAGAAGGTTCAAGAAAAAAGATGAAGAGATGGTAGTCATCTCAAGGGCCAAAGGCCCTATTTATAGGATGTGAATGGATGGTTAACTCCCTAGAAGATCAAACGGTCGAAAAAGTGACACCGTTGTATTCACGTGTGAGCCACGTGAAAACAACGGTGGCGGCATTTGTTCTCCCAAAATTTAAACAATATAAAAAGAGGTAAACTCTGTTGAATTTTAATGATGCAGCGCCTCACGTGCTCTTCACGAAGGCGCCAGCGCCAATCTTGTTGGATTAAATCCTATGATGGCGCCACACGTGTTCCTCACATGCGTCAATGTGCAAAGCATAGGGGCGCTTATTATATAAGAATTAGATTCTTATATGGTGTTGCACGTGCTCCTCACATGGGCACCAATGTGCAAAGCACAGGAGCACTTATTATATAAGAATTAGATTCTTATATGACGTGGCACGTGCTCCTCACGTGAGCGCCAATGTGCAAATCACAGGAACGCTTATTATATAAGAATTAGATTCTTATATGGCGCCGCACGTGCTCCTTATATGGACGCCAATGTGCAAAGCATATAAAAGCCTAACATAAATAAGAATTTAATTCTTAAATGGCGCCTACGTACACAACACATGAGTACCGGCACCCAAGTCAAAATTAGTAGAATTAAATTCTGCATGAGAATATTTCCCTAACAAAAAGTTGGGATATTCTCTGTTAAACAGAGCCGTTGGATCACAGATCCAATGGTAATGATAAATCATCAAACAATAGAATTAAATTCTATTATGAGGAATATTTGTCCTCAATCTTTACAAACAAAAAATATTGCTCTCTGTAAAACAGAGAGCCCTTGGATCAAAAATCTAATGGTGATTAAAAATCTCCGTTTGACAGAATAAATTATGTATATGGGAAAATATTTTCCCAATCTTGTTAAAAACAAGAAAATATATTCTGTAAAACAGAAGTCGTTGGATCTTTGGGTAAAATTCCCCAAATCAATTTTGAGACCAATTAAATCAATTGGAATCTCTCAATAAGAGATTTTCTCAAGATTAATTAACAAACCTGCCTCACTATATAAAGGACCTGAGACTTCAAGTTTCATATAAAGGGAACCCCCTATAAGCTTCTGCAAAAATTCAGTGAGCTCTCAAAAACAACAGAGAATTTAATTCTCAAAGAAGAAGATTTTCCTTCTCAAAAACCCTAGGTAAAGAAAAAAAGAAGAGATAAAAATATCTCCTTTACCTATCATATCACATCTAAGGGTTTAACTATTTTAAAAGAACTTAGTTTTTACTCTAGATCTGAGATCCATAAGAAAAGTCTTCCATAAGTTGATAATTTAATTCTCATCAGGAAGATCTTGTTCTTGAGAATCAAACATTCAGGGAAGAACGAGAAAGAAGATGGATTCCATAATACTCTTGGAACTTAGTTCCTTCAAATCAAGAACTTAGTTCTTTAAAAGCTCAACCCAAAACCTTAAAATAGTGATTTTGGTGATCGTTAATAGTCAAAATACCATTGAAAAAGGTTTAACCTCTTTGAAAATATCGACAGAGATTAAATATCCATATAAAAAAACTCAACACCTCACGTGAAAAACACGTGGGCGCCTAAGACCGAAGGCCAGCGCCTTACGTGAAATACATGTGAGCGCTGAGTTAAAGTGCTTGGCACTTCATATACAGCTAAAATGGCTAAGTGCTTTGCACTGATTGGGCCGCGCCCAATGCCTCACATGAAACACACGTGGGTGTAAGACCAAAATAAACAAGACAGCGCCGCACGTGCCCCTCATATGGACGCCCTCAACAAAAGACTTAACGCCTCACGTGCTTTCCACGTGGGCGCCTTCAAACAAAGAGCCCAGCGCCCCACGTGCTTTTCACGTGGGCGCTCAGAACAGAAGGTCAACGCCTCTCGTGAAATACACGTGAGCACTGAATTAAAGTGCTTAACACTTCATATGCAGCCAAAACGGCTGAGTGCTTAGCATTGATTGGGCAGCACCCAGTGCCGCACGTGCACTTCATGTGGACGCCATAAAAATTGCTTATCACTTCATGATTAGTGACTAAAGTGTTCAACACTCATTGGGCAGCGTCCATGACTGAATGCTTCACATGACATACATGTGAGCGCCAGAGCTCAAATAAGTGCTTAGCACTTTTATGTAAAAGGAAAATGGGAAGAAAAAAGAGAGCCCAAATAAGTGTTTAGCACTTCTGAACAAAAAGAATGACTGAGCAGACCAAGAACAAATTGGCTAAGTTTTTGAAGTTTTCTTGCAGCTGAGCCCAAATGCTCTTTTGCTAGATCTTAAGTAAAAATGATCCAAAAATGTTGTAAAGTTGATTTTAGTCTCAAATAAGACTAATGTATTCTTAACAAAAATAAATTGAGCCCAAATACTCACTTATATATTTAAGTTGATCTTAATCTCAAACTAGATTAATGGTCCTTAAATAAAACAAAAATATTTTTGAACTGTAGGAATATACAACTTAAGTTCAAAACCCCGTCAAGCAAATCCTTGACCCAAACCAAAATCTAAAATATACGGATTTAGACTGATCTGCGTCCTATGGGCGACGACATAAACTAGTCTCTGTATACAATCTACGGGCAACCAAAATAAAAAAAAATACACACGACACGAAGTGAACTACTGGAACATGAGAAAGTGGTTATCGCAACGCAGTAACATAATTAACTGCAGAGGCTTGCGCCTGCAGGGAAGAGCATCCCCACAATCAAAAACACCTTATAAAATTAGGAGGAATCTGATAAAGTCTGCTACAACAGTCGCATCTGTCCAAATCTCCGATATATGGTGCCATAAATCAACTTATTATTTTCGGAGAGGTGGATGGATAAATCCAAATAACATCTGCCCCCAAATACAGGCAAGATGATCTATCCCAGTTCGTCCCTATTTTCGGTGGTGAACAGCAATATCCTTCCTTGTGGAGTCACGAAGATAAGGCTCATCCCGGCTTTGATTATGGGGGTGTTTTACTTTCGCCGCTTCATAGAGGATGCTCCATCAAAGTAGAGTTTCCATTGGGAATCATTTTCTTCTTTCTCTTTTTCGATTGCGTGGAACGCATGTTCATCCAACAATTCGTAATTTAAGAGGGAGTCGGCTGGTATCGGATACTCCGCAAGAAAATCAACAATGGCTTGGCGTTTCACTGCTTTAAAGGGTCGATACGTTATGGAGAACTTCATCAGGAGGAAGGCCCATTTGGCAAGCCTTCCTGTTAATATGGCCCTTGACATTAGATATTTGAGAGAATCCACCTTCGATATGAGGTGGACCTCATGGGCCAAGGCATAATGTCTGAGCTTCGTTATTGCGAAGATCAGCGTCAGGCAATACTTTTCGATAAGAGAATAGTTGTTTTCTTCCCCTAGGAGAACTCGACTTAAATAGTATAAAGCTCTCTCTTTTCCCTGATCGTTCTCTCGTGCCCATAGAGCCCCTAGAGAACCCTCAAGAACCGTTGTATATAGGATAAGGGGTTTTTCCTTAACTGGAGCAGTCAATATCGGTGGATTTTGCAGATATTGTTTGATTTCGTCCAGTGCATTTTGGCACTTTTGATCCCAGATGAACAGGGTCCCCTTCTTCATCAAATGACTGTAAGGACGGCATTTTCTGGAAAGGTTGGCTATAAACCGCCGGATTTACACGAGCTTTTCAAGGAGAGACCGCAGCTGTTTGAGAGTCTTTCGCATGGGCATTTCCATAATCGCCTTGTTCTTTGAGGGGTCAATTTTGATACCTCGGTGACGTATGATAAATCCTAGGAATTTGTCTGAGGAAACTCCAAACATGCATTTTAGAGAATTCATCTTAAGATTATACTTCCGAAGATGTTGGAACACTATTTTTAGATGTTCCCAATGTTCTTCATGAGATTTAATCTTTACAACAAGGTCGTCTATGTAGCATTCGACAATCTCATAGATGAGGTCATCGAAGATCTTTGTCATGACCCTCTGGTAGGTAGCTCCAGCGTTCTTCAAACCAAAGGGCATCACTTTATAGCACAATATGTCCAATGGGGTTCGGAAGTCAGTATGCTTTTGGTCTTCAGGATGCATTTTTATTTGGTTGTATCCTTAAGATCCATCCATGAAGGAGAAAACCTTATGGGTAGACGTATTATCGATCATCGGCTTGGTAATAGGTACTGGGAAGTCATCCTTCGGGAAAGATTTGATGAGGTCCCGAAAGTCCATACATATACGCACCGTCCCATTTTTCTTCATCACTGAAACGATGTTAGCGATCCAGTTGGGATATTGAACTTCTTGGATGAAGCCGGAGTCAATTAGTTTCTTGACTTCAGCGTTAATACTCATCTCAAGCTCGAGTCGCATCCTTCTTGGTGCTTGTTTGATTGGTTTTATACCTAGCGATATTGCCAGTTTATGTACTGCCACTTTTGGATCTAGACCTGGCATTTCAGAGTAGTTCCAGAAAAAGCAATCTTTATACTGCATGAGCACGTTTTTTAACATGGCCATCTATTTTTCAGATAGTATCTCACTGATGAATGTTGGCCTCAGATCATTTTCCGTTCTTAACTCAATTTTTCTTCGGTTGTCCGTCGTAGTGTGTATCCCATCTTCCAGCTCTTTTGGTGCTGGTGAAAACTCTGAGATCAGCTCGTCCTCGTCTTCATTTGCGAGGCACCTCGTCCTTGTAATGAATAATGAGAACTTTTATTGATTTTCAAATAAGATACAACTAATCTTGAATTCAAGAACCTAAATCTTAAGCTTGCAAGTTTAATGAAGAAGTTGCAAGGTCAAGATAAAGGGCAAGAGCTCAAGAGTTCAAAGCAAAGACAAGTTACCATCTACAAATAACAACTTGTTCTAAACTAAAACTAAAGCCAAAAAGTATATCCACTCCCCTTGCCCATTGATCTGGTATTTATAGGCCTTATTCCAGAATAAACAAACAATAAAAATAAGATGATGTGACCCAAATAAACAACCAGAACAAAAATGGGGACATTTGGAGACAGAAAGACCGGCAAATAACAACTTGTTCTAAACTAAAACTAAAGCCAAAAAGTATATCCCCTCCCCTTGCCCATTGATCTGGTATTTATAGGCCTCATTCCAGAATAAACAAACAATAAAAATAAGATGATGTGACCCAAATAAACAACCAGAACAAAAATGGGGACATTTGGAGACAGAAAGACCGGTGATGCCGGTTTTTTGGTGAGTCTCGCCGATCCAATCTTGGGTAATTGGGCTCGTGTTGGTGTGGTGGTCTTGAGTGCACTCAATAAGTCTACTTGTAATGTTTGATTTCTTCATATCAGCTTAGGTTATACTCAGCAGTCTTGGTGGGAAACTTGATGCTTTAAATCCCATCATATCTTTTAGCATTTATTACACATCACACTCACTTGTGCTATGGGCAGCCCCCATCTAGATCCAAGTACCAAAGAGTTATGTGCACACTTGTATTGTGTTGGACCAAAATTATATACACTTTATTTGTTGCAAAAGAACTCTTTGGATATTGATCGGTTTTCTGTTCTGATTGCAGCGTCGGCTCACAAATGTCATATCCATGAATTTAAGTGTGTTTCCAGTATTTTTTCATGATACCTGTAATCTGTATTTACTGAGCAGTCACTGGTTAAAATTACCGATAAATAACAAAATAGATAATGAATGAATGGTATTAAAATATAGTTTTCTGAGATGAACAAATACCCCTAAACTTATCTTTTGATAGTCCCGAGCAAAACAAAAAAATCCTAACCTCACTTTCACAGGGAACACGATTGCACTGAGCATGTGCAACAAGTCGTTAAACCTCTAGGTGTCCCTAGTAGTAGGAGTGTTGTCTCCTGAGGGTTTTCAGCGGATTGCACCCACAAAATCCTGTCAAGTTAGTGTCGTGCAAAAACTGTTGATTCTAATCTTAAGGTTAAGTATCAAAGCCAGAATTTCTATCACCCTAGTTAGAAACGTCCAACCATATTTTTCACTCCTCACAATTTACTTAACATAAGCTCATACACGGCTTTACGTAGTTGTGCGAATAGTGTCGATAAGTTTTTAAGAATTTAATTAGGATCATCATGTCATAAATATGGACCAGGATAGACTTCTAAACGATCACACGAGTTTGAAAAGACTTAAGATTTTCTCAAGTTTCGTTCTCTAGTTAGGTTTCAAGTCAGAATTTATATCATTTTTAACAGAGAACCATGTCTTATTCTTCACTCCTACCTTTCACGTGTTAATGTTCATACACACCTTTCGTGATCGTGCAAAACGTCTTTATAAATATAAACTTTCATATCTCCACGGAAAAAAAACTGTTTATAATAGAAAACTTGTCTTTGCCAAGATTATTCTCCCACAAAGAACCATTAGGAGTTTTAACTCGGAGAGAATACTTGTTTAGCTTGTTTTATTTGGCGATTGGAAACTTAGCGAGTTTTGGGTCAATGAATCCCAAACCAGATGGTTTTAGGACATTAGGTGTGGAGACACCCCAAGGACTTAATTACCCAAGTTACCAAAGCCACAAAACAAAAGACTCATTTTGTTTGGGTTTTTTTTGAAATATTCTGAAAGCAGTGCAAACGGAGATATAGACAGCTGTTCTTTTTAATCCCGAAGACATGTTCATGTGGATAAGGTGTGTAATCACTCCAATAAGATTCTAGATGGGTTATTTTTCAGACTTTTAGCTTTTATTAAAACCTCAATAATATCCATCATATTCACTTCACCTTGTGAACTATTCTTGATATTACTTAATTCAGAACAAACCTGTTTGATCCTAAAGATATTTGTCAATTTTCAAAAAGTTTGAGACATGTCAGACATTTCATCTAATTCTCGAAAACTCATGACATGTGTAAAGTGATATATAAAAGACGTATATTAGCTACGGTTAAATTCAAAGGAGGGTTATCTTTCGGGTTTTTAATCTCTCAAAAAGGATTTAGTTATTTCTATTTTATCAACCAAACCGTCAAACTACGAGTCTAAGTTCCCTCGCAAGCTAACAAGACGAAAAAAGTTTTTATGTTTTTAAAGAATTTTTTCAATTTTTATGGGTTTTTGTTTGTTTTTGTTTGTTTTTTTTTGTTTTTTTGTATGCAAGAATATATGAATGAATGTGAAGGATAGAAATGTGTACCGAGCACACCCCCAAACTTAAACTAGACAGTGCCCTCACTGTCATTGTACATCAAGAGGGCAAAATTGTTGAAGGGTCAAAATCGTCGGTTCCCCCCCTTTTTTTTGTAATGAACAATGACTGAGCATCACCAGAAAAGATTGCTCATGAAAAAGAAAAATGGATATGCACAGGACAAGAATATCCACATATATATACCAAAAATAGTATATACATACCCCCAAACTTATTTAAAACAGTGTTTCCACTGTTTATGGCTGGATAACTGAAGTTTGGTGGTAAACAGAGGAAGATTATGCAGGGTAAACCGGCTGTTGCAATATTAGTAGCTCCTCTGATGGTTCTGCGCTGAGAAACGGTTTCAATCTGTGCCCGTTCACTTTGAAGAACGAACCGTCCTTTAGATTCTCCAAATCCACCGCGCCGTGCGGGTACACATACCGCACAAGAAAAGGTCCCTTACAGCGAGATCAAAGTTTACCGGGATGGAAAAGGAGTCAGGTGTCATAAAGAAGTACATGTTGTCCAGGCGTGAAGGTTTTGCGCGTAAGGTGTTTATCATGAAACACCTTCGTTCAGTTCCTTATAACAACCGCATTTTCGTAAGCCACATCCCGAAGCTCGTTCAGTTCGTTAAGTTGCAGCTTCCGATAACTACCCGCGTCTTCAAGATTTAAATTCAGCTCTTTGATCGCCCAAATACTACGATGTTCGATTTCCACAGGGAGGTGGCAAGCCTTTCCGTATACAAGCCGATAAGGAGACATGCCAAGATCTGTCTTATATGCAGTCTGAAATTCCCAAAGGGCATCGGATAATTTTACAGACCAATCTTTACGGTTCCTTGAAACCGTTTTCTCCAATATCTGCTTGATCTGCTGATTTGAAACTTCGGCTTGCCCACCTGTTTGGGGGTGGTAAGGCGTGGATAGCTTATTGTTAATCGCATATTTCCGCATCACGGCCTCGAAAGACCTATTGCAGAGATATGTCCCATTGTCGCTAATGATAGCATGAGGGTGCCCAAACCGAGAAAAGATGTATTCTTTCAGGAATTTGACGACAACCGTGTTGTCGTTTGTCCGGCTTGGCACTGCCTCAACCCATTTGAACACATAATCAACAACTAAGAGAATGTACAGGTTTCCAAAAGAGTTTGGAAACGGGCCTATGAAATCTATCCCCCAAACATCGAACATCTCAACAATCAAGATTGGTTGGAGCGGCATCTCATTTCGCTTGGAAATCCGACCCAAATGTTGGCACCGGGAGCAAGTCTTGCAGTACCCATGTGCATTTTTGAAAATTTTTTGCCAGTAAAAGCCACATTGCAAGACTTTCTCAGCTGTCTTTCTTGGGCCAAAATGCCCGCCACATGCTTGATCGTGGCAAAAAGACAACACACTCCTGAATTCGTTTTCCGGAACACACCGGCGGATGATTTGGTCTGGACAGTACTTGAACAGGTAGGGTTCGATCCAGTAAAAGTGTTTTACTTGGGATAATAATCTAAGTCTATCCTGACTCGACCAATTGTTGGGTATGAGTCCAGTCGCCAAGTAGTTCACAATATCTGCAAACCAGGGTTTGCAAGATACCGTCAAGAGTTGTTCATCAGGAAATGTATCGTTGATTGGGAGAGGGAGCGTCGACGAAGAAGGAAGTCGTGAAAGATGATCGGCTACTACGTTTTCACATCCTCTTTTGTCCTTAATGATGAGGTCAAACTCTTGAAGTAAGAGAATCCAACGTATTAGCCAAGATTTTGCATCCTTTTTCGCAAAACTATTTCTTAGAGTGGAATGATCTGTGTAGACAATGACTGGGGAGCCAAACAGATAAGGCCTGAATTTCTCTAAAGCAAACACAACAGCCAAGAACTCTTTCTCCGTTTTTGTGTAATTCATTTAGGCATCATTCAGGGTCCAGCTCGCGTAGTAGATTATGTGCGGCATCTTATCGATATGCTGTCCTAAGACTGCAGCGATAGCAAAGTCGGATGCATCGCACATAATCTCGAAAGGATGCGTCCAGTTGGGTGAAGAAAGAACGGGAGAAGTGGTTAGTGAGCTTCTCAAGGATTCGAAAGTAGTCAAACAGCTTGAGTCAAAGTTGAACGTGGTATCCTTGGCCAGAAGAAGAGTCAAGGATCTAACAATCTTGCTAAAGTCCTTGATAAACCGTCTGTAGAAACCGGTATGGCTAAGGAAGGATCGGATATCTCTGACGCATTTGGGAGGAGGGAGGTTGGAAATGACATCAATCTTTGCTTTATCAACCTCGATGCCATTTTTCGAAATGATATGTCCTAAGACAATACCTTCACGCACCATGAAGTGGCATTTTTCCGAGTTTAAAGTGGGATTTTTATCCTTACATCGAGTAAGGACAGCGTCAAGATGTTGCAGACACTCGTCGAAAGAATCGCCAAAGATGGAGAAATCATCCATGAATATCTCCAAAAACTTCTCAACCATGTCATAGAAAATTCCAATCATACACCGCTGGAAGGTAGCGAGAGCATTGCATAGCCCAAAGGGCAAGCGGCGTTATGAGAACGTGCCGATTGGACAAGTGAAAGTGGTTTTGTCCTGGTCTTTCTTGGCGATAGAAATCTAGTTGTAGCCTGAGTAACCTTCTAGAAAACAGTAATACTCATGTCCAGCTAATCGTTCGAGCATTTGGTCAATGAAAGGTAGAGGAAAATGATCTTTCTGCGTTGCGGCGTTGATATTCCGATAATCAATGCACACTCGCCACCCAGTTTGGGTGCGAGTAAGGATCAACTCATTCGCCTCGTTTGTGATGACCGTAATGCTCGACTTCTTAGAGACAACGTGTAAAGGTGTGACCCATTGGCTGTCTGAAATAGGGTAAATGATACCACTATCCAGACATTTGATGATCTCCTTTTTCACAGCCTCCTTCATGACTGGATTTAATCGCCTCTGTGGATCTCTAGCTAGTTCGGTATTGATTGATACGTAAAAGAGTGTTTGTAGTTAACCGCAATCAATAACGGTGTCGCGTGTAGCTAGACCAAGATGAGTACGGGTCGTCCTCTGGGAAATGTGGAACCTTTTATTTTTACTTTAGATGTGTTGAGAAAGAGAGGAGGGATAAAGAATTTTATAGAAAGATTTCTAGATCTACGTTAAACAAGAATGTAAAATATGAATCTAGATTAAAGATGTAGTTAATATAATAAGAAGGCATGTAGGGTTCGTTAAGATTTAGTAGTTATGGACGATTAATTAAAAGTTACCCTTTTTTATCCATTAATAGATTTAGAACTAGAACGACGGTGATGCGTGTAGATTAGGGTTTCTGGAGGGAAAAGGAATCCCACTCTTAACCCTTATCTCGACACGGAACTCCGTTCAAATCTAGCCTTTACCAAAACAATCATTAATCTAATCTCTATTCGCGGTCGGAACTAGCAAAGAATTGCTAGCGCGCCCGATTAGGATGTTAATGATTCTTTTGATAAAGTTCATAAACTTTATAGGACTTAAAAAGGATTTAGTTATTTTCATCGTCTATTAGCCTATCCTAATCCTACGAACCCTAACAAGCGGAGAATTACTCGCGCATGTTGGGAGAAGAAGATGAAAAGACAGAGAGGGAAAGCATAATGTAAAATGCAAAAACAATTAAATAAAATAACTATCTTTATTAATCGACTTGAACAAACTACACTTTAATCCGTAGAAAATGATTACAAACTAGTTGCTTCTCGATCTTTCCTAAAGAGGTAGTCGAACAGTCGATGATCAGCCTGGATGCGTGAGCGTCTAGAGCTTCATGATCTCTTCGGCTTGATAGCTTTTCCAAGAGGCTCTCGGTGCTCTTTTATAGTGCAAAGCCAGAATCTTCTTGTTGAAAACTTGGTAAAATATAGCTTTGATTCATCCCACAAAATCTTGTGCTCTGAATCCCTATAATTGCGGCGGATCCGCGGCCCAAGGGGGGGTTTGGCCGCGGATCCGCGCTCAATAGTGAGAATCTCTTCATCAACTTTTGGGTGCTCTTTCCTTGTGACATTTGGCAATCCTTGGTACCTTCAGAATTCAGAAATCTTCTCACGGTTGCTTCCAGACTTGGTCTCCAAGTTTTGCTTCTTAATTTGGCAAGTTTTCTTCAACAACTTGATTTGTTTGATAAATTCTGCATAACAACTTGGAAAATTCTGCACAATAATCTCAAATAATATTTAGTAGACTTAGTTCTACTAGGATTTGGTCAATAGATTTATTTGCATACATTTTTCTACCAAATACTAATTAAAATATATTAACACATGGAAAATAATGTTTTTACACATAAACCCTCATATGTATAATATATCATAATAAAGTCCTTTTTTAATATGAAAATGGTAGGAAAAATGTAATACAAATGTGCAGTTTTATCAACTGAACAAATACCCCCAAACTTATCTTTGATCGTCCCGAGCAAACTAGTTTATTTAAGAGAAAAAGAAAGGAGAAAACTAAGCACACTTTCGTAGGCAGACACGTTTGCACTGAGCACGTGCAACAAGCCGTTAAACCTCTAGGTGTCCCTAGTAGGAGGAGTGTTGTCTCCTGAGGGTTTTCAGCGGATTAAACCCACAAAATCCAATAACAAAAGAAAGATGGTGAGATTTACATATAAAGATAAGAACCATAAAAGAAAGGCCTTGAAAAGAAGAGTTTCCAACTATACTAGCTTTTCAGTTGTCATGAGCCCTATCTTAATAGTCATGAAAAAATGTTAGAAATCACATCATCCCTCAATAAAACATCGTCTTTATTCTTCATTCCTACCTTTCATCCAAACATTGATCATATAACCCCACGTGTGTGTGAAGAACATCCCTACACTCGGAGAATTCAATTCAAGCTATCATACTCTTGTCCATCTACCTTAGTACTTTTTAATTTGATGAATATTAAGATTTGCTCACACATTTTCATGCGACCGTTAATACTTCTTGAGGTACTAACAGACCGATTACTCATGTGCTTGCTGATTAGGTGGTAATATTTTCCTCGTCTTGCACCACCTAAGGCTTAGCATTGACTCCCAGACCAGTTGGCCTTAGGGCACTAGGTGAAGAGGCGCCCTCGCTATATTTTTTTATTACTGCCTTGGCGATAACAAAACCAGTGTTCATTTTTTTCTTTTCACCATTTTTATATTTTCTTCATTTTTTTTTCATTTCCTTCATACTTTGGCTTTTAGACAAGAGCATTTCAAGGTATTCTCTACTATCCCGAGTTTCAAGACGTGTGTAAGTGCATATAGTAGGGTATCAACATTCAAATGTTTGGCTTCCAGAATAGAAACTATTTTTCAGACTTATTTTTATCCTCAGATTAGTGACTTCCTTCATCTTACTAACCCTTGGGACAACAGCTCATAACTACTTATTACTAGTTCGTTTAAGAAAACTTCTAATTTTCTTGGTTTTCTTAAACTATTCCTATCTTTTGGATGTAATTTTTTTACTTTCTACTCTTTTGTTATAAAAGATTTTTTTTTTTAAATTTTTGAAAATGTTGTGCTTATGCAAAATATGATGCAAATTGATGTGTAAATAAGCACAAATCTCCCCCAAACCTGTTTACAGCAGTGTCCTCACTGATGTCATCCGTTAAGCTCAAAAACCTGTAGACTTGGGAGGAAATTATTAATGGGGGAAAGAATATATGAAAGTGAAAATCCTCCCCCAAACTTATTTTAGGCTCACAAATTTGTAAAAATCATTTTCTTTTCAAGAGCCAAAATATACCACACCCCCCAAACTTTAAACAATTTTAATCTTTTAAAATCACACGAGGGGGTCAAGGTTATTGGTCAATGCCAAACTTTGCAAAGACCGAAGGTCAACACCAACCATTCAAAAATTTTATCGATGAAGCACCAAGATTGGTGGAAGAACATGTCACTTTTCGACGTGAAGAAGTGGGGAGGTGATAAGAGGTGTAATGGAAAGGGATTGCGTCTCAATTTGGAGAGACGACACAGTGATAGTAATAATGGATTACTCGCATTATCATGATTATCCAAAAGAAGGGGTGGAGGTCCAATTTCTTCATCTTGGATTTGATTCATCTCAACACCCGTGTCTTGTAAAAATGCGAGCTCATCAGCGAAAATTTCCTCAAAGCTTTCATCGATACCCCGAAGAATAATGTCATCAGAAAAAATAGGGTGATCGTCCGACTCTATAAAAAGTTCCTCATCAGCGTTAAATGTTGACCCGGACAACTCGGTGGAAGAGTCCGTGTCAAGCAACAACATATGAAAAGAGTCAGAATTATGAGGTTGATCATATTCGCTGCTGTCGACATCCATTAATTCGACAGAACACACATGAGCATAGGGTTCAGAGGGTTCGCTTCCCAACTTGTAAATGTTAAGCTCAATTGACTTCTTTCCAAAGGATAGGGTCATAGAGCCGTTTCTACAATTGATTACTGCGTTGGAAGTGGCCAAAAAGGGTCGACCGAGTATCACCGGGATTTGATTGCGTGGGTTCGCTACAGGTTGTGTATCTATAACGATAAAGTCCACAGGGAATATGAATTCCCCGACTTTGATTAACACATCCTCTAGCTTACCCCTTGGTTGGGTGATAGATCGATCGGCCATCTGAAGGGTGCAATGCGCAGGTTTTAACTCTCCGATCCCTAATTGCTCATAAACAGAATACGGAAGCAAGTTAACACTAGCACCTAAATCGAGTAGAGCACGATTGATATTTTTACCCCCAATAGAAATTGAAATTGTAGGACTTCCGGGGGCCTTTCGTTTCTTGGGTAGTTGTTGTGTAAAAGCTGTGCTCACATTACTTGTAAGGAAAACTTTTTTAGGTACTTGAACTTTTCTCTTCCTAGTGCACAAGTCCTTTAGGATTTTCGCATATGACGGAACTTGTTGAATAGCATCTAGGAGAGGAATGTTTATGTTAACTTACTTAAAAATTTCCACAATCTTCTCCATTTGTAGACTTGGTCTGTTGCCCCTTAACCTGTTTGGATAAGGTGCTTTATCAATAATGGTTTGGTCCAACATTGGAGAGGATTGTGGGGACGGATTCGATCCCAAAATTGGAGTGGGAATCGAATTAGATAGATTTGGCGAAATGGGCGAAGGGTTCGAGCCTTGGGGAAAACGGAGAATAGGCTCGGTTGAAGGTGGAAGGCTAGACGAATTAGGGGAAGAAGAAGAAGAAGGGGTATCATTGGTGTCACTATCATCACACTGCTCACCCACTTGGTTATTCAGCACTTTTCCCGATCTCAACGTGGTAACAGCACTCACATTATAACTTTGTGAGTGGCCAGGATTAGGTATGGGTTGAGATGGGAGTTTCCCTTTCTCTCTCGCACTTATTGCGGCGTTTAATTGTACGATTTGGTTTTCTATTGATTTAATACTCTCACCATGAGAGGCAGAGTTTTTCGTTAAGGTATCAATAGAAGACCTCATCTCAGCCGAAAATTGCATGGATTGTTTCATGAACATATCCAAAGTTTGTGCAAGTGAGTTGTCAGTACCGGCCACTTGTGGTGTAGAAATGTTGGCCGGATTTTGGAAATTCTGTAACTGAAAGGGGGGCTGATTCTGTGGTTGTGGTTGCTGTGGAGGAGGTATTTGATAATTGCTTTGTTGGTTTTGATTCCAAGCAAAGTTAGGATGATTCCTCCATCCTTGATTGTACGTGGAAGAATAAGGGTCGATTCTAGGTCGCTGCTGAAAAGCAGCATTAGCTTGAAACGAAGCATTCATAGGACATTCTTCCGTTAAGTGTGAAGGATCCGAACAGCAACCACAGACGGTCTTAGGAAGCGTGACCTGATTTAGGGAGAATGATGAGAATTTGTTCTCAATAGCGTCGAGTTTCTTCTGTATCGCTGCCATTTCGGCTTTTACTGCGATGGAAACATCGAGCTGATGAATACTTCCCTTAGAAAAAGGTGGTCTTACGCTTTCCCACTGCAAAGTGTGTTCAGCAAGGTCTTCCAGATATTTCCAAGCTTCACCGTCGTCTTTAGACATGAAATTGCATTGACAATTTGTTTCAAGCAATCTGCTTTGTCGCTGGATTAATGCCCTCATAAATAATTCGGCATAAATCCCATTTATTGATTCCATGATGAGGACATTGGAAAAGCAAATCTTTGAAACGTTCAAAGCACTTCCAAAATGGTTCATTGGGAAGCTGGGTGAACTGGTTGATCTCGCTTCTCACGCGGGCAGTCTTATGGTTTGGGTAAAACTTCTTAAGAAATGCTATGACGAATTCATCCCAATTAGTGATAGAGTGTGCGGCAGTATTATAAAGCCATTTTTCTGCCAAGTCGCACAGTGTGAATGGGAGAAGACGTAAGCGCATAGCATCTAAATTCAATTGTGAAGTTCCCATCATTGCACATACATTCTCGAATTTGGTGATGAAAACGTACACGTCTTCCAACTCAAGCCCGTGAAATTTGGGCAGCAGATTGATGTAGTGGGGTTTAATTTCGAAATTATCCCCGTTAGGTAGTAGAAGAGATAGACAAGTAGGAAGGGGACCACGGATAGGATAGCATCTCTCTTGGAGAGAGATGCGCGGTGGATTCTGCGCACCAACGGGCGGTGGCAGCGTGGTGTTATAATTAGATGGAGTGCCGTTTTTGATTGTTTTGAAAGAGTGTATGTTTGTAATTAACCGCAATCAATAACGGTGTCGCGCGTAGCTAGACCGAGATGAGTACGGGTCGTCTTCAGGGAAACGTGGAACCTTTTACTCTTACTTTAGATGTGTTGAGAAAGAAAGGAGGAATAAAGAGTTTTGTGAAAAGTTTCTAGATCTACGTTAAGTAAGAATGCAAAAATATAGATCTAGATTATTTTAGGGATGTAGATAATATAATAAGAGGGCTTGTAGGGTTCGTTAGGATTTAGTAGTTATGGATGATTAATTAAAAGTTACCCTTTTTATCCTTTAATAGATTTAAAACTAGAACGACGGTGATGCGTCTAGATTAGGCTTTCTGGAGGGAAAAGGAATCCCACTCTTAACCCTTATCTCGACACGGAACTCCGTTCATATCTAGCCTTTACCAAAACAATCATTAATCTAATTTCTAATCGCGGTCGGAACTAACAAAGAATTGTTAGCGCACCCGATTAGGATGTTAATGATTCTTTTGAAAAAGTACATAAACTTTATGGGACTTAAAAAGGGTTTAGAGATGTTCATCATCCATTAGCCTACCCTAATCCTACGAACCCTAACAAGCGGAAAATTACTCGCGCATGTTGGGAAAAGAAGATGAAAAGACAGAGAGGGAAAACATAATGTAAAATGCAAAAGAATTAAATAAAACAACTACCTTTATTAATCAACTTGAACAATCTACACTTTATTCCTTAGAAAATGATTACAAAAACTTGGTTTGCTTCTCGAACTCTTCCGAAGGAGGTAGATGAACAGTCGATGATCAGCCTGGATGCGTGAGCCGTCTTGGACTTCGTGATCTTTTCGGCTTGATAACTTTTCCAAGAGGCTCTCGGTGCTCTTTTATAGTGCAAAGCCAGAATCTTCTTGCTGAAAACTTGGTAAAATTTATCATAGATTTATGCCAAGAAATCTCATGCTCTAACTCCCTGGAAGTGCGGCGGATCCGCGGCCCAAGGGGGGTTTGGCCGCGGATCCGCGCTCAAAGGTAAGGATCTCTTGACAGAAATTTTTGGACTTTGTGATTGTGACATGTGGCAATCGTAGGCACCTTCATAATTCAAAAATCTTTTCTCGGTTGCTTCCATACTTGGTCTCCAAGTTTTGCTTCTTAATTTGGCAAGTTTTCTTCAACAACTTGATTTGTTTGATAAATTCTGCATAACAACTTGGAAAATTCTGCACAATAATCTCAAATAATATTTAGTAGGCTTATTTCTACTAGGATTTGGTCAATGAATTTATTTGCATACATTTTCCTACCAAATGATAATTAAAATATATTAACACATGGAAAATAATGCTTTTACACATAAACCCTTATATGTATAATATATTATATTAAAGTCCTTTTTTAATATGAAAATGGTAGGAAAAATGTAATACAAATGTGCAGTTTTATCAACTGAACGAATACCCCAAAACTTATCTTTGATCGTCCCGAGCAAACTAGTTTATTTAAGAGGAGAAAAAAGAAAGGAGAAAACTAAGCACACTTTCGTAGGCAGACACGATTGCACTGAGCACGTGCAACAAGCCGTTAAACCTCTAGGTGTCCCTAGTAGGAGGAGTATTGTCTCCTGAGGGTTTTCAGCGGATTACACCCACAAAATCCAATAACAAAAGAGAGATGGTGAAATTTACATATAAAGATAAGAACCATAAAAGAAAGGCCTTGAAAAGAAGAGTTTCCAACTATACTAGCTTTTCAATTGTCATGAGCCCTATCTTAATAGTCATGAAAAAAATGTTAGAAATCACATCATCCCTCAATAAAACATCGTCTTTATTCTTCATTCCTACCTTTCATCTAAACATTGATCATATAACCCCACGTGTGTGTAAAGAACATCCCTACACTCGGAAAATTCAATTCAAGCTATCATACTCTTGTCCATCTACCTTAGTACTTTTTAATTTGATGAATATTAAGATTTGCTCACACATTTTCATGCGACCGTTAATACTTCTTGAGGTACTAACAGACCGATTACTCATGTGCTTGCTGATTAGGTGATAATATTTTCCTCGTCTTGCACCACCTAAGGCTTAGCATTGACTCCCAGACCAGTTGGCCTTAGGGCACTAGGTGAAGAGGCACCCTCGCTATATTTTTTTTTTATTGCTGCCTTGGCGATAACAAAACCAGTGTTCATTTTTCTTTTCACCATTTTTATATTTTCTTCATTTTTTTTCATTTCCTTCATACTTTGGCTTTTAGAGCATTTCAAGGTATCCTCTACTATCCCGAGTTTCAAGACGTGTGTATGTGCATATAGTAGGGTATCAACATTCAAATGTTTGGCTTCCAGAATAGAAACTATTTTTCAGACTTATTTTTATGCTCAGATTAGTGACTTTCTTCATCTTACTAACCCTTGGGACAACAGCTCATAACTACTTATTACTAGTTCGTTTAAGAAAACTTCTAATTTTCTTGGTTTTTTTAAACTATTCATATCTTTTGGATGTAATATTTCACTTTCTATTCTTTTATTATCAATTTTTTTTTTTTTTAAATTTTTGAAAATGTTGTGCTTATGCAAAATATGATGCAAATTGATGTGTAAATAAGCACAAACCTCCCCCAAACTTGTTTTCAACAGTATTCTCACTGTTGCTATCTGCTGGATCATAAAAACCTGTAAGCTTGGGGGGAAATTATTAATGGGGGCAAAAATATATGAAAGTGAAAATCCTCCCCCAAACTTATTTTTGGCTCACAAATTTGAGGACAAAAGTTATGTTCAAGAGCCAAAAATATACCCCCCCTCAAACATGAGTTAGACAATATGAAGAATTTTAAGAGGGGGTGAGTCACTTGGTCAAAATAAGACTTTACAAAGACCAAAAGTTAACACCAACCATTCAAAGATTTTATCAGTATAGCGTATAGGTTGGTGGAAGAATGTGTTGTATCGAGTCAAGAAAAAATGGGGAAGGGATAAGAGGTGGTCTGGAAAGGGTTTGAAATTAGAGAAAATAAAGAATGAGGATGAATGTGAATGATTAGGAAGAAGGAATGGTGACAGTTCAACCTCTATAGGTGAAGATTGATCAATCCCAAAATCCGTATATTTTAAAAATTCAAGTTCTTCAGCAAAAAGTTCTTCAAAACTTTTATCAATGGTGTGATTGAATATTTTGCTGTCAAAGAGTTTTGTGCCAGAATTTATCCTACTTGATTCATCAAAAATCATTGAGGTAGAGGACTCGAAAAACTCATCTACCTCATTTTCAAAAATATCCAAATCAAGTTGAATTTCTGGTAGTGTTGAACTTGAATTAACAGATTGTGATTCATCAAAACTCACTGAAATTATAGAAACAGAAGAAGAACCGGAGAAAGTAGAAGGTGAAATGGGTAAACAAATTGGTGTGTCGAGTGTTGCTGAACCAGATGTGGAAGATGGAGGCTGTATTTCGGTCTGATCTTCGGGTATACCATTATCATCAACTTCAAGACATATTTGGGGTTCGGGAAGAATTAAAGGCTCAAGATGATGACCACAAGGAAGTGAAAGGATTTGATGAATTGGTGGGACAAAATCATCCAAAATTTCGGGTTCATCTATCAATATATCCCCAACGTCAATCACCTCATTCAAGTGAAGGTTAAAATTCTCAAACACCTCATCAAGAGTATGGTTTTCAATCAGTTTTGGTTCGAGAGTGGAGGTGTAGAGATCACAAGGGTTGGGTATGGTTTCACTTGAAATGGACCCTTCACAATCGGGTAAATCAAACTCTACAAAGTCACACAACTTATCAGACATTCTTTCTTCAATTGATGAATCATTTGGTGTACGTGATGAATCTGTGAAACTAGAGTTGTGGATTTCAGTTTGGAAATGGAAGGTTTGATTAGGAAGGGTGTATAATTCTATCTCTCTACCCAAATTCTCATTTTGTCCGATACCCGTATTATATACTGAAAAATTTTGAGCAGGTTCGGAACTCGTTGCCTTTTCATATTTAGCCATGCTTTCCTTCCATTCCTCTCTAATACGGTTCATCATCACTATACCTTCTTCTAATTTCCGCTCAAGACTAGACTTTGGTTGATAAGGGGTTTCGGTATAAGATTGAAATTCCTGTGGATAATTAAAACTCCCAAATGACTGATTAAAAGAACTGTCTAGAGAAGGTGGAAAAGTCGGATTGGATTGATAGGAATAGAATGGTTGCGAAAATTGGGTAGGAGTAGGATTAAAATTATGATAAGAAGAATATTGATATGGGTTGGTCGGTTGGCTATCAAACTCTTATTTGGAAAGTGGAGGTGATGGTTGATATCGGTCCGGGTTGAAACTTTGGCCTCTAGCCCTAGCTATGTGCTCAGCAATAGACATTCGTCTAGGGGCTTCCTCACTCTGGGTATCAACTGAAACAGGTGTAGGATTAGGATACGGTTGATAAGACCTAGACTGAGGTGGCCAACTATTTCTTCCTGCTTGTTCTATATGATCTCTTAAGGACATGGAAGAGCCGGACGATATACCGAAGGGATTTCGAAAACAAAAGATATCTGGTTGTGGACAGCAAAGCTCGGCAAGTGTTCTTCTGTTTAGGTTACCCATTATAAGAATAGAAGAAGGGGGAAGGGGTAAAAAGGGGAGAAAATAATTGGTTTGTTTTGAAAAAAGACGGATTTAGACAGATCACACAAAAATGTACAAACAACCCTAGAACTATGGTTACCTAGGTCCAGTCTCTAGACCGCTCCTAGACTTCCAAAGGACAAGCCGCAGGATCAATCCTCTACCGCCTCCGTACTACCCTTGTAGCCAGGTAAGTGACAGGTAAGTGGGAAGGAACCACAGTAGTGGGCCTAATTAAAAACCACTAGCCTTTGACACACTTGCCTAGGCACAACAAAAGTAATGCGGATAAGCGATAGATTACCCACGACCTTCCTCTGTCCTTATTGAGCGCGACAGTCCTTAGAGTCTGGTCTAGATATTTTTTAAATTAATGAAGGGTTGATGCAGATGCTCGGTTTGTGATTTGTGGGGCTTAGGAAGGGTGATGAAATCCCCACCTAATCTGGATTTTGGTCTTGCCCCTTAAAAATCCGTATTAAAATATGCAAAAACAAACCACAAAACAAAACTTTGCAAAAAGATTTTTGAGCGGCGCTTATTTTGCAAAGAATCCTGCAGAAAATAGATTTTATTAGATTTTAGAGGAGAGAGAAAGAGTTAAGAAAGATACCAGAGAAGTGTGAAACCCTAGATCTCCTATTTTCTCAAGTCCGTGACTCCAGATTCCCTCGCAAAATTCACACACAAATCGTTAAATATGCAATTTGCAGTTTTTTTTTAATAATAATATGAATCGTCTAAGAATTCAATACAAATAGCAAGAATAAAAAATTACGCACGTTTCCCTGGCAACGGCGCCATTTGATTGATACGTAAAAGAGTGTTTGTAGTTAACCGCAATCAATAACGGTGTCGCGTGTAGCTAGACCGAGATGAGTACGGGTCGTCCTTTGGGAAACGTGGAACCTTTTACTTTTACTTTAGATGTGTTGAGAAAGAGAGGAGGGATAAAGAATTTTATAGAAAGATTCCTAGATCTACGTTAAACAAGAATGTAAAATATGGATCTAGATTAAAGATGTAGTTAATATAATAAGAAGGCTTGTAGGGTTCGTTAGGATTTAGTAGTTATGGACAATTAATTAAAAGTTACCCTTTTTATCCATTAATAAATTTAGAACTAGAACGACGGTGATGCGTGTAGATTAGGGTTTCTGGAGGGAAAAGGAATCCCACTCTTAACCCTTATCTCGACACGGAACTCCGTTCAAATCTAGCCTTTACCAAAACAATCATTAATCTAATCTCTAATCGCGGTCGGAACTAGCAAAGAATTGCTAGCGCGTCCGATTAGGATGTTAATGATTCTTTTGATAAAGTTCATAAACTTTATAGGACTTAAAAAGGGTTTAGTTATTTTCATCGTCCATTGGCCTACCCTAATCCTACGAACCCTAACAAACGGAGAATTACTCGCACATGTTGGGAGAAGAAGATGAAAAGACAGAGAGGGAAAACATAATGTAAAATGCAAAAACAATTAAATAAAATAACTACCTTTATTAATCGACTTGAACAAACTACACTTTAATCCGTAGAAAATGATTACAAACTAGTTGCTTCTCGATCTTTCCTAAGGAGGTAGTCGAAAAGTCGATGATCAGCCTTGATGCGTGAGCGTCTGGAGCTTCGTGATCTTTTCGGCTTGATAACTTTTCCAAGAGGCTCTCGGTGCTCTTTTATAGTGCAAAGCCAGAATCTTCTTGTTGAAAACTTGGTAAAATATAGCTTTGATTCACCCCACAAAATCTTGTGCTCTGAATCCCTATAATTGCGGCGGATCCGCAGCCCAAGGGGGGGTTTGGCCGCGGATCCGCGCTCAATGGTGAGGATCTCTTCATCAACTTTTGGGTGCTCTTTCCTTGTGACATTTAGCAATCCTTGGTACCTTCAGAATTCAGAAATCTTCTCTCGGTTGCTTCCAGACTTGGTCTCCAAGTTTTGCTTCTTAATTTGGCAAGTTTTCTTCAACAACTTGATTTGTTTGATAAATTCTGCATAACAACTTGGAAAATTCTGCACAATAATCTCAAATAATATTTAGTAGACTTAGTTCTACTAGGATTTGGTCAATAGATTTATTTGCATACATTTTTCTACCAAATACTAATTAAAATATATTAACACATGGAAAATAATGTTTTTACACATAAACCCTCATATGTATAATATATCATAATAAAGTCCTTTTTTAATATGAAAATGGTAGGAAAAATGTAATACAAATGTGCAGTTTTATCAACTGAACAGGTATCATCCATCTGGTGAATATGATGTTCAACGATCAGGGGACTAATCCCCTTGTTGTCCGCCATCGTCCAGTCGAATGCTTGCTGATTGGATTGCAAGACCGTGAGAAGGGCTTTCTCTTGCTCTAGAGCTAGAGAAGCCGAGATGATGACTGGGAGGGTCTCGTTTTCACCTAAGTAAGTATACTTGAGGTGAGACAGCAGAGACTTGAGTTTGAGCGTAGGAGGTGAAATGACTGAAGGCAAGATTGGAGAAAATATCTCGAACTCAAAAGATTCCAACATGGGCTCAAAGTGAGTGCATGCGACCGAGTCGGATGGTTCAACTAACGCATCCGAAAATTCAAAAGATTCAAACTCGGGCGGTGACATGCCAAGATCGTTTGAAAACGTGAAGCACTCGTAATCGTTGTTGGAAGCGAAAGCAGCAGTTTCAAAGAGGAACGCACTAGAGGCATCAAGATTACTGTGACCAAATAAGAATTCCTCAAATTCACAGTCCTCGGGGGAGATCTCCTGAATAGAACAGACATCCAGTATATGAGCATTCGGTTCGGATGGCTGATTCCCTAGCCTAAAAATATTGAGTTCAAATTTCATGTTGCCAAAAGATGAGTTCATGGAACCATGTCGACAATTGATCACAGCATTTGAGGTTGTAAGGAATGGGAGACCGAGAATCACCAGAATTTGATTCCGGGGATTAGCTACAGGTTGTGTATCCAAAATAATGATGTCAACGGGGAATATGAAGTCCCCAACCTTAATTAACACATCCTCTAGCTCACCCTTAAGATGGGTGATAGATTGGTCAGCCATTTGAAGAGTACAATGTGTAGGTTTCAGTTCTTCTACACCGAGTTGCTCATATACTGAGTAAGGAAGAAGGTTAACACTGGCACTAAGATCCAATAGAGCGCGGTTGATGTTCTTATCCCCAATGGTTATTGAAATCGTAGGACAGCCAGGGTCCTTCCATTTTTGTGGTAAATCCTGGGTAAGAGCATCACTCACGTTACTAGCCAAGAAAACTTTCTTTGGTACCTGAGATTTCCTCTTCTTAGTGCATAAGCCTTTCAAGATTTTTGTGTAAGACGGGACTTGCTGCATCTAAGAGAGGAATGTTGATGTTAACCTGTTTGAACAACTCCAGAATCTTCTCCATTTGTTGATTTTGTTTATTGGATCTCAACCGGTTTGGAAATGGAACATTTTTTAATTTAGTTGAGTCCAATACTTATGGAGGAGAGATTGTGGAGTTGGAACGAAACCTAAAATTGGAATTTGAGTGGAGTGAGATGTGGATCCGTTCGGAACAGCGGTTGAAGAAGAAGAGCCTTTTGAAGAATGAAAAATAGGCTCAGAAGAAGAAGTAGGGGTAGAAGAAACGGCCAAGGTGTCATCATCATCAATTCATGTGCCGATGTTGTTGTTCAGCATTCTTCCAGATCTCAACGTAGTCACGGCACTCACATTATGGTTTTGTTGTTCAAGAGCAACATGTACATTATGTGGGTGACCAGAATTTGGGAGTGGTTGAGATGGAAGCCTTCCTTTCTCTCGCTCTCTTAAAGCCGCGTTCAGCTGTGCAATCTGGGCTTCGATGGTCTTGATGCTTTACCCGTGTGCAGCGGTATGTTGCACCAGAGACTGAATAGAAGACTGGATGTTGGTGATAGATTGAGTCAATTGCTTTACAAAAGCCTCTAGACTCCGTTCTAGCGAGGAAACCTTATCGTTATTTGACGGAACAAAGTTGTTTTGAGGAAAAGAATTGTTGCAGGGTGCAAAGTTGTTCGTCGGATTCTGAAAAGGTTGGGGTTGGAAAAGTTGCTGAAATTGCTATTGAGCTTGTTGTTGAGCTTGTTCTTGAGGAGGAGGAGGCCTCTGGAAGTTGTTGTGGCCTTGGAATTGATGCTGGTTCTGATTCCAGGAGAAATTGGGATGGTTCCTCTAACCGGGATTGTATGTGGAAGAGTATAGATCGTTTCTTGGCCTTTGCTGAAATACAGCATTAACCTGATCTTGTCCTTGAGATGGTGGATTATAAGGACACTTTTCGGTCAAATGAGATGGATCTGAACAACAAGCATAAATGGTACGAGGGAGAAGAACAGGGGCAGGAGAAGGAGATGAGAATTTTCTCTCAATTGGTTCCAGTTTCCGCATAATTGCAGCCATCTCGACCTTCATTGCAATTGAGATGTCGAGTTGATGAACTCCTGTCCTAGAGAGACCTGAAGAAGAAGAAGTTGAGGTGTTCAGTCGGGTGCTCTCCCACTACAGCGTTTGCTCCGTAAGATCGTCAAAGAATTGCCAAACCTTCTCGTCAAATTTAGACAGGAAGTGGCCCTGACAGATAGTCTATATCAACTGTCTTGTTGCTGGATTCAGGCCCTCGTATTTGGCAAAGTTGCCATTTCTCTATACCGTGATGAGGACACTGAACAAGGAGGTCCTTATACCGGTCAAAGCACTTCCAAAAAGGTTCGATTGGAAGCTGGGTGAATTGATTTATTTCGTTTCGGATCCGTTCGGTCTTATGATTCGGGTAGAATTTTTTTAGAAACGCTTTTGCAAACTCGTCCCAAATGTTTATCGAATGAGATGTGGTGCTATACAGCCACTTCTCCGCGAAGTCACACAGAGTGAAAGGAATAACTCGTAGCCGTATAGTATATCAGACAGTTGGGTTGTCTTCATCATCGCACATACGTTCTGGAAATTTTTAGTGAATATGTAGGCATCTTCGGATTCAAGCCTGTGAAATTTGGGCAACATGTTGATGAAGTGGGGCATAATTTTGAAATTATCTCCATTGTCCGGTGGAAGTGAAAGACAAGTCGAAAGTGCAGCGCGGGTAGGATAGAAACGATCCTGGAGCGTGATTCGCTGTGGCGCTTCAACAAGAGGTGGTCATGGGTTATTCGCACCTAATGGAGGAGGAATTATTCCTGGGGGAGGTAAAGTGATGTTAGGAGGAAATCCCGACATCTCGGAAGAAGAATTTGGTGACGGTGAAAGTGAAGGTGAAGATGTATGAACAGAATCGCGGTCAACGTCGGAGTTGTCCAGCAAAGCTAAGGGTGAAAGAGGTGTGGAAGGAGTTTCGACGTCGAGGTCGATCGCGAGTCCGTAGCAAATAACGAAACGCGGAGTAAACGGGAACTAGGGTCCCTAATATAAGACATACACTAAATGAGTTTAGTGTAGTCAAAGCATAGAATGTGAGGTTAAGAACGTGAAAATGGAGAAAAATTAGGTGAAGGTGGTAAAAGTGGTGAACTTGTGTTTGTTTCGTAAGAAAGTGAAAATGAAATGACAATTCAACAAACAGAATCACAAATGCACAGTCACAAATGCACAGTCACAAATGCACAATCAATACCTAGAGCAGGGTCCTCTAAGTCCACTAGACCTGCTCCTAACTGTTCTAAAGTGACAAATTGTGAGATAACCTTCAAATCGCCTCTTCACAGCCAGTTGTGGCCAGGTAAGCACAAATGAGGTAAGGAGGGTTCCGCTCATGAATCACCGTGAGACGGGCCTTTTAAAGTTACTTCCTCACTTGTCTAGCCTAGGCACCACAAAAGTCATGTTTAGATAAACGACCGAATGCTCACAATCTTCCTTCGTCCTATTGAGCGTGACAGGTCCTTAATTGGTTGAGTCTAGATATTTTTTATTAAGCTTGAGGTGACACTTATGCAATTAGTGATTTTTGGGGTCTTAGGAAGGGTAATGAAATCCCCACCCAATCTGAATTGGTGTTATAGCCCCTTAAGTCTGTATTAATGATGCAATGCGCAAATCAACAAGGTTTTGTTATCAAACAATCAATCATCATTTTCTTTTACTTTAAATGTGGCGCTGCAACAAATAAGGTTAGTTTCTCTTTGGCTTTATTCGACGATATTGCAAAGAATCCTGCAAAGATATGAATAATGGAGTGTTGGATTTGAGAAGATGAAGTTTAGAAAAATACGTACCAAAAGAGTTGAGTTTAAGAAACTCGTGTTGATATTGCCTCCGAGTATTTGAATGGTTTGCTTGCGCGGGTCAAACTACTCGGGTGTTTGGCACTACAGTATTCAATCCCCTTATACTTGAAAATGCCCCCTGCTCTGCATGATCGTTGCTCGCCAATCCGTCAAATCTATAAATGTCGGAAAAATACAGATATTAGAGCTATAAAGCGATATATATAGCCAAAATTCTGAACACAAATAATTAAGAAAATCAAACAATAAAAATAGGATACTAACAGAACACTGGAGGCAACACAAAAAAAAATTCAAAACCCCACTAAGGGACCGGCGGCATCGGGAAAATGCAAGTTTTCGCCGGTCGAATTTGTAAACTTGGTGTTCAAATTTTGTGTGTTTCTTATATGTAAAAATAGTATTCCACTCTTATACTTTGATTTTCAATTTAAAACACAGTGTGTTAGCAGAACACAAATCCAGAGAACATCATTGGTTTTAGTTCTCATGTTAGTTTAAAAAGAATGTGTTTTTTCCGTTGAACCTGTTAGAAAGTTAGTTTTGTACAAAATATTCACAAATTAATCCGAGACTACAAGGGTAAAAGCGTTACCGTCTCCCCGACAACGGCGCCATTTGATTTTCACGTTTTCATCGTGTCGTTTTAAAAAGAATTTGAAATAACCGTAATAAAAAACGGTGTCGCGTGTAGTGAGCCTCGATGAGTACGGGTCGTCCGCAGGGAGATGATAGGTTTTTAAGCTTGTTTTAACGAGTTAATACTGTAACTTGAGTTGTTGTTTATATTAAGTGTCGTAACTATGATATGTTCAATAAAAAGACTTGTTAGGGGTAGTTTTAGGTTAGCTTGTGTTAGGATGATATTTGTCGTTTCCTTATTGACCTAATTCTGAAATTGACACTAAGGCAATAGGCAACAACGTGGATTAGGGAACTTGAAATACGGTATTTGTGATTGTGTGCTAAATCTGTATTTCTTGTCCCTTATCCTTCCGTTATTGTCTCTTGACCTTAGCCTTCGGCAAACCACTCGCAAACGGTCACATTTAGGATTCACCGCTATTGTAGTAGGATAAGGTGCCTAACGGAGTGGAATTGCAAGTCGTTTGGTCGGAGTTTCAATTACAAAGTTAAGGTTTTTTTAAGGTTTTAGCAAACAAATCTCCTAACACAACCTAACCATATTCTACCCTTAACAAGTAAATCAATTACTCACACATATTTACAATACCAAAATAAGAAAAGAAAAGAGTAAGGCACATAACAAAAATTGCAAGAAAAGTAAAGTCAAGGTTAGAAAGTTAAGAACCAATATATCCAACGTGCAAATTCCTTCAAATGTTCTTTAAGCCCATACCAATGTGAAATCAAAATACTAAACTTTAAGGTTGCAAGATCACTTAAGAGGTTGCAAGATCAAAGCAAGGCAAGGATTTCACAAGTTCAATGTTTGTAGAAAGCAAGTCACATGTAATGAAAAATGAGAACTTTTATTGATTTTCAAATATGATACAACTAATCTTGAATTCAGGAACCTAAATCTTAAGCTTGCAAGTTCAATGAAGAAGTTGCAAGGTCAAGATGAACGGCAAGAGCTCAAGAGTTCAAAGGAAAGACAAGTTACCATCTACAAATTACAACTTGCTCTAAACTTAAACTAAAGCCAAAAAGTATATCCCCTCCCCTTACCCATTGATATGATATTTATAGGTCTCATACCAGAATAAACAAACAATAAAAATAAGATGATGTGACCCAAATAAACAACAAGAAGAAAAATGGGGACATTTGGAGACAGAAAGACCGGTGATGACGATTTTTTGGAGAGTCTCGCCGGTCCAATCTTAGGCAATTAGGATTGTGTTGGTGTGGTGGTCTCGAGTGCACTCAACAAGTCCACTGGTAATGTTTGATTTCTTCATATCAGCTTGGGTTATACTCAGCAGTCTTGGAGGGAAACTTGATACTTTAAATCACATCACATCTTTTAGCATTTATTACACATCACACTCACTTATGCCATGGGCAACCCCTATCTAGATCCAAGTACCAAAGAGTTATGTACACACTTGTATTGTGTTGGACCAAAATTGTGTACACTTTATTTGTTGCAAAAGAACTCATTGGATATTGATCGGTTTTATGTTCTGATTGCAGCGTCGGCTCACAAATGTCATATCCGTGAATTTATGTGTGTTTCCAGTATTTTGTCATGAATACCTATAATCTGTATTTACTGTGCAGACACTGATTAAAAGTACCGATAAACAACAAAATAGATAATGAATGTGTGGTATTAAAATGTAGTTTTCTAAGATGAACAATGGACCTCGTTTATTTGTTCGGGGTGCAGAGACTCCGGAAGCGTCCTCATTTGGTGCTTCATGACAAAATTGAATGTTTTCCTTGTCTTGTCTTGGGGGAAAGAGTATTCCCGACCCATCTTCTTTATAAAGGACGGGCTCCAATCGTGTTTCTCTCGATTGCACGGCCTCTTGGATCCGCTTTATTGTCTTCGAACATTATTTGCGTTCTTGGCCCTGTTTTTGCCTTTATTTCGGGGTTTTCTCCTTTCGTGAGAACATATATTGGGCCGAGGATGAAGAGCATTATGGTCTATTTTCTCCGCAGATTGCTGGTTGAGAAGCTGTGTCCTAGCCTTTTCATAAATGGCCATTTCGCAGCTGTGGTTGTCCCGTCTCGTTTGACAAACTTATTTTATTAGCTTGTCAATTTGTTCTTCCAGTGATGGACTCAACATTTTTAGAACAGGATCTTGCTCCAATTTGATGTCACGGCTATTTGGAAGAGTGTTTTCCACCTCAAGTGAGCTATTTACTACACGGCAACTGTAGATCTGCTCCTGTTTCTTCGACCGAACATATCCGAACCCGGTTGTTTTCATCTTCCCGTTGGGCATCTTTTGCTGAGTTCCGGGAATACCCCAGATCTTTTTGTAGAATTGGGTTTGTTGAACAGTTTGTTTGAGAGATACATCTTGGCATCTTAACAGCTTTCTTAATCCTTCTGCGTAATATCTTTAGCAGACGGATGAGTTGAATCCTGTCAATTGCAAAATTGGCACCATGCCATACTTCTTTTTCTATTTTGGTCTCCGTAGACTGGTAAAAGAGGATCGCCTTTTCACTTCTTCGCCTAGGAGGTACGTAGAAAATTTGTAGCTCTTATACGCTGTATGTATCGAGCGCATCATGTTCCTTATAATGCCGAAGCGGAGCCATTGTAATTTATAGACTCTGATCTGCTTCAGCATGAGTTAGCATTGACGGGCGGACGGAGAACACTGCGTTGGGCTCGTCCTCAGAGTCACTGCCAAAGACCAAGATAGGAGTAGATGGTCCGGGATTATTGTTTTCTTTTTTGGGTTACCCCGAGTAGACTATTTCTTCATCTTCCTCGGTATCGCTCCTAAAGATCCGGATAGCGGCGACGGATTTCTGTTTATTCTCCAGCTTGTGGAACCTTTCGGTATCCTCAAAGTTTGGTAGGAAGTACTTTGCTTCTTTGTATTTCTGAACTTCGTTTATGGAGAATGGATTTAGCTCTCCCATGACGGTGTACTCCGAGCCATCCTTTAAATACTTCATACATTGATGTTGTATAGAAGAAAAGATATTGTACTCGTGTAACCAAGGCCTGCCGAGCAAAGCGTTATAGCAAGTCTTGGCGTCAATGACATGAAATTTGATGTCAGTGATGAACATTCCAAAGCGTAGCATCAATATTATGGAGCCAAGCGTCTGTGATGACTGTGAGTCAAAACTGGAGATAGTAATTTTATCTCGTGTAAGGTGCTGAACGTTCAAGCAAATTTCCTTCAGCACTCTCACGTTGAGAAGGTTAACCGGGGATCCGTTGTCGACAAAGATTTTTCCTGTCTTGATATTGTGGCAATATCCAGTGACGTATAATGGGCGATTATGCTCACATTTACCGAGGAAGGGATCTTCATTGCTCGCATGTACCATGGATTTCTTCCATGAGTGAGCAAGATTTCCCCTGTGCTTCCACCTTTTTGGGAGTGTTCTTCTAGGGTGGGTTTACCTTCCAGTTATCAGACAGGACGAATTTTTCCTATTGATACTGATCCTCAACCCAGTTTTGAAGACGTAGCAATCTTCAATTGGATGGCTCATCATTCGGTGATAGGAGCAATAGTTAGGGTTGTTAACGTCACCGGTTTGTGGTGGATGCCGCAGGTCTGGCAATGTGATGAGTTTATTACACATTGCCAATTCGAACAGTCTTTTCGTCTTGTCACAGGGAAACGAGTCAGCACTTCTTAGTCTTTCCTCCAAGGATAGGCGCAAGCACGCATTGTTTTAGCGAGCGGCTAGTTTTGGGCCATTCGGCTGTTGTTGCGTATTGGCAACGAAGGCTGCTTTCCCTTTACCCTTGTTATTTCGAAAGTCATTATTTGAGGAGGAAGGCTTATGGCTCATCTGGTCCATTTGAACCAGTTTATCTATCAGAGCCTAGAAGGTAGTTGGTTTGAAGAATGTCATGAACTGGGACACAGTCGTTTGAGGATCAAGGGTCCCGATGAACATGCCCACGGCAAGGGATTCTCTAATGTGTTGTTTGCACTTATACCATAGGTTCCGCCACCGGATCGCGTATTGGACCCATGTCTCTCCCGGCTTTACCCCAGCATTGATTAATGCCGTGATCGGAGTGTGTTCGCTCGCGCTGGAGAAACGCTGGGTGAACAGCAGTTCCATCTCTGTAAATGTTTTCACGGAGTCATTTGGGAGCTCCAAGTACCATTTGAAGGCTGTTTCTGACAAGCTGCCGACGAACTGGAGAAGCAATAGTTTGTCATCGCCTCCAGTGTTGCCGCACAGAGCTCTAAATTGCGTGACGTTTTGGTGTGGGTTGCCTGTTCCTTTGTAGACAAGGAACTTGGGGATCGTATATCCCGGCGGGTATTTGATTTGGTCATACCAGCCTGGATATGGTCGTCCAGTTCTGACAATTTAGTCGGCGGCTTCATTGGCTTGATGAGCTCTTATTTGTTGAGCAATGTAATCATCAAGGACGGCCTTGGAGATCATTTCTTCTTTAGCCGCTAATAAGGCCGGAGGAGGGTTTGATATTTTCTTTTGTCATTCTTGATGATTATCGACGGATCTTTGGCGGGGAATCTGGTTGGATCATCATTCTAACCATATCATGAAACAAGAGAGCCATATGCTTTATGTTAGCATCTTGCTCAGCGGCTTCTTTATCCTTTCTCTCTAGCACCCTTCGCAGAAACTCTATATCAGTCTCCTGCTCATGGCGTTGTTCGGCCTCTTTGTCCGGACTTTCTTTCTATCCAGTGAGTGCCGTAATTTTGTTCAGCATTTCTTGGAGCTTCTATTATTGCTCCTAAGTCTTTATCAGCGACCGAGTTTGCGGTCGATGACTCACCGAAGCACATCTTCATTCTTGCCTGTTGGTTATATAGACCATAAAGACAATAATGCACCCAGATTTAGGGCGTTTAGATCCATCGCTTTTGGAATTTACCGTGGACAGTAGAGTTTTCTCCAGCCTCATTCTTTTATAAGAGATTGGAGTTAAGGGAGCTATTGTGACAGGCGTCGGTTTAGGAAAAGTCCCCTGTTGTATGGCGGAGGAGTGGTCTTTTTGTTGTCGAACCTTTGATTTCATTGGTCGACGGGAGTAGTTTTGGTTAATCATAGAGTCTTGGACTTTTCACCGGACCTTATGAATTTTCCAGGAGAGCCGCTGATAAGGCCGCTCCGGCTTTGCCTGCACTGTAGATTTTGCTGGTGGGGGAGATTTCTTTAGCACCGCCATTGGAGAGTTTTTACCAACCCTCTTAAGTGGTTCAAAACTGTTCCTAGTTGGAACAACGTCAACCTCCACCATAAGAGCTGGTGGGGTGAGTCTAGAGAGGGAGTTGCCCCCAGACTCTCTCACTCGGTACCAGTGGCGACGTCGAGCATGCCTCACAGAACGGACCGCCTTAGTTTTAGAAGCGGCTTCATCATGCCCCCGGCTTTGATGAGGGATTTCAATCGGCATCAGCCTATTGAAGACCGACATCCTTGATGGAGTTTGAGGAGAGTCGGCCAATGTTTCGAAGACTGATCGTCTGATAAAGGAAGCACCTTTGACGGCTTCACCTGTAGCAGGAGTAGGGAGGGCTAGACGTTTTGGGGTAGCCCCTTCAGGTATCACGAGCTCCTTTACGAACCCGTTTGAGTTCTTGCTCAGTCTATTGAAGACTAAGATGCCAGAGTTTGACGGCTTGCTGATGGGGGCCATCGTGGTTGTCAATCGATCGAAGACCGACCTTTGAGGAGCTTCTTCTGGTAGCATTAAGGCACCGAAACTCACAGGTAGGAGCATGGTCCCGAAGAACAATCCAGTAATGGCTTGTGTGATCTGCCCTACCGGTATTGAGCAAATAGAGGCCGCGTTGGACCCATAGGTCACTCCTCCAGTTGGGGTGGAGCGGGAGTCGCTGTTGCATGAGGTGCGATTGAGAGCCATTGATTTTCTAGACATGAACAAGATGCCTTTAGTACCTTGTATCGAAGGGCAATAATAGAGAACCGCGATTTTGTTCGCGAAACACGACACACGAAGTATGGAGTGGAAAGAGAAAAAGGACCCATCGGACATGCCAGAATCTGTTCATCACCGAAAGACCGGACCAAGACGTTGGGATGTCTAGCCTGAATTAGGGTGCATATGCTATTTGGACTTCTCCATCCACCTCTCCGAAAATACCAAGTTGATTTATGGCACCATATATCGGAGGTTTGGATAAATGCGACCATTATAGCAGACTATATCAGATTCCCCCTCGTTTGTTAAGGGTTTTTAATTGTGGGGACGCTTTTCCCTGCAGGCGCAAGCCCCTGCAGTTAATTACGTTATCATGTTGCGATAACCACTTTCTCCTGCTCCAGCAGTTCACTTCATTTTGTGTGTACTTTCTTTTTTTTGTTTTGGTTGCCCGTGGATTGTATACGGAGACTATTTTATGTCGTCGTCCTAGGGCGCGGTTTAGTCTAAATCTGTATATTTTATATTTGGGTTTGGTTTTTGATCTTAGGTTATATATTCCTTTAGTTCAAAAAGTGTTGGTTTTATTTAAGGATCATTATTCTAGTCTAAGATTAAGATCAACTTAAATGTATGAGTATTTTGGCTCAATTTTTTTTTAACTAAGAATACGTTAGTCTTATTTGAGACTAATATCAACTTAGCGATATTTTAAGGATCATTTTTATTTAAGGTCCAACAACAGAGCATTTGGGCTCAGTTGTAAGAAAACTCCAGAGACTTAGCCAATTTGGGCATAGTCTGCACAGTCTCTTTTCTTCTTTTTTGTTCAAAAGTGCTAAGAATATATTTGGGTTCTGTTTGCGAAGCCTCTTTTCCTTTTGTGCAGAAGTGCTGAGCACTTCAGTCACTTTGACTGAATATGCATAGTGCTAAGCACTTTTTATGACGTTCATGTAAGGAGCACGTACGGCGCTGTCCCGTTTATTTTGTTGAGTGCCCACGTGTGAAGTGCTGGGCACTGCCAATCTGTGCTAAGCAGTTAGCCGTTTTGGCTACATATGAAGTGCTACGCACTTTACTCAGCGCTCATATGCATTTCATGTGAGGCGCTGGCCTTCTGTTTTGGGCGCCCGCGTGTTTTCACGTAAGGCGTTGGGCGTTGTTGAGGGCGTCCACGTGGGAAGCACGTGAGGCGCCAATTCCTTTTTTTTTAGAGATTGAATCTCTGATAATGGCATTTTGACTATTAATGATCACCAAGATCTTTGTTTTGACGGTCTAGGATCAGGTTTTCTTTCAGAACTAAGTTCTTATGTTTTTTTTATAAGAACTAAGTTTCTTTTAAGGTTAAACCCTATTTTCAAAGGAGGATAGGTTCTTTTCCCCCCTAGTTCTTTTCTAAATTTTTGATTCTCAAGAACAAGATCTTCCCGATGAGAATTAAATTCTCAACTTATGGGAGACTTGTCTTGTAGATCTCAGATCCAGAAAAAGTACTAAGTTCTTGAGAAGGGTTAAATCATTAGATATGCTATGATAGATTAAGAAGATGTTTTGATCTCTGTGCTTTCTTTACCTAGGGTTTGAGAGGAGGAAATTTTTCTTCTCTATTGAGAATTAAATTCTCTGTTGTTTTTTAGAACCTTCTGTATTTTTTATTTTTTTTTCAGAACCTTATGGGGGGTTCCCTCTATATGAGACTTGAAGTCTCGGGTCCTTTAAATAGTGGAGGCAAATTGTTAATTAGTTTTTAGAAAATCTCTTATTGAGAGATTCCAATTGATTTAATTGGTTTCAAAATTGTTCGAGGGATTTTATCCACCGTTGGATTTTTGATCCAGTGATTTTTGTTTTGCAGAATATGTTTTCTTGTTTTCAAAAAAATTGGGGAAATATTTTCCCATATACAGAATTTTATTCTGTCAAACGGTGATTTTTAATCACCATTACATTTTTAATCCAAGGACTCACTCTTTTACAGAGAGCAATCCTTCTTTATTTAGAAAGATTGGGGAAATATATTCCTAAAAATAGAATTTAATTCTATCATTGGATTTTTGATCCAACCGAGAGTATTTTTCTCACTTAGAAAGATTTGAGAGATATTTTGTCCTAATAGAATTTAATTCTATTACATGTTAATTTATCATCACCATTGGATCTTTGATCCAACAGCTCTGTTTAACAGAGAGTATCCCAGTTTTTAGGGAAATATTCTCATGTAGAATTTAATTCAACTTAATATTAACTTGGGTGCCGGCGCTCACGTGTTACGCATGTGGGCGCCACTTAAGAATTTAATTCTTATATATGATAGGCGCTCCTGTACTTTGCACATTGGCGTCCACGTGAGCTTCACGTGTAGTGCCACCATAGGATTTAATCCTAAGGCGCCGGCGCTAGCGCCGGCGCCCTCGTGGGGATCACGTGAGGTGCCGCCTCATTAAAATTTAACAGAGCTTAGCACTTTTTACTATGTTTAAATATTAGGGGAACGCTGCTAAACTCTTGTATTTACCTTACTTGTTCAGTGACATATTTAATAGTTTTGTATAATTCGTGGATTGGGCTTGCTAAACCTCTCTAGATTTTTAAAATTACCATTTCCGCCGCGTTTTAAATCCTACTAGAGAAGCCTAGCAGACCAACAATAGTATCAAAACCATACCAAAATACTACAACTTATTTTGGTGACATTGGGATTCAGGAAACCGAAATTTTCAAAACTAGTTTTAAATTTTTGCATGAAAAGCTCTCATTTTTGCTTGTGGCGGAGCTACCGGATTGTTGGTTCGGACCAAAAATTTAGAGTAGGCTCACGATAACCCGAACCCATCCAATTTGTGCTCGATTCGGCCCCAATTCGGGGCCGAACCGAGGCCGTTTCAGCCCCGCATCGGAGGCTGGATCAGCCCCGATTTGGGGTTGTTCCAGGGCTGATTCAGCCCTGATGCAGAGCTGAACCTGCCCCTGATTCGGCCCCGTTTCAGGGCCGTATCAAGGCTCATATAGTATGGGGGTTTTATGGCGTTATCGGCGTTCGATTTCACGCAAAAATGAGGGGATTTTCGTTGCCGGGATGAACTTGAAATTCAGTGTTTGGAATTTCAAGTTGGCGATCCCGCGGTTTATGAATTCTAATGTCATGGTTCGAATGGACTAAATCAAAGTGTTTAATTTAGTCAGCTCGAACACAGATACAATAAGGATATGTGTTGTTAAATGTCGCCTAATTGCTATGTGATCAATTAGACGAGATTGCGCATTTGTTATTATGATTGTTGTTGATATATGTTGATATATCGCATTGTTAGAATGTGTTGGATTGTCGCGAAATGAATAGCCCCCATGAGGAATTGTGATAAATGTTATTTTTATTCATCCTTATAGTCATCTTGTATATTCATTTGTTCGGGACAAGCTCCAACTTATGGCCGTCGTTTCCGCTATATATATTCTTTGTTTCGGAACTTAGCGGTTCACATGTTTCCGTGGTCACCAATTGATATATTATTATTTGTCAGGACATGATCAGGTTGCAATCGATGTCACCGTTGTATAATACAAGTTTAGGATTACCCCGCGGAGAAGCGCACGAGCAACCGAATTCTAGATTGCAGCAGGTGGCCATCTCAAGGAGTTAATATCAGGTCACTTAAGTCTAGGATTGGCGGGTTGCTTGCCACGCTTGTAAGGGTATAGGATAGACCCGCGGAGGAGTGCTCAAGTCAACGGATTCGAGAAAGTGTCGGTGGCCCCCTCATGATGATGATGCAGGGTTGCCTCGTTTCTTGGGTTACCCGGTAGATTGCTGCACTCATAAGGGCCTTCTTTTGGCTGCGCACGGGCTGCTCACGCGACCGGGGAATCTCACATTTCGTTTATTGTATCGACTCTGAAATCCCTGTTCAAAATTTACTAGTTTAATGTATCAAAAAGGTATTTCAGCCTGATTAGGAGTTATAAGCGACATTTTAGGGATCATTTTATTTAAGATCCAACAACAGAGCATTTGGGCTCAACTGCAAGAGACTTAGCCAATTTGGGCTTAGTCTGCTCAGTCTTTTTTTTTTCAAAAATGTTAAGCACTTATTTGGGCTCTGTTTGTTCAGCCCCCCTTTTTATACAAAAGTGCTAAGCACTTGTTTAACGCTCTGGCGCTCATATGGGTATCATGTAAAGCCTTCAGTTATGGGTGATGTCCAATCAGTGCTAAGCACTCGGTTATATATATAGTGCTAAGAACTTTTTATATGGCGTCCACGTGAAGAGCACGTGTGGCACTGGGCACTACCCAATCAGTGCTAAGCACTCAGCCGTTTTGGCTGTATATGATGTGCTAAGCAATTTTGTGTGGCGCCCACGTGAGGAGCACGTGAGGCGTTGGGCGTTGCCCAATGGGTGCTAAGCACACAGCCGTTTTGGCTGTATATGAACTGCTAAGTACTTTTGTGTGGCGCCCACGTGAGGCGATGGGCGCTGCCCAATCGATACTAAGCACTCAGCCGTTTTAGCTGTAGATGAAGTGGTAAGCACTTTTATTCAGCGTTCACGTGTATTTCACGTAAGGCGCTGGCCTTCTGCTTTGGGTGCCCGCATGTTTTTCACGTGAGGCGCTAGAGGCTATTGGGAGGACACCCATATGGAAAACACATGAGGCGCTAAGCTCTTTTCTTTTTTAGAAATTAAATTTTTGTTAATGCCATTTTTAACCATTAATGATCATCAAGATCTCTATTTTGAAAAGCTCCTTTTTTCTTCATTGGAGAACTAAATTCTTCTTTTCTTTTTATAAGAACTAAGTTTTTTATGTGGGTTTAAACCCTAATTTCAGAGGAATTAAATTCCCAGAACATATGTTCTTTTTCTTTTTCTTTTTCTTTTTTTCTTTCTTTTTAACTTAGTTCTTTTCTGAATGTTTGATTCTCAAGTACAAGATCGTCCCGATGAGAATTAAATTCTCGACTTGTGGGAGACTTGCCTTGTGGATATCTGATCTAGAGAAAGAACTAAGTTCTTTGAGAAGGGTTAAACCCTTAGATAGGTAAAAAGAGATATTTTGATCTCTGTGTTTTTTTTACCTAGGGTTTTGAGGAGGAAAGTCTTCTTCTTTTATTGAGAATAAATTCTCTATTGTTTTGAAAGCTTTCTATATTTTTCAGAAGCTTATGGTGGGTTCCCTCTATATGAGACTTGAAGTCTTGGATCCTTTATATAGTGGAGGCAAATTGTTAATTAGTTTTGAGAAAATCTCTCATTGAAAGATTCCAATTGATTTAATTGGTCTCAAAATTTGTTTAGGGAATTTTACCCACCGTTTGATCTTTGATCCAAGGATTTCTGTTTTACAAAATATGCTTTCTTGTTTTTAACAAGATTGGGGAAATATTTTCCCACATATAGAATTTATTCTGTCAAACGGTGACTTTTAATCACCATTGGATTTTTGATCCAAGGACTCTCTGTTTTACATAGAGCAACCTTTTTTGTTTATAAAAATTTAGGACAAATATTCCTCAGAATAGAATTTAATTCTATTGTTTGATGATTTATCATCACCATTAGATCTTTGATCCAACGGCTCTGTTTAACAGAGAGTATCCCAATTTTTTTAGGGAAATATCCTCATGTAGAATTTAATTCTACTGATATAAAATTGGGCGCCGGCGCTCACGTGTTGTGCACACGGGCGCCATTTAAGAATTTAATTTTATTTATGATAGGCGCTTCTATGCTTTGCACATTGGTGCCCACATGAGCTTCACGTGCGGCGCCGCCATAAAATTTAATGATAAGGGGTTGGCGCTGGCGCTGGTGCCCCCGTGAGGGGCATGTGAGGCGCTGCCTTAACAATATTTAATAGACTTAGCTCTTTTTATTATGTTTAAATATTGGGAGAAAAAATTCCCCCACCATTGTTCTCACGTATCTCACACGTGAGTACAACGATGTCACTTTTTCCACCGTTTGATCTTTTAGGGGTTGAACCGTCCCTTCACATTCTATAAATAGGGCCTTTGGCCCTTGAGATGACTGTCGTTTCATCATCTTCTTGAAGTTTCTTTCTTCTTTATGACTTTAATTCTCATCTTAGAGCTTAGATCTCTTCCTACAGAACTTCCTCTGATTAGAATTAAACTCTTAATTTTGTGGGGGGCATTGATTTTCCTTTAGACTGTAATGATTTTAGTATTTTGATTGCTAACCCTCCACTAGTTTTTCTTTTCAGGTACTATGGCTTCTAATTTGTATGATCTTGAAGAGACTATCTCTTATATGGAGATTCGCATCCAAGGTCGCTGTCAAGACCAGGAGTTTACTGATGCCCAATGCGCTAAGGTGATGCATAGCTTCGACGATTACAGTGGTCGGTTGCTCCCCCGCCATTCCGCTCTTTTAAAGATCGTTGTTGGGTCAATCTGGGAACCTATACCCGGTCGTCTTGAAGTTATGACACTCTAATCGCTTGATGACGCCGAGGATAAGGTATATTCAGTTTACTTGATGAGGTTGATCTCAAAGAAATGGAGAGATAATCTCGTCGCCATCTTGCACCATGTCTTTCAACAGAAAGCGATAGTATCAGCATATCAGAGGGTGGAAGACATCAGTGGCGACCCTGACACTTGCATCACAGAGAAGAAGCACAAAAAGATGGTTGATGAAGCTAAACGTGCATTGCTCAAGCTTTCTTTTGAGTTTGAGAATCCATGTCCAGAGTTTAGCGTTCTACAATTGTAAACATTTTGATGATGTTTTTTTTCTCTTTTTTATCATCATTATCACCAATGTATAAATTTCTTCGAAGTATGAATGACGAAGCTCCCCCTTTTCTTTACGCCAATGCTCGTATGTGCCTCGCGTGACGTGTTGTTATATATATATATATATATATAAACTAGTGCCGGCGCTTACGTATCAAACGCGTGAGGCGCTGCTACAGGATTTAATCCTGAAAAGAACTAGTACCGGTGCTCACATGGCATGCATGTGAGGCACTGCTATAGGTTCTAATCCTGGAAAGAATCAGTGTCGGCGCTCACGTGTCATGCACGTGAGGCGCTGCTGAAGGAATCGTTTCACTTTCTTGCTCTGATTTTCATGAGCCAACTCTTTTTTTTTCCGTGCCCTTTTTATCAGGCCTTGGAAATAGTTCCACCATGCACAACATTTTATGTGCCTAAATTGAAATACTTCTCTTTATATTCTGAAGCAATGATCTTCTTCTTCACAAGGAAAGAACCAATTTTTAACAGATAAAGAGTTAAGGCATGCAATCGTCCTCATTCTCGTCGGTAACCATGGGAGGTGCCTATCGAGGGAATTATTCCTCGTTTTGCTGCACGATTAGTGGATCCTATTCTCATAGATGATCAATGTGACACGGTGATGTACGAGCTTCTAACTCGTAGGGGCTCTCATCTTCCTATCGGCTTCATTTGTCTCCGGATGATCTTCCTGTCTGTGCTTGCTGACATTCCTCCTCATCTGGCGGAGATGACTCCGATGATGCTCGACGCAGCGAAGGACAAAATCAAATGCTTTCATGAGGCAGGTTTGATTACCCAGCCTCTGAAAGATCGCTCTGTTCAGTTGCTAAGCCAGATACGGGCTCAGCGGGCCATCATGTCTGCTTCGCTGATGGATACGGTGCTGATCGATGGGAAGCGACTCCTCACGAAGATCGCCGCTTCGACATGGTAGAGAAGGCTGAAAGAGCTTTAGAAAACTTTATTCATAGTTTTTTAAACCCTTGTACTTTTGATCCCATGTTCGGTGATATGTTTCCTGCAGAATAAAGTATTTATTTAAATGTGTTTCTTTATTGTTGATTGTTGAATGTTTTATCCCCAACACATATTCATGTGTGCATCTTGCATCTGCGCATCTACTTTTATCCTTAAGTTTTTTTTTAAGTGCTAACGTCACTGATGTGCTCGTGTCATGCACTGACCCTCCACACGCGTATATAAATCGGCATGCTTCCAACGCTATCTTCATTCAAGTGCACATGTATTTGCAAGTGAGCGCTTAAATAGGTGTGAATCAAATGATGTCCTCGCTGTCTTGCATAGCATATGTCTGGTTTCGGGCTGGCATGTCATACAAATTTTTTTTTTTAGAATTTTGATCTGAGAAGATAGTGAGTGGACACAAGTGTCGTAATCTATCATTAACTCATATCTCAATTCTTAAGAAGTGTAGTTCTGAGCCCCGAGACCTATGAATTGCGCCTTTCTGTTTCTTGTTCGAAGTCTCTAGTTTATGTACTCATTTCGGATTTTGTAGTTTATTCACTCGTTTCGAAGTCTCTAGTTTATGTACTCATTTCGGAGTTTATAGTTTATTCACTCATTTCGGAGTCCCTAGTTTATGTACTCATTTCAGAGTTTGTAGTTTACGTACTCATTTCGGAGTATCTTTAGTTTACGTCCCTTGGGTTTACAGGCAAACTTGTCCTAACGTTGTATGTAGATAACCCCCATTCTTTTTTTGACAGAGGTCTGTTAGGTTTGTCGTACTAGGGTTTTAGTCCGTGGTACCATCGCGTTGGTTGATGTATCCCTCGATATGCAGTCTTTAAGCCACTGTTCGAGTAGCCCTGCGACTGTCGTGTCTCTAATCCCTTCGGGAGCTAGACAAGACATTTTCAATTAATCTCCTTAGATCATATTACCGTCGAAAGAGCAAGCGTTAGGAATTTGCCATGACGCTTTTTACCTGAGGTTTGGCTCAATTTGGAGCCCCGATGAGCCATAACCACACCCTTCTGGGGTGGGATGATCTCCAATGGTCTTTTAAGCTTTATATGAGTTGCCGTCAAGACCCGAACCTCCGGACTTCAATTGCAATACATACAACGTTAGGAATTTTCTCGAATTTCATTTGATAGTTGCATCCGCATCCTGTTGAAATGAGGGGGGAATGCCGGGATAGTCTTTAGGTTGTATATGTACCGTCAAGACTTGGAGTTAGGATTTTTCCATTACTCCATTTTTTGCTTTGACCCTTGGGTCCTTCTTTTTTGATGATGACGTTGCGTCTGCATCCTGCTGGAATATGAAGAAAGCCAGGATAGTCTCTAAGTTGTACCGTCAAGACTTGGAGCAAGGATTTTGCCATTATTTCATTTTTTGCTTTGACCCTTGGGTCTTTCTTTTTTTATGATGACGTTGCGTCTGCATCCTGATGGAATGAGAAGGAACGTTGGGATAGTCTCTAAGTTGTACCGTCAAGACTTAGAGCTAGGATTTTGCCATTACTCTAATTTTTTGCTTTGACCTTTGGGCCTTTCTTTTTTTATGATGACGTTGCGTCTGCATCCTGCTGGAATGGGAGGGAACGTTGGGATAGTCTTTAGGTTGTATATGAACCGTCCAGACTTAGAGTGTCACGACCCGAAGGTACGGAACATGACTGGCACTTAAATTACGAAACGTCTAAAGACGTAGCGTAATCTAAGTAAGCCAAAGCCCAGAAAACAAAACTGTTTAACAATTAGAGTGAAGGAAAACTTGTTTTAAAGCAAGTGGTTTTAACAAAATAAGTGGCATTAAACATTTAAAAGCAACATCATATTTTCCCAAAAATTTCGGCAGAGTCTCCTTTGTAAATACTGGCCCCAAAACGGGTACAACACATGAAAATACATATAAATGATGAATAAAAGCATCCCAAGCGGGAGCTAGTTCTTCGCCCATGACGGAATCACAACCACATATAATATGTATATCAAAAGTACGAAATAAGCATCTGAAAGCAAGAAATAAGAAAATACCACGTCGGCTCAAGTGAGCATCGATACCAAACACCACAAATACAAGTCTCACGAGTCTCACTGTCTAGTCCAACATACAAGGGTAGATAGAGTATACTAGTTACAATATAATGTACATGATGGAATAAAATATCCTCGCAACCCACCTACGTGCAATGCCGCAAGTCCAAGCAAAAGGAACGAAATGAGGAAGTGTGCTCGCCGCTACTGTGCTGACGAGTCGGACCTACAAGATACTGTGGCACAACGGGGGTGAGTTGCCAACTTGTGAGTAGTAAGTAACATCTCATAAGGCTATCATAAGCATGCACGCAAATGCGTCTCAATCTACGCATATTGATATGATACGATGTACTAACATGGATGCAACATGAATGCATAATTAAACACGAAACCTAAACAAGTCTGGTATGAGAAAATCTTTGTTCTTATCTTAGAAAAACCATTGTGCAACAAACTGAAGTATCATCAATGAAATCAACAGAAAATCTGTGTCAAGAATCGATACAATATATACATATCCCAATATCTCGATGTCTCAACATCTCAATATCTCAATGTCTTAATATCTCTATTAGTTATATGTATGCCCTAGAGGCCATTACTGTACATGTGATGTATATTGTTGTAGATGCTTGGACATATATAGGGAGAACTTTCTTGCTCGACATGATAGTATGCTATCTGGTTGCTCTGTATTTTAACATATACACTTATAGTCTCTCTATTACATGTTGATAAAGCCCTTAGGATGAGTACTTGACTACCAGGATTATGATGCAGATCATACTAGTGGGGCAGAGGTAGTCAGTAAGTACATCCTTCAAATGTTTCTAGTCGTGGGAGTATCGAGACAGGGCATCGATACTCCAGAGTAGACTAGCGTATTTGCTTCTTGACCCTTATGATGGGCGATGGATGATCCTACGTCCATTGACGTTTGACATCAGACAACGTATACGGGTGCTCAGTAGAGACTGGGTACACTGAACGAACTCGCCGAGAACTCCTAGATGGTATTATACCTATCGTCAGATAGCAGTTCTCTGGTGACACTGGTACAGGTTAGTCTGTCGACCCGAGATCGTCATAGAGTCTTGTGTGATTCCTACTGTACTTTGATTTCCACCATACCATGGTCAAAAGATCGTGCAAAAATGTGGTTTTGGGTACAGTCCCAAGTCATATGGAGGCAATGAGCGATAGGAGGGGATTCTTCTCTCCTGGTATTGGGAGTTGATGTTGCGCTATGCTCGATTAGACATAACAAGAAATCACTGGCCATGGTTGATGAGATCTACTGTTAAGTGTTATCAGTAGTTTCTCGAACCGTTATGGACCTTGTATCGGCATGACTTATTAGGCTATTGGGGTCTGACGTTATACCACCCCTAGGCTGTGATATGCGACATATCTGACGAAGAGACCGGACTATACGGTCGTGTTACTGATTGGATTCGCAGGAGCATGAGCAGGCTAGCTTATTGATCTTCTGATCGCTCAATACCCGGGTGGCCGTTACGTTTAGCAGACCGCTTGCGGCTTGTGGGTGTTTGATATGATCATCACCTACTGCCAGTGTATTGACGAGTCTTTAGAGTTCTACACAAAGGTTTCCTGGTTCATGCGAAACAGAGTAGGAGTATATATATGATATGTGCGGGACCGAGATTAATACGCGTATGTGATATCGTATTCTATTCTCGCGATTTGTGACATCGATCTGTTATATGTGATATAGCCAGGTTATCAGATCAAGTGTTGATTCGATAAGTTGATTCATATGATATTAGTCGGTTGTATCTGATATAGCAGGATTATTAAATCAAGTGTTGATTTAATAATTTAATGTAGAATTATATATTTGATATATTAAATTACATTAACTAATATTAGCTCACTTAAGCATTTCTCTTTCTCACTTTTGATACATTAATATATATGTGATATATGTTAATTGTATTGTTTTCTTTCTTAGCACACAAAATATATATGTGATATATATTAGTGTGTCATGCTAGGTTACACATGCAACATGGATGTATGAGACTCACACCATGCTTAGGGTTAAGGTGAGGTTTTATTTGTTTTTAAGTAATTCAAAAAAAATGGAATTTGTCATGGTTGATTATTGGAAACTTGTAGAACATTGACTTAGTCTACTTGTTTTGTCATACGTAAGATATTTATTAACATAACCATTACCCTACACCATGGTTTAGTCTCTACAAGGGTTAGTGTATGTCATATGCTCACCATGGTTGCATTTCTAACCTCATGAGTTTCATTCATCATCTTCTTCCTCATTTGAGAAAAAGCTTGCTAGCTTTTTCTAAGTGATGAAATATTGTGAGAAAAAGAAATCTAAAGAGAGCCCAATTCCTACTTCATCATCCTCTACTATTAGCCATTTAGTTTAGGGTGTTTGCTTCACCAATCTACCATTAATGAAGAGGTAGCATGAGCTTGAGTCTCCTCAACGTAGATCATCTTCGGCCTTGAAGACTTCGTGCAAGCTTGTTCATTTCTCCAAGGGAACCCATACTAGAGTTCAGAAGTTCACTACTCGCAGCGAAGGAACTACTACACGGAGCTTTAGAAGTGAAGGACCGGTCTACAAAGGTTGTATTCCTCATTCACTTGTATGCAAAGTTGTTTGCATGATATTTTGTTTAATTCTCTAGTTAAGATTCTAGGGTTAGAGTTGTTTAGAACGGCAAATTTTTAAAATTGGCATGGACGATGCCTCCCGAAACCTTGCTGCCGCATTTTATATTGGCTATTCATCGCGACCGTGGAATCCGTGTTTTATATTGGCTTAAATAAAACACGGAATTCCTAGTATATCCAATATTTCATATGTGTTCTTCTGCTGCTGATATTTTGTGATGTGATCACTTGATATATTCTGAGAGGAATGCATATATTATATATATTAGATATAATTAATATTGCTGCTTTCGTTTCATATGTGATGCTTGGGAAGCATAATTTGATAGGACTTCATTATTGAGATTAATGAAATAAAAAGAAACCTAAAGATGTTGCAAAATCTTGTTTTAAAAACTGGTAGCTCTAGTTCTTGTTTTGCATAGTGGTATTCCTTGTAGAATATCCAGCACCTTATTCAATAAGGAAAGAGCCGAGATCTCTTCACCGGGAGTGACCACTTTAGCGAAACTAGCAGATACTACAACCCACTCGGTTTGTCTTTTAATTGCTTCTATAGTTTTTGCTTTGCATAGTGGTATTTATGAAATATCATGCACCTTATTCGATAAGGAAAGAACCGAGATCCCTTCACCGGAAGTGACCTCTTTAGCGAAACTAGTAAAAGCCTCAAAAACACTCCTTTTTAAAATTGCTCAATTCTACAACGATATCAAGTTCATTACGCAAAAGGTTTTCTTAAAAACATGTCGTAACCCTCCGCCATTTCAGATAAGTAATTTTTAGTATTCGTGCTGCGTTTGTTGACCTTAGCCAAGGCGTAGTGTACGGTAGCTATTTAGTGCTTATCTGCAAATATATGATGCGATTGAGTTAGGGTAGTCGTACGGCTTTGTTGACCTTAGCCAAAGGTCGTACGGGTGGGTTTAATTCAATCAAGAAATGACGGGTTGAACTTGGCTAGCACTTATGATTTGTTGACCTTAGCCAAGGTCATAAGTTGCTAGGGGCAAAATATTATCGGGAATTACAAGTATTGAAATTTGTAATGAGATTGCGTACCTTCTATGAGATAGTTGGATCCCGATACCCACTGCGAGTAAGAGTTACTCCTGGGAGAGTTTTACACATTACAATTAGTCGATCAGGTAGGTGTCTAGAAAGTGGTTAACGGGGTTTCGCCCCTGGGAAAATGAGATTTATTTTAATTAGGTCCGTGCAAAAGAATGGGGAACCTCCCTCAAAGTACCGACACTGGCCTGGCCGAAAAATTAGCGAACTTGTAGGGTGTAATTAATCCAGGCTAGTCTTACCTTTTAGGGTTTGAAGGAAGATTTGATAAAAACAGTGGAAGCCATCCTGATTAGATAAAATAATAAGCAATCTGATCTTGCAAGAGCGCACGCAGAGTGTTTTCTTCTCTCTCTCTCCTGGTAGCGACCATGTCACGCCTTAATCAAAATAATAATATGGATGCATTGACTGAACCTGCTTATTATAATGAGCTAGGGAACGTTGGTTCCGCTCTATCTTATAATTGTTATAAGTCCGAGCAGGAAATAAGGGAATATCCGGATTCTCATGCCAACCAATCGAAAAAAGTGCATGTTGATACATCTTCTTCGGGTGTGTTCATTACCGAGAACTATTTCTCAGTATCCTCTACGTCCTGGGTATGTGATACCGGATCAGGATCCCGCATTTGTAATATGTTACATGGGCTACAGATAGGTAGAGATCTGAGAATGGGTGATATATCTCTAAGTGTAGAGAATGGTGCAAGTGTTGCAGCCAAATCAGTTAGCAAATATCATCTTGTATTAATACATTGATTCTGAACAAATGTCAATACATACCGAACCTGATATACATCATTACATCAGATTCTTTATAAAGTTAAAGAAGGATATAATTCTGTATTGGAAGATAATGTTGTGAACATTTTCCTGAATCAAAAGTTGATTGGATCAGGGACGTTATATAATAGCATATACGTTCTAACTCAAACCACAGTTCGAAGTATATAGAACACACACAAGAGGAGTAGTTCAGAAATGAACGAATCCTTCTTATGGCATTGTAGACTAGGTCATATCAATGCGACACGACCAGCTAAGTTATATAAGGATGAATATGAGAATCTGTTCAAATTTTCATCTTATAATACTTTCCAGTCGTGTAACAAAGGTAAAATGAGCAATACTCTATTTACTGGAAACAAAGAAAGAGTTACTGAACTCTTGGGACAGATACATGATGATGTATATGATCCTATGTCTATAAATGCCAAGGTTGGTTCTTCGTACTTCATTATATTCCCTGATCTTCTCTCAGGATTCGGACATATGTTCTTGTTAAAACACAAGTCTGAAACTTTTAAGAAATTTAAGGAATATAAAATTGAAGTTAAGAACCAGACGGGTAGAAGTATTAATCTCCTTCGATGTGATCGAGGAGGCGAATACTTGGGCATGGAATTCCTGGATTTTCTAAAAGGAGAATGTGATTCTCTCTCAGCTTACTCCTTAGAACACACTACAACACAACGGTGTATCGGGATGGAGGTATCGCACCCTATGAGATATGGTGCGCTCTACGATGAGTACTGCTTTGTTGCCTGTTTCCTTTTGGGTGTTATGCACTTGAGAAGCTGCATACCTATTGAATGGGATTCCATCCAAATCAGTGCCTACTACTCCATATGAGATATGGTATGGGAAGAGACCATGTCTTAAACGAGTTAAGATATAGGTTGTCTGCCTATGTTGAAAGGCAGAATCCGAACAAGTTTGAGGCAATGTCAGTTCTGTAAGTTTATTAGGATATCCCAAGCATTTGCGAGTGAATATCTTCTACCTAACTGAGGAGCAAAAGGTGTTTTGTTTCTCAGCATGACACCGTTTTAGAAAGAGAATTTCTTGTGAAGAAATTTGTGGTTATGAGGTAGAACTGGATGTTGTTCCAGCTAGATAAACTAACAGCTGATGATTTGGTGAAACCAAAAGATTCAATAGTCTCCGACGAACCTCAGCCTCTCCACGAATCTGGTAGGGTTTCTCATCCACTTGAGAGATACTACGGTCTTCTCGGTGACAGTGGGAGCGAGGATTGCATCATGGTAGATGATGGCCCAACTAGGTTCAAGCTGGTCATCACGAGAGGCAACTTTGTGAAATGACTGGATGCTATGCGATCAAAGATGAAATCCATATACACCAACAAAGTATGACTTTGCATGTTGCACCTGAAGGGGTAAAACCCATTGGGAGAAAATGGATCTTGAGAAGATTCTTGGTGTAAATGGAAAAGTTAAGACTTTCAAAGCACTTAAGTCCATCAGGATCAATGCGCATATCGCGGAGTTGGAACATCTGTTTTGATGTGGGAGTCAAAGAGTTTGACTTCATCAAAAAGGTAGATGAACCTTGTATATTCAAGAAGGTTGTAGAGAGTAAGGTTGTCCTCTACGTATTGTACGTAGAAGACATACTCTTGATAGGAAATGGTTTCCTATGCTGCACTCGGTCAAGCTCCTCTTATCAGGTGGATTCTTCATGGAAGATCTGGATGATACCTACTATATCTTGTGGATTATGATCTATGAGATAAATCTAAGTGGATGTTGGGAGTGTCCCAAATCCAGGTATATTAACACCATACTAAAAGGGTTTAGTATGGAAGATTCTAAGCGTGGTGGTTCGCCCACTTACTCATGGATCAATCTCTCCAAAAAGATGTCTTTCGAGACTGATTTAGAGAGTGCTCGCGTGCAAGAGATAACCTATGCTTCGGAAGTAGGCTCTATCATGTATGCGATGTTATTTACCAGACCAGATGTAGATGAATCACTAAGTTTAGTGATCAAGAATCAATCGGATCTTGGGAGAATCAATGGACAGCTGTGGAGGACATTCTTAAGTACTTGAGAAGCACTAAATGAATGTTCTTGGTTTGAGCTTCCAGAGTGATAAGATCGAATGAAAGTCAGTCACAGGCATTGTCTTTAATCTCAATGGAGGGACGGTATGTTGGAAGAGTTCCTAACTAGATACCATGGAAAACTAGATGATAAAGGCTGAATACATTGCTACCAACAATGCTGCCAAAGTGGTTGTCTGGGCATTTCTTGTTCATGAAATGAACATGGTTCCTACCATTGAGCGTCCAATAACTGTTTTTGTGACAACAATAGAGTTATGGGTTTGGCCTAGGAACGCAGGTCCCATCAGCATTCCAGATATATTCTGAGGCAAGTATTACCTGATCAGGGAGATAGTTGATCTCCAAGGGATCGAGGTCAGGAGAGTTGATACGAAGGATAACACGGTGGATCCACTCACAAAGGCCTTTCCTTAAAGAGACTTCTATAGGACGTTGAGTATGAGATACTGCAACAAATGGCCTTAATGCAAGTGGGAGATTGTTAGTTATATGTATGCCCTAGAGGCCATTACTCCTAGAGGCCATTACTGTACATGTGATGTATATTGTAGTGGATGCTTGAACATATATAGGGAGGACTTTCTTGCTCGACATGATAGTATGCTATCTGGTTGCTCTTTATCTTAACATGTACACTTATAGTCTCTCTATTACATATTGATAAAGCCTTTAGGATGAGTACTTGACTACCAGGATTATGATACAGATCATACTAGTGGGGCAGAGGTAGTCGGTTAGTACATCCTTCAAATGTTCCTAGTTATGGGAATATCGAGATAGGGCATCGATACTCCAGAGTAGACTAGCATATACGCTTCTTGACCCATATGATGGGCGATGGAGGATCCCAAATCCATTGGTGTTTAACATCAGAGAAGGTATACGGGTGCTCAGTAGAGACTGGGTACACTGAACGGACTCGCCGAGAACTCCTAGATGGTATTATACATATCGTCAAATAGCAGTTCTCTGGTGGCACTGGTACAGGTTAGTCTGTCGACCCGAGATCGTCATAGAGTCTTGTGTGATTCCCACTGTGCTTTGATTTCCACCATACCACGGTCAAGAGATCGTGCAAAAAGGTGGTTTTTGGTTACAGTCCCAAGTCACATGGAGTCAATGAGCGATAGGAGGGGATTCGTCTCTCCCGGTATTGGGAATTGATTTTGCGCTATGCTCGATTAGCCATAACAGGAAATCCCTGGCCATGGTTGATGAGATCTACTGGTAAGTGTTATTAGTAGTTTCTAGAACCGTTATGGACCTTGTATCGGCATGACTTATCAGGCTATTGTAGTCTAACGTTATACCACCCCTAGGCTGTGATATGCGACATATCTGACGAAAAGACCGGACTGTACGGTAGTGTTACTGATTGGATTCGCAGGAATATGAGCAGGCTCGCTTGTTGATCTTCTGATCGCTCAATACCCGGGTGGCCGTTATGTTTGGCAGACCGCTTGCGGCTTGTGGGTGTTTGATATGATCATCACCTACTGCCAGCGTATTGACGAGTCTTTAGAGTCCTACACAAAGGTTTACATGAACGATGATGTAATGAGGCATATACATATAACTAGCAATCCTACGTATCCATCCTAATGAAATGAATATACAAGTACAGGTTTACAGATCATATATGGTGCAAATGTTTTAGATTCTGATTTAAGCAAGTTCTATAGTGTTCGTGGCATAGCAATTTCCAAGGCGTGTGTGTTCCCATGAATAGTGCCCGTGCAGCATGAACCAATGGTAATGGTGAAAGTGTCCTGTAAGATGATATCACATATATATATAGAGAAGATAATGCGATGCAACGAGATGAATAACTAGGAATTACGCGTATAAATGTAAGTACTACTAGCAATCCCAACTATCGGGCGCCTTGCACCATCCATATGATCCCCCCATAGATGTGTACATCTACTCATCGGGACGCCTCGGCTAATCTGATCCTATCTCAGCCTTGCCCTTTTTCCGTGCCATATCCGACGCCTCTGCAGCCGATCCTAGAAATGCACACAAGTCAATACGAGAATAGATATATAAATATTCGCGGACACAAACGATACAAATCAACCACGCGCACTAACTAGACGCGCACGCACCTGGTGCACAAAACACACTTGCGACAATACCACAAACCACAACTAGGGTCGCTAAAAGTGACAACCACCAAGCCTAAAACCCAATCGCATATTCACAACACATCAAATATTATAGGAAATAGCATGTAAATCCTCGCAACGTCAAATTGAACCAAAATCTAATTGTAACAGCCCTAAACTTCCTGTACAACTTTCTGTACAATTTTTTAAAAAATATAGAAAGGGGTACTTTTGCCTGAGCACAAGTTATAAATTTGTTTTACATTTTAATAGCAAGAATGAGCTTGTAGCTCATTGGTAAGACCTTGCACTGCTGAACCAAAGCACCAGAATTCAAATCCATCAGCCATATTATTTTTAATACTGTTTTCTTTAATATTTTTAGAATCCCAAGAGCCTACACGTGCATAACTCGTAAAAACCAAAAGTCACATATAAAACAAACTACCCCACCGTGCTAACCAACCGACGAGCAACCCACGGCGACGATCAGCCCGACTCGCCGTAACTCGGCCGGCGGCGCGGCTGGATCTGCCAGCCAGGCCGGTTTGACTCGGTTGAATCCGAGTTGACTCTTCTGTGGAGTTGTGTCTTTTGATCTTCTGGTAACCCCTGTATAGTTTAAATCACCTGATTCTTTAAAAATCTAATTTAATCTATTTTAATGCAATTTATTTTAATTCAACTTCTATCAAACCCTAACCCTAATCTTATCCTATAAATACCACTCCTAAACACACACCCCTCGCTCACAAACTCTGTCCAAAACTCTCAAGAAAACTCTCTAGAATTTTTGTGTACAAGTGGAGCGAATTTCCGACGATGACTCTAGGAGCTCCCGGCGACGAAACGACGCACTGGAACCTACTTCTACTCCCTCTTCCTCTCCTCTAAACCAAAAGACTGTAATTCCCACCTCCCCCTTCTCTATTCTATTCTAAAAATTTGTAAAACTAAAACCCGATGGAAGCGGAGTTAATCCGACTTCCGATTCGGTTTTCTTTAAAAAAAAGTGCAATTTTCATTAAACACAACCATTCCAAACTTTCACATCTTGACTATTAATCATTAACAAAATATCATGAACAAGTTTCATAAGAAAACATTTCATATTATAAATTTTATCGTACTTTTTCAGTAAAATACCATATAGTTTAGTTTTGACATTAAACGTCATATTTCTTGCTATACCTTTAAATAGATCACGAGGTAATGACCTACCTCTTCACAACACTCATATGGAAAATAGCACGATACCTTTTGGGAAATATAGATTCGGGAAATTTTACACAAAACTACCTTTAACTTATAAAAACCATTTCAAAAGATTATGTATTTTAAACAAGTCTTTGCAAAGCGCCGCTACAACCCATTTGGGGAACCCGTTCGAGATGGTGCGGATTATCGCACATTCTCAGGCTTAGTAGTGTGGGATGCAGACCTCCGCAAGGGGCATTCGATCTCGAAAGATTTAAAAATACAAATATCTTTAGAAAATAAGATTTCTAGAAAAATAATAAAATTAAAATTATTTTATATAAATATATATATGTATCATCAAAATATCTATTTTTGTGATAATATAAATATTCTAACTTTTCTAAATCAAAGAAATCATTTTACATGAAAATACCATGCAATTCCATACAAGTTCAATACTTTACAATTAAATACTATATATTATGAAAATAGGTTTTATTCACTAGAAATGTCACAATGATAAAATATACATCAATGAAAACTCTAAAAATGATAATTAAATACTTGGGATGTATTTTGAAAATTATACAAAAGTATTTTTACCTATAACCCCCTAAAGTTCTATAAATTACCCTAAGAACCCTAGTAAACATAGGTTTAAGCGGGACCAATCTCTTAAGCCTCAGGGAGCCGGAGAAGTGGGTGCTTGACTATTTAAGGTAGACAACTTAACAAACGATGTTATCAACACGGTAATCGTTTTTGAAAAAGACACAAATCATGCCGCCCATGTGCAGCGGTTACCGATAACATCAAAACCTAATTCAGGATTCAAATTCTTTTCTAATTGTCTGACTCAGACTGGGTCTCATTATAAAAAATCTGACTTGAATATGATTCAAGTACAAACTACAATTCAATATGATTCCATGAATCCATATAATCAATCTGTTCAAACTATTCAATCTATACTGACTAAACCGAACCAGGATATACTTCCATTTATATGATTCTCCAGTCACATCCATGATTCTCCAGTTACATCTATTTACTGATATCAAGGTTTCGGCAAGCCATCCCCTTATACAATCTATATTACAAAACAATACAAGTTGCAATACAATACAAATAATACAATTAAGACATCGCGGGATTTAAGGGGTAGATTGGTACGGAAGGTGTTAGAAGTGGCACGAGACTGCAACCATTAAGACATCTAACCTGAATTCAATTGCCGTTGTTCCGGACATCCTAACGGAGCCTTGTATTCCATATGCCTTTAGTCTCTGGCATATAGAGACTCCTCTCGTATACACTGGGCTCTTCTGTACCAAGCTACAAACAACAACGTTAACAATATAACACAATTTTAAAAGTTACACTCTCTCTTTTACTCTCTGTCTATTCTACTTCTCCCTTATCTTTGGGATTTACCGAGCGATTTGTTCGTTGACGACATTTTCTTTCTTCTTCTTTGAATGTCGTCAGGTGATTCGGACATTCAAGAGATCGAGCCCAGTGTCGATGACTTAGACCAGTTTACTGAAGATCCCGAGCCGTAGTTTCACTTGTACTTTTTCCTTTACATTCTGTATTTTCCTTTTCTGTTATGCCACTGTTTAGGCATTGCTTTCATTCAGATGTACTTACTTTTTCCATGTACTGTAAAAGAATGTTAATAAATAAAGTTGTTGTTCAAGTATACCTATTGTATTTGTCTCTTGTGCATTTTATTTATATTTCTTAGATACGCTTAGCGTATTTATTTCAGAGTAAATACGTAGAGGTCTCGTCGCGTCCTCTGCCCGTATACTGGGAAGCGGGGCGTGACACTAATTATTCCAAAAACCTAGTAAGCACATCGATAGGGTTTTGGCGTAAAAACTTCACGGATTAGCGATCTAGTGGCCACAATCACAAATAACTATCTTAATAAGCCTCACAAAGCTTTACTAAAATTTTAATCTCACCCATTTACACACTAATTTTAAACTTAGTTTGCAAAATTATACCATTAATATAATTTAAAAGTAACAATTAGCAAATTGGTAACTAGATTAGGTTTTGCAAGTCTTAACATGTTAAACTATATATTGCAAAGATAATCAAGTGATAAAAATCCTAACTTGAACCCAAACCATTCTCTTGAAATTCTAAACTTTCAATTAAAACCTAATTAACACTTAATTAAAAATTATATTAGAACAAGTATGAACAAGTAACAATTAGAGTAAGGTTATACCTCAAAATAGTTTGGAATGAGATCCACACATGCTAACAAAACGGAGACTCGAATCAAGAACCAAGCTAAGATTTGAACAAGGAATTTTGTGAAGTTTTAAGCTAGGGTTTTAGGGTTTAATTTTGTGGATTTAAGATAAGGAAATGAGGTGTTTTTGCAAAGAATGAGGTTGGAGAAATGAATGGGGCGCTGCTGCCTCATGGCCGAGAGTAAGAATAGAGGGAGAGGTGAAGGTGAATGGGTAGAAGTCAATGCACACACCATACCTCATAAACAATGCACCATGCTTCATTTGTTAATTAATTATTTTCTTTCATTTTTCTTTTTTATTTAATTTTTGAAGTGGAAAAAGAAGTGGGGAATTGGGGAATGGGGGACTGCTGGTTTGGGGCTTGGCCAAGTGAGAGGAGAGAGTGAAATGAGTGAGGTGAGTGAAAAATACCAAGTCAAGAAAACCCCATACCTCAATATAGAATGCACCATACTCATTTTCTAATATTTATTTTATTCTATTTTCATGCTTAAACATAGAAATATCAAGAACCATTTAGAAAAATTTAAAAGAAAGAACATGTTACAAAATGAGTGTTAGATGTGTCATGGTGCACTAAACTTGTATTAACCCAATCTAATTTGTAATTAACACTAATTAAATGTATAAGTGAAAGTTTATAATAATATTTAAAATAATTAATTAAGTAAAAATATTTAAGAAAACTAACAATTAATAAGTGACTAACTAAATACCAAATACTAGTAATTGCATAGCTAGAACAGATATATTTAAGTCTATGTGGAAAAATAATTATATCCTGGTTTTTATGGAAAATACCAGTTATTTTACTGATTATTGGAAATTTCACCTAAATGATTTTTAAAATTTTACAATCTTCCCCCCTTAAAGAAATTCGGTCCCCGAATTTAAAATCTAACTACGCGTACCCTCTAAGAGATGGGAATATTTCTTCCGCATATCGTCCTCGGCCTCCCACGTGACCTTTTCGCCATTTGGGCCACGCCAAGAACCCATTACAGACGGTATGACCTCGTACCTTAGTTTCTTCACCTGCTGATCTAGAATGACTATCGGCTACTTGGTGAAAGAAAGAGCGCGCTCCAGCCTGATGCTGTATCACACGAGAGGGGTCATGAAGGTACTTGCAGAGCATTAATACATGAAATACGGGGTGAATATCTGGAAAGCTGGATGGAAGAGCCAAACGATAAGCAACCGTGCTTACACGCTCGAGAATCTCGAAGGTACCCACATATCTGGGACTAAGCTTCCCTTTCTTTCAGAATCTCAACACGCCCTTCATCGGGGAAACCCTCAAGAAAACATGATCGCCTACTGTAAACTCAAGTCTGCGCCGACGTTGGTCTGCATAAGATTTCTGCCTGCTCTGGGCCGCTCTCATCCTATCCCAAATCATCTGAATCTTTTCGGTCATCTCTTGCACAATCTGTGGCCCCAAAATACTGCTCTCACTGAGCTCTGTCCAACAAACTGGCGATCAACATCTCCTTCCATATAACGCCTTGAAGGGTGCTATCTGAATCGTCTCCTGAAAGCTGTTATTATAGAAAAACTCTATCAAGGGCAAGTGGCGATCCCAACTGCCACCGAAAACTAGAATGCAAGATCGGAGCATATCCTCAAGAGTCTGAATGGTCCGCTCTGATTGACCGTCGGTCTGCGGATAGAAAACTGCATTGAAACTCAATCTGGTGTCCTAGGTCTCTTAATATTTCAACAATAGTCGGCTGGTGAACAGGGTGCTTCTGTCGGACACAATACAAGTCGGAACTCCATGTAGTCGCACAATCTCTTCAACATATGTTTGAGCATATTGAACGAATCCGAAAGTGGTCATCACTGGCAGAAAGTGAGCTGTTTTCGTCAATCGGTCTACGATCACTCAAATAGAGCCATACTCTCAACTGGTCCTAGCTAGACCCACGATACAATCCATAGAATTTGTTCCCATTTCCACTCCGGAATGGGCAAAGGTTGTAATTCTCCTGCTGGCCTCTGATGCTCAGCCTTGACTTGCTGACAAGTCAGCATCCCGAAAAAAAATCTGTAACGTCTCTCTTCATCCCTTCACACCAGTAAACTTCTCTCAAATCATAATACATCTTGGTGGAAACCGGATGAACACTGTATGCTGACTGATGTGCCTCCTCTAAGATCTCGTGTCTCAGTCCCTCGGAATCTGGCACACACAGTCGAATCCCAAATCGTAGTACTCCTTGATCATCAATCACGAACTCTGAATCTCTGCCCTGTTGACCCTGCTCCATGATCTCTGACAAACGAACGTCATCGAACTGTGCCTCACGGATATAATCATAACTGTGGATGTGCACGGACGCGGACAAGTTGTCTCCCGGTCGATGTAAACTCGAACTGTACTCGGCTGTAACAAAGAATCTGCTAATCTGTCGTCGACTGTCTCTGAACTGTGCTCAACAAGAAAAGCTACCTCCGGGCCTCCGACTCAAAGTATCTGCCACAACATTCGCCTTGCCCGGATGATAAAGAATCATCGCAGTCATAGTCTTTCACTAGCTCCATCTATATGTGTTGTCTCAAATTCAGATCTCGCTGCTGAAAAAATGTACTTTAAACTCTTGTGGTCCATGAATATCTGGCACGACTCTCCGTATAAGTAGTGTCTCCAAATCTTAAGTGTAAAAACTACCGCAGCCATTTCTAAGTCATGCGTGGAATAATTCTGCTCGTGCTTCTTCAACTGCCGAGAAGCATAACAATAACCAACAAAACCGCCTGCTCCTAAAGGCAAAGATAATACTAGCGCCGTAATCAAACGAGTCTTCAACTGCTGAAAGCTCTGCTCGCATGCTTCGGTCCAAACAAAAAGGAACTCCCTTCCGGGTCAACCCGGTCAACGTTGCAGCTATATGCGAAAATCCTGTACGAAATATCAATAGTATCCGTCCAAACCTAAAATGCTGCGAACCTCCATCACTGATACAGGTCTGGGCCAATGCTGAACGGTCTCGATCTCATTCGGTTCCATACATATACAATCTCTCGTAACTGCGTGACCCAAGGAGTCAACACCATCCAACCAGAAAACACACTTAGTTAAATTAGCGAATAGTTGGCGCTACCTCAAGGTCTGTAACGAAATCCTCATTTACTGCCCAAGCTCCTCTCGGTTCCAAAAGTATACTAAAATGTCATCAACGAACACGATAATAACTAATCAAGAAATGGCCTGAATATGCGGTTCATCAAGTCCATAAACGCTGCTGGGGCATTGGTGTGCTCGAACGACATCACCAAGAACTCATAATGCCCGCAACGCGTACGAAAAGCAGTCTTCGGAATATCATCCTCTCGAACCCGCAACTAATGGTAGCCTAATCGTAAGTCAATCTTCGAGAAATGTCCCGCAATCTGGAGCTAATCAAATAAATCGTCGATGCGAGGTAGGGGATATCTATTCCAAACAGTAACTCGATTCAACTGACGATCATCAATGCACCAACACAACTGCCATCTTTCTTCTTGACGAACAGAACATGAGCTCCCCAAAGTGACGCACTTGGACGAACAAGCCCTTTATCTAAAAAATCTTGCAACTGATCCTTCAGTTCTTTAAGCTCCGCCGGGTCCATCCGATATGGCGGTATAGAAAAAGGCTCCGTGCCGGGAACCAAGTCAAAGCAAAACCCAATATCGCGCTCTGGCGACAAGCCAAGCAACTTTTCAGGAAAGACATCTGGAAACTCTCTCACAATCGGGACCTGGTCCAACGGGGCCTCTGCGGCTCTAACATCACAAACATACACCAAGAACTCCTGACATCCTTTTCTCAAAAGCTGACTAGCGCGAAGAGAAGAATTCAAATCGGGAAGGGTGGCGCTAAGGTCTCCCTGAATAATAAGAACTGGCTCACCCAGAAAACTAAATCTGACTACCTCCTCATGGAAGTCCACAGACGCATAACACATGGCTAACCGATCCATGCCCAGAAAAACTTCGAAGTCAAAACACATCGAGCTACAAAAGACTAGCCTATGAAAGAAATCATTGCAAGCGGATGATTTAGCAAGGACTACTATCGGCTCGACTTCGATACAAATTATGTGGATACCATTTCAAACAACACCAAAAGGAAATACGCATTGGAAGAAAACACCGAAAGAATAACTGTCACAACGGCGTCTATCTAATGCGCTCCTTGAGCTGGCATACCGGTACAAATCCGCTTCGATCCTAGAAATGACCGAAGTCTCAGAAATGCGCTCCTCTAGCAGTAAGGCTACATCCATCGCGGCTGCATAAGTGTCAAGATGCTAGGCACCAATAGCAAGAAATAACTGCATGTCCAATCTCCACACGAACCTCTTTATCCGTTTCTGTTCAGTGTCCACCAGGTAAGGAGCATATCGAACCACTAAGTAAACTAAATGTCGTACTCAGACACTATCATCCCTGGAGTCTTGCACAAAGACTCAAAACTACGTGCTCGGGCATCTCGAACGCTCTTCGGAAGAAAACGAGTAAGAAGTACAGCTGTGAACTCATCCCAAGTTATAGGAAGTAGGTCTGCAGCTCGGCCTCTCTCAATTGACTCGCACCACGTCTGAGCAAGACCTCTCTAGACGAAAACTCGCAAGCTCAAAGCATATCTCATCAGAACATCTCTGTGAATGACAAATCCTAGCCATCCTATCAAGGATTGTCTACGGATCCTTCACTGCATTTGTGCCTGTAAAAACTAGAGGCTTCAGCCTCAAAAACTCCTGTACAGATACAGAATTAGCCTCGGTAACAACAGAAACAGCTGACTGGGCAGCAGGTACAAACACAGTCCCCGCAGTAGGAAGGACATCATCGACTCTCGGAGCTCGGCTAGCCTCAACTAACAATCCAACCATCTGTCGCAAGTCCTGAATACTCGACTCCAGCCTAGCTATCCATCCTGGAAAAGGCGGATCACTCTGTCCCTGAAGGGTAGGTGTACCGCCCTGATTGGTCCTCATCTCAAATGAGCCTACTCTAATCTCATCTCTGGTGGCAGCCCTCTGGCCCTCATAGTTTCCGGCGGCATAGTGACTGGAACAAGAAACAGGATTGATAGAAATATTGCGATCGAATCAAAGGATTTTCGGAATTAAGGAATGTAGTACAAACAAATATATATCCTAAGGTCACTTAGGCGGAGTACCGTATCGTAAGTATGCCGCGGAACATACACACGCTACGTCACTCTGCTTAAGTCATCTACTCCATCTACCAAGGGTCATCCTACACTCAGAAAGGTAAAACCTATCGCTCTGATACAAACTTTATCACAACCCGAAGGTACGGAACGTGACTGGCACTTAAATTACGAAACGTCTAAAGGCATAGCGTAATCTAAGTAAGCCAAAGCATAGAAAACTAAACCGTTTAACAATTAGAGTGAAGGTAAACTTGTTTTAAAGCGAGTGGTTTTATCAAAATAAGTGGCATTAAACATTTAAAAGCAACATCATATTTTTCCCGAAAATTCCGGCAGGGTCTCTTTTGTAAATACTGGCCCAACACATAAAAATACATATAAATAATGAATAAAGGCATCCCCAAGCGAGAGCTAGCTCTTCGCCCATGGCGGAATCACAACCACATGTAATATGTATATCAAAAGTGCGAAATAAGCATCTGAAAGCAAGAAATAAGAAAATACCACGTCGGTTCAAGTGAGCATCGACACCAAACACCACAAATACAAGTCTCACAAGTCTCACTGTCTAGTCCAACATACAAGGGTAGATGGAGTATACTAGATACAATATAATGTACATTATGAAATAAAATATTCTCGCAACCCACCTACGAGCAATGCCACAAGTCCAAGCAAAAGGAACGAAATGAGGAAGTGCGCTCGCCGCTACTGTGCTGATGAGTAGGACCTACAAGATACTATGGCACAACGGGGGTGAGTTACCAACCCGTGAGTAGTAAGTAACATCTCATAAGGCTATCGTAAGCATGCACGCAAATGCATCTCAATCTACGAATATCGATATGATACGATGTACTAACATGGATGCATCATGAATGCATAATCAAACACCAACGTGAACAAGTCTGGTATGAGAAAATCTTTGTTCTTATCTTAGAAAAACCTCTGTGCAATAAATTGAAGTATCATCAATGAAATCAACAGAAAATCCGTGTCAAGCATCGACACAATATATACATATCCCGATGTCTCGATGTCTCGACATCTCAATATCTCAATATCTCAATATCTCGGGCTCCGTCAGTCCAGATCGGCCCATATCATCAAATCTCATGACCACGTCGGTATCCTTCGGATATCCATCACGTCAGACATTACCGGTAGGTAGTCCGCCCCTGCCAGGCTCATCGCCATCCCCACAAAAAACTCTCGCCCTGGGGTACCAAACCGGGTCCACCATGTACCCGAAATGGTTCATTCCCCTCCTCGAATCGTATCTCGAAAACCAACAGAAATCAGGAAAACTCATGGTGCACGACATATACATCATATCAAGAGAAAACCGCAACTTACATTTTTAAAGAAATAACAGGTTTATTAAATTCTTGCGGTTTCTCCCAAAATCCATAAATCTCTTAAACACGGAAATCTCCAAGAAAATCACAATACATGAACATGTCGCCAGTGATGAATGCCTATAGTATCCATAATATGAAATACGATGTGCGACTGGAAAACTATGCATGAACGATGATCCAATGAGGCATATACATATGACTAGCAATCCTACGTATCCATCTTGATGAAATGAATATACAAGTACAGGTTTACAGATCATATATGGCGCAAATGTTTTAGATTCTGATTTAAGCAAGTTCTATAGTGTTCGTAGCATAGCAATTACCAAGGCATGTGTGTTCGCATGAATAGTGTCCATGCAGTATGAACCAATGGTAATGGTGCAAGTGTCCTATGAGATGATATCACATAGATATAGAAGATGATGCGATGCAACGAGATGAATAACTAGGAACTACGCATATAAATGCAAGTACTACTAGCAATCCCAACTATCAGGCGCCTTGCGCCATCCAGACGATCCCCACGTAGATGTGTACATCTACTCACCGGGACGCCTTGGCTAATCTGATCCGATCTCAGCCTTGCCTTTTTTCCGCGCCACATCCGACGCCGCTGCACCCGATCCTAGAAATGCACACAATTCAATACGAGAATAGATATATAAATAGTCGTGGACACAAACGATACAAATCAACCACGCGCACTAACTAGACGCGCACACACCTGGTGCACTAAACACGCTCGCGACAATACCACAAACCACAACTAGGGTCGCTAAACGTGACATCCACCAAGCCTAAAACCAATCGCGCATTCACAACACATCAAATATTATAGGATATAGCATGTAAATCATCGCAACGTCAAATTGAACCAAAATCTAATTATTCAAAAAACCTAGTAAGCACATCGATAGGGTTTTGGTGTAAAAACTTCACGGATTAGCGATCTAGTGGCCACAATCACAAATAACCATCTTAATAAGCCTCACAAATCTTTACTAAAATTTTAATCTCACCCATTTACACACTAATTATAAACTTAGTATGCAAAATTATACCATTAATACAATTTAAAAGTAACAATTAGCAAATTGGCAACTAGATTAGGTTTTGCAAGTCTTAACATATTAAACTACACATTGCAAAGATAATCAAGTAATAAAAATCCTAACTTGAACCTAAACCATTCTCTTGAAATTCCAAACTTTCAATTAAAACCTAATTAACACTTAATTAAAAATTATATTAGAACAAGTATGAACAAGTAACAATTAGAGTAAGGTTATATCTCAAAATATTTTGGAATGAGATCCACACATGCTAACAAAATGGAGACTTGAATCAAGAACCAAGCTAAGATTTGAACAAGGAATTTTGTGAAGTTTTAAGCTAGGATTTTAGGGTTTAATTTTGTGGATTTTAGATGAGGAAATGAGGTGTTTTTGCAAAGAATAAGGTTGGAGAAATGAAGGGGGGCTGCTGCCTCATGGCCGAGAGTAAGAATGGGGGGAAGGATGAAGGTGAATGGGTAGAAGTTAATGCACACACCATACCTCATAAACAATGCACCATGCTTCATTTGTTAATTAATTATTTTCTTTTATTTTTTCTTTTTTATTTAATTTTTGAAGTGGAAAAAGAAGTGGGGATCTGAGGAATGGGGGGCTGCTGGTTTGGGGCTCGGCCAAGTAAGAGGAGAGAGTGAAATGAGTGAGGTGAGTGAAAAATACCAAGTCAAGAAAACCCCATACCTTAATATAGAATGCACCATACTCATTTTCTAATATTTATTTTATTTCATTTTCAAGCTTAAACATAGAAATATCAAGAACCATTTAGAAAAATTTAAAAGAAAGAACATGTTACAAAATGACTGTTAGATGTGTCATGGTGCACTAACCTTGTATTAAACCCAATCTAATTTGTAATTAACACTAATTAAATGTATAAGTGAAAGCTTATAATAATATTTAAAATAATTAATTAAGGAAAAATATTTAAGAAAACTAACAATTAATAAGTGACTAATTAAATACCAAATACTAGCAATTGCATAGCTAGAACAGGTATATTTAAGTCTATGTGGAAAAATAATTATATCCTGGTTTTTACGGAAAACACCAGTTATTTTACCGATTATCGGAAATTTCACCTAAACGATTTTTAAAACGTTACATGGAGCTAGGATTTTGCCATCACTTCTCTTTTATTCGACCCTTGGGTCTTTGTTAATATCGCGTCTGCACCCTGCTAGCATGAGAAGCACGTTGAGTCGATCTTTAGGCTGCAGATATTGCCACCAAGATCTGGCTCTCCCTTTGACGGAGCCTGGTGGGAAAATATGGTTCCTTTTCTTTCATTTATTCCCATGGATCGTATACAAGAGTCAATATGGGCATACTTGTAAGGCAGAAAGTTTCAATTTTTTATTTTTTTATTTCTTCCGGCGATACTCTATCTTTTCAGCTTTTTATGTTGCAAAAGTCGTGATTGCCCAATCATTTTGGCTATTTATCGCGGTGCCCAATCATTTCGGCTGTTTTCGTTCTTGCTCACTGCTTTTTATTGCAAGTTGCCCAATCATTTCGGCCTCTTTTTTTGAGTTGGGGATTTGATTCTGATACCAATCTTGGTATCAGCATCGCTACCACTGGAATATTTCCAGGAGCAAAACATCATTTATCGTGATAGGACTTGGAGTTTGACACCTATTTAGGAATCAGTATCGCTACAACTGGAATGTTTCCAGGAGCGAATTATTATTTTCCTTTGTCGATTTGAACAAAGATGGCATAATAGACAGGGTTAGGATATTGTCGACTAAGGCTTTTGACTTTATGGGTCGTAAGGGTCTCATAAAGGTATTTCTCCCTACAAGTCGTGAGGATCTCGTAGATGTGTTTTCTCTTTAGGAATCGTGGGGATTCCTAAGTGCATTTTCTCTTGTAAGTCGTAAGAATCTTCCAAGAGTGTTTTATCCTCATAAGTCGAGAGGACTTACAAGCGTCGTTCACCACATGGGGACTTTTCTCGTCATTGGTGGAACTTGGCGGGGATATATTTATTTATACATGTGGATTGTATACAAGGGTCAATATAGGACCGCTTGTAGGGCAATATTAGGGCAATATGATGGCTTAAAAACAGGTTTAGATCTTTGTAGTTTAAGGCTTTTGAATCTTATGAGCCGTGAGGGTCTCATAGGGGGGAAATTCTCCGTACGAGTCATAAGGATCTCGCAAGTCTAGTTTCTCCTTAGGAATCGTAGGGATTCCTAAGTGTGTTTCTCCTTTGTGAGTCGTAAGGATCTCACGCAGGTATTTTCTCCTCACAAGGTCGAGAGGACCTTGCAAGTGCACATGAAAAAAAATTTACGATTTTGCGCCCTTTTCGGGTTTTCACAACTCCCCGGAAGTCCTGCTGTTTTTACTCACGGCGCCTTTTCGGGTTTTCATCCGTGCCCATTTTGCTTGTGGACATAACCTGTTTTTAGCGAGATTGCTCCCTTTCGGATTTTCACAAACTCGCCAGCAGTCCTGCTGTTTTTTCTCACGGCGCCCTTTCGGGTTTTCATCCGTGCCCATTTCGCTTGTGGACATACCGGGTTTTTTCCCTTCTTAGGGACGAACGTTAGTTTAATGACATTTCGGCCCATTATTAGTTTAGGGACATTTTGGTACATTTTTAGTAGTAACATCTCGTTCCATTGTTAGTTTAAAGACATCTCGGTCCGTTATTAGTTTAGGGACATCTCGTTCCATTGTTAGTTTAAGGAGATCTCGATCCATTATTAGTTTAGGGACATCTCGGTTCATTATCGCCATGTTTGAGACGACGGAGCTTTTTGGATACTACTCTCGAAATTCTGACTTAGGAAGATAGCAAGAGGACACAAGTGTCATCATCTATCATTAACCTAGGTCGTGACCCATTAAGCTTAGTATTTTTTGAGGAATCGGACGTTTATTAGCCGGAATGGTTTTTCGTCAGGAATATCCATGAGCAGGTAGGCTCCACCTTGGTAGACTTTGTCTATGATGTACAGGCCTTCATAATTTGGCTCGAACTTCCCCCATTTTGCACGATTGGGAATCATTGGTCTTTTGACGATTAGCACGAGTTTGCCTTGGCGGAATATTCTCGACCTGGTCAGTTTTTCTTATAACCGTGTCATCCTTGTCTTATAAGCCTCCAGATTTTGCTGTGCTATAAGGCAAATTTCGTCGAGGGCATTGAGCTCCTCAAGCAGAAGATGAGCATTTTCTTCATCTGTCAGCTCGTATCGAACCACTACTCGTAAAGAGGGGAGTTCTATCTCCAACGGGAGCACTGCTTCCGTGCCAAACTCCAATGTGTGCGTTGTTGCATTCGTGTCCATTTTGAACGTTGTTTGGTATACCCAGAGAGCTTCGTGCCAGTCTTTTTTGTTTCTGGACACAGTTTTCTTTATAATCTTTATCAAGATCTTGTTGAAAGCTTCAGCTAGACAGTTTACCCGAGAATTATAGACTGAAGAATATCTCCAATCTATTTTATATTGTTGTGCGAAGTGGCTTATTTTATGGCTTCTATAAGCTGGCCCATTATCCGAGATAATTCGTCGAGGAATGCCGAACCGATAGATGACATAGGTTCTGAAGAAATGGAGGATATTCTCCGTTTTCACCTCCCTTAGTGGTACTACTTCTGCCTACTAGAGAAGCAGTCGGTCATTACCAGTATGAACCGATGTCCTTTGGATGACGATGGTTCGATAGGGCCAATTATATTGGTTCCCTATATTTCGAACGGCCAGCTAGCCATTGTTGAGTGTAGAGGATTTGGATGTTGGTGGATGAAGTCCCCATGAATTTGTCACGAGTGACACTGCTTCGCATATTCTAGGTAGTCCTAAATCATTGTGGGCCAATAGTAACCCATTCTTTTATCTCCAGCTTCATCTTTGGCCCAGCTTGATGAGAACCGCAGAGTCCGTCGTGAGTTTCTTGGACGACTTTCTTTGCTTCCTCCGGCCCCAGGCATCTTAGCCATAAACAGTTGAACGATCTCTTATACAGAGTATCATTGACGAAGGCGAAAGACAAAGCTCGTTTCATGAGTTGATGTCTAGATGACGCATTTTCGGGCGTTCGTTGGGACTTAAAGTAGTCTATGAAGACTTATCTCCAGTCCTTGACCTTTTCTTCGTCCAATGTTTGAAAGGCTACTTGTTCGGTCATTTCTTTCCTTTCAGATGTTTTTATTAAGTCTTCTGAAGATATATCTGTTGGCACGAGAACCCTGCGGCTTTGCACAATTATTCTTACATCATCGAGGTCTTCATCGGCCAGCTCCTTAGCCAACTTGGTCAACGCGTCCGTCTTGCTGTTTTCTACACGCGGTATACTCTCTAGGATGTGGGAAGGGATTTGTGTCAGCAGTTGCTGCACATTTTCGCCATATTTTATCAGCTCTGGCTTGCATATCTGATAGTCGTCATTTACTTGGCTAACGATCAGCTGGAAGTCTCCATATATGAGGAGGTCTTTAATTCCTATGTCAATAGCGATCTCTAGACCTGCTATCAAAACTTCATATTCAACTTCGTTATTAGTCCTTGGCTCTGTTAAGGAGAGGCATAACGCAATATCCCTCCTTACGGAGTCATGAAGATAAGGCCCACCCCGGCTTTGATTATGGGGGTGTTTTGCTTTCACCGCTTCATGGAAGATACTTCATCGAAATAGAGCTCCCATTGGGAATCATTTCCTTCTTCGGTTGTATCAAACGCATGTTCATCTGGCCATTCGCAATTTAATGGGGAGTTAGCCGGTATCGGATGCTCTGCTAGAAAGTCAGCTATGGCCTGACCCTTCACTGCTTTGAGGGGATGATACGTTATCGAGAACTCCATCAGGAGGAGGGCCCATTTGGCAAGCCTTCCTATTAGTATGGCCCTCGACATTAGATATTTGAGAGGATCCACCTTTGATACGAGATGGACCTCATGTGCCAAGGCGTAATATCTGAGCTTCGTTATTGCGAAGATCAGTGCCAGGCATCGATGGGGAATAGTTGTTTTCTGCCCCCAGGAGAACCCGACTCAAATAGTACAGAGCACTCTCCTTTCCCTGATCGTTCTCTTGTGCCCATAGTGCGCCTAGAGAACCCTTAAGGGCCGTTGTATATAGGATAAGGGGTTTTCGCTTAACCGAAGCGGTCAATACCAGCGGATTTTTCAGGTATTGCTTGATTTCGCCTAGTGCATTTTAGCACTTTTGATCCCAGAAAAACGGGGTCCCCTTCTTCATCAAATGACTATAGGGACGGCATTTTCCGGAAAGGTTGGCTATGAACCGCCGGATATACGTGAGCTTTCCTTGGAGAGACCGCAGCTGTTTGAGGGTTCATAGCATGGGCATTTCCATAATCGTCTTGATTTTTGAGGGATCGATTTCGATACCTCAGTGACGTATGATGAATCCTAGGAATATGCCTAAGGAGACCCCAAACGCGCATTTTAGAGGATTCATCTTCAGATTATACTTCTGAAGATGTCGGAACACTATCTTTAGATGTTCCCAATGTTTCTCGTAAGATTTTCTCTTCACTACAAGGTCGTCGATGTAGAATTCAACAATCTCGTGTATGAGGTCATCGAAGATCTTTGCCATGGCCCTCTAGTAGGTAGCGCCAGCATTCTTTAAACCGAAGGGCGTCACCTTTGCAGAATATGCCCAGCGGAGTCCGGAAGGCGGTATGCTTTTGGTCTTCCGGATGCATTTTTATTTGGTTATATCCTGAATATCCGTCCATAAAAGAGAAGACCTCATGGGTAGACGTGTTATCGATCATCAGCTCGGTAACATGTACTGGGAAGTCATCATTCGGGCAAGCTTTGTTGAGGTCCCGAAAGTCCATGTAGATACGCATCGTCCCATTTTTCTTCATCACCGGAACAATATTAGCAATCCAGTCGAGATATTGAACTTTTGGATGAAGCCGGAGTCGATTAGTTTCCTGACTTCAGCGTTGATGCTCATCTCAAGTTCGAGTCGCATCCTTCTTGGTGCCAGTTTGATTGGCTTTATTCCCGACGATATAACCAGTTTATGTACTTCCACCTTTGGATCTAGACCCGGCATTTCAGAGTAGTTCTAGGCGAAGCGGTCTTTATATTGCATGAGCACATCTTCAAGCAACAAACTTAACATTCTTAGAGCGGGATTGCGCTCTGTTTTGACGTCACGGCTATTTGGAAGAACGTTTACTGCTTCACTCGAGCTGTTTACGATGTGGCAACTGTGGATCTTCTCCTGTTTCTTGAAATGAACATATCCGAGTCCGGTTGTCTCCATCTTCCCATTGGACATCTTTCGCTAAGTCCTTGGACTAACCCAAATTTTTTTTGTAGAATTGGGCTTGTCGGACAGTTTGTTCGAGGGGTACATCTTGGCATCTTAACAAACTTTTCAATCAGCTGCGTAATATCTTGACAGATGGATTGGTTGAAATCTGTCGAGTGCAAAATCGGCACCATGCCAGACTTCTTTTTCTACTTTATTTTCCGTAGATTGGTAGAAGAGGGTCGCTTTTTCACCTCTTCGCCTGCAAGGTACATAGAAAGTTTGCAGTTCTTATACGTTACATGTATGGAGCACATCAAGTTCCTTATAATGCCAAGGTGGAGCCATTGTAATTTGTGGACTCTGATCTATTCCGGAAAAAGTTTGCATTGACGGGCAGACAGAGAACACTGTGTTGTCCTTGTCCTCAGAGTCGCTGCCAAAGACCAAAATAGGAGTAGATGGTTCGGGCTTATTGTTCTGCCTTTAGGGTTGCCCTGAGTAGACTATTTCTTCATCTTCCTCGGTATCGCTCCTAAAGATCGGGATAGTAGTGACGGACTTCTGTTTATCCTCCGGCTTATGAAACCTTTCCGTATTTTCGAAGTCTGGTAGGAAGTACTTTGCGTCTTCGTATTTCCGGACTTCGTTTACGGAGAACGGATTTAGCTCTCCCGTGACGGTGTACTCCGAGCCATCTTTGAAATACTTCATACACTGATGTTGTGTAGAAGGATGACATTGTACTCATGTAACCAAGGCCTGCCAAGCAAAGCGTTGTAGCAAGTCTTGGCATCAATGACAAGAAATTTGATGTCAGTATCGAGCAGCCCAAAGCGTAACGTTGGTATTACGAACCCAATTGTCTGTGACGACTGCGAGTCAAACTCGGAGATGGTAATTTTATCTCGGGCAAGGTGTTGAACGTTCATGCAAATTTCCTTCAGCGCCCTCACGTTGAGAAGGTTGACGGAGGATCCATTGTCGACAAGGATTTTCCCTATCTTGATGTCGTGGAAGTACCCGGAGACTATAATGGGCGATTATGCTCGCATGTACCGAGAAGGAGATCTTCATCGCTGAATGTAATGTTAACTGCATGGACCTCTATTAGTTCATATTTCATCTTCTCTTCTGTGAAGAAAGCTTGGAACTGATCGGGCTCTTGCAATGCCTTGATCAGGGAATCTCGTGCTTCTTTGGACAGGAGGAGAGAATCCAATATGCTCAGTTGCGAGGGCATTTTCCTCAGATGTGCTAGGATGTTGTAATCCATCTTGTTTTTCTTAAGAGGGTCCCTTGCTGCGAGCTCTTTGACTGCTTCTTCATTGAGGGTGATTTCCTCAGGGATTTTCCCTTTCCCTTTATCTTTTTTATTCCAACCATTGTTTGTAGATCCGAGGTTCTTCTCGGGCAGCATGCGATTATGCAGCTGAATATTCTCGCAGTTCTTCTCCTCCTTTTCTTTTTCGGAGGTGGAGTTTTTGAAGAGAGGGCCGAGGGGTATTTTGTCCTCAGAATCGCTCCTAAAGGTAAGAACTTGGGGTTTTCCCTTCCGAACGGGTACCAACCATATAACAGCTGCCAATCGTTTCTTCATGCGCATTTGTCGCACTATTTTGCCGTTGACGAGCACGAGTTTCGCGCTTCATCCTCTTAAAGTGTTTTTTGTGGGCAGCGTATCCTTACCACCACTTCTTGAAGTCACTGCATTCCTCGGTTGGGTGGGTGACCCTCTAAAGATATAGGCGGTAGTTTGGACATGCATCTTCTCCATCGAGGCATATGACCCCGGAAGTTTTCCTTATGAGAGGTGGCAGCTTCATCCCCATTGACAGGGTTTTGGCGAACCGCTTCTCTGTTTTGATCCTGCTCTTATTTGTAACAGGTGTGCTTTGGTTTGGTTAGAGTACTTTATGACTCATCCTTGCCACAGCTTCGTTGTCCAGACACTAATGCTTAGCCTTTACGTATATAGCTATCTCACGTTCTCGGTCAACTTTGTTTTTTTGAAAGGCTTCGTTTAACAGTCTATCGATCGGGTCTTCTGGCAGTTCCAAGGATTTTTGCGCCGATTCTGTCCCCAGTTCCACCGCGTTGTTTTCTGATGCTGAAAGAGTTTCATCGTCATATAACTTCGAATGGGAGACTATGTGGAAACTTTCTATACGGTCTTCGATGTCTTTTGATGAGTCATTTCATCATCGTTGTCACTATCTTCGTTCTCAAAAATATGTTTAAGGAATTCTTCGAGCATGACTGGTGTTCGCGCCTTTTAGTTGTACTTCTCCAGCGCGTCAATGTATTTTTGTAGATCCGTGCGCTTGTCGTCATACTCGGTAGGCTGCACAGGCTTCTTGGTGTTCTTCTTTTTCTTCGAAGACTTTGAAGGCTTGACTTGGGGGGTTTTCCCTTCGTCAACAATTTTTTGCACGAGACGAGGTTTTAGCATCCCTTCAATTATTTCGAGTTCAAGTAGGCTTTTCCACCTGACTGTCGGACATGCTTGTAAATCCTTCAGTATTCTTTTGGTTTTTGCTGAAAGAACAACTTCCCATGGAGTTTCTTCCACGAGTGAGCATGATGCCCCCTGCGCATCCTCCTTTTTGGGAGTGTGCTTCTGGAGTGGGTTTACCCTCCAGTTATCAGACAGCGCGAATTTCCCCTGTTGATACTGGTCTTCGACCCAGTTCTTGAAGACATAGCAATCTTTAATTGGGTAGCTCACTATTCTGTGATAGGAGCAGTAATTAAGGTTGTTGACGTCACTGGGTTATGGTGGATGCCGCGGGTCTAGCAATATGATGAGTTTATTATGCATTGCCAATTCGAACAGTCTCCTCATCTTGTCACGGTGTAACATTTCAGAAAAACATAAAATATTATTTTTGGAATTTAATATTAAAATAATATATTTTCCGAAAACTGCCCGATTTGCGAAATTGGAGTTTTCGAAAAAGGGTATAAATATATACCAATATTTGTGAAATAAATGAAAAATTAAAATAATTTATTCATTTAATAATATATTTATAGGATTTGGCATTTTCAAAAGTTATTATATGCAATTTTGATAAAAACCTGATTAGTGCACTGATAATCGCGATTAAGCCAAATCCGCATTTCTACAGCTTTTCATAGTTAGTGCACCATGACATGTTCCATTTGGTTACATGTTATTTTATTTATGGTTTTATATGGGTGTATGTGTTCATGTTGGTGAGAAAAAGAAAAAGGAAAAAGAAAAGGTCAATGGGGACATAACGAGTGGGTTATGTATACTTGGAGAGAGAGGGGGGGCTGCTGCCTCATTGCATATCCCCACCATTTTTCATCTCCCTCCTCATCTTCTCAACCCCACATCCCTCCTTAAAGAACCCTAGATCTACCTCCAATAAATCCCCAAAACCCTACACTCCCTTCACAAGAATTAATCCCCATCTCTTCCTCTACACGATGAACCGAGCAAAGTGGGATTTTGACGACGTTGGGAAGTTAGTGCTGCCTTGAGTGGACTAGATGAGGTATAATTTCTTCCCTTTAGATTAGTTGTGTGTGATATCGTGTTTTAGTGTCGTTTTAGGATGTTGCTGACCTGCTGTGACCCCGAGCATTCACTGGGAAAACAAACAGTATCATAGTGTTGTACTGGTAAACCTAAGTGACCACCTGAAGAACGAGACCCTTCCCACCGGTTTTGGCCAGCGACCTTGGAGAAAATTCCGGCGACCCCGGGTGAGTAGGAGAGATAGGGTTTGGATTATTGTAGGGTGGTTACCTGATGGTGTTTAGAGGTGTTTGGTCCTGCTGGATTTTTGTATAATGACTATGGGTAAAATCTTGGGGCTGTTATGAGTATTTGTTTGACCATGGTAACACGATTCATGACCTGAGCCATAGAGCTGAACCCGTTGCACGAACTCAGGAATTGACCCATATCAGTTTTGTGACTTTGAGTGTGCCTATGGGGTATCTGGAGCAACCCAGGGAATTTATGAGGCAACCAAACAATACCAGGGGCCTAGATATACTACTAGGAGATCACTCTGACCTGATGAACCCAAAGAAAGACCCCATGGCCGGCGAGCTCGGAATTTTGGGTATAGAGGCCGGCTAATTGGTGAGGGTAGGGGCCTAGGTTGGTTCAGTAGCTCATATATACCTTATACATCATCCTAAACTTGTTTGCTTGGATTTATTTGACCTGAGTCAAAATCTGGGAATACTTATGTGTGATTTAGGATATGTTTTCCGTATTTGAAATGATGAGTTTTGATATTTGGATTCGTTTTTGGTTGTCGCATGTTTGTAAATCAACAACAAGGGTTGTTTGATTGATTTTGTACGCATATGCTATAGGTTCTAACCTACGAGCAATGCGCGTGCCGTTTTGGTTCTTCCGCCTTGATTTTAATATCGTTACGATATGTGTTGTTATTGTAGGTACCTTCACGTGGATTCCGAAACGACGGAGCGAGGCGCCATCGACTTCGGCAAGTGAGGATTACGGTGAGTAGATCTATATCTACCGGGGAAGTCGGGTGGATGGCGTATAGCACCCCCGCAAACTTTTGATGGAAAACCGATTTATAGAATATGGTTAGGAAACCTAGATTAGGAAACTAGGGTAAGAATGAGATAGCTATGAAACCATATTAGAAACTAAGGATAGTTAGAAGTGATATAATACGGCTAATATGTGATGACGGAATCTGAGGATGACGTTTAGTGATATTGCCGTTTAGGGTACTATAGGACTAGATAGTCGACGTAGATGCGTCATCCGAACCATACATTTTTCAAAATCGAAGAATCGTATGTACCTTTTAAGTATATACCTTGGGAGATGTTACGGATTTTCAAATGATATCTCTTTCTTAAAAACACCGTAACCCCTATTTTCAAAACTACGATTCGCTTCTTTAAAAATCCGATTGTATGGTTCAGATGTGTATGTTAGATTAGATACTTATACTTGTAGTGATAGAATGTTTATGCAATTCGATTTGATAGGTGATTTAAATGCGATGAAAGGATATAAGAAGGATTTGATGATATGATGAGATGATGATATGATGATGTGTTGGTATACGGATGCGAGTCGATCGTGATGATTTATACCCTGCCGGTATCCTAATATGAGATTATTGTGGATATGAACCAGGACATAGGCACATAGATATACATACATTTATAGAATGTTGTGAATCATGAATGATAGGCCGTATGTGATATTAGGCCGTACCCTCCTTTGTCGTATAGGATGATAGGATCCTTATTAGCATAATGTCGTCGCACGATGATATTCCGTGCGTGATGAGTTTGACTTGATGATTGATCCTTACCCTTGACTAGAGATTGCCGTACGATGGATGATACCGTACGCGATGTTACTGGGCTAGATCCCAATTGTTAGATTCACCGACTCGGACATACGATAGTTATGTATACCTTGTAGCTTTTAGCTGATGTTTTACCTTGTGCTGCATTCATGATATTATTATTGCATCGCATATACCTGTGATAGTACACCTGCACCATTATCGATGATGCGTATGTCACACGTACACAGTTTATAGGCTCACACACTTCATCATCGATAATTGCCATGTCACTATACAGTAGAATTGCTGCATCATGATATGACTCTTCACATAACCTGCTTGCACATATACATTGATACATTCATACTTGCGGATATACACATTTGTATATCCATATTCGTGCACATATACATTGATACATTCATACTTGCGGATATACACATTTGTATATCCATATTTGTGCACACATACATTAGTACATCTATACTTGCGCATATACATATTGTACCTACATAGATAGCTGGTTTTATTGTAAAATTGGGAACCGCATGTTATATTTTAAAAACTGGAATCATTTTAAAAGAGCGATTTTCTCTTAATATGTCATATCACTATTCCGCGTTGCATGATACACGATATGCTTACATTTCTATTATACGTCGCATACACCATGCTCTATTATTGTACGCATTGAGATATGCTGTTTTCATGAGATTTCTTTATTTGAGAACCGTGGACATTTTAAAAGAGATTATGTGTTGTTTTAAAAACCTGGTTTCTCTTGATATGATATTTCAGTGCGTCCACTATGTGTTTTCTCGGTTCTGAGAGCGATATGTGAAACCCGATTCGAGGAGGCGGATGAGGCCGATTGCGGGTACATGGTGGACCCGATATGGTACCCCGGGGCGAGAACGGATCACTGTGCAGTAGGCGGTGAGCCTGGCAGAGGGACTACTACCTACCGGTGATAGTATTTGGGCTCGGCGGATATCCGGAGGATACCGACCGGAGTCGAGAGATGATAGGGGCCGATCCGGACTGACGGAGCCCGTGGGCTGATCCGGACTAACGGAGCCTGATATATGAGGATTTACGTGCCGATACTGGGCACGGTTTTCATGATGTTTTCGAGTGTCGATGCTAGGCACTCAGGTTCCATGATTTGATGTGCCGGGAGGGACACCGTTGATATATATATCCTCATACTTTCATGCACATTCTTTTATGATATTTACATGCATGATTTTGTTGCGTCAGTGGTTGACGCGTGGACTAGATCCATATACATACATACATACACTGATTCTACTATTGGAGATTATACACATGCTTATAAACATTGATTTATGGGTAGACGAGATCTACATATCTGCATGCATTGATTATTACTGTTGGATGTTATCCACAAGCATAGGTATTGACTACCTTGTTGGCACATATACGACCCGGTCACCCTAAATATCATAGTATTACCTTTTGATATAGTTGACTTAGGAGTCGTTGTTTATTCGATTTCTACTTATAGATATATTTCTATTCACGAGTTGGCAACTCACCCCCGTTGTGCCACAGTTCTTGCAGGTTGACCGCTTGGATCAGTAGCGGCTTCGCTGGCACACAATTCCATTCGGGTGTTTTGCATTGGTAGGTGGGACATTTGTATCGTACCCACTCTTATATTATATTTCATATTGTATCTAGTTAACTCCATCAATCGATCAAAAGTTGTAAATTGTATAAGTGATGAGACTTAGTGAGACTCGTAGTTGCGAGATTTGAGCGATTGGTTTTATATTCACTTTAGGGGTTATATCTTGCTCATTTCGTTATCTTTGTAGTGAACTTCGCCGTTGGGCGTCGTCTATCTATTTATGCTGTATTGCGTGGTTATGATCCGCCGTTTTGCGAAGAGCTAGCTCCCGCTTGGGGATGCCATTATCATTATTAGGTATTTGTGGTTTTGGATCAAAATATATAAAGGAGGTGCTGCCCAAAATTTTTAAAAGATGAAACATGTTTTCAAACTAGTAAATTTCACTTGCATCATTCATGTTCTTTTTCTATGCATTAAGAAAACTTGATTTCATATACCTTTATTTCAAAACCTCACCTCTTTTATTTTTTCTTAAAAGGTTTAGATTTCTTGGTTTCAGCTTACTTGAATTCCGTTACGCCTTTAGACGTTGCGTGATTCAAGTGCTGGTCACGAGCTAATATTTCGGGTCGTGACACATGGAGTAAAGAATAGGCGCGTCCTAATCTTTCCTCTAAGGATGGGTGCGGACGCGCATTGTTTTGGCGAGTAGCGGGTTTTAGGCCACTCAGCTATTGTTGCGCGTTAGCAACGAAGGCTACTTTCCCTTTACCCTTAGCATTTTGAAGGTCCTTATTTAAGGAGGAAGGCCTGTGGCCCATTTAGTCCATTTGGGCCAGTTTATCTATCAGAGCCTAGAAGGTAATTAGTTTGAAGAATGTCATGAACTGGGACACAGTCGTTTGAGGGTCAAGGGTCCCGATAAACATGCCCATGGCAGGGGATTTTTCAATGCACTGTTCGCATTTAGACCACGGGTTCCGCCACTGGATTGCGTATTGGACCCATGCTTCTCCCGGCTTTACCCTGGCATTGATTAATGCTGTGATTGGAATGAGTTCGCTCGCTCTAGCAAAACGCTGTGTGAATAGCAGTTCCATCTCTGAGAATGTTTTCACGGAATCATTTGGGAGCTCTGAGTACCATTCGATGGCCGTTTCTGACAGGATGCAAATGAACTGGCGAAGCAACAATTTGTCTTCACCTCCAGTATTGCCGCATAGAGCTCTGAATTGCGCGACGTGTTGATGAGGGTTCCTTGTCCCTTTGTAAACATAGAACTTGGGGATCATATATCCCGGCGGGTACTTGATTTGATCATACCATCCTGGATACGGTCGTCCGGTTCTGACGATTTAGCCAAAAACTTCATTAGCTTGATGAGCTCTTATTTGTTGAGCAATGTAATCATCAAAGGCGGCCTTAGAGATTGTTTCCTCCTTGGCTGCCAATAAGGCCGGAGGAGGGTTTGATGTTTCCCCTCTGTAATCGTCGACGATGATCAGCGGATCTTTGGCCAGGGGTTCTGGCTGGATCATTATTCCAACCATGTCTTGGAACAAGAGAGCCATCTTTTTTATGTTGGCAGCTTGCTCAGCGGCTTCTTTGTCTTTTTTCTCAAGCACCCTTCGCAGAAACTCTGTATCGGTCTCCTGCACTTGGCGCTGTTCAGCTTCTTTGTCCGGACTTTCTTTCTGTGTCACGCCCCGCTTCCCAGTGTACGGGGAAGAGGACGCAGCAGGGACACGACGTATTTACTCATAAGTAAACACGTTAAGTATAAATAAGCAATATAAAAGTAAAGCATAAAAATAACAAGAGATGTAATGAACCAACAACTTTTTTTATTTATATTCATTCTTTACATACACTGAAAAGTAAAATACAATAATGGAAAGCGATGCCTAAACAATGGCAAATGAACTAAAAGTAAAGTAAGTACAAGTGAACTAAAACCCCGAATCCTCAATAAAGTGCTCCAAATTGTCCTGGCTGGGCTCGATCTCCTGAGAGTCGGGCCCCCCTAACAATATTCTAAAGAAAGAAGAGATAGGAGAGTCGTCAGCGAATAATCGATCGGTAAGTCCCAAAAGAGAAATAGATCAAGTAAAAGGAATAGATCTGGAAATTTATCTGTTTTTGTTATACTAGCATAGTTGTTTGTAGCTTGGTACAGAATGCATCAGTGTATACGAATGAAGTCCAACTATTCGTGGACTAAGGTATACGGAGCACAAGGACCCGTCAAGCCATGGGACAACGGCACAGATATTTAGGTTAGGTGTATTATAGTGACCGTCTCGTGTCACTTCTAATACATTCCGTACCAATCTACCCCGTTAAAATCTCGTAATGCATATTGCATTGATTGTAATGATTTGTTGTATAAGACTTGCCGAAACCATAGTATATGTTGTTTATATAAACGGATCGGATGTAAACGGATAGTTATGTAGTCAAGTTCAAAATATATCCATGGTTCGGTCCAGTCGAGTCATGTTGCATGTTCATGTTCAACTGTTCATGCTTGATACATTGGATTCATGTTGAAATGGAGTTATAGTTGGAATCATGTTTGGATTGTAACCAGATTAGACTGAGACTCAGATTGAGTCAGACACTTTAAACAGATTTGAGTCATGAATTAGGATTAGGAGTTATTGGTAACTGCTGCACATGGACGGCAGAATTTGTGACTTTTTTCCAAGCCAATTATCATTAATAACCCCGTTTTAGTTTTCTACCTTAAATAGGCAAGCACCCACTTTCTCCGGCTCCCTGAGGCTCAAGAGAATTGGTCCCGCTTAAACCTATATTTACAAGAGTCCTTAATGTAAATTAATATAACTTGAGGGGTTTTATGAAAAATAGTTTTAGTATACTTTCAAAATAAACCCCAAGTATTTATTTATTGTATTTAGGGATTTTATGGATGTAACTTTTAAAAGTGAGGTATTCTAGTGAATAAATACCTAGTTGAATAGTTCATGGTATTTTTGTGTAAATTTTACTTGTATGGATTCTTGATGGTATTTTCATGGAAATGTAATTCTTTTCTTTTGTTTAGAAAAATATGGAATTTATTAAATATTTAAAATAGATGGATTGATAATATTTATATATAATTATTAAAAATAAAATTTATTTCTTAAATAGAAATCACGTTTTTCTTAAAAATTGCATTAAAAAGTCCATCGAGATCGTATGCTCCGTGAGGAGGTCTGCATCTCGCTCTAGTAGTCCGATGGATGTGCAATAACCCGCACCAACCGAATCGGATTCTCCAAAATGGGTTTTAAATGTATAATTGCAAGGAATTTAAATAATACAATTTAAAGAATACTGTTTTTAATAGTTATGGTATTTTAATGTAAAAGTCATATTTGTCCCAAAAATAATGTTAAAAGGAAATCGTGCTATGTCATGATGCGTGTTGTGAGAGATAGGCCATTATCTCGTGAGATTTTCTAAAGGTAATATAAGTAAGAATGATTAAACGATGTCATATGTAATTTCATGGTATTTAAGCGTAAAAGTGTGAGGAGAGAAGAGAGGGAACTTACAAGTTTAGGGGTTAGAGGAGAGGTTGATGAAGAATTAGGAGCTTCGTGGAGTCGCAGGGTCGCCGGGATCGTCTCGAATCATCGCCGGAACTTGACCTAGTGCTAACTCAACTTGTACTCTTCTTTGCCTTGGAAAATTTTGAGGATTTTTGCCAATAGATTTCAGAATGAAGAGAGCTAGGGTGTGGGGTTGTATTTATAAGGTAGAATTAAGGGTTTGAGAATTTAAAAGAGAATTAAAAATGCATTAAAATAGGATTAAAGAGATGAATTTAATCTCTCTGTTAATTTACAGAGAAATCGAACAGAAGAGCAGTAGTAAGGGTAGGCCAAACGACTAGTGTGAAAAACATGAGGGCATTACCCATGGTTTAACCCGGCGTCGCCGGCCCAATTCATCATCTTGCCATCCATCAAGTGGAGGTGGGACTCTGGATCGATGCCGCGTGTCCTATTCTGTATAAATACCCTTTTGCACATGTTTATTTAATCTGACTTTTCATTTTTACGTGTATTGCACATGTAAACTTTTGGGCTTCGAAAATGTTTAAAAGAAAAATTAGTAAAAATATATGTGGCTGATAGGATTCGAACACAGGGGCTACGTCACAGCAGTGCAAAGGCTTTACCAGTGAGCTACAGGTTGTTTCTTGCTGTTCTTAAACAAGTTTAATTTATAACTTGTGCTCAGGCTTGAAACTCTATTCTGTACATTAATTTGAAAATTTTTGTACAATGAAATTATAATCGTTACATTCTGTCCGGTAAGTGCTGCCATTTTGGTCAGCATTTTCTAAAGCTTTTGTTGTTGCTCCTGAGCCTTTGTCAGCGAAACTCGCCAAAGCATGGCTTTCTTCTTTTCCCAAAGCCATATAGACCGTATGTATTGTTATGCCCCAGACTTAGGAAGTTTTGATCCATAACCTTTGGAATTTTCCGCGGACGGTAGAGTTTTCTCCAGCCTCGTTCTATTATTAGAGATTGGAAATGAAAGGGCCGTTATGACAGGCACCTGCTTACGAGAAGTCCTCCGTTGTATGGCGGAGGAGTGATCATTTTCTTGTCGAGCCTTCGATTCTTTGGTCGACGAGAGTAATTTTTGTCGATTACAGAGTTTTGGACTTTTCACCAAACCCTATGAATTTGCGAGGAGAGCCGCCGATGAGGCCGCTCCGGCTTTGCCTGCATAAGAACTTCTACTAGCAAAGGTGATTTCTTCAACACTGCCATTGGGGAGTTCTTACATACCCTCCTGAGCGGATAAAAACTGTTCCCGGTTAGAACAGCAGTATCGACTTCCACCATTGGAGCTGGTAGGGTGAGTCTAGAGGGGAAGTTGCCCCCAGCTTCTCTCACTCGGCGCCAGTGGCGATGTCGAGCGTGCTTCGCAGAAGGGACCGCCTCAGTTTTCGAAGTGGCTTCATCATGCCTCTGGTTTTGCTGAGGAGCTTCGATCGGTGTCAGCCTGTTGAAGACCAACGTCCTTATTGAAGTTTGAGGAGAAGCGGCCAGCCTTTCGAAAATCGAATGTCTAGTGGGGGAAGCGCCTTTGACTGCTTCGCCTGTAGCAGGAGTTGGGAGGGCTATCCGTTTTTGGGTAGCCCCTTCAGGTGTCACGAGCCTCTTTGCGGGCCCATTTACGTTCTTGCTCAGCCTGTTGAAGACTGAGACACCAGATTTGAACGGCCCATTGAGAGGGGCCGTTGTGGTTGCCAATCGATCGAAGACCGACCTTTTAGGAGCTTTTTCTTACGGCGCTGAGTCACCGAAACTCACAGGTGGGAGCATAGTCCCAAAGAACAATCCAGTAGTGGCTTGTGTGACTTGCCCCACTGGAATTGAGAAAATACAGGTCGTGTTGGGCCCGTAAGTCACTCCTCCGGTTAGGGTAGAGCGAGAGTTGCTGTTGCATGCAGTGCATTGAGAAGACATTGATTTCCTGGAAAGAAGCAGGACACCAAGTTTTAGTATCTCGAATCTAGGGGCAAACATAGCGAACCGCGATTTTGTTCGCAAAACATGACACACAAAGTGTGGAGTGTAAATACGAAAAGGTCCCACCGGGCGTGCCAGAACCTGTTCACCACCGAAAGACAGAAACCGAGACGTTGGGACGCCTGGCCTAAATTTGGGGGCAGATGCTATTTGTACTTATCCGTCCACCTCTCTGAAGATACCAAGTTAATTTATGGCACTATATATCGGAGGTTTGGATAGACACGACCATTGTAGCAGACTTTATCATATTCAACCTGATATTTTAGGGATTATTTTATTTAAGATCCAACAACAGAGCATTTGGGCTCAACGGCAAAAGACTTAGCCAATTTGGGCTTAATCTGCTCAGTCTTTTTTGGGAGAATTTAATTCTCGACTTGTGGGAGACTTGTCTTGTGGATCTCTGATTCAGAGAAAGAACTAAGTTCTTTGAAAAGGGTTAACCTCTTAGATAGGTAAAAAGAGATATTTTGATCTCTGTGTTTTCTTTACGTAGGGTTTTGAGAAGGAAAGTCATCTTCTTTTATTGAGAATTAAATTCTCAGTTGTTTTGAAAGCTTTCTGTATTTTTCAGAAGCTTATGGTGGGTTTCCTCTATATAAGACTTGAAGTCTCAGGTCCTTTATATAGTGGGGCAAATTGTTAATTAGTTTTGAGAAAATCTCTCATTGAAAGATTCCAATTGATTTAATTGGTCTCAAAATTTGTTTGGGGAAGTTTACCCATCATTGAATTTTTGATCCAAGGATTTTTGTTTTACAGAATATGTTTTCTTATTTCTAACAAGATTGGGGAAATATTTGCCCATATACAGAATTTATTCTGTCAAACGGTGACTTTTAATCACCATTGGATTTTTGATCTAAGGGCTCACTGTTTTACAGAGAGCAATCTTTTTTGTTTGTAAAGATTAAGGACAAATATTCCTAGGAATAGAATTTAATTCTGTTGTTTGATGATTTATCATCACCATTGGATCTTTGATCCAACGGCTCTGTTTAACAGAGAGTACCCCAATTTTTTTAGGGAAATATCCTTATGTAGAATTTAATTCTACTGATATAAATTTGGGCGCCGACGCTCACGGGTTGTGCACGTGGGTGCCACTTAAGAATTTAATTCTTATTTATGATAGGCGTTCCTGTGCTTTGCACATTGGCACCCACGTGAGCTTCACATGCGATGCCACCATAGGATTTAATTCTAAGGGGTTGGCGCTGGCGCTGGCATCCTCGTGAGGGGCTCGTGAGGCGCTGCCTCAACAAAATTTAACAGAGCTTAGCTCTTTTTATTATGTTTAAATATTGGGGGAACAAGGACGATTACGACCAGATAGCTACTGGGGATTAGCTTAACTTCCTTTTAATTTCAGCTTATGTATGCCATATATTTAGACATTTTATTTTATTGTATTTACTTTTCAGTTGAAACTCATGTACCTGTAAATATTCAAGTTGCATTATAAATAAAGATGTTTGTTGAAAATTTACAGTCTCTATTTATTCTTACATTTGTGTATTATTGTTTCAATACGCTTAGTATATTTGGTTAGAGAATGAGGCTTCTCTGAATAAATATACCGTGAGCTTGCCACTTCTTCGTTTCCGTTTACTGAGAAGCGGGGCGTGACATTTGTGGCTCGAACAAAAAGTGGGATTCCTAGATGATCCGACCATTCCTATTCTGTGTTGTTCATTACCCGTTTGAAGCGAATGTGGATGGCGTATATGTGCATTATATTTTCCTTTTCATATCATGCTTTATCTATAATGGTATGAGAAGATACTTGATAATGTGATTATCTATTTGATGGGATTGCATTGATTCGGATTAATGCCAAGATAATAAACCTAAAACACATTGTAGGAACCAAATATCAGATATTGTGGTATTATAGTCGAATCTTTTCCTTTGCACAGAGATATTCGGTTAGGAATATCCTACACGTCATTCGATGAGGGAAGAGCCTTGATCCCTTCACCGGGAGTTCACTCTTAAGCAAAAATTTATGTTACTATAAATTTGCAAGTTGAATAGCCGTGGTTTTTATGCTTCACATCGAGATATTCGGTTAGGAATATCTTACACCTCATTCAATGAGGTAAGAGCTCTGATCCCTTCACGGGCAATCCGTACTTAAGCAATAATCTGCGTAACTATAAATTTACAAAACCACTCAGTTCCTTCAATGATACAGGTTCATTACGTTAAAGGTTTTCTTCAAAACCAATCGTAAGCATCTGTCATTTCAGAAAGTAGAGTACTTAGTATTCGTGCTACGTTTGATGACTATGTTATGGCCTAGTGTACGATAGCTAAGTGATGTCTTCCTGTTAGCATAATGATGTGATTAGTTAGAACGGTTTTACGATTTTGTTGACTAGGTTAAGGGTCGTGCGGGTGGATCTAATTTAATCATGAAATGCCGGGTAGAACTTGACTTGCGACTTATAATTTGTTGATTATGTTAAGCTCATAAGCCGCTAGGGGTAAAAATCTATATCGGGAGTTTCAAGTATTAAGACTTGCAATGATATTGCATACCTTCTATAGTGTGAGGTAACTTGTTGACTATGTCAAGCTTACCACTCCGTGATAGTTTGAATCACGATTCCTACTATGAGTAATAGTTACTCTCGAGACATAACCCTGGCTAATTCTCTTTTTAGGGTTTGAAGGAGGATTCGACGGTACAGTGGGACCCATCCTGATTAGATAAATATACCAATCTAATATTGATAGAGCGCATGATGAGTGTTTCTTTTCTTTCTCTCTCTCTCTTTCTAGCAGCGACCTAAGACGGACCATAAACTAAAAACTCGTAAACCATGTTAACCCAACCTTTTTACAATCAACGTCTTTGGATGTCATGATTGCCCTATTACACGACATAGTCGCATATGTCCTTACCTCTCCCACTTCCCCTTTTGCTTCCTCCAGAACACTCTGTATCTGATACAGAGATCAATAATGTTTAGAAGGCCATCGTATAGTTAGATACAAACTCGAAAAAATTGTTTCAGTCGAGGATGGTTGTAGGTTCTGGAGAAAGTGAATTGCATATGATACAATTCATTTATCTCTCCTCTCTACCTTATCTCAAGTTTGAGAGTTTCTTAAAAAAAGGAGAATATACCAGTTACGCTTATTGGATAGTCTTCTTCTAATCCCGATGCCGGAGCTGACAGGAAGGGTAAGAAGAAAACCAACCAGTATAAGTTCGGTATAAATAAGGTAAGAAAGAGAGACAAAAATAAGAGATGAAATGAGCGGAAAGGAAAATGCAACTACTGTTATGATCCTGGGCAATAAAAGAGGCATTACTTGGAATACCCGGCTGTGAGTCGATGCCGCGCACCCCGCGGGTTCGCAAAGAGGCGGAATGTGTAAAAAACAATTTTTTCAAGCTACGCAACACCGACTTGAACTCCAGGATCGATACTAAACCCTAACTAGCTAAAGTGTATGAGGTTAACTACTCGGATAGAAAGTTATACCTCACAGAACCATGTCCTTCGGGTCTTCTTGCTGTCCTCCTCCTCGTCATAGGTTCCTCGAATCGTACACGGATCGGGCCTCCTCGTCGGTCCTCTCAAGTCAAAAACGATCCACCCGAAAGTCTATAGTTCGAGCTCCAATCTCAAATCCGAGGTAACTAAGGCACCTAGTTTGCTAAACTAGATGGCCTAGATGATGTAGAGAGTGTAGATAAATTACTAAATACCCTAGATTTCTCAACACATGAGACATGAAGGGTATGAGGAAGAAGAAGGGGAGCTTGAGGAAAAGAGAATGAAACAAGAACATTAGAATGAAAATGGCTAGTTTGTGATGAATAATGAAGCATACCAATAATGCATAAGATAAATATCTCACCAAAATATGAAGCATGCTTCATGAGTCACCTAGTTTCCTCCACCTCATTTCCTCCACCTCATTTATCTTTTAATCAAAAGATTAAATACAAAATGAGGTGTCTTCTTCTAGAAGCAATCTTGAGTAAATTACAAGAATTCCCCTCATCCGTATATACATACCCGTATCCGTATTCCGAAAAATACGAATACAAAGAGACGAAAATAATCCATCAATATAATACTAGGATCCGGCTTAAACCAAAGCCCACTAGTATTATCCGCCCGAACATCATACGTGCACAAGTACATGTATGTGATCGAAACCCTGCCGTAAAACCATACGGCCTCTACATATTTTTCCCGATGCAGGGAAACCCTCTGTATGGGACTCTAAAGACTCGACACTACGCTGGCAGTAGGTTTAACCACAAGCGCGTCAGCGGTACTAGATTCATGTAACGGCTATCCAGGTATCTGTCGATAAGCCTATATGTGACAATCTCCGTACAGTCCGGTCTGTTCGTCTAAAAGTATCGCATATCGGGCCTAGGGGCGGTAATCGTCAGACCCCTAATAGCGCAATAAGTCATGCCAGAGTGTAGCCTAAAACACCCTGAGAAACTACTAGAGTACCTACCAGTAAATCTCGCTTTCCCTAGCCAGGGACTTTGTGTAATGGCTTTCCGAACACAGCGTGATATCAACCCCCAATACCGGGAGAGATGAATCCTATCTAACCGCCACTTCCTCCAAGTGCTTCGGGACTGCACCCAACTACTACCTGTTTGCACGGCTCCTTTGAGCCATGGTAAGATAGTAATCTAAGAATGGTGGGAACACGCTCGAGGCGAAATAGCAGTGTCAAGTCGACAGACTAAGCTGTACTCATGTCACCTGGGAACTGCTACCCGACGATAGGTATAATACCCACCAGCAGCTCCCACGAGTCCTGTCCATTGTACTCATAACCCAATAAGCACCTGTATACTATCTCCAGTATGGCATACTAATGGCTGTGGGACAGACCATCTCCCCTGCTAAGATGAGAAGCGTATACACTAGTCTACTCTGTAGTATCGATACCCCGTCTCGATAATCTTACGACTAGGGACCTGTATAAGAATGTTCTTATAGACTACCCAGCTCCCACTAGTGTGACTGCCATCATAACGCTGGTAATTAAGTAAAAATCCTAAGGGCTCTACCAATATGTATAAGCGATATGCTAAAAGAAACACATGCACATATTGAGGTAGAAACAAACCAGGTAGCATACTACCTTTTCGAGCAAGACTGTTACTATATCCGTGTATATCCTTAGCTTCCAATATGTAATATACAAACCAGTATGATACAATAATTGCCTCTAGAGTATATATCACTAACAATCTCCCACTTGCACTAAGGCAATGTATTGGTATATCGCAGACATATCATCTCGAATAGCCTCTCGAACTGTGTCTGAGGGATGGCCTTTGTGAGTGAATCTGTAGTGTTGTCCTCCGTATCTACCCTTCGCACCTCGATCTCCCAGCGATCAACGATCTCCCTGATCAGGTGGTACCGCCTCAAGATATGTCTGGACTTCTGATAGGACCTGGGTTCCTTCGCTAAGGCTACAGCGCCGTTGTTGTCACAGTACAGAGGCATTGGATCTATAATAGACGGAACCACCTGAAGTTCGGTTAGGAACTTCCTCATCCAGACTGCTTCTTTCGCGGCTGATTGATCTCAAAAACTATCTATTACCGCAATCAAGAACGGCGTCGCTTGGTAGCTAGCCGGTGAGTACGGGTCGGTCCATAGGGATGTTGTGAATTTCCTAGTCGCGCTTACGAGTTAATTCCGAAGGAAGTCGGATTGATTTATTAAATGTAAAAACTAAATCTATCTAAAAACTAAATTAATCTAGATCTTAATCTTGCTAGGGCTAGGTTTAGGAATGGTTTGGAAATGTAAATAAATCTCAACGCTTTCTATACCCAAATGAAGATCTATGAGGAGTTATGGTAATTATCAATAAAAGGGATTAGATCCATTCGGGAAGGTGTTCCTTCCTCTAGGTTCTTGTCCTTCCTTTAGAGATCCTTACCCTAACCTTCATGGAAAACGCGCGCAACCGGGCCTTTATACTACGGTATCACCGCAACCTCGAAAGATAGGGTACCGTAGGGCGCGGTGTGTGCGTGTATGTATGGAGTCCTATTGATTATATGTGATGGGTAAGAAAGGGATGAGAGATCCCATCTCTCAAAAGCCTTCCCCAAAGCTAACATCTAAGGCAAGTAATTAAAATCTGAACTAGAGCAATTAAATAAAACTACTTACAGATGGCTCTCTCCAAATATCAACACAGGGTTGTCAGATCTGAATTCATGAAATGAAAAGAGGCACCGATGCTCTCCAAAAGAATTCTAAAATTTATTAATGAAGGGAGGCATAGCCTTTACAATGATTTAGAGTTCCTATTTATAGAAGATAGGAAACCCTAGATTACAATTGATCCGCACGTCTGCTTTTACAAAAATGCCCTCAAAGAAAAGACCTAGTCAAAGATCCGCGCCGCAACATATTTTAGCAAAATTTCTGCTTCTAACTCCCTAACCCCGCCGCGGAACCGCGGCCGCAGCCAGGGTTTGGCTGCGGTTCCGCGGCTAAACTGGAGGGTTGGTTCATGAAATTAAGTGTGCTGGCTCTGGTCATGTTCTTCTTCTTATTTCTTCAGTACTTTTCTCAACTTGGCTTCTAGGTTTCTTCCAGATCTCCCAGTGAACAATTGTGGTGGACTTTAACCGTGGCTTCGCGATCTTGGACCTTGTATTACCTTGTACTTTGTGAACTTTATCTTTTATGTAGGCTTAATCAAGAGTCTTCTGTTTGTTGGTCAAAGTCTACTTTTGCATCGTCTTTTCATCGTTTTCACTGTTTTCTGTCCAAGAACCTGTAACCTATACTATGTAGCAGACATGGGTCAAAAACACCTGTTTATTTGTAAAAAGAATAAGAATGGGGAATATAATAATGCAATATTATGGTGTGAACAAATACCCCCCAAACTTATCTTTTGCTCGTTCTCGAGCAAACTTATTTTTTTATTCTCGACAAAAAACCTAACCGCACTTTCGTAGGGAATCGCGATTGCACTGAGCTCGTGCAACAAGCCGTTAAACCTCTAGGTGTCCCTAGTAGGAGGAGTGTTGTCTCCTGAGGGTTTTCAGCGGATACTACCCATAAAATCCTATCAATTAGGCTTTTCGACTTTAATTCTCCAATCAGGTTTTCTAACAAGGAATTCTATTATCGTCGACTCGTAAATTATCCACTCATATTCTTCACACTTCCTCATCATTTAACTTAAGATTATATATGTTCTGCAGACCTACTTAGCTTTCGGCATTTCTTAAGTTTTCCTCCTAGGGTTCCATCTCCACTTAGGAATTTTTATCAACTCTATTAAAGATACAAGTTCTATTCTTCATTCCTCTCTCTTATCTAAATCCCAATCACATACCCCTACGTGTGTGTATATATCACCCCTACACTCGGAAATTCAAATCAAGCAATCATACTCTTGTCCGTTGTTCAAAGCACTTCTTAATTGGTGAATTTTTAAATGAATTTTGCATACACATCCTTCATGCAACCGTTAATACTTCTTGAGGTACCAACGACCGATTACAAAATGCGTTTGCACCTTAAAGTGTAATTCCTAGTCTTGCAACACCCAAGGCTTTTTTGCAGTGACTCCCAAACCAGTTGGTCTAAGGCACTAGGTGATGAAGCACCCTCGCTAAATATTTTTCTATTTTTGCAGCCTTAAGTAATCACAAAAACCAATGTTCATCATTTTTTTTCTTTATTCACACTTTTTTCTTTTATTTTATTTTCATCGTACTAAGGACTTTAGACAAGAGCATTTCAAGGTCTCCTCTACTATTCCAAGTTTCAAGGTGCGCGTTTGTGCAAATTGTAGGGCATACATTTTCAGAATCTAGATTTAAGCTAGGAATTATTTTTCAAACTTATACTTTAATAAAAATATCAATACTTTTCCTTTGTTTTGACTTAGCCCAAGAAGTGAACCCAAAATTTGCCTATTTCTAAATAAACTACAAAGACATATACTTTCTACCGCTAAACTTTAAGAAAGGTTATTTTTAGAGTTTTAATTTACTAAGTCTAAAATCTAGTTGTTCCTAGCCAGTTAACCTATTTGTCAAACTCAAGTCAAATATGGCCAAAATTGAATACAATAATTTTTATAATTTTTGAAAATTTTCAATTTTTTATGGGTTTTAAAATAAGTATGCAAATGCAAAAATATGTATAAATGAATGCGAAGGAAGAAACGTACCGAGCATACCCCCAAACTTAAACTTGACAGTGTCCTCACTGTCATGCTACACAAAGAGGGTCAAAATGTCGGCACTCCCCTGTTTATTTATTTATAATTTTTTTTTACTTTTTTTTATAGAAAAAGAAAACAAAAAATATATATGCATATATACAACAAGGTCCCCCCAAACTTAAGCTTGGCCTTACATAAGCCAAAGGTTAGCACCAACCATTCAAAAATCTTATCGTGGTAATGGTCGAGTTGGTGAAAGAATGGAGTGGAAAGAAAGGAAATGAGAAGCACACAAGACCGTGTGGAGGTAGAAACGGGATACGGTCTCGGTGGAGGAGGAGAAGGGCGGAAAAGAGAAAGAAGGGTAGCACGATCTTGAGAGTGTAAATTGAGTGAATAAATTAGCACAATTTGTGATGACCGATGTGTTAAAAGCGATTGTGCTAACCTATCAACCCGTCAAGAAATGGGGACAAATCCCTCAAGATTCGCAAGAAGGTATGGATACGCCGAACTTGGTATTGGAGATGAAAGCGTAACGGTCTCTTATACGGTCGGAACGGTAGGAAGGACGAAAGGGAGTGAATTAGGGATAGTCTCATTCTCACCGTAGTAAACTGTCTCGAACTTGAAAGATTCCATCAATGGTTCGAAACGACTGTAAGCAACCGAATCTGATGGTTCAACTAACTCATCTGAAAATTCAAAGGACTCAAACTCGGGCGGTGAGTCATCAATATCGTCCAAAAAAGTGAAGCACTCGTAAGTGTTATCGGCTGTGAGAACTGTGTCAGATTCAAAGAGAAAATTTTCAAGCTCACAGTCTTCAAGCGTGATCTTGTGTGTGGTCGGAACGATGGAAAGGAGGGAGGGTGATTTAGTTAAAGGTTCAAGAAGATGAATTGGAAAATCCGACACATAAAACAAAAATGGTTCAACCTCAATATTATCCTCAATACTCTCCTCATAATACTCCTCAATATTTAACCTATCCATGCCATTATCATCAAAATCAAGACGCACATGAAGTTCGGGAGAAACATCTAATGACTCGGGATGATGAACTGGACATAAAAGTTCAATCAAATCGACAGGTTCATCTTCCGAAATTTTCTCGGCGTCTATATCCTCAATCAAGTTAAAATCAATTTTTTCTGACACCTCATCAAAAGTATGGATATTTATCAATTTAGGTTCTAAAGTGGAGGTGTAAAGATCGAAAGGATTAAGTGTGGTTTCACTCAAAAGGGGTTCTTCATAATTTGGCAAATCAAGCACTACAAAGTCGCACAACTCATCACTTTGGACACATGTTTGAAAATTGGAGTTGTTGGATTCAATTGAGTATGGGTAGGTTTGATTTGGAAATCCTCTCACATTCTCACTCTGTCCAACCGCCTCCTTATACATTAGAAAATTTGGAGCTAGTTGGAAACTAGATACCGGTTCACTCGGTTGCATAAGGGCGGCTATGGACGCTTCCACATTCCTAACCATTTTGTTTGTTGCTGCAATATAAGCTGCCAACGACTGTTCCAAACTAGACATGGGTGGTGAAGGGGTTTCGGGAAAATATTCGAGATTGTTTGGATACGTGAAACTCCCAAAAGGCTGTGTAGAAATAGTGTCTAGTGAAGGTGGGAAAGTCGGGTAGGACTGGTAGGAATTGGATGGTTGGACAGGAGTAGGGTCAACATGTAGATAAAAAGGTGAATAATCTTGTGGATCCCTAGAACTAGATGAGTGGAGAGAGGTGAAAGATCGGCTACGAGATTGAGCAATATGCTCAGCAATGGACATCGGTTTAGGAGTTACAGCAGGACTTGAAAAAGTGGTATCAACATATGAAGGTGATAAAGGTTGACTTGGTTGACACAAAGTGGGTTGCAAAGTCAAACTGTTTTTCCTAGACGCTTCTATTTGATCTTTCAAAGAAATTTTAGGCACGGAGGGATCTTCCTTAAATCGACTGAAACAATTGACGTACGAAGCAAAGTTAGGTTCGGGATACCAAAGTTTGGCAAGAGATTTATGATGTGGGATACCCATGATGTCAGAAGGAGAAGAGAAAGAAGGTAGGTATAAGTGGGGTGCAAGGATTTCTTAGCGACAAAATTTTGCAAGTTTTTATAAAAAAATTTCCTTTTTCCTTTTTCTCTTTATTTAGAACTGTTTGCAAAAAGATTTTCGAGAAAAGAGTTAAGACACACTTTCGATCAACCAAAAATGCACAATCAGGCCTAGATCTAGGGTCACCTAGGTCAGCTAGACAGCTCCTAACTGTTCCAAAGGGCTAGAAATAGGACCTCAAACCGCCTCTTCACCGCCAATTGCGGCCAGGTAAGTGCCAGGTGAGTGGGAGGCTCCCCGCTACAAGTAGCGGTCCTAATTAAGTAACCACTCGCCATAGACACACTTTCCTAGACACCGCAAAGTCAGGTTAGGATTAACGGCTGATGCCTATAACTAGTCCTCTGTCCTATTGAGCTCGAAGTCCTTAGGGCTGAGTCTAGTATTTTTTAATTAAAGATTGGTCAATGCAAATGCCTTATGTGATTTCTGGGCTCCTAGGAAAGGTGATGAAATCCCCACCCAATCTGAATTGGTCAAAAGCCCCTTAAAATCCGATTAAAGATATGCAAAACAGTAAATCACTTGCAATCAAAGATTTTTATTTTATGCGGCGCAAAGAATCCTACACAAGATTTGTTATTTTGGAAAGAGAAAGATTTTTAAAGCGCACAGAATCCTGCAGGAATTTTTCAGAAGATATATCAAGATTTACAGAGAAGAAACAGAGGAGCTTACAGAAGATTTTTCACGAGCTGTAGACACCAACAGGCCGCGTTTTCACGGTAAAAGGGGGCCTACCGCGGCGGTTCCGCGGTCAGACGTGCGGAACACGTGTTCAGATTTCGCTGACGTCACCAGATGGCGGCGCTTCCGCGGCGGGAGCAGGGTAATGCAGCGGAATCGCGGTGCGGTGGAGGTTGCAGAGCCTGAGAATTTCTCTGTTGTTCTATTTTTCAAATCTCCCTCTGTTATGATCTATTGTTTTCTGTTTCGCTTTCTGTAGATTTCCAGATCCGAATATGTGTGCAAATCCTACAAGATTCAAACAAGAATACGCTTCCAAAAATAACAGATGATATATTTTTATATTTTTTGTGATTTTTTAGATTTTTATGATTTTTTCAATTGTGATTAACCCGAAATTGCAAAATGGAAATAACACACCATCCCCGGCAACGGCGCCATTTGATTGATCTCAAAAACTATCTATTACCGCAATCAAGAACGGTGTAGCTTGGTAGCTAGCCGGTGAGTATAGGTCGGTCCACAGGGATGTTGTGAATTTCCTAGTCGCGCTTACGAGTTAATTCCGAAGGAAGTCGGATTGATTTATTAAATATAAAAACTAAATCTATCTAAAAACTAAATTAATCTAGATCTTAATCTTGCTAGGGCTAGGTTTAGGAATGGTTTGGAAATGTAAATAAATCTCAACGCTTTCTATACCTAAATGAAGATCTATGAGGAGTTGTGGTAATTATCAATAAAAGGGATTAGATCCATTCGGGAAGGTGTTCCTTCCTCTAGGTTCTTGTCCTTCCTTTAGAGATCCTTACCCTAACCTCCATGGAAAACGCGTGCAACCGGGCCTTTATACTACGGTATCACCGCTACCTCGAGGGATAAGGTGCCGTAGGGCACGGTGTGTGCGTGTATGCATGGAGTCCTATTGATTATATGTGATGGGTAAGAAAGGGATGAGAGATCTCATCTCTCAAAAGCCCTCCCCAAAGCTAACATCTAAAGCAAGTAATTAAAATCTAAACTAGAGCAATTAAATAAAACTACTTACAGATGGCTCTCTCCAAACATCAACACAGGGTTGTCAGATCTGAATTCATGAAATGAAAAGAGGCACCGATGCTCTCCAAAAGAATTCTAAAATTTATTAATGAAGGGAGGCATAGCCTTTACAATGATTTAGAGTTCCTATTTATAGAAGATAGGAAACCCTAGGTTACAATTGATCCGCACGTCTGCTTTTACAAAAATGCCCTCAAAGAAAAGACCTAGTCAAAGATCCGCGCCGCAACATATTTTAGCAAAATTTCTGCTTCTAACTCCCTAACCCCGCCGCGGAACTGGGCCGCAGCCAGGGATTGGCCGCAGTTCCGCGGCCAAACTGGAGGGTTGGTTCATGAAATTAAGTATGCTGGCTCTGGTCATGTTCTTCTTCCTATTTCTTCAGTACTTTTCTCAACTTGGCTTCTAGGTTTCTTCTAGATCTCCCAGTGAACAATTGTGGTGGACTTTAACCGTGGCTTCGCGATCTTGGACCTTGCATTGCCTTGTACTTTGTGAACTTTATCTTTTATGTAGGCTTAATCAAGAGTCTTCTGTTTGTTGGTCAAAGTCCACTTTTGCATCATCTTTTCATCGTTTTCACTGTTTTCTGTCCAAGAACCTGTAACCTGTACTATGTAGCAGACATGGGTCAAAAGCACCTGTTTATTTGTAAAAAGAATAAGAATGGAGAATATAATAATGCAATATTATGGTGTGAACAGCGGCGTCATAAGCAGCGATATACTCCGCTTCCATCATCGAGTCAGCAACGGTGTCCTGCTTGGAGCTCTTCCAACAGACCGCCCCTCCATTGAGGGTAAATACATAACCCGACATGGACTTGGAGTCATCCTTATCACTCTGGAAGCTGGAGTCAGCAAAGGCCTCGATCTGCAGGTCTTTTCCGCCATACACCAAGAAGATCTGCTTAGTCCTTCTCAGGTACTTGAGAATATTCTTCACTGCTATCCAGTGGTTCTCCCCTGGGTTTGACTAATACCGGCTTACCACGCCAAGTGCGTAAGCAACATCTGGTCTGGTACACAACATCGTATACAATATAGAGCCTACCACAGAAGCGTAGGGTATAATAGACATGCGGTCCCTTTCCAAATCAGTTTTGAGAGACATCTTTTTGGAGAGGGTGATTCCGTGACAAGCCGGTAGACTACCGCGCTTTGAATCTTCCATACTAAATATCTTTAGTATGGTGTCGTTGTACCTGGACTGTGAAAGTCCCAACATCCTCTTATCTATCACGATAGATCTGGATCTCCAGAATGTAGGAGGCGTCACCCAGGTCTTTCATAGAGAACCTCTGTGGCAAGAATCCTTTGGCTGATTGTAACATAGGAATGTCATTTCCTATCAAGAGAATGTCATCCACGTACAAGACGAGGAATACCAAAGTTCTCGCTATAATCTTACTATAGATGCATAGTTCATCTAGATTTTTGATAAAGTCGAATTCTTTGACCGTTTCATCAAAACAGATGTTCCAACTCTGCGATGCCTTATTTAATCCATAAATGGATTTAAGCAACTTGCACACTTTCCCGCTACTCCAACTCTGAATGAAACCCTCTGGCTGATCCATATAGACGCACTCTTCCAAATTACCATTTAGAAAAACGGTCTTTACATCCATCTGCCAAATCTCATAATCGTGGAAGACATCAATGGAAAGAAGGATCCGAATGGATTTGAGCATAGCCACTGGAGAAAAGGTTTCATCATAGTCCAAACCAGGTCTTTGATGAAAACCTTTTGCAACAAGTCTAGCCTTATAGGTTTCAATCTGTCCATCTACACCAATCTTCTTTTTGAAGATCCATTTGAAGCCTACAGGTTTTACCCCTTCTGGAGCAATGTCTAAATTCCATACTTTGTCGGTGTATATGGACTCCATCTCGGTCCATATTGCATCCAACCATTTTACCGAGTCGTTGCTCTGAATGGCTTATTGGAAGCTGGTTGGCTCATCATTGTCAATGATACAATCGTCTCTATCCCCATCTATGAGAAAACCATAGTATCTATCGGGCGGATGAGACTGCCTACTAGTCCTGCGGAGTGGCGCGGGGATGTCCTATTCTTTCGAAATCTCTGGTTCTACCATGCTATCAGTAATAGCTTGTGGTTCTGGAATTTCTTCCAGTTCTATTGCGCTCCCACTAGTTTCTTTTTCCAAAAAGTGGGCATGACGAGAAACAAAAACCTTTTGTTCTTCTGCGTGATAGAAAAGATACCCTCTGAAGTTCTTTGGGTATCCCACAAACTTACACAGTACTGAGCGTGCCTTGAGCTTGTCCGCATGCCGCTTTTTGACAAAAGCCGGACATCCCCATATCTTAGATACTGAAGATAGGGTTTCTTCCTACTCCATATCTGATATAGTGTGGTGGGCACAGTCTTGGTAGGAACCTTGTTCAAAAGATATACAGCTGATTCTAGTGCATAACCTAAGAAGGATCGCGGTAACTCAGCGTTACTTATCATGGAACGTACAACATCCAATAGGGTTCTGTTCCGCCTTTCCGATACACCGTTGTGTTGAGGGGTGTATGGAGGAGTAAACTGAGAGAGAATTTCATTCTCTTTTAAGTAACTCAGGAACTTGGCACTTAAGTATTCACCACCTCGATCAGATCTAAGTGTCTTGATACTTTTGCCGGTTTGTTTTTCTATTTCATTCTTAAATTCTCGGAATTTCTCGAAGGCCTCGGATTTATGTTTCATCAAAAGACATGTTCATACTTAGAGAAATCATCCGTAAAAGTAATGAAATAGGAATAACCACTTCTTACATGTGTAGACATTGGACCACACACTTCGCTTTGTATGAGTCCCAAGAGCTCACTCGCTCTCACTCCGTGTCCAGTGAACGGAGTCTTTGTCATCGTTCCTTTGAGACGTGATTGACAAGTTGCATAAGATTGATATTCGAACGAATCCAAATATCCCTCTTTATGTAACTTCATCAACCGTGTTTCATTGATGTGACTGATTAATCTGTTTTATGTGTGTAGTAACCGCAATCAATAACGGTGTCGCATGTAGCTAGACCGAGATGAGTACGGGTCGTCCTCAGGGATATGTGGAATCTTTAAATCTTACTTTAGACGTGTTGAAAAAGAGGAAGGATAGAGGAATAAATAATAGTGGAGAATGGTTTCTAGATCTACGTCAAAATACGGATGGAGAATACAGATCTAGTTTGAATACGGATATAGATTTTATAAGAAGAATGCTTGTAGGGTTCGTTCGGATTTAGTAGTCATGGATGACTAATAAAAATTACTCATTTTATCTATTGATAGATTTAATACTAGATAGATAGTGATGAATGAGGATTAGGGTTCTTGGAAGAAACTAGGGTTTCCCCACTATTGACCCTTGTCCTTTCATTGATCTCTATTCATGTCTAGCCCTTAACAAAACAATTGTTAATCTGATCTCAAATCGCGGTCGAGACTAGCAATAAATTGGTAGCGCGCTCGATAAGGATGTTAACATTTATTTTGCTAAAGTTTGTAAACTTCATAAGACTTAAAAGAAGTTAAAATATTTTCTCATCCATTGTTCTACCCTAATCCTACGAACCCTATCAAGCGGAGAATTACTCGCACATGATGGAGATAGAAGAACGAATAGAGATGAAATTCATAATGTAACTAAATAATTAAACTAAAGATCTACCTTTATTAATCAACTTCATAAGTACAAACTTCAACTTTAGATTACAAAAGGAAGAAGTTGCTCTCGATCTCTGCCTTATCGGATGTAGATGTTCCGTCGAATCTCACGTCGCTTTATCACGTCGAATCTTGGACCTGTCTTGGATCACTTGTTCGTTGAGGTGATTAGCTTGTGTAAAAGATTAATGATTTCTAAGTTTATCCCTCAGTCCTTTATATAGCCCCAAAACCAGAAACCATAGATCTCTAGAATTAGGGTTAGTTGTAGCAAATCCAACATGAAAATCATAACTCCTAATTCGGTAAATCGGCCGCAGATCCGCCGCATATTGCATGGTTTGGCCGCAGATCCGTGGTTTATTGGTGAGATCTTGGGTGCAAATTTCTGGGGGGTTTTCTTGTGACACATAGAGATTTAGTTGATATCTGGAACTTGAAAATATTTCCTGAGTCTCTGTCAGTATTGATTCTTCGATTTTCATTAATATTTCGGCAGATTTTTTATTTCCGACATCTCAACATCTCGATCTCCTGACCTTAGCCAAAACTTGCACCATATCTCAAAGAATAATGTTAGTAATATTTGGTATTTTTGAGATATTATCCTAACCAATTTGATATGATATTATATTTTAAGAATATTGATTAAGGATATTTGATATGATATGCATATTTAAATTATCAAAATATTATATAAATATTATATGCATATATTTTCCTTCATAATGTTAGTTATAATATATAAATATATGAAAATAGTATTTTTACAGATAAACCCTCATATGTGTCATATTTATAATAAACACCTTTAGATATTTAAGAAAAGTAAGGAAAATATCATATCAAAAGTACGATATTTTCGACTGAACAAATAGCCCCAAACTTAAGTTTGATCGTCCCGAGCAAACTTATTTATTCAAGAGAGAGAGAAAGAAAAAGAAAAACCTAAGTAGCACACTTTCGTAGGCAACACGATTGCACTGAGCACGTACAACAAGCCGTTAAACCTCTAGGTGTCCCTAGTAGAAGTGTTGTCTCCTGAGGGTTTTCAGCGGATTACACCCATAAAATCCTATAATAAAAGAAAGAGAGTGAAAGTTACATACAAAGATAAGAATTATAAAAGAAAGAACTTGAAAATAAGAGTTTCCAACTACACCAGTTTTTCGGTTGTCATGAACCCTATCTTAATGGTCGTGAAAAGATATTAGAAATCATATCATCCTTCAATAAAACATCGTCTTTAGTTTTCCTCCCTATCATTCCTCCAAACATTGATCATATACCCCTACGTGTGTGTAAAAGATATCCCTGCACTTAGAAAATTCAATTCAAGCTATCATACTCTTGTCCATCTTCCTTAGTAGTTTTTAGTTGGTGAATATTTTAGATGGAATTGCTCACACATTCTTCATGTGACCATTAATATTTCTTGAGATACTAACTAACCGATTACAAAATGTGCTTGCGTATTAAGGCGTAATTCCTCGTCTTGTAACACCTAAGGCTTAGCAGTGGCTCCCAAACCAGTTGGTCTAAGGCACTAGGTGATAAAAACACCCTCGCTATATTTTTTTATGCTGCCTTAAGCAATTACAAAAGCAGTGTTCATTTTCTTCACCACTTATATTTTATTTTATTTTCCTTCATAATAAGGCTTTTAGACAAGAGCATTTCAAAGTATCCTCTACTATCCCAAGTTTCAAGATGTGTATAAGTGCGTATAGTAGGGTATCAACGTTCAAATGTTTGGACTTAAGAATATGGACTATTTTTCAGACTTATTTTTATCCTCAGATTAGTAATTTCCTTTATCTTACTAACCCTTGGGACAACGGCTCATAACTACTTATTACTAGTTTTGTTTAAGAAAACATCTAATTTTCTTGCTTTTCTCAAACTATTCCTATCTTTCATATGTAAATTTTCACTTTCAAACTTTCATTATCAAATTTTTTTTTTGCTTATATATAGTATGATGCAAAATAAAGCGTAAATAAGCACAAACCTCCCCCAAACCTGTTTGCAGCAGTGTCCTCACTGATGTTATCTGTCAAGCTTAAAAAAAACTGTAAACTTGGGAGGAAAAGTAACGGGGACAAGAAATAATGAAAGTGAAATCCTCCTCCAAACTTATTTTTGGCTCACAATTTTGTAAAAATTTCTTTCAAGAGCCAAAATATATCCCTCCCCCCAAACTTGAGTAAAATCGTATTAAGCATTTAAAATTATAAGGGGGGTTAAAGTTATTGGTCTCTGCAAAGCTTTACAAAGACCAAAAGTCAACACCAACCATTCAAATATTTTATCGATGTAACGCACTGGTTGGTATAAGAACATGTCACATATCGACGTGAAGAAATGGGGAGGGGATAAGGGGTGGAATAAAACGTGTTTATGTCTCGGTTTATAGAGACGAAACAGTGATGGCGGATTACTGGCATTTTTGTTATTGATAAGAAGAAGGGGTAATGGTTCAACTTCTTCATGTTGAGGTTGATTCATCACAACACCCATGTTTTCTAAGAATATGAGTCCTTCAGCGAAAATTTCTTCAAACCTTTCATCGATATCCCGAATAATAATCTCATCGAAAAGAACGGGATGATACTCGGACTCCATAAAAGGTTCATATTCAGCGTTAGATGTTGACCCGGATAGCTCGATAGAAGTGTCCGTATGTGTATAACAAATAGCAGGGTCAAACAACAACGTACTAGCGGAGTCAAGATCAAAATCGTGAAGCTGTTCAAATTCGCTGCTATCGAAATTTATCGCTTCGACAGATAATACTTGAGCATAGGGTTCGGAGGGTTCACTTCCCAACTTGTAAATATTAAGCTCAATTGACATCTTCCCGAAGGATAGGGTCATAGAGCCGTTTCGATAATTGATTATTGCATTGGAAGTCGCAAGAAAATGTCGACCTAAAATCACCGGAATTTGGTTTCGTGGGTTCGCTACAGGCTGTGTATCTATAACGATAAAGTCCATAAAGAATATAAATTCCCCAACTTTGATTAACACATCCTCTAGCTCACCCCTAGGTTGGGTGATAGATCGATCGGCCATCTGAAGAGTGCAGTGCACTGGTTTTAACTCTCCGATCCCTAATTGCTCATACACAGAATACGGAAGCAAGTTAACACTAGCGCCTAAATCGAGTAGAGCACGATTGATATCTTTACCCCCAATAGAAATAGATATGGTAGAACTTCCGGGGTCCTTTCGTTTCTTGGATATTTGTTGGGTAAAAGCAGTGCTTACATTACTCGCTAAGAAAACTTTTTTAGGCACTTGAGTTTTTCTTTTCCTTGTGCACAAGTCCTTCAGAATTTTTGCATAATACGGAACTTGTTGAATAGCATCTAGGAGAGAAATGTTTATGTTAACTTGCTTAAAAATTTCCACAATCTTCTCCATTTGTGGACTTGGTCTGTTGCCCCTTAACCTGTTTGGATAAGGTGATTTATCAATAAGGGTTGGGTCCAACATTGGAGAGGATTGTGGGGATGGAATGGATCCCAGAATTGGAGTTGGGATTGTTTTAGGTTGACTCTAGGAAGTGGGATGAGTGTTCGAGCCTTGGGGAAAACAGAGAATAGGCTCGAAAGAAGGTGGTGGACTAGACGAAATAGGAGAAGAAGTAGAAGCCGGGGTATCATTAATATTATCAACATCATCAACGTGTTCACCCACTTGGTTATCCAGCACTCTTCCTGATCTCAACGTGGTAACAGCACTCACATTATAACTTTGTGAGTGGCCAAGATTAGGTATAGGTTGAGATGGAAGTTTCCCTTTTTCTCTCGCACTCATAGCAGCATTTATTTGTGCAAGTTGTGCCTCTATCGATTTTATACTTCCACCATAGGAGGTGGTGGTCTGTGTTAATGATTGGATAGAAGACTTTATTTCATCCGTCGATTGCATGGAATGTTTAATAAACATATCCACGCTTCGTTCAAGTGCAGATGAGTTTCGTTACCGGCCGTTTGAAAAGAATTATTATAAGGTGTAGAATTGTTGGCCGGATTTTGAAAAGGTTGCGAATGAAAGGGGTGCTGACTCTGTAGATGTGGTTGTTGTTGCTGTGGAGGAGGTCTTTGATAATTTCTTTGGAACTGGTTTTGATTTTGGTTTTAGTTTTGGTTCCAAGCAAAATTAGGATGATTCATCCATCCCTGATTATATGTGGAAGAATAAGGATCGTTTCGAGGTAGTTGCTGAAAAGTAGCATTAATTTGTTCTTGACCTTGAAACGGTGGATTCAAAGGACATTCTTCCATTAGATGTGATAGGTTGGAACAGCAACCACACACGGTTTTGGGGAGCGTAAATTGGTTTAGGGGGGCTGAAGAGACTTTGTTTTCTATAGCATCGAGTTTCTTTTGTATCGCGGCCATTTTGGCTTTCACTGCGATGGAAATATCGAGCTGATGGATACCTCCCCTAGACGATGCAGGTCTAACGCTTTCCCACTGTAGGGTTTGTTCAGTGAGATTTTCCAGAAATTGCCAAGCTTCACCATCATCTTTAGACAGGAAATGACATTGACACATGGTTTCAAGCATCTGTTTTGTTGTTAGATCAACACCCTCATATATAACGCGACAAAGGTCCCATCTATTGATTCCGTGATGAGGGCATTATAAAAGAAGATCCTTAAACCGTTCAAAGCATTTCCAAAATGGTTCATTGGGAAGTTGGGTAAACTGGTTAATCTAGCTTCGAACACGGGCGGTCTTATGATTGGGATAAAATTTCTTAAGGAATGCTACAACGAATTCATCCCATTTGGCAATAGAATGTGAGGCAGTGTTATAAAGCCATTTTTCTGCTAGATCACACAAAATAAAAGGGAGAAGACGTAAGCGCATAGCATCCACAGACAGTTGTGACGTACCTATCATTGTGCATACGTTTTCGAATTTGTTTATAAAAACATATGCGTCTTCGGATTCAAAACCGTAAAATTTGGGCAACAGTTTGATGAAGTGGGGTTTAATTTCAAAATTATCCCCATTGGCTGGTGGAATAGATAAACAGGTAGGAAGGGGTCCGCGCATAAGGTAACATCTTTCTTGGAGAGAGATGCGCGGTGGATTCTGAGCACCGATAGGTGGTGGCAGGATGGTAGTGGTAAAATCTGATGGAGAACTGTCCATCTCGGTCAATGTGGTGAGTGGAGGGAAAAAAGGAGATGAAGAAATACCGATTTCGGAGTCGATAGCAGAAACGCAGACAAGACGGGCACAAGAATCCCGTGTCCAGCCGAGCATGCACTAAGCGGGTTTAGCGCACGTGGCAGCGTGTGAGAACTTAAAAATTGCTTTGTTTTGAAAAGTGTCGGACGTGAGACAAACCACAAAAAAATGCATACACAACCCTAGAACTAAGGTTACCTAGGTCAAGTCTCTAGACCGCTCCTAGACTTCCAAAGGACAAGCCGCAGGATCAATCATCTACCACATCTTTATTACTCTTATGGCCAGGTAAGTGCCAGGAAAGTGGGAGATATCCGCTATACGAATCACCGAAAATAGCGGGCCTAATTAAGTAACCACTTGCCTTAGACACACTTGCCTAGACACCACAAAAGTAATGCGGATAAGCGATAGATTACCCACGACCTTCCTCTGTCCTTACTGAGTGCGACGATCCTTAAAGTCTTGGTCTAGATATTTTTTAATTAATGTAGGGTGATGCGGATACTCGTTTTGTGATTTGTGGGGATTAGGAAGGGTGATGAAATCCCCACCTAATCTGAATTTGGTCTTTGCCCCTTAATGTCCGTATTAAAATATGAAAAAACAAACCGCAAAACAGAACTCGCAAAAAGATTTTTGAGCGGCGATATTTTGCAAAGAATCCTGCAGAAAATATATTATTAGATTTTTCATAGGAGAGAGAAAGAGATAGAAAAGATACCAGAGAAAATTGAAGCCCTAACTCACAAACACTGTCGCGGTTCCGCCGCCAAAACGCACTTCTTACCGCGGTTCCACCGCGGAGTTGAGAGTTCTTTGAAAACTTTTTACTATGGTGGCCTCCCTTACTTTTCTGGGTCTTGATGAATGTCTTTGAATCCTTATCTCCTCGCTACAGTGACTCCAGATTCCCTCACAAAAATCGCACACTAATCGTTAAATATGCAAGATGCGGTTTGTTTTGTTTTATGATATAGATCGAATAAGAATTCAACACGAATGGTAAGAATAAAAAATTACGCACGTATCCCCGGCAATGGCGCCATTTGATTGATTCTGTTTTTTTAAGGTGTGTATTAACCGTAATCAATAACGGTGCCGCATGTAACTAGACCGAGATGAGTACGGGTCGTCCTCAGGGATATGTGGAATCTTTCAATCTTACTTTAGACGTGTTGAAAAAGAGGAAGGATAGAGGAATAAAGAATGGTGGAGAATGGTTTCTAGATCTACATCAAAATACGGATGGAGAATACAGATCTAGTTTGAATACGGATATAGATTTTATAAGAAGAATGCTTGTAGGGTTCGTTCGGATTTAGTAGTCATGGATGACTAATAAAGATTACTCCTTTTATCTATTGATAGATTTAATACTAGATAGATAGTGATGAATGAGGATTAGGGTTCTTGGAAGAAACTAGGGTTTCCCCACTATTGACCCTTGTCCTTTCATTGATCTCTATTCATGTCTAGCCCTTAACAAAACAATTGTTAATCTGATCTCAAATCGCGGTCGAGACTAGCAATAAATTGGTAGCGCGCCCGATAAGAATGTTAACATTTATTTTGCTAAAGTTTATGAACTTCATAATACTTAAAAGAATTTAAAACATTTTCTCATCAATTGTTCTACCCTAATCCTACGAACCCTATCAAGCGGAGAATTACTCACGCATGATGGAGATAGAAGAACGGATAAAGATGAAATTCATAATGTAACTAAATAATTAAACTAAACATCTATCTTTATTAATCAATTTCACAAGTACAAACTTCATGTTTAGATTACAAAAGGAAGAAGAAGTTGCTCTCGATCTCTGCCTTGTCGGATGTAGATATTCCGTCGAATCTCACGTCGCTTTATCACGTCGAATCTTGGACCTGTCTTGGATCACTTGTTCTTTGACGGTGATTAGCTTGTGTAAAAGATTGATGATTTCTAAGTTAAGCCCTCGGTCCTTTATATAGCCCTAAAACCAGAAACCATACATCCCCAGAATTAGGGTTAGTTGTAGCAAATCCAACATGAAAATCCTAACTCCTGATTCGGTGAATCGGCCGCGGATCCGCCGCATATTGCATGGTTTGGTCGCGGATCCGCAGTTTGTTGGTGAGATCTTGGGTGCAAATTTATGGGGCTTTATTCTTGTGACACATGGAGATTTAGTTGATGTCTGGAACTTGAAAATATTTTCTGAGTCTCTGTCAGTATTGATTCTTCGATTTTTTTTAATATTTCGGCAGATTTTTGATTTCCGATATCTCAACATCTCGATCTCCTGACCTGAACCAAAGCTTGCACCATATCTCAAAGAATAATGCTAGTAATATTTGGTATTTTTGAGATATTATCCTAACCAATTTGATATGATATTATATTTTAAGAATATTGATTAAGGATATTTGATATGATATGCATATTTAAATTATCAAAATATTATATAAATATTATATGCATATATTTTCCTTCATAATATTAGTTATAATATATACACATATGAAAATGGTATTTTTACAGATAAACCTCATATGTGTCATATTTATAATAAACACATTTAGATATTTAAGAAAAGTAAGGAAAATTTCATATCAAAAGTGCGATATTTTCGACTGAACAGTGACCCAGTCTACAATGCCATAAGAAAGCCTGATTTAATTTTGGAGACTTTCTTTTAAGTGTGTTCTGGACGTTGAAAACCTGAGCTTGATTTAATACGTATATACCATTATCTAGTGTACCCGACCCAATCAATGCTTGATTTAGGTGGATGTGGACCACATCGCTTACAAATGTAAAATCGTAACCTCCTTTAGAAAGTAAAGATACAGAAATGATATTATATGTCAAACTGGTTACACACAAACAGTTACGCAAAATCAAAATCTGCCCACTTGTCAATCCTAGGTGATATTCCCCTACGGATACAGCATCCATGCTCATTCCGTTAGCAACACTAAGAGTCATATCACCTGCCTTGATAACTCTACGATTTCTCAAAACCTGTAATGAATTACAGATATGAGATCCTGATTCGGTATCTAGTACCTTGGAAGTAGAGTTAATTGACAGACAGTTTTCAATCATAAACACACCCGAAGCCGAAGCCACAACATGCTTCGAATCCTGATTTCTGGCTTTCCAAGCCCTGCAGTATTTCTGTCAATGCCCTTTCCTGTGACAATAGGAACATCCCTCCTTCTCTATTGTTAGCCCCGAAATTTTTGCCCTTCCCTTTCCTTCTACCTTACTGACACCGCCTATCGTCTTGGTGAATGCCTTCTTCTTCTTTTTCTTGGCTTTCGCTTTGGATCTAGAAGAGAAAGATTCCTCAACAAGCAGAACGGGTGTCTCCCTGGTTTCCTTCAGGGCGTAAGTAGAAGGGAGGGACTGTAGAATCAAGTTAGTACATAACTCGTTCTCCAACATGGTCCCCAGGTCCGTGAGCTCTTTAATATAGATGATCATTGTAGGGACGTAGTCCCCTACAGATGACCCGACAGCCAACCTCGTGTTAGTTATATGTATGCCCTAGAGGCCATTACTGTACATGCGATATATATTGTAGTGGATACTTGGACATATATATAGAGGACTTTCTTGCTCGACATGATAGCATGCTATCTGGTTGCTCTTTATCTTAACATGTATACTTATTGTCTCTCTATAACATGTTGATAAATCCCTTAGAATGAGTACTTGACCATCAGGATTATAATGCAGATCATACTGGTGGGGACAGGGTAGTCGATAAGTACATCCTTCAAATGTACCTAGTCGTGGGAGTATCAAGACAGGGCATCGATACTCCAGAGTAGACTAGCGTATACGCTTCTTGACCCATGTGATGGGCGATGGATGATTTCATATCCATTGGTGTTTGACATCAGAGAAGGTATACGGGTGCTCAGTGGAAACTGGGTACACTGAACGGACTCGCCGAGAACTCCTAGATGATATTATACCTATCGTCGGATAGTAGTTCTCTGGTGATACTAGTACAGGTTAGTCTGTAGAGCCGAGATCGTCATAGAGTCTTGTGTGATTACCACTGTACTTTGATTTCTACCATACCACGGTCAAGAGATCGTGCAAAAAGGTTGTTTTTGGGTACAGTCCCGAGTCATATGGAGGCAATGAGCGATAGGAGGGGTTTCGTCTCTCCCGGTATTGAGAGTTAATGTTGCGCTATGCTAGATTGGCCATAATAGGAAATCCCTGGCCAGGGTTGCTGAGATTTACTGGTAAGTGTTACCAGTAGTTTCTCGAACCGTTATGGACCTTGTATCGGCATGACTTATCAGGCTATTGAAGTCTAACGTTATACCATCCCAGGCTGTGATATGCGACATATCAGACAAAGAGACCGAACTATATGGTAGTGTTACTGATTGGATTCGCAAGAGTATGAGCAGGCTTGCTCGTTGTTCTTCTGATCGCTCAATATCCAGGTGGTCGTTATATTTAGCAGACCGCTTGTGGCTTGTGGGTATTTGATATGATCATCACCTACTGCCGGCGTATTGACGAATCTTTAGAGTCCTACACAGAGGTTTCCTGGTTCATGCGAAACGGAGTAGGAGCACATATGTGATATGTCTGGGACCGAGATTAATGCGATATGAGATACCGCATTCTATTCTCGCGACTTGTGACATTGGTCGGTTATATGTGATATAGCCGGGTTATCGGATCAAGTGTTGATTCGATAAGTTGTTGCATTTGATATTAGTCGGTTATATACACTATAGCCGGATTATTAAATCAAATGTTGATTTAATAATTTAATGTAGAATTATATATTTGATATATTAAATTACATTAACTAATATTAGCTCACTTAAGCTTTTCTTTTTCTCACTCATGATACACTTTACATATATGTGATATATGTATTGTTTTCTTTGCACACAAAATATATATATATGATATATATTTATGTGTCATGCTAGGTTACACTTGCAACATGGATGCAAGAGACTTATAGCATGCTAGGGTTTATGTGAAGGGTTTTTATTTATTTAAAGATAAACAAATTAGTTGGAAAAGGATTAATGTTTCAAACTTGGATGAATCTTGTAGAACATTGACCAAGTCCACTTGTTTGTCTTTCTTAAGATATTTCTTAACACAACCATTAACCTTAGGCTATGTTTTATTCTCTAATGAGTTAGGCATGACACTAACTCACCCATGGTTGCAATTCTAATCTCACTCTCTCATTCATTTTCTTCATCATTTCTTCTTCCTCAAGAGAAAAGGCTTGCTAGTTTTTTCTAAGTGATGAAATCTTGTGAGAAAAATAAAACTAAAGTGGGCCCACTTCCTACTTCATCATCCTTTACTATTAGCCATTTAGTTTAGGGTGTTTTCTTCACTAATCTCACCATTAGTGAAGAGGTAGCATGAGCTAGTGTCTCCTCGACGTAGATCATTTTCGGCCTCGAAGACTTCGATACAAGCTTGTTCATATCTTCATGGGAGCCTTTCTAGAGTCCAGGAGTTCGTGATCGCAGCGAAGGGACTACTACATGGAGCTATTGAAGTGAAGGACTGGTCTACAAAGGTTGTATTCCTTGTTCACTTTAGTTGCAAAGTTGTTTGCATTCGTTTCGTCGGATTTTCTAGTAACGATTCTAGAGTTAGGGTTTACTAATACGGCAATTTTTAAAAATTGGCATGGAAGATACCTCCCGAAAACTTGTTGCCGTGATAGATAACCCTGCAGTGGTATCAGAGCCATGCTAGAAAATTAGACGATGTTTGCTAGAATTACGAAACCGAAACTACTCCGAAACACCCGATACGAAAACTTAGTTTCTGTCGAATTTAAAAAGTCTTCAAAAATTTTTTTAAACAACTGCAGAATGTTGTATGAGATATTACATAAACACCATGAAAATTTGAAGGGGTTTTGTGCAAATTTGGCCGGCCACATCATGCAAAAAACCAGCCTCCTTAGGTCATTTTTGGAGTTCAGGCTTCAAATTTTTAGGGTGTTCCAGTCTCTGGGTTTTAGGGTTTCAGGTGTTGTTTGTTTTTACTAAATTTTCATATGATGTTAACTTTCTGCAAAAGAAACTCAGAGTGTTTTATAATCGTAATTCTAACATGTATTCGGGTTATTTAGACGATATTAAAAAATTCGAACGGATATCAATAACCCAATTTTCCCCCCGCTGGAAATTTTTCAAGAGTTGGATTTTTTCCGAGTTTAAAATTTTCAGAAAATCTTACAAGCGATTCTGTGGACTCTCTAGAAGAACAAAACCTTAACTCGATTCTGTGACCATCAAAACCACCATCAAACCTTAAAGTTTATGGTAGTTCAGTGGTGCCACAGGTGAGGCATTGGTTGACCCTTCTACGGCTGGTTCATAGGAGTTGTGGCATGTTCTGGGTACTTTTTAAACTCCGCTCAAGTGTTGTGCTTGTTGGAAAATTTTGGGTGCTTTCTTATTCGATCGAAAAGTTTAACTTCGTTTAGTTATCTGTAATTGTGATACAATATTTGGAATCCATAAATAGTTATGAGATAACTAGTTTGAATTTTATAAATCTAGCAGTTTAGTCTCATTTGATCGGTTGCCACGGGATTTTGATGTGATCAAAAGTCCATCGCAATTACGTAATGTACGCGGATACTCATTGGGTAACTTTACTAGATAGCCAAGCCCCATAGCCACGACCAAGTGACTCTAGGAGAACCCTGTCGTTAAAAGCATCCGTTCGGGTGTTCGCGGCTGCGGTGTTCCTCCTTAGTGCACTTCGTCGACGACGCAGGGGAGTACGGCCGTCTACTAAAGTTTCCGACGAGCATTCGATCAGATTATCGGGAATCTAGTTGAATTACCCGACAAGTTATTGGAAAGTGTTTTCAATATCGAGACTAAAATGCGGGGTTTATGATTGTTAGGCATGCGATGTCTAAGGAATTCATTTGATTAGGCATGAAATCCAAAATATGTGATACATTGGGTTTATGATGTCTAAGGAGGTTGCAGATTCCAACTGTTGTAGTTTTTCACTTTCTTTTCTGAAACCATAAGTGTAATATATGGTGTATCGCCGATTTCGGTGCTATATGTCAATGACAACTGGGATACGCATATTTACTTACGTTGACGACATGTGATGTTATGTGTTGCTGTGATATGTTATATTGGATCGTCGTGTTTTGAATAGCCGGGATTTTTTATGTGAGATGAGTTTTTCATTTTCATTCATATAAAAGCTTGTATGTAATATTCTTTTATTAGGGCACTTCCGGGTTGAGAATTGTCACGACCCGAAATGGAATGTGACTGGCCTTTGAATCATATGAAGTCTATAGGACTCCATCTAATTCAAGTAAACCAAAATCCCATAAATCTAAACCATTTTTAAAGAAAGTCTTTTGTTAAAATAAGCCGAATATGCGTTTTTAAAACATCAAGTCTTTTCTGAAAATTTCGGAAGAGTTTCCTTTGTAAAAACTGACCCCAAACGGGTACAACAAGCATAATATGAATAAAGGCATCCCCAAGCGGGAGCTAGCTCTTCGTCAATTGACGGTCACAACCACGCAAGCAATATAATATACAATGCCACGGGCGAGGATCAAAACTAAAAGGAAAACTCAAAATCATCAAGAAAACCATAATAATACAAGCGCGACTCTACGATCGAAATAATAAACAACAGGTCTTCTAAGGCTATAAATAATATACAAGGCTGGTTGATGGAGTTTACTAGATACAACAATATAAATAAAATACAAGGGTGGTCACGATGCGAGTGAACCCACCTACTAAAGCAATCACCTGGAAATAAGCAATGTGCCAGCAAAACCGCAACGAAACCTTCACGGCAAAACCTGCAAGAAACTGTGGCACAACGGGGGTGAGTTGCCAACTCATTAGTAGAAAACCTCACAGAGCAGAAATCGTATGTATGACTCAATCCTAGGTCAATACGATCAGTAATATATATATATATATATATATATATATATATATATATATTCTCAATATGATAAGGTCTGAAGCATGAAAAGGTGGCAAGGGTAAACATCTATGCATAAGTGTAATACCAAGTGCTCGTGTCAGTGCCTCAGGTAGCAACATATCATAAATATGAGATATGAATGCATGAAAACAGAATACATATAAATGAGAAAATTGTCTTCATATCTCAGTGAGATTTATGTATATAAAATCGAGATATCATCAATGAAATCAACATAAAACAGTGTCTAGCATCGACACAAAAATATATATCTCGCTGTCTCAATATCTAGGGCTCCGGCTATCCGGACTGGCCCCTGGGCTCCGGCAATCCGGACTGGCCCGACTCCGATCGGTATGCTCTGGATATCCGTCGAGTCACAAAGCAATCACCGGTCGGTAGTACTCCCCTGCCGGGCTCAACGTCATCATCTGCGACCTTCTCGCCTCTGGGTACCGCACTGGGTCCACCATGCACCTACAGACGGTTCCTCCTCCTCCTCGAATCGGGTGTATCATATCGCTCAAGAGCCGAGAAAACTCATGGTGGACATATCTGAAATCATATCATGAGAAAACTGCAACTTTCATTTTAAAATGATAATCAGTTTATAAAATTCTTGCGGTTTCTCCAAATCCAGAAATCTCATGGAAATCAAAAATCCAAATCTCAATTATAAATAAACAATGAATTCCAAAATATTGGACTCCGGCAATCCGGACTGGCCCTAATAATAAAGCATGAACATGAACGTATAAATATGCATGACAATCACAGTAATAAATGCAATGTCTAAGCTATCAGCTAACAAGTGATATCAATGAATTAATATTCTCTACAGTGTACGTAGCATGGCAATTACCGATGATGATGTGTGTGAGCCAGCAAGCAGGTGTACGTGAAACATACGCATCATCGGTAATGGTGCTGGTATCCTGACAGCATGATTTCAATAATAGTATATGAAAACCCAATATAAGCATGCAATGCGATGCGAACAGCAAGAATATACGGGAGCTGAATAATAAACACAACAATACGGAAATAAACATTTATATAATCGGGTCATACAGTTTTCCATTTGAAATAACATGAATCGTGGTGTTTAGAAAATGGGACTACGGTGTTTTAAAGAAAAAGCACGTCCTTTGAAATATCCGTAGAATCTCTTGACCTGTTTTTAAAATATTTACAATTCGTTAGTTTTGAAATATATATGACCCGGGTCTAATCTAATATCTATAAGTAAACTACAGGTCTAAACTAACAGACTAATCGAAAAGGTAAGGAAACCGCCTAAATCTGAGTTGATATATATATATATATATATATATATATAATAGTCGGTGATCCCGCCTCAATAGTATCGCGTACGATACAATATATCATATGACATTCTCAAGTCAAGAGTGCGGATCTATCATCAATATATAGCTCGTACGGTAAATCCATCGTACGGCATCCTAATCTGGGTACGGGTCAATATCACATTTATCTCATTATTCATTTAGTATCCTTATCATCATATCATATAATCGGGGTATTGATTTAAGTCTAGTACATACTGATACCATCTACATACATAAATGCGTGTGTATGAAAACACATCGCCAAAAGACCCGCTATAATATCATGTCGTATCTCCAATACGAACCATGTCACATCACCGACCTCATGGCATCATGCCCAATCTCATCGACTCATCTCCAAATACCATGTACTATCCTCATCATCCATGTATATGTATACGTATATATATATATATATACATAGTCCCATACCTATGTGTAATTATATATATATATATATATATATATATATATATATATATATCCCTATATACGCACAAGTAATATACTGTATGCATGAGTGTGTGCGAGTGTGTGCAACAACTATTCTAGGGTTTCGCAATTTACACTAAACTATAGCATTAACTTCTAAATACGCTAACACTGACCCAAAGTCACCTTAAGCATTTCTAGCTACGTATATAAATCTATAATAACACATAATTATATAGCTATAACACTTGTACACTATATTGCGAAACTGCGGAGGTGCTATATGCCATCCACCCGACTTCCCCCGTAGATATATATCTACTCACCCTGCTCTTGCTTGCCGATGTCGATGCCGCCATCCTCTTCTTCATCGTCTCGAAATTCTCGTGGGGTACCTACATATCATAACACATCGCAAATGCGTATTAAAATCAAGTCGGAAACTAAAACGGCACACATTTCGCTCATAGGTCAAAACCTATAACCTCGCATGCAAAACACGATCAGTAACCCTAGTCGTTGACGTTCAAACGCCACACGACGGAAAAACAATATCAAATACCAAATCCAAATTCATTAAAAGCCGCAAAAAGAATTCAGAAACTTAGAAAACATGCTCCAGATTTTACCCTAAGTGAAATTAGCCAATTTTGCATATGTAAAGGGTCTATTTACTGGACAAAGGATCTATGAACCAAACACGAAGCACTCAGGTCAAGTCCTGGCCGCAATTTGCGGCCAGAATGCAATTATTTGCGGCCTGAAAGTTGAGGTGGGGTCCAGGGTTTCAATGGTAGTCTTCTGGTCACCTGCACACATCACTATACTTGCTAAATAATTTTCAGAGGCTCCGGGTGTTAGCAGATCTCCAAACTTCTGTTAGTTATATGTATGCCCTAGAGGCCATTACTGTACATATGATGTATATTGTAATGGATGCTTGGACATATATAGGGAGGACTTTCTTGCTCGACATGATAGTATGCTATCTGGTTGTACTTTATCTTAACATGTACTCTGATTGTCTCTATGTTACATATTGATAAAGCCCTTAGGAAATGTACTCGACTACTGGGACTATGATGAGATCATACTAGTGGGGCCACGGTAGTCGATGAGTACATCATATAACTGTTCTTAATCGAGGGTGTATCGAGAAAGGGCATCGATACACCAGAGTAGACTAGCGTATACGCATCTTGACCCATATGATGGGCGATGGATGATCCCATATCCATCGGTGTTTGACATCAAGGATGGTGTACGGGTGCTCAGTAGAGACTGGGTACACTGGACGGACTCGCCGAGAACTCCCAGTAGGTATTATACACCACGTCAGATGGCAGTTCTCTGGTGACACTGGTACAGGTTAGTCTGTAGACCCGAGATCGTCATAGAGTCTTGTGTGATTCCCACTGTGCTTTGATTTCCATCATACCACGTCCAAGAGGGTATGCAAAAAGGTGGCTTTTGGGTACAGTCCCGAATCACATGGAGGCAATGAGCGATAGGAGGGATTTTGTCTCTCCCGGTATAGGGAGTTGATGTTGCGCTGTGTTCGATTGGCTATAACCGGAAATCCCTGACCAGGGTTGCTGAGATTTACTGGTAAGTGTTATCAGTAGTTTCTCGAACTGTTATAGACCTCATATCGACACGACTTATCAAGCTACTGGGGTCTAACGTTTACCACCCCTAGGCGAGCTATGCGACATATTAGACGAAGAGATCGGACTGTACGGGAGTGTTACTGATTGGATTCGCAGGAGAATGTACAGGCTTGCTTGTTGATCTTCTGATCGCTCAATACCTGGATGGCTGTTACGTTTAGCTGACCGCTTGCAGCTTGTGGGTGTTTGATATGATCATCACCTACTGCCGGCGTATTGACGATTCTTTAGAGTCCTATACAGAGGTTTCTTGGCTCAGGCAAAACGGAGTAGGAGCACATATATGATATGTGCGGAACCGAGAACAATACGTGTATGTGATACCGTATTAGATTCTTGCGATATAAGATATCGGCCGGGTATATGAGATATAGCCGGGTCATCGGATCAAGTGTTGATTCGATTAACTGATACAGATAATATTAGTCGGTTATTTGTAAAATAGCCGGATTATCGGATCAAGTGTTGATTCGATAATTTAATGTATAATTATATATTTGATATATTAAATTACATTAACTGATATAAGCTCACTAAAAGATTCTTTTTCTCACTCGGGTAATACATTGATATATATACGATATATGTTAATTATATTATTTTATTTTGTTACAATAAATATTGTATGTGTGATATATAATATTGTAATATGTTAGGGTTATTAATGCAACATGTTTAGTGGAGATTAAACATGATTAGGGTTTGATTTGGGTTAATCTTTTCTAGAACCTTCTAGAAGGTTTTGTTTTGTTTTGTGCAAAGATATTTGTGTTGGGGTAAAAATTTACACCCCGGTTGACCGAGTCAAAGTCAAGGTCAACCCCAAGCCAGGAGGGCCCAAGCCCGGGTCGAGTCCGAAACGTGAAGCGGCCGACCCTCCCCATGCTAAAATATAAATCATGTCATAAATAATTTTTATGTAATTTTTTATGCATGAATGTAAACAAAATGGGCATAAAGCCAATATTTTGTAAGCCCATGGCTTATGTGTAAAAATGAAATGGCACATGAGCCATGGGATGGCAAAATGCCATTTTGTGAAGCCCAAGGGGCTATGTGTAAAGTGTATGGCCTATAAAGGCAAGGATAATGAAATATCTAACAACTTTTTCTCTCTCCAAAAAAAGGTTCCAGATCTGAGATCTATTCTTCTTCTTCAAGGTTCCAAAACCTTCTTCTTTCTCTTGAATTAAATCAAGAGTTTTACTCTTCCTTTTTCAAAACTAAATAGTTTTCCACCACAAAACCCATTAAGGGGAACTCAGATCTGCCATCAGATCTCAAAAAAGAGAGATTTGACATTTCACATCCCTTGATCTTCAAGATCCAGCAAACAACAGGAGGAAGAAGAAGAACCCCTTCCATTAACCCCAAAACACATCAGGAGTCCAACTCCTCTCTGATTTCTCTTTTGAGAAATATTTTTTTTTTCGAGGCTAAAAGCCTCTTATCCTCGCCGGCGCGCAGCGCTCATGCGCAAAGCGCCCACGTGCCGACACATGGCGCGCGCGCTTGCGCTCCAGCGCGCAGCGCAAGTGCGCAAAGCGCCCGCGTGCCGACACGTGGCGCGCGCGCGCTTGCGCATCTTCACGCTTGCGCAAGTGCGTAAAGCGCCCACGTGCCGACACGTGGCGCGCGCGCTTGCGCACCTGCGCGCAGCGCTCTTGCGCAAAGCGCCCCCGTGCCGACACGTGGCGCGCTTGCGCCTGAGCGCACAGCACCTAAGCGCACAGCGCTCAAGGCGCTGGCCCCACGCATCCCTTGGATGCCTTTTCCCCCTCTTTTTTTGTACATACATATACATACACATTTGTATACAAATGTACACATACACATACTCCGCCACATTCTCCCCCTCCAAAAAATTTTCGGGCCGGGGCGCTGCCCCGAACCCCGCAAGGGGGCTGCTAGCCCCCTTGACCCCCAACCCGCTATCCGGGTAGCGGGACCCCCGTAAAAACTCTGCGTGGCTCCCGATATATCCAAAACCCCCTTTTAAAACAACACACACGCACACTGCACATTGAGTTCGCATGACCAGTTTAACCCGTTAATCGGAGGTTCCCTCGCCCCAAAGGCGAGGGGTAATTAACGGTAGCTTAGTCCGCGGCTGCCGGAGATTCGGATCCCCACAATCATTAAACCACAGCCTACCCTAGGCAGGGGGAATCTGTAGTACGCCTGACAAGCGTGCGCGTATTCCCATCTCAATGGGGTGACGAAAAACACCCTACAATTAGTGTTGATATTTTGCATAGATATTTGTTTAACCCAACCAAACCTTTTAACCTTAGTTAAATCTCTACAAGGGTTACATATACCATGGTTGTATTTCTAACCTCACACTTGAGTTATTCATTATTCATCACAAATGGTTTTGGTTATTCTTCTTCTTCTTCCTTGAAGAAAAGCTTTCTAGCTTTTTCTTTGGTGATGATTATGAGTGAGATTAAGAAAACAAATGAGAGCTAAAATCCCACTTCATCATCCTAATCTATCCTAGCCATTTAGATTAGGGTGTTCACTTCATTTAGTGAGTGAGAGCTTGTGTTAAAGAAACTTCAAGGTAGATCATCTTAGTTATCGAAGATCGGAAGCAAGCTTGCATCTTTCTCTTCGTGGAGCCTCTCTAGAGTCCGGGTACTCGATGATCACAGCGAAGAGACCTCAACACGGAGTTTTAGAAGTGAAGGACCGGACTACAAAGGTTGTAATCCCAAACTCTTAGATGTTAAAGTGTTTAACATGCTTTGTTTCACCTAATCTCTAGTTTTAAAGATCTTGGTTAGGGTTGTTCGGCACGTCTAAATTTTAAATCGGGTATGGTTTATGCCTTATAGACCCTTGTGAGAGTGCCTAGTAACCCTGCAACTTCATCACAATTTCCACAATTTCCCGATATCGGGGATTTCTAAGTTTCTGTTTCGGGGTTTAGTCTATGGTTTCAGTCCATTATACCATCACTACAGGGGTTGTATAGCCTCTACTAACCTCAATTACACTTCACAATTCAAATCAAACCCTAACCTTTTCTAGGAATTTTCAAAGTTCACTAAACCGCATTAAAACACTTCTAAACTTGTATGGGTGCTAAAGTAAACTAAATACTACACTAATGGTGATGAAATTACCTCATTTGGAAACTCAAGAATTTTCTTGAGTTGCCCCAAGTACCCAAAATCCTTGTTTTCTTGGTCCAAAGTGTTTGTGAGAAGCTTGTGCATGTTTTTTGTGAAGTGGGGATGAACTTTTGGGTTGTTTTTGGTGGTGTTGTGAGGTGTTTTGTGGAGCAGGGAGATGAGGGCAGCTATGGAGGGAAATGGGAGAGGAATGATGAAGAGGATGAAGTGAGAAGGTAGAGCCATGGTCCAAGGTTGACCCCTCCCCTCTCTCTCTCTCACTCGCCCATGCCTAATTCTTTATGTTTTCTTTTCTTTTTCTTTTCTTTTGTTTTCTTTTCTCTTCTCTTTTCTCATTTAAAAACCAACCAAAAACAAAGAAAAGCCATGGAGGAAAATGTAACAAGTGTGAAAAATGACTTGGTGCATGTCATATGTACAAAACTAGCTTAATGCACGATTAGCGATATTTAATCGCAATTAGCATTAAAAAGAAATATAATTAATTATATAACAATCTATAAATGCTCAAATCTTATAAAACCCCTCTTTTCAATAATTCCTATAATTTTCCAAATATTTTCCAATTTATCGGTATTTAATTATACCGCATTATCAAAATATTCGTAATATTTATTATTTAATTTTATAAATTCCCAAAAATAATATTTTATTTTTCTGAAATGTTACAAGGATGATGTCACCATTGATGTATATTATTTACTTTTCCGCATTATGATAGACCCAAGGCGGGGAGCCCAATTAACCGGGTTCTAGGGTCCAGTGGAAGACCATCTCGAGGAGTCGAGACCGGGTCTCCTAACTCTAGAATTGGTAGGATTGCTTGCCGCTCTCGTAAGGGTCTAGGGATGTGGGTTTGGCTATTCATCGCGACCGTGGAATCCGTGTTTTATACTGGCTTAATTTAAAACACGGAAATCCTAGTATATCCAATATTTCATATGTTATCCTTTGCTGCTCTGTGATGTGATCACTGTGATATGTTCAGACGAATGCCTATATTATATATGTGAGATATAATTAATATTACTGCTTTCGTTTCATATGTGATGCTTGGGAAGCATATATTGATAGGATTTCATTAATGAGATTAATGAAATAAAAAGAAAAAGAAACCTAAAGATGTTGTAGAAACTAGTTTAAAAACCGGTAGCTCTAGTTCTTGCTTTGCATAGCGGTATTCCTTATAGAATATCCAGCACCTTATTCGATAAGGAAAGAGCCGAGATCCCTTCACCGGGAGTGACCTCTTTAGCGAAACTTGCAGATGCTACAAACACGGTTTGTTTTTTGATTGATTTTATAGATTTTGCTTTGCATAGTGGTATTTGTGAAATATCCTGCACCTTATTCGATAAGGAAAGAGCCGAGATCTCTTCACCGGGAGTGACCTCTTTAGCGAAACTAGTAAAAGCCTAAAAAACACTCCTTTTCAAAATCACTCTATTCTACAACGATATCAAGTTCATTACGCAAAGGGTTTTCTTAAAAATCTGTCGTGGCCTTTCGTCATTTCAGATAAGTAGTATTTAGTATTCGTGTTGCGTTTGTTGACCTTGTCAAAGCATAGTGTGCGGTAGCTGATTAGTGCTTATCTATTAGCATATGATGCGATTGGATTAGGGTAGTCGTGCGGCCTTGTTGACCTTGTCAAAGGCCGTGCGGGTGGGTTTATTTCAATCGAGAAATGACGGGTTGAACTTGACATGTGGTCTATGGTTTCTTGACCTTGTCAAGGTCATAGATCGCTTGGGGCAAAATATTATCGGGAATTTCAAGTGTTAAAATTTGCAATGAAATTGCATACCTTGTATGAGATAGTTGGATCCCGATACCCACTGCGAGTAAAATTTACTCCTGGGAGAGTTTTACACATTACAATTAGCCGATCAAGTAGGTGTCTAGAAATGTGTTAACGGGGTTACACCCGTGGGAAAACGAGGTTTATTTTAATTAGGTCCGTGCGAAAGCATGGGGAACCTCCCTCAAAGTACCGACACTGGCCTGGCTGAAAATTGGCGAACTTGTAAGGTGTAATTAATCCCAGCTAGTCTTACCTTTTAAAGTTTGAAGGAAGATTTGACTAAAATAGTGGGATCCATCCTAACTAGATAAACTAATAACCAATCTAATCCTGCAAGAGCGCATGCAGAGTGTTTTCTTCTCTTTCTCTCTCCTGGTAGCGACTATGTCACGCCTTAATCAAGATAATAATATGGATGCATTGACCGAAGCTGCTTATTATACTGAGCTAGGGAACGTTGGTTCCGCTCTATCTTATAACTGTTATAAGTCCGAGCAGGAAATAGGGGAATATCCGGATTCCCAAGCCACCCAATCGAAGAAAGTACATGTTGATGTATCTTCTTCGGGTGTGTTCGTTACCGAAAACTGGGATTAGGTGATATGTCTCTAAGTGTAGAGAATGGTGCAAGTGTTGCAGCCAAGTCAGTTGGCAGATATCACCTTGTATTAATATATTGATTCTGAACGAATGTTATTACATACCGAACCTGATATACAACATTACATCGGTTTCTTTAATGAGTTAAAGAAGGATATAATTCTGTATAGAAGGATAATGTTGTGAACATTTTCCTTAATCAAGAGTTGATTCAATCAGGCACGTTATATAATAGCATATACGTTCTAAATCAAACCATAGTTCAAAGTATCTAGAACACACACAAGAGGACTAGTTCAGAAATGAACGAATCCTTCTTGAGGCATTGTAGACTAGGTCATATCAATGCGACACGACCAGCTAAGTTATATAAGGATGAATATGAGAATTTGTTCGAATTTTCATCTTATAATACTTGCCAATCCTGTCACAAAGATAAGATGATCATAGCTCCGTTTACTGGAAACAAAGAAAGAGTTAGTAAACTCTTGGGATTGATACATGATGATGTATGTAGGTCCCCTGTCTACACATTCCAGGATTGATTCTTTATACTTCATTACATTCACTGATCATCTCAAGATTCGGACATATGTTCCTATTGAAACACAAGTCTGAAACTTTTGAGAAATTCAAGGAATATAAACTTGAAGTTAAAGAATCAGATGGGTAGAAGTATTGGGTCCTTCGATGTGATCGAGGAGGAGAATACTTGCGCATAGAGTTCCTGGAGTTTCTAAAAAGAGAATAGGATTCTCTCTCAGCTTACTCCTTCGTATACACTACAGCACAACGGTGTATCGGGGTGGAGGTATCGCATCCTATGAAATATAGCGCGCTCTATGATGGGTATTGCTGAGTTGCCTATTTCCTTTTGGTGTTATGCACTTGAGAAGCTGGATACCTATTGAATGGGGTTCCATCCAAATCAGTGCCTACTACTCCATATGAGATATGGTATAGGAAGAGACCATGTCTTAAACGAGTTAAGATATGGGGTTGTCCGGCCTATATTGAAAAGCAAAATCCGGACGAGCTCAAGGCAAGATAAGTTCTGTATAAGTTTGTTAGGATATCCTAAATATTTGTGAAGGAATATTTTCTACCACTCTGAGGAGCAAAAGGTGTTTTGTTTCTCAGCATGCCACTTTTTTTAGAAAAAGGAATTTCTTGTGAAGAAATTAGTAGACATGAGGTAGAACTGGAAGGAGTTCCAGCTAAACAAACTAACAGCTGATGATTTGGTAAAACCAAAGGATTCAATAGTCTCTAACGAACCTCAGCCTCTCCGCGAATCTGGTAGGGTTCCTCATCCACTTAAGAGATACTACGGTTTTCTCGGTGACAGTAGGAGCGTGGATTGCATTATGATAGATGATGGCCCAACTAAGTTCAGGCAGGACATCACGAGTGGGGACTCTGTGAAAAGGCTGGATGCTATGTGATCAAAGATGGAATTCATGTACACTAACAAAATATGACTTTGCATATTGCACCTGAAGGGGTAAAACCCATTAGGAGCAAATGGATCTTGAGAAGATTATTGCTGTAAATGGAAAAATTGAGACTTTCAAAGCTATGCTTAAGTCCATCATGATCAATGCAAGCATCGCGGAGATGGAACATCTGTTTTGATGTGGCAGTCAAAGAGTTTGACTTCATCAAAATGATAGATGAACCTTATATATACAAGAAGGTTGTAGAGAGTGAGCTTATCTTACACGTATTGTACGTAGATAACATACTCTTGATAGGAAATGGTTTCATATGCTACACTCGGTCAAGCTCCTCTTATCACGAGAATTCTCAATAGAAGATTTAGATGATACCTACTACATCTTATGGTTTATGATCTATGGTGATAGATCTAAATGGATGTTGGGAGTGTCCCAAATCCAGGTACATTAACACCATACTAAAGGGGTTTAGCATGGAGGATTCTATGCTTGGTGGTTCGCCCACTTACTCATGGATCACTCTCTCCAAAAAGATGTCTTCCAAGACTGATTTGGAGAGAGCTCGTGTGCAAGGGATACCATATGCTTCGGCATTAGGCTCTATAAAAGTATGCGATGTTATGTACCAAGTCAGATGTAGCTGACTCATTAGGTGTAGTGATAAGGAATCAATCGGATCTTGAGAGAATCACTGGAAAGCTGTGGAGGACATTCTTAAATACTTGAGAAGCACTAAAAGAAAGTTCTTGGTTCCAACTTCCAGAGTGATAAGTTTGACTGAAAGTCAGTCACGGGCATTGTCTTTACCCTCAGTGCAGGGACGGTATGTTGGAAGAATTCCAAGCTAGATACCATGACATATTAGATGATAAAGGCTGAATACATTGCTACCAATGATGCTGCCAAAGTGGCTGTCTGGGCATTACTTGTTCATAAGATGAACAAGGTTCCTACCATTGAGTGTCCAATAACTGTTATTGCGAAAACAATGGAGTTGTGGCTTTGGCCTAGGAACACAGATCCCATCAGGGTTCCAGACATATTCTGAGGCAAGTATCACCTGATCAGGGAGATGGTTGATCTCTAAGGGATCGAGGTAAGGAGAGTAGACACGAAGGATAACACAGAGGATCCACTCACAAAGGTCTTACCCCCAGAAAGACTTCTATGGGATGGTTGAGTATGAGATACTACAACCACTGTTGTATTGTTGGGTATTGGATACTACAACAGATGGCCTTAGTGCAAGTGGAAGATTGTTAGTTATATGTATGCCCTAGAGGCCATTACTGTACATGTGATGTATATTGTAGTAGATGCTTGGACATATATAAGGAGGACTTTCTTGCTCGACATAATAATATGCTATCTGGTTGCTCTTTATCTTAATATGTACACTTATTGTCTCTCTATTACATATTGATAAAGCCCTTAGGATGAGTACTTGACTACCAGGATTATGATGCAGATCATACTGGTGGGGACAGGGTAGTCGATAAGTACATCCTTCAAATTATCCTAGTCGTGGGAGTATCGAGACAGGGCATCAATACTCCAGAGTAGACTAGCGTATAAGCTTCTCGACCCATGTGATGGGCGATGGATGATCTCATATCTATTGGTGTTTGACATCAGAGAAGGTATACGGGTGCTCAGTAGAGACTGGGTACACTCAACGGACTTGCCGAGAACTCCTAAATAGTATTATACCTATCGTCGGATAGCAGTTCTCTGGTGACACTGGTACAGGTTAGTCTGTAGACCCGAGATCGTCATAGAGTCTTGTGTGATTCCCACTGTGGTTTGATTTCCACCATACCATGGTCAAGAGATCGTGCAAAAAGGTGGGTTTTGGGTACAATCCCGATTCACATGGAGGCAAGGAGCGATAGGAGGGGTTTCGTCTATCCTGGTATTGGAAGTTGATGTTGCGCTATGCTCGATTGGCCATAACAGGAAATCCCTGGTCAGGGTTGCTGAGATTTACTGGTAAGTGTTACCAGTAGTTTCTCGAACCGTTATGGACCTTGTATCGGCATGACTTATCAGGCTATTGGGGTCTGACGTTATACCACCCCCAGGCTGTGATATGCGACATATCAAACGAAGAGACCGGACTGTACGGTAGTGTTACTGATTAGATTCGCAGGAGTATGAGCAGGCTTGCTCGTTGTTCTTCTGATCGCTCAATACTCGGGTGGCCGTTACGTTTAGCAGACCGCTTGCGGCTTGTGGGTGTTTGATATGATCATCACCTACTGCCGGCATATTGATGAGTCTTTAGAGTCCTACACAAAGGTTTCCTGGTTCATTCCAAACGGAGTAGGAGCACATATGTGATATGTGCGGAACTGAGATTAATGCGATATGAGATACCGCATTCTATTCTCGCGACTTGTGACATTGGTCGGTTATATATGATATAGCCGGGTTATCGGATCAAGTGTTGATTCGATAAGTTGTTGCATTTGACATTAGTCGGTTATACACACTATAGCCGGATTATTAAATCAAGTGTTGATTTAATAATTTAATGTAGAATTATATATTTGATATATTAAATTACATTAACTAATATTAGCTCACTTAAGCTTTTCTTTTTCTCACTCATGATACACTTTACATATATGTGATATATGTATTGTTTTCTTTGCACACAAAATATATATGTGATATATATTTATGTGTCATGCTAGGTTACACTTGCAACATGGATGTAAGAGACTTATACCATGCTAGGGTTTATGTGAAGGGTTTTTATTTATTTAAAGATAAACAAATTAGTTGGAAAAGGATTAATGTTTCAAGCTTGGATGAAGCTTGTAGAACATTGACCAAGTCCACTTGTTTGTCTTACTTAAGATATTTCTTAACCCAACCATTAACCTTAGGCTATGGTTTATTCTCTACATGAGTTAGGCATGACACTAACTCACCCATGGTTGCAATTTTAACCTCACTCTCTCATTCATTTTCTTCATCACTTCTTCTTCCTCCTTAAGAGAAAAGGCTTGTTAGTTTTTTCTAAGTGATGAAATCTTGTGAGAAAAATAAAACTAAAGTGAGCCCACTTCCTACTTCATCATCATCTACTATTAGCCATTTAGTTTAGGGTGTTTTCTTCACTAATCTCACCATTAGTGAAGAGATAGCATGAGCTAGTGTCTCCTCGACGTAGATCATCTTCGGCCTTGAAGACTTCGATGCAAGCTTGTTCATATCTTCATGGGAGCCTTTCTAGAGTCCGGGAGTTCATGATCGCAGCGAAGGGACTACTACATGGAGCTATTGAAGTGAAGGACCGGTCTACAAAGGTTGTATTCCTTGTTCACTTTAGTTGCAAAGTTGTTTGCATTCGTTTCGTCGGATTTTCTAGTAACGATTCTAGGGTTAGGGTTTACTAATACGACAATTTTAAAAAATTGGCATGGAAGATGCCTCCCGAAAACTTGCTGCCGTGATAGATAACCCTGCACCTCGCTTGAAGCAATTCCTTCGAGGTCTCATATCTTGCGATACGAGATTTCTCTCTATATAAAACTTTTTTATGGAGGAAGATAGAAGCTAAGTCCATTTTCTCGTGCTGCCTCTGGTGTTCACTATCCATTGAGGCCAACACGAGACACTTGGCATTCGCACTGTCTTTTTCCCTTATCTTATGGACATCAACATCCACGACGGTGGAAACTAGACCTGGAATGACGGGGGCTTTAGTAGTAAGGAGGTGGCCCGGCTTGTCATAGGTAATGTACATCTGGACAAACCTTTACTAATCAATATAGTTTGGCTCATTCAATTTATTATCTAGCTGTAAGTTAAGTCCGGTCATCTGGTCACTACAATTAAGAGAGAGGGGGGGAAATACTCAGCATGATGCTCTTGCAAGTTTAGATTGTTTATTAGTTTATCTAAACAGGATGGCTCCTACTGTATCTCGAATCCTTCCTCAAACCATAAAAAAAGAATTAGTCAGGATTAATCTCACTCTTACAATACTTGCTTAACTTTTCGGCCAGGCTGGTGTTGGTACTTCGAGGGAGGTTTTACAACACTTTCGCGAAGTTCCTTAATTACATAAGCTCTTTTCCCTGGAGGCGTAGTCCCGCTAACACCGTTCTAGACACCTACTTGGTTTATAGTATTGATTGTTTAGCGAAAAAATTTTCCGAGGAGTAGCGAATACTCACAGTAGGATCGGGATCCAACTATCATCGTGTGACAACTTTGAAAGAATCCTACCAAAATCATCACACTCCAAATGGTATGCAATACTAGCAAGTTTCAGTTTCTTTAGAAACTCCCGATGTGGATTTTTGCCCCAAGCTCTTATGACCTTGACGAAGGCCAACATATCATAAGTCGCAAGTCAAGTTCTACCATTCATTGTCCAGGTTAATTTGAACCCACCCGTACATACTCTTGACGAAGGCCAAAATAGTAGTACGACTGTCCCAAACCAACGCATCTACATATGCTACAGATGAATATTCAGCAGCTACCAATCACTATGCCTTGGCGAAGGTCAAAATACATAGCTTGAATACTACTGAATCCCCAACTGAAATGACGGAGGGCTACGAATGGTTTGGCGAAACCGTGAACGTAATGAACTTGATATAATCGCAGGAACCATGACAGCTTTTAAAGGAGTGGTTTAAGCTCCGCATTTAAAAGTTTGCTTTTTGAAAAAACCGGATGGTTTTTGAAATTGTTCCAACGATTCAGTTTTGGTTTGTTTGCTTTGCATTAAACATATAATGTGGTCCCATCATTTATATCTACCATTGCAGAAAGAAACAAAAATACCACGTACCTTTATACCATCCGCAAGTCTCTGGGCCCCGTCTAACACCGTTAGGTTACTTAACTAACTCCAGAGCGGGGGCTAGACTAGCGCGGGTGCAAAACATAAGCAACATATATTATATAACATATATAATATATCCATTCGTCTCACGCAATAATAGGCATTCCAGATCACAGATGAACATATTAGATATACTAGGAATTCTGCGTTCCGTTTAAGCCCATAATGAAAAAAGGAATCCATGGTCGTGATAAATAGCCAAACCCTACCCTAGACCTCTACGGGTGCGGCAAACTACCCTCCAAATTCCTGAAGTGAAGCAGCCTCCCTCAGTAAAATGAGTAGGCCACTCGGCACTTCAAGAACCCGGTAGTTTGTGCACCCCATCTTGGGTCTATCCTAAGAGCAAAAAAAAGTAAAAGAAATAATACAACGGCGGCTACAACCTCAACCCGGATGTGCCCCGCAAAATAATATTACATCACTTTACAAATTTATATCGAATGAAAGAAAGAAAACTCTCTTCTCACATCCCCCGGCTATTCATCCACGACAATCCAATATTCCATATCCACAAACCAACATTACAGATATGTGCAACCCCCAACTAACCGACATCAAGCAATTAGCGGAAGTTTACGAACACATATATCCAAACACAGAAAACCCGATAGCCAAGAACTTTAGAATTTCGATCGAAACATATTTTCCGTGTCTACCCCGAGTGCAAACCAGCACACAAACAATACTGGGTAGAAACCAAATATACCGAAAAACAGAACACCAAAAATAAGAGGCACAGAAGAAATACGAGTTGAATCAGCCTCGACTCGGCCGCAGAACAGCGGCGAAACACACTGTTTCGCCGCACTTCCGCGGTCGTCTTGGCGATTCAGTGACTCATTTTTCTTGAGTGATCTTAGAATACCCTGCTTGCAATTTTCATTCCTCTGAAATGTTTTTTCTGACAGTTTTAAAAATCGACAGAAAGCAAGGGTTTCAGTGTTCTGTTTTCGTGTTTTTCCGACGATCGAAGTTCTAACTACTTGCTAATTAGATAGTGAAAGTTAGTTTGTGATGAATAATGAAGCATACCAATAATGCATAAGATAAATATCTCACCAAAATATCAAGCATGCTTCATGAGTCACCTATTGAGTCACCCCATTTAATGAAATCCCCCACCTTATTTCCTCCACCTCATTTATCTTTTAATCAAAATATTAAATACAAAATGAGGTGTCTTCTTCTAGAAGCAATCTTGAGTAAATTATAAGAATGCCCCTCATCCGTATATACATACCCGTATCCGTATTCCGAAAAATATAAATACAAAGAGACGAAAACAATCCATCAATATAATACTGGGATCCGGCTTAAACCAAAATCCGCTAGTATTATCCGCCCGAACATCATACGTGCACAAGCACACATATTTGATCGAAGCCCTCCCGTAAAACCATACGGCCTCTACATCTTTTTCCCGATGCAGAGAAACCCTCTATGTGGGACTCTAAACTCGACACTACGATGGCAGTGGGTCTAACCACAAGCACGTCAGCGGTACTAGCCGGACATAACGGCTATTCAGGTATCTGTTGATAAGAAGGCCAATGAGCAAACTCATCCGAACTCCTACTAAGCCTATCTGTGACAATCTCCGTACAGTCCGGTCTGTTCGTCTAAGAGTATCGCATATTGGGTCTAGAGGGCGGTAATCGTCAGGCCCCTAATAGCGCAATAAGTCGTGCCAGAGTGTAGCCCAAAACACCCTGAGAAACTACTGGAGTACCTACCAGTAAATCTCGCTTGTCCTGGACAGGGACTTTATGTAATGGCTTTCCGAACACAGCGCGATATCAACCCCCAATACCGGGAGAGACGAATCCTATCTAATTGCCACTGCCTCAAAGTGCTTCGGGACTGCACCCAACTACTACCTATTTGCATGACTCTTTTGAGCCGTGGTAGGGTAGTAATCTAAGAACAGTGGGAACACACTCGAGGTGAAATAGCAGTGTCAAGTCGACGGACTAAGCTGTACTCATGTCATCTGGGAACTGCTATCCGACGATAGGTATAATACCTACCAGCAGCTCCCTACGAGTCATGTCCAGTGTACTCATAACCCAATGAGCACCTGCATATTATCTCCAGTACGGCGTACTAATGGATGTGGGACAGACCATCTCCCCAGCTGGGATAAGAAGCGTATACATTAGTCTACTCTGGAGTATCGACGCCCCGTCTCGATAATCCTACGACTAGGGACCTGTATAAGGATGTGCTTATAGACTACACAACTCCCACTAGTGTGACTGCCATCACAACGCTGGTAATCAAGTAAAGATCCTAAGGGCTCTACCAATATGTATAAGCGATATGTTTAAAGAAACACATGTACATATTGAGGTAGAAACAAACCAGGTAGCATACTACCATTTTGGGCAGGACTGTTACTATATCTGTGTATATCCCAAGCTTCCAATATGTAATATACAAACCAGTATGATACAATAATGGTCTCTAGGGCATATATCACTAACACCGGCCACCCCTTAAAACGTACTGATATTTCATGTTTTCTATGTGATTGTAATCGAAAACTAGTTTCTAATTAATTCTGACTCTTGGGTATATAGATACCGGATTAAAATCCCACATCTGTAAGTTGTTACAGATGCTGAGCAGGATTAGATTATTGGAAAGGTAATTTGATCATCAATATCGGTTATCGGAGCAATTGTTGCTATTGGGAAAATCACCTGGCTTTGCCTTTTGGCAAACTTTTGGTTTTGAATATCTGTTATTATACACCAACTTTTAAAAACTGATATATCCGTCTCTTTATTTGATAAAGTGGGATATAAATTTTCAAAAATTATGTTATGAACATTTGCCTTTATCATTTGATGATTGGATAAGGTGCATTGAAAAACAGGATGTACATTTTTAACTAAAATGCGGTTTTTAAATTATAACACACAAAGTATGAGTTAGTGAACTCAAAGAACTTATACATAATGATGTATGTTGTCCAATGTCCGCACGGACAAGGGATTGGTACTCATACCTCGTTCTGTTATACTATGATTTTTCTGGTTTTAGGCACACATTCTTATTGAAATGCAAAGTCTAAATATTTTGAGAAGTTCATAAGATAAAGGAATAAAATAAAGAACCTAACGTTGGAAGTATCAAGATTCTTCGAAGTGTTTGAAGATGTGGATACTTATGCTAAGTATTCCGTAGTAATAAAATCGAGAATTTGATTCTCTCTCAGAGTACTCATCCGTGGGTGTGCTCATTGATGAGTAATGATGAATCGTCTTTTTCAATAATGGGATGCACTAGAAATAGATACATATCAATTGATACCGGTTCCACCTAAATCAGTGCCTTAAATTTTATATGTGAAATAGAATAGATTATCATCTTAATATTGTTAAGATGTTGAGCTGTCTGGCTTATGCTTAAAACCAGAATCCGGATAAATTTAAGGCACGTTTCAGTAATGGCGATTTGTGGGTTATCCCAGGCATAGACGAGGGTTTAACTTTCTACCATTTTCCGGATCAATAGTTGTTTTGTACTCGACACGCCCCTTTTTAGAAAAGGAATTTCTTGCAAAAAAAATTAGTAGGAGTATGGTAGAATTGGAAGTGATTCTAGAATCAAAAACGGTTACTGAAGATTTAAGTAGAACCTGGAGATTTAATTGACCCTGACAAAACTTAGCCTATTTGGTAGGTGGTCTCAGCTACCTAAGAGGTACTACGGCTTTCTCGTTAACGATGACAAGAAATCTTACATCATATGATGATGACCCTATTAGTTATAAGCATGCCATGAGAAGTGGTGACTTTCGACTGATAGCTGGATTCATAGATATCCGAGTTGAACTCTATGCACTACAACAAAGTGTGGACTTTGTTGGGTATCCTGAAGGGGTAAAACCAATAAGGGGCAAGTAGATCTTGCGAGATCAGTGCAAATGGAAAGGTACTGGCCTAATAAGGCTAGACCTGTAGTAAAAAGCTTTCATCAAATACCCGTTTTGGATTGTGATGAAACTATTACTTCAGTGTCTGCGCTGAAGTCCATACGGATATAACTTGTCATTGTTTTCTTTCATAACTATGATATCTGATATGTGGATGACTATAACGTATTTCTAAATTGGATTTAGAAGTGTACGTTTATATGACTCTGCTAGAGAGCTATCGTGGTCAATGGGAGCAGTGGTAAGTGTGCAAGTTTCTTAAGTCTATTTTTAGACTAAAACAGGCATAGCAGAAATGGATCATCTGTTTTGATGTCATGTCAAAGTGTTTGACTTCATCAAAATGAGAGATGAACCTAGTATTTGTAAGAAGGTAGTAAGGGTGTTGTCAGATTCCTCATATGGTATGTTGATGATATACTCATGATAGAAAGTGATGTCTCTATGCTGCAAATCGGTAAAACGATGATGATCAAATATGTTTCTCCATAAAGGATATGAATATCTGTCCATTCCAAGAGAAACATAAGGTAGCAATGAAGAGCATTTGATATTCTTGGTGTATGGTAATGGCAACCTCCTGAAGCAGGTGTTTATCGATTCTAACTTCCCATAGAAGACAGAGTGTCTGTCGTGATTTATTAGTTTACCCTCTTTTGAGGAGCAGTATATTGGAAAGAGTTCCAAGTGGGATACTGAGGTAGTCATGGCGCTGGATGCTAATTATGAATTAGCAAAAGAATACCACCTAAGAATTCGCTAGATATAATTGTTCATTTATGAACTTGATCCCATCGTCTATCCTGGCAAATACTAAGGCGGGTATCGCTCAGTTCTAGAGATATTTGATCTCCACGAATTTGAGATTCAGGGAGATACATAGAGATGCACTATACCGGGTCCACTCATTAAGGCTAGTTCTCGAACGCAGTTTGCAAAACTGTTAGTACAGAAGTTGGGTATTAGATACCGCAATAATTGGCCTTAAGTGCAAGTGGGAGATTGTTGGATATAGGTGCTCTCAAGGCAATTATTGTAATTGAAGGAGGACTTATATGAGAGAACAATCTTACTCGAGATGATAGTATGCTATCTAGTTTTTCTTTATCTTTCATGTGATGCGTTTTATTTACTATCACGTATCATTTAGACATGAGATAAAGCCTTAGGATTTTGCTTGACTACCAGGACGATGATGGAGATCATACTAGTAGGGCATAAGTAGTCGATAAGCACATCCTTAAATGTCCCTAGTCATAGGAGTATCGAGACTGGGTATCGAAACTCCAGTTTAGACTAGTGTGTACGTTTCCTGACCCAGTTGGAGGGCGATAGCTGATCTTACAACTAATGGTGTTTGATATCGAGAATTGTATACAGGTTCTCATTGGATGAGTTACACTGGACGGACTCACCGAGAACTCCTAATTGGTAATATACGAATATCATGTAGCAGTTCTCTTATTACATATGTACAAGGTAGTCCCTAAGAGCTAAGATCGCCACAGTGTCTCATGTGTGTTCCTATTATACTTTGACTTCTACCCTACCATGGCTCAAAAGAGTCGTGGAAATAGGTTTTTGTTGGGTATAGTATCGAAGCACGTGGAGGCGGTGAGCAATCGAAGGGATTCGTCTCTCCCGGTATAGAGAGTTGATATCGCGCTGTGCATGACATAACTACAACCACAAGTCGATAACCATCGCAGTAGAGATAAACTGATAAGTGTTATCAGTTGTATCTCCGGTTGGTTATGAGTCCTCTGTCGCACAACTTATCGAATTATTGGTGTCTGACAGATTCCAAACCCTACACCCGATATGCGATACTCTTAGACGAAAAGACCGAACTGTACAGTAATTTCACTGATAGATTTTGTAAGGTTCAGATGAACTTGCCCGTTGACCTTCTTTCGATCAATACCTGGGTGGCCTTTACGTGCAACTAATACTGTTGACGTGCTTGTAAGCTATAGATATGATCCTAACCTACTGCCAGCGTATTGTCGAGTGTTTAAAGTTACACACAAAAATTTCCCAGCACATGTGAAATGATGTAGGGCACGTATAGGGATACGTGCAGGAATTCGATTAAACACGTGTATTAGATACACGTATTTTAATCAGGTGTTTATTGATATTAGTGTGTGTGTGTAACCGGATTATTAAATCAAGTGTTAATTTAATAATTAAATGCATATTTATATATTTATATATTAACTAATATCATACTCAATTATTTTCTTCTCTTGAATTATATTTATTTTTGATATAAATATTGTATCATGCATGATGATACATTGGAGTTATGTGTATTAGAATTATATGAAAGAAATGAGAATGGGTAATGGTTGTAGAAAGAAATAAGATGATTCTTTTTAATGACTCATTCTTGTTTCTAATTAAAAAAAAAAATCATACTTATTTTCAAGACACTCTCATCTCCTCCATGTTTCTTCTTCCTCTTGATTTTCTTGAAGTGAGGAATGGAAAAAGAAAAGAGAAAAATTAAGTGAGCTAATTATTCTATATCTCCTACTAATCATTCTTAGCAAGTTTAATTAGTGGGTTGCTTCGTTTTGTTGAGATCCATTTGAAGTTAAAACTTGTGTTGGAGTTATTTCAAGATGGATCATATTCGGTGAGGAGATGATCGAACAAGCTTATTCCGGATTTCGTAGAGACTAGCTGAAGTCTTAGGAAAGGTGCTTAACGCGCTACAAAAGTTGTAGCCCGTTAAACTCTTATATTTACCTTACTAGTTTAGTGACAGATTTAGTAGTTTGGTTTGATTCTTGGTTTGGGTTTGCTAAAGTTCTTTAGATTATTTAAATTACCGTTTCTGCCGCGCTTTAAACCGTAATAGAGGAGCCTAGCAAACCAACAACTGCAACAATAACGCCTACAAAAAATTTTGGGATAATTTTTATAATTTTTGCGAAACTTTGGAGCAAAAGGGGATGTTGATTACCTTAGCCGTGGGTTGAAATTAGGGAATGAGGAGAAAGAAGGGTCTTTGCGGCTCTTATCTGATCGACTTATTAGCGACCGTTTAGAACGGTCGCTAATATTATATGAACGGTCGTCAATACATTGGCGACCATTCATTAGAGACCATATAATATATACGGTCGCTAATAATTTATTAAGGACCGTATATATGTACACGGTCCCTAATAAACGGTCTCTAATGCATACAATTTCTACTAGTGATTCATGCCAGCAGCCCCTCACCAATTCCTTATTGAAATTGATTGTAAATTCGGAGTCCGGGATTAATGTCTCAAAAGAAACCTATTAGTTGAGCACGTGAGGTTCAATTCTAATGGCCAAAGGAATTGATGAGGGTCTGCATGCTTAAATAGAGATTGATTAGGATTTAGATTAATTTGAATATTTAAATTAATCCAGATCTCTAAGAATTATCATGAAGTCTGCGAATCCATCCACGAATTAATTAATCAATCAATCAAGTCTACAAATCCACAGAGACCCAATTTGTTTGCTGCCTCAATTAATTAAAAATCCAGATGGGATTTAAGGCTGCGGCAGAGACGGCAAAAAGGGCCTGCGGCTTTGTAACATTCTAAAAAACTTGTACGGCATATTGATAGCATTAGTTATTATTTGCACAAATGAGACTATATTTATTGGAGTTTAATATTTTATTTAAGATTCATGTCAAAGTAACATTAATCACATTAGGCAATAATATGTCTACTATTATATACTTATAGGTAATAACTAATTACACTGACCATATAGACAATATTGCTATATACAATTTATGTTCATTTTGGAATTATTAATAGTTTGCAATATAAGTATTTTAACTATCGTGTTATGAGATTGCAAGTTTAGTAGTAAAATACACATTGCGTTAGTTTATTTATATAGTTTTAGTTTATCTCTTAATTTTCGATCCTCATCTAAGATACGGTATTAGATATGTATTATTATTTATCATACAATTGTTAGTATATTTTATAGTGTAAGGATAATTTCTACAATTAATTAGTTATGTTGTGATAGGGGATAAATGACATAAGTATGAAGTAATGGCGTTCAGTAAACTAACATCAAGAGTATTCACTTGTGATAGTTAATACATGTCAATATGGAGTTAATATATATATATATATATATATATATATATATATATATATATATATATATATTATGCACATAATATAAGACGTGTCTTGCATAATATTTAATATAACAATTTCAAAATCACAATCCCTTATGGGTATACTAATTTGCATATAAATATAATTAAGTAAATAAAAAAATTAAGTAAAATTAAAGTCTAATCTATGCTTTCCATATTTTCCCCCTTCTCTTATTTCATATTGATAGTCAAAATCAATTTTCAAGCAATAACCGACCCGTTTACACCCTATTTAAACCCTCATCTCTACATAGCCGACCCCATCCTCCTCGCTCCTCTCAAAACAAAACCCTAACCGCAAAACCCTAACCCTAGGTGAGAACCCATCTTCCCCTTCTTCTCTCTATTGGCTACATCATGATACCCAAGCACTCTTTTCGACCGCACCCAAAGCCGAGCATCCGTAGCTGAGAACTTGTCGAAGGTTTAAAGATTCACCGTCTTCGTGTCATTTCCGTTCTCGTAATCGTCGACATGAGGCAAGCATTTGTATACTTGTTTTAGATGCTAGTTACGGTAAGATTTAATCTTGTTGTAATATTATTATTACTATTTAATAATTCGCATTAAACTTAGCTATCGACGAGATATCGAGATTTGGATCACGATGTATCATTAAGCCTAAAAATATCATCTTTATTTTAACTAGTTTAATATAATACAATTTAGAGAATTTTATATTTTATATTTGTTTATATATTCATGTATGTAGCGATAATACAGTTTAGAAAATTTGATGCTTTATGTTTATTTTATATTCATGTATGAGCGAGTGATTATATGAATGTGCTCAATTAATTGGTCAAATGAAATCTTTGTTCTGATCATTAGTTTGTATTCTGTCTAATAATCGTTGTTTCAAAATATAGGTGAAAGATGTTGTGTTTTTACATATGAAATGTCGTTGCCAAGTGAAGACGACAAATCTGGAATTTACTGCATCTTTTGCGTTGGAAATTCATTATAAATTGCACAAAAATATTTAGCAGATATTCTTTAGCTCATTTCGAAACTAACTCAGAACATCTTAGATTTGAAAAATGATTTCCTCCTAAATAAATTGTTTAACTATTATAAACTGCGAAGAAACTCATCTCTGTGCTGCTGTCCAGGGAAGTTCTAGATCTAAACTTCCAATTTCGAACATCCATAACTCTTTGTAGAAATAATCTGAGATGCTCTAGTTCACATCAGTGTAAACCTTATCGAGTTAGCTTCGTTTTGGCTTTTGATTCGTCATTTTTAGAGATCGTTTGTTATTTTTAAAGTATTTTACAAATCAAAATACTGCTGAAATTCCAGAACTGAATTTCCACGTGCATGACCAATAAATACAGCTTATTCATTGTTTTTGATGTGATTATATTATTTCTGATAATACCAGCTATATTGATTACTTACATGTACCCATACTTGAACTTGTTTACTCGTAACCATATCAGGATATTCTTACAATTTAATTATTACCTAATACCAATGAATTCATGATATTGCCTATTGATTGATCTACCACTTGACTTGATTTGACTTGACATGACATATTACATGATTGTTCTAGAGTTGGCATTAGGTAAGAATTAGATTGACACTTGATATGAAACATAAAACTGGGAAAAATGGAAACTCAAGAGAATTTCGATTTTAGAGACTGGTCAGTCGAGAGAGGCCTCTGTGTTCCAGAATGATGATACTGATATCATTCAATTGTACTTGACATTGTATGATCCAGTGCTTAGCGACACGTCTCGGGATTCAGCCCCGAGGGTATGTTATTGTTGTCTCGGGCACACATGGGATCATGTTGAGTTACGAGGAAGGTTTCATTAACAAATTTCAAATACCATTAGGATAGACAAGACTTGGAGACATTGACATATAGCTTTCACATGATATTTATTGTTTGTCTACACGTCACCAATTGCTGTTATAACGATGTATCACGTTACATTCATACCATTGTTATTATCATACTATTTTAGACGTTCTGACGTCCGGGTTTTGCATGGCCCAGATCCATTGCCAGTAGAACCATAGGATCAAGAGTATTTTGAGGAAGTAGACGAGCTATAAGGTGCATCTTTACTTATCTAGGATATTAAGTTGCTTTAGTTTATTTCAATACTGCACCTTATTTTATTATATTCCTTTTGTGAGCCCATAAGGGACTAGAACTTTTGTACCGTTTACTTATTTATTATTTGGACCCGTCAGAAATTTGAGACTTTTGTTATTTCTGCATTTGCTTTCATTATCGTTATTTGGTGTGGCAATGAATATGTATTAGAATTATTATTATTTCTGTGTCGCTTGAATTACTGTAAGAAGGCTTAATGCGACTATGGGAGAATGATTCCTTATCATAAATAGCATAGCTGCCCGAGTTACGTTCTCGTGTTTCCTTATTTTAGGAAAAGGAGCATGACAGACTTTTACAAAAGAGCAGAAAGAAAGAGAGTTTTGTAGAGAGAGATTGTGCATTGTATTTTGGTGAGATCCAGAAGGTAGAAATTATCTCTTGTAATTCTTCGTTGAATGGTGAAAGCAATTCGTCGTCGGTTTGCAAAATTAGATGCAAGTATGTACTGAACCTGGATAATCTTGTATTTTTACTTAGTTTGTTTTCTTTTATTACTTATTGCTTTAGCGTAGTTGTTGCATTTAATCTTTTTCATTAGTTTCGATGCACGTGTGTCGATCATCCGCTGTGTACTTTGGTGTTATTTTCACAAGTGGTGTCAGAGCGTCAATTTCGCGTTTTGGAGTTAATTGGGGAGATGGCGTCTACAAATTATAAAATCAAAAAGTTTGATGGGTGCAAAAGTCCGTCTACAAATTACAATATCGAAAAGTTCGATGGGCTCAAGAATTTCAGTCTGTGGAGATTGAAGATAACGGCGCTACTGAAACAACAAGGTGTGCATAAGATTTTCTTTGTGAAAAACATGATTCCGGCGATGACCATGGTAGCAGAAAATGTAGAGATGGAGGATAAAACTCACAATTTGATCCAGCTTTTAATGGCCGATAAGGTTCTTTGCGAAGTGGTGCAAAAGACAACAGCGAAAGAATTGTGGAACAAGTTGCATTCTGTTTATATGAAGAAATCTTTTATTGACCAGTTCAATCTAAAGTAGTATGGGAAGCGCGTAGAGGTTTTTCAGTCCGATTTAGACGAAGGATTTGCTTCGCAAGAGTTTGGAAATATGCAGGCCGGAAAGGATCGTGCATCAGTACATCACGTTGGGAGATTCTCGATTAGAGGGCATTGTAGAGCGAATGGTTCGGACTGTTGGGAAGAACAAAACTTTATGGCTTATGGTTAGGTTTTCAAGGGAGTTTCAGGCTAGAGCCATATCTACTGTCAAGTACCTCATCGATCGGTTTCCATCGACGACGGTAAATATGAGAATTCCTAAAGATTTATGGACTGGAGGGGCTAGAGATTACTCAGGGATACGTTTTGTTGCGTGCACCAAGGAGCCGAGGGTCGAGAGATGTTCTCTTATCGGATTTGAAGGCAGAGCAAAATGGTACAGATCGTGATGTTCTAGGACACGGAGTGGAGTAATCAGCCGAGTGACATTCATTGAGTCCGCGATACTTCAAAGAAGACAGACTCGATCAAATGGTGAACAGAGAACAAGTATGTTGCAAAGCGTGATTGAGTTTGAAATCCCAATCCAGGTTACGAGAGATGAGGTGGTCGGTACTTCGATTCAGGTGGAGAGTCCAGTAGAGCTAATGGTGTAGAAGTCGAGGACAGCTCAACGCATAAGAGTGATTAGGGACGAGTCTCTAAGACAAGAGGATCCGGAGTTCGACAGAAAAACTGCATATTTGATTTGTGTCATGGATGGAGAGTTGCGTCGGTTGCAGCAGAGTATCGAGCGAGTTCCAGCTCGGTACGGGATGGAGGAGATTCGGACCATATCTTCCTACTTAGAGGCACACTTCAGTTTTTCGACGATGTTATCATCATGTATACATTACGCTGGTGATAAAGACAGATGGAGGTCGGCGACGGGTTACACGTTGAGCACGGATGCAGTGTCAGGGAGATCGACGCTTTAGTCCAGTATCACAGTTTCAATAATAGAGGCATGGTTGATAACCGTTATGGAGGCGGTTAGGAAGGCCATCGATTTGCGAAAGATTGTTGTGTTTAGCAGTTCCAGAAGGGATGAGAGTTTTCTTCTTGAAGCCCAAGAAGAAAGTAATTCTCTTACGAAAATTGGTACCCTAAAGGATCCAGCAGATGCGTTTCTAAGATGGTTTCGGTCTAAATTCAAGTTTTTCCCGGTAGATTGTTGAAGTGATTTCGGGCTCAAGGCAACGAGAACGAAGTTCCAAGGTGTTGAGAAAGTGAAGCGATTATGGCGATGTAGAAATTGTTAAATTTGATTTAAATTCGGATTAGTTAGGATTTAAATCTAATCTCTTTAGTTTGGATTTAAATCTAATCTCTCAATTATATTCATATTTAAATCAAATTTAACAAAAATTATAATAGAGCAAAATGAAGTTACACAATTTTCCTATATAACAAACTACGCAACACACCCAAATGCTTGGTGTGAGGCCCGTGCACTTAAGCGTGTCACCTGCTGATTTTGTGAGTATTATGTAGTAAGTTACGTTGAAAAAAGTTATGTGGAGGAACCCTTTTTACTTTACATAAATCAGTTTCAAACTTTGTGTTTCTTTTATTTGTTTATTTTGGAGCCTAACGGCTCTAGATTTTTGTCTCAACTTGTGATGTTTGTGGGCTTCAAAGCAGGTAACATGCCAAACCGCAATCCCCCCAAAAAAAGTTTGATAATACACATCAAAAGTGTGCCCTAATTCCACACCAGGGGTTCACAGGCCTAATTAACAAATTTTTTTTGTCAAAGTACATTTTTCCGAATTGCATGAAAGAGAAGTCTCTGGACACAGTAAGAGGCAGTTCTGGCATATGAGAGTTGCAGGGGATTAGGTTTGGATGTTGACAACTAGCCACACACATGTTTAAAAGAATAACTCATGGGGGTTAATTATGGTAACAACCATCCTTAAACCTTGGTCCTTAATCCAAAACACAAAACAAAAAAAAGAAATGCCCAGAAGAAAAGAATAAAATAGACCTAGAAATATTGAAGAGGGTAATAATAGGAACCAACGATATTTCTTTAAAAATTATTTGTGAAAGCGGTCTTGTCTTCTGTGTTCTGCAGGACTGCAATCCACATGTCTCTATGATATAAGAAAAGAACGGAAAAAATCATATAAATGAAAGAAAAAGTGATTTAACTTCATGCTTAGTTTCTCACCCTCTACCAGAGGACTAGCAAACAAAGTGTTCTACGTTATTGCTAGATATATCGAGATGAAATATATCCAATATCATTTTGACAGAACATATCTAGATATGAGAGCATATGAAGTGTGTTTCTCTTTTTATACATTTCCCATTGTCTCGATTTCTGACACTATCCATTGGAGAAACTAAAAGTAAGAACATCTGCGTACGACCAATGAGAACAATATTACTCTCGTCTAGTTTTCAATTTGTACCTATCTCCATTTAATAGATTAGCAGACGATACCTTTTTACATGCCATTAATATTATGACGGTCTTAAGAAGCATGCTGTTTCTCGGATGTAAAGAAGGGAAAGAGTCTACATGGTAGGAAAGATATGATACTCAACAAACAATTTTCACCCTTCTTTGTGAAGATATTAAAGCTTTGTCGAATTTATGAGGAGATCAATTTAGAGAGGGGTGAATAGGGTTGTTCCCGCCAAAATTTTTGGCTAAGTGCTATTTGTTCCCTTATAAAAAATGGAGAGAAGAAAGAGAAAAAGAATTCACGGTTTGGTATCACGTGTTAAACACGTGAGCGTTTCTATGCAAAATATATAAGTGCAGAAAACAAATAACAAAAATACCAAACAGGCCTCACGTGTTAAACACGTAAGCGCTCATATGCAAAGCATATGAGCGCTGAACATAAACAACCAATGACCAATTAGACCTCACGCGTTAAACACGTGAGCGCTCATATGCAAAGCATATGAGCGCTAAAAATAAACAGGCTAAAACCCACAGCAGGGGTCACGTGTTAAACACGTGAGTTCTCTTACCGCATTCTTTTGGCAGCGCTCACATACAAAACATGTGAGCGTCGCTATTTAAATAGAATTGAATTCTATATAGAATTCAATTCTATGTGGGAAATATTTGTCTTATCTTCCTGAAATAAAAGAGATCTTCTGTGTTAAACAGAGAACTCTTAGATCAAAAATTCAACGGTGATTATAAAATCACCCATCGATCGTCTGATAAAATAAAATTCTATCTTTAGAAAATATTTTCCTAATCTTGTTAAACTAACAAGATATTCGTATAACAGAATTAAATTCTATGTTAGCAAAATATATTCCTAATCTTGTTAAACTAACAAAATATTCATATAATACAATAAAATTCTAATATTTTTAAACTAACAAGATATTCATATGATAGAATTAAATTCTATGTTGAAATAAAATTCTAATCTTGATATCCATATGATAGAATTAAATTATATATTAGGAAAATATCTTCTTAATCTTATTAAACTAACAACATATCTATATGATAGAATTAAATTCTAATCTTGTTAAACTAACAAGATATTCATATGATAGAATAAAATTCTATCTTAGAAAAATATTTCCTAATCTTTTTAAACAAACAAGAAATCTTCTCTGTTAAACAGAGAGCTTTTGGATTAAAAATCCAACGGTGAATAAAATTCACCGATCTAAAAGATCATTTTGATTGATCATGAAATCAATCATGATCTCTCAATGAGAGATTTTCTCAACAAATTGATTTTTCTCTTCTCCTATAAATAGGAGCAAAAAACTTAATCAGAAGAAAGATGAGGACTTAATAAAAAAGAAAGGAGGAGACCATCTTATAAGTTTCTGTAAAAAAATATACAAAAGGCTCCCAAAAGCTCTAAAAAAACAACAGAGAATTTAATTCTCAAACAAGATTTTCTTCCTCAAAACCCAAGATAAAGAAAATATCGAGATCAAAATATCTCTTTTACCTATCATATCATATATAAGGGTTTAACCATTCTCAAATAACTTAGTTCTTTCTATGGATTTGATATCCGCAAGACAAATCTCCCACAAGTTGAGAATTTAGTTCTCATCGGTAAAATCTTGTTCTTGAGAATCAAAAATTCAGGAAAGAACAAAATTGAAAAGAAAGAAGAAGGAGTTCATAATATTCCAGGAACTTATTTCCTTCAAATCAAATTAAGAACTTAGTTCTTTAAAGAACCTGATCCAAGATTCTCAAAATAGTGATCTTGGTGATCCTTAATGGTAAAAACACCACTAAAAGAGATTTAACCTCTCTGAAAATATGAACATAGAAAATATGGAGTTCATAATACTCCAGGAACTTAGTTCCTTCAAATCAAGAACTTAGTTCTTAAAGAACATAATCCCATATCCCCAAAATAATGATCTTGGTGATCGCTAATGGTCAAAATACCATTAACAGAGATTTAAGTTCTCTAAAAATATCAACAGAAATTAAATTTTCAAAAGAACTCAGCGCCTCACGTGAAAAGCATGTGAGCGCTCAAGGCTAAATTACATAGCGTCTCACGTGAAACGCACGTGAGCGCCTGAAAAGGTTAGTACTTAGCACTAGTGCAGCGCCTCACGTGAAACACACGTGGGCGCCCCAAAAAGCTAGTGCTTAGCACTAGTGCAGCGCCTCACGTGAAACATATGTGGGTGCTATAAAAAAACTAGTGCTTAGCACTATTTCAGTGCCTCACGTGAAACACATGTAGGTGTTGTATAACAGAGTGCTTAGCACTGCTGGGTAGTACAGAAACCCAGTCTTAGCCCAAATTGGCTAAGTTTCCTGAGCTTAAACCTCTTTGATTCTTCAAGCGAGCCCATATGCTCGTGATTTCCAAACTGATCCTAGTCTCAAACATGACTAATGATCTCTCATTGATGATATCCAAAATGATATGCATTCCATATCTCCTAAGTTAATCTTAGTCTCAAATAAGGCTAATGATCCTTAGATGATCCATCATGATCTTTTCCCTCAAATATGGGATTTGGTTTAAGGGTATATCTCTCCACGCCTCTGATATATATCGTAATTTCTCAACGTCTTCAGAAAGGTGGCGGGTCCCGACAACCAACAACTCATTCCATCCCGCATTAATGCACTTCCAAATTGACGTGCACGCTTCAGATCAGACCGCACCCCAAATTGGGTGCATTCCGTATCACTATTTTTCACTCCGTCACGTAACAAATACACGTACACTCAAGATGAATAATGGACCGAAATGTCTTTAAACTAATCTTCATCCCAAATAGGGAACATTGGACAGAAATGTTCTTAAACTAACTTTCGTTCCAAATAAGGAATGTTGGACCGCGATGTTCTTAAACTAATATGTTTTGCCCTGCGGACTGTCTCCATAATGACTACCGTATACTATCCATAAGCTATTATATATGATCTAATGATCAGTTGAGCCTATATGCTCACTGCTCATAAGTCGATCTTAGTCTCAAATATAACTAATGATCCTTAGATCAAATCCAAATATCTCATGAACCGATGGACCTCACAAATGTGAGATCTGCGTCCTAAGTTTATTCCCGTTGGCAAATCAAGCTACCAATGTGGGCCCCGTCAAGCAAAATTCTTGATCTAAACCCAAATCTCAAATATACGATTTGGAATAATCCGCGCCTTACGGGCGACGACATAAATTAGTCTCCGTATACAATCCATGGGCAATCCAAAATAAAACAAACACAACACGACACGAAGTGAACTTCCGGAGTAGGAGAAAGTGGTTATCGCAACACGGTAACGTAATTAACTATAGGGGCTTGCGCCTGCAGGGAAAAACATCCCCATAATCAAAACCCCTCACAAACGAGGGGGGTCTGATAAAGTCCGCTACAACGGTCGCATCTATCCAAAGCTCCGATATACGGTGTTATAAATCAACTTGGTATCTTTGGAGAAGTGGATAGAGAAGTCCAAATAGCATCTGCCTTTAAATTCAGGCCAGACGTCCCAACGTCTCAGTCCCTGTCTTTCGGTGGTGAACAGATTCTGGCATGCCCGGTAGGACTTTTTCCTATTTCCACTCCTCATTTCGTGTGTCGTGTTTTTCCGCGATCAAATAATCGCAGTATATATGTTTGTAGTTGCTCTAGGTGATGGGATACTGAAGCCGGTGTTTCGTCTTTATGCAGAATGTCGTTTGCTCACCGCAACTCAGGCTTTGTCGCATCTGGTGGAGTCAAGTATGGGCCACTTGCAGCCTCAAATCTCTGCAATCCGGCTCTTCAAGAAATCAATAGGCTTCTCTTTGGGTCTATGCCCACACCTCCCACCCTTAGTACCTCAACGCCGAAGGAGGGAACCCAAAATAAGTCTGTCTTCCACAGGCTGGCTCTTCAAGCTTCTGCTTTGCCGATGGAATCGGTCTCCAAACAACCGGTACCTTCCGAAGGCCATGGTCAATGCAGGGGGTAGAATACTCAAGCTCTCAAAGAAAACAGGGGGCAGGCTCGGCAAAATCCTGAGGCTAATCAAATTTCGGCCATAAGAAACGGTCGACGTCGATATCTGCATCGTACAAAACAAGCTGGGGGCAGTTCTCCATCAGCGTTGACTCCACCTGCTTCAACTCTGATGATGAATGTTGTTGTTCCAACTGGGAACAGCTTCAAACTGCTGCGAAGGGTCAGACAAAATTCTCCTACCGCAGTATTGAAGAAATCTCCGTAGCCCATGGAAATCCAACAAGAGCATAAACCGGTTCGCTCCCTAAAAGAAATTTCCTCATCTATATATAAGGTGTGGAAGCAGGTGAAGGACTCAGTCGCTAACCGCGGCACTTCCCCTAAACGTCACCCAAATTCTGACAAATCCCCTTTCAAATACAAAGGGACTCATCCCAAGACGATTCCTGGTATAACAGCTCCTCCCAAAGCCAAAGCAGCTTCTCACAAAAAAGAGATACCTAAGGCAAACTCCAAGGGTCAATATTCCAAATGCCCCAAGCCTGGGGGCATGGTAGTTCATACATTCTATGTGGTGCACTCTAAAGACAAAGTTCAAGCTTCTAGTAGTCACCGACCTCAAACTCGGTCCCTGACAAAAGCTCAACTGTAACGTGAAAAGCTGCAGAAAATGCTTGCTCAGGCGGCAGCACTCGCTAATCCATCGTCTAAGGCAAATCCTAAAGACGCACCTGGAGAAAGAACAGAGTAGGAGTCGAATATTGACTTTCTAAAGCGCGCTCTAAAAAAGAGAGTTGAAAAAGCGGCAGAAATGTCTGTTAAAATGAACCAGATGGCCCTTCTGATCCAGAATATGGCTGGAATGATGGTTCAATTGGATCCACTGGCAGATGAACCGCTGGTAGTTGCTCTTAAAAACAAGGGTGACATTTCAAATCCTCTGCAAGTCTCATCAACGGCCGAAGAGGAAATGATTCCGAAAGCAAAACTAGACGAATATATCGCTCAGCAAATCAAAACTCGTTATGCCAGTGAAGCCGCAAATAGATCAATAAAGATTGGTCAACCGTATTCGACGTGGTACGATCAAATACAGTACCCGCCAGAATACATGCTTCCAACGTTCCACATGTACAAAGGAACCGGGAATCCTCACCAGCATATTGCGCGTTTTAAATTCATGTGCGGCAACACTGGAGGAAATGATATACTGCTCCTTCGACAGTTCGTTAGCAGTCTGGCGGGCATCGCCTTCGAATGGTATGCAGGATTCCCAAATGATTCCGTAAAAACCTTCAACGAGATGGATATGCTTTCTGTCAGAGATTCGATAGTATGAATAAACACACTACCGTGGCGGCGTTGGTCAACGAAAGGGTTGGACCGAATGAGACATGGGTTCAATATGTTACTCGATGGCAAAATCTCTGGTCAAAATATGAGCAACGCATTGACGAAACTGCAGCCGTGGGAATGTTCATAACCACCCTTAACCCAAATTCAAAGGTGTTCCCATATATGGCCCTCTTCAAGCCGACGACCATCCAAGAACTCATGGATAAAATGGCTCAATTGGATCGGATGGGTCAAGACTCTTCCTCATCCGATGAAGATGTATGAAAAACAAAGGCAAGGTGGCATTTGTTGCCAATGCTCAACAAAGAATGAGCAGCTTCAAAGCAAGCTGTCGCCAAAACAGCAACAGCACGGGTTCTACCCTTCAAAAGATTGGGGCACGAATACTCGCTCCCCCAGGATATATGCAGGGGTATATTGCTCACTGGCGGAATAATCTCTACGCCAGATGGTCATTTTAAAAAAACATGAAGGATATTAAGGGACCTACAAACGGGTCCTACAATCAATTGGAATATCCCGCTTGAAACAAAAAAAATCATGGGAGGGATGTGAAATCCATGTCCCGCTCCAAATCAGGCGATGAGGGGGAAAACCCCAAGTCAAGTTCATTCTTCCAAGAAGGAGGAAGACTCGGCAGAAGGAATGACGTGATATCTCATTCCTTCGTATATGAAGAAGGCGCTCCGTCAGTATCGGAAAGCGAAATTGATGAGCAGGGGGCAGATGTCGTTTAAAATACCCAGTATTTCCCGCAAAACAACCTGATTGCTGTGATGGTAAAATAAGCAGTCCAAAAGGGTGAAAACAGCTTAAGGCATGAAGTGTCCATGCATACAAAAGACATGCAGAAACTCCTCAGTAAGCAAGTGTTGGAAGGAATGAATTATGTAACTCCCCGACCAAATGATAGATAATGGACCGAGAAGTCCCTAAACTAGTGTGTTGCCTCAAACACGGTGATGTCGGACCGAGATGTCCCTAAACTAGAACTTCGACTCAAATATGGTGATAATGGACCGAAAAGTCCCTAAACTAAAATTTTGTCTCAAACATGGCGATAATGGACCGGAACGTCCCTAAACTAGTGTATCGCCCTAAATACGGCGATACATTCCCTTGAGATTTATATTGCAATCGAAGTCCTAACGGTGAAGATTGCAACTCAAGTCCTATCGGCTACACAGCAACTCCAGCGATGAAGCAACCCCAAAGTCCCACCGGCAAATAGATGGGTCACCTGCGGCGAACCTACTTTTGAGAGCTCCAGCAAGCAAAAAAAACGGTATGTCCACGAGCGAAATGGGCACGGATGAAATCCCGAAAGGGCGCCGTGAGTAAAAACGGCAGGACTGCCGGCGAGTTTATGAAAACCCGAAAGAGCACAATCCCGTTTTTAGAGAGAGAGAAAGACAGAAAAAAAAATCGGTATGTCCACAAGCAAAATAGGCACGGATGAAAACCCGAAAGGGCGCCGTGAGTAAAAACAGCAGGACTGCCGGCGGGTTTGTGAAAACCCGAAAAGGGCGCAAACTCATAAAATAAAAAAAATCATATGCACTTGCAAGGTCCTCTTAACCTTGAGAGGAGAAAAAACCTGCGTGAGATCCTTACGACTCACAAATGAGTAACACACTTAGGAATCCCCCCGATTCCTAAGAAGAAAATACACCGATGAGGTCTTCACGACTCGTAGGGAGAAATACTTTTATGAGACCCTTACGGCTCATAAGGTCAAAAAGCCTTAGTCGATAAGATCCTAACCATATTTGCTAAGCCACCTTTGTTCAAATCTACAAAGGCAAATGATGAGTCGCTCCTGGCAATATTCCAGTCGTAGCGATGCTGATCCTAAAAAAGGTATCAAACTTCAAGTCCTCTGACGGAAAATGATGATTCGCTTCTGGCAATATTCCAGTCGTAGCGATACTGATGCCAAGATTGGTATCAGGACCCAAGTCCCCGACTTGCAACTAAATAAAAAAATGCATATGAAATAGCCGAAATGATGGAGCAACTCGCAATAAAAATAGCGAGCAAAAAATATATGCATATGAAACAGTTGAAATGTTTGGGCAACTCGCAATAAAAAATAGCGAGTAAAAAAACGATATAGCAGAAATAATTGGGCACCGCAATAAATAGTCAAAATAATTGGGCAATCGCGACTTTCGCGACATAAAAGCTGAAAAGATAGAATATCGCGGAAAGAAAAAAAATGAAAATAAAACTTTTCTGCCCTGTAGGTAGGTCTACACCGACTGCTGTATACAATCCATGGGCACAAATGAAAGAAAGGGTACCATATTTTCCCACTAGGCTCCGTCAAAAGGAAAGCCAGATCTTAATGGCAATATGTACAGCCTAGAGCTCATCCCGACGTTCTTCTCATTCCGACAGGATGTAGATGCAATGTCAACAAAGCTCTAAGGAGCCAAAACAAAAAAGGAGTGATGGCAAAATCCTAACTCCAGCTCGACGTGCTTCTCATGCCATCGGAATGCAGACGCAACGTCAACAAGGACCCAAGGGCTAAATCAAATTAGAGCGATGGCATATCCCTAGCTCCAGATCTTGACAGCGACATCTACAGACTAGAGATCGACTCGACGTGCTTCTCATACCAGCAGGGTGCAGACGCGACATCAACAAAGAACCGAGGGTCGAATAAAAAAGGAGTGATGTCAAAATCCTAACTCCAGCTCGACGTGCTGCTCATGCCAAGCAGGATGTAGACGCAACTTCATCAAAGACCCAAGGGTCAAACAAAAAAGGAGTAATGACAAAATCCAAGCTTCAGCTCGACGTTCCTTCTCGGTGCAGACGCAACGTCAACAAAGGCTCCAAGGAGCCAAATCAAAAAGGAGTGATGGCAAAATCCTAACTCCAGCTCGACATGCCTCTCATGCCAGCAAGATGTAGATGCAACGTCATTAAAGACCCATGGGTCAAACAAAAAAGGAATAATGGCAAAATCCCAGCTCCAGCTCGACGTTCCTTCTCGGTGCAGATGCGACGTCAACAAAGGCTCTTAGGAGCCAAATCAAAAAGGAGTGACGGAAAAATCCTAACTCCAGCTTGACATGCTTCTCATGCCAGCAGGATGCAGACGCAACGTCAACAAGGACCCAAGGGTTAAATTAAAGTGGAGCGATGGCATATTCCTAGCTCCAGATCTTGATGGAGACATCTACAGCCTAGAGATCGACTCGACGTGCTTCTCATGCCAGCAGGGTGCAAACGCGACGTCAACAAAGACCCCAAGGGTCGAACAAAAGAGGAGTGACGGTATATCCCAAGCTCCAGATCTCAATGGCAATATATACAGCATAGAGGTCATACAGATGTCTACCCTACTTCAGTAAAGAATCGGCGTGACATCGTCAAAGCAAAAACGAAATGACGGCATATTCCTAACTTCGGGTCTTGACGGCAACTCATATAAAGCCTAAAAGACCATTGGAGATCATCCCACCCCAGAAGGGTGCGGTTATGACTCATCGGGGCTCCAAATTGAGCCTAACCTCAAGTAAAAACGTCATGGCAAATTCATAATGCTTGCTCTTCTCACGGTAATATAACCTAAGGAGATTACTTGAATACGTCTTATCCAGCCCCGAAGGAATCAGAGACACCACAGTCGTAGGGCTACTCAAACAGCGGCTTAAAGACTGCATATCGAGGAATATTTCAGCCAACGCGACGGTACCACGGACTAAAACCCTGGTACTACAAACCTAACGGACCTCTATTGTAAATGAATGGGGGTTATCTATATTCACGTTAAGATACACCTGCGAGGTCCTCTCGACTCGTCTCGACTCGTAGGGAAAAACATCTTTATGAAATCCTCGTGGTTCATGAAGGTGAAAAGTTGTAACAACGCCATTTTTAAAGTACAAAGAATTGATTTAAAATTCAATATATACTTGGAGTATTTATTACAGCTGATATCACTTTAAGTATCTATTTTCCCACCATAATTACAAGAAGGAGCTTGTAGCTCATTGGTAATACCTTGCACTGCTGAACCAAGCCACCAGAGTTTGAATCCCATGCCCCACATTATTTTTAGATTATTTTTCTTTTAAATTTATTGGAAGCCCAACAGTCCACAGGCCGTAACTCCCAAAAGATGAACTGAACCCTAAACACAGAGTATACCATGAGCTACATTAGAAGACCCCCCACGGGATGGCCACCGGACTCGGCCGGAATCGGCCGAGTCCCCAAAACGAAATTTGTGGCTTTTCGTCTTCACAACCCCCCTGTTTACTCCATTTTGATCGGTTCTCAAATGTTAATTACAACCAATTTAATACAAATTTTAATGCTTTTTCTTTAATTTTTACAATTTTTTTTAAAAAATAAAAACCTTTCACCTACCCTACCCTAGTTACCCTATAAATAGACCCCCTACCCTCTCATCCCAAAATACTAGGTTTACTCTCTCAAAATTTTCACAAGAAGGGTGTGCTTTGAAACCGAGTTCACGGCGAAGCGCTGACGGAATTCCGGCGACGTTCTTTGAAACAACCGGCGACGAAACAACACCTCGGCCACTCCCCTAGTTCCTCTATACTCTTTAGTATAGATCGAAGCCCGTAAGTCCCGTTCTTTTCTTCTTTCTACTTCTCAAAAATACGAACTTATGAAACCCGACGGAAATCGGAACAAACCGATTTCTGATTCGGTTTTTTCCTACAAAATCTCACTTGTCACCAATTCCATAATACCTAAATATATTCATGATGACTATTAATCACATAACAATTAATTTGGACAAAGTTTCTCACGTAAAATGATAGCTTTTTGCCATACCGTATTCTTTTTCACATTAATACCATAATGTTTATTTTTCTTCATCTAACCAATTCAATCATTCCTAAACATCTTCATCTTGACCACTAAAGTTGTAAAAATCAATTTAAATGAGTTTTCACACATGAAATGATAACTTTTGAAAATACCGTATTCTTTCACTTAAATACCCTCATGTTTAGTTTATCATCTTTAACCCCTAAACTTCATTATACCTTAAAATAGATCACGAGGTAATGACCTACCTCCACACACACGCAAATGCAAACCCTTAAATGATATCATAAAAATTTAGAATACGATAAAACGAAATTTTCATTAAAATACCATAATCTTCATCAAACCATTCTTAAAGGTTTAGATTTGTTACATTTTTAAATAAATACTTCTTACTAGGAAAATACGATAAGTTGTGGACATCGATCGTTTATCTAAACTGACTTTGTGGTGTCTAGGCTAGGCAAGTGAGCTTGGGTAACTTTAAAAGGCCCGCCTCACGATTCGTGAGCGGATCCCTCCCTCCTCACCTGTACTTACCTGGCCACAATTGGCGGTGAAGAGGCGATTTGAGGCTTCTAACGACTTGTCGTTTAGACCTTTTAGAAATAGGCTAGTCGGCTTAGGAAACCCTAGAATCTAAAATACGGAAAAGTTACACTTTTCAAATAAATACCTTTTACTTTATAAAACCGTTTTCTAAAGAATTAGTATTTTACAATCTTTGCAAAGCGCCGCTACAACCCATCTTTGGAGAACCCGTTGGGATCGTGCGATTTATCGCGCACCATCGGGCTAGTAGTGCGAGATTCAGACCTCCGCAAGGAGCATTCGGTCTCGAAAGGTTTAAAATACGACATCTTAAGAAAAATGAGAATTTTGAAATATAAAATATCTATTAAAATTATTTTTGTATAAACATATGTATATTTATCTTTTAAATACATATTTTATTATAATATAAATTTTCCACCTTTTTCTAAAAAAATCACAAAGAATAAAGGTTACACTAAAATACCATGAACTTCAAATAAACAATATTACAGATAAATACCATTATTTATGAAACTAGGATATTTTCATTAGAAATGTCACAACATAAAATCCACAACTCTAAAGACGAGTAATAAATACTTGAGGTGTATTTTGAAAAGTATATAAAAATATTTTTACATAAAACCCCCTCAAGTTTATAAATTACCCTAAGGACTCTAGTAATTATAAGACTTCGTTTCACATTTCTGATTGTCTGACTCGGGTTTGAGTCTGATCAATCTGACTTGAATATGATTCAAGTCAATCCATAATCTACAAGTTCCAATTCAATATGAACACATGAATCCATGAATACAATTACCGGTTATACAATCTGGCTGAACTGAACCATGGATATATTCCTTCTACATGATTTCCAGTATTCCATTTACATGACTCCACGGTTATAACCGTTTCCTAATATCATGGTTTCGGTCGGTCAGTCAATCAATCATACAATCAATACAATTTACAAGACAACAATACAAACAAGATATCGCGGGGTTTAAGGGGTAGGTTGGTACGGAAGGTGTTAAAGGTGGCACGAGGTGGTCAGATTAAGACACCTAACCTATATTCCGTTGCTGTTGTACCGTGGCTTAACGGTTCCTTGTACTTTCCGTTTGCCCTGGTCTCTAGCATATAGAGACCCCCTCGTATACACTGGCATTCTTCTGTACCAAGCTACAAACAACAGCGTTGACATAACATTACAACAATAGTTTACACTTTAAAATGTATCTTCCTATTCTATCTTCTTTACTTCCCTCTTACCTTTGGGACTTACCGAGCGATCTGTTCGCTGACGACATTCTGTTTCTCCCTTCTTTGAATGTCGTCAGGTGATTTGGACTCGGCAGAGATCGAGCCCACCGGAGAAGACTTGGAGCAGTTTACTGAGGACCTTGTACTGTAGTATCATTGTACACTTTTCTTTTCAGTATTTTTCATTTCCTGTTATGCCACTGTTTAGGCATCTTTATTTCAGTTGTATTTCCTTTTCATGTATTGTACAAAGAATGTTAATAAATAAAAGTTGCTGTTCTTTTTATACTCTTGTCTCTTGTGTATTTATTTCTATATTGCTTAGATACGCTTAGCATATGTACTTCTGAGTACATACGTAGCGGACCTCGCCGCGTCCCCTTCGCCGTACACTAGGAAGCGGGGCGTGACAAAAGTCTTAGGCGACGGGGATATCAACCTGTTTCCTAAACACTGTGGCCCTAAAAGTAGGTCCAAATTGACTCTTGTATACTATCCGCGGGCCACATTCTCCAAAGTCGCTGTAGGGTGTTTTTCGTCACCCCATTGAGATGGTAATACGCACGCGCTTGTCGGACGCATTACAGATTCCCCCTACCTAGGGTAGGCCGGGTTTATTGATCGTGGGGATCCGAATCTCCGGCAGCCGCGGACTAAGCTGCCGTTAATTACCCCTCGCCTTTAGAGGGAGAGAACCCCCGATTGACGGGTTAAACTGGTCATGCGAACTCAATGTGCAGTGTACGTGTGTTGTGTTTTGAAATGGGGTTTTGGATATATCGGGAGCCACGCAGAGTTTTTACGGGGGTCCCGCTACCCGGATAGCGGGCTGGGGGTCAAGGGGGCTAGCAGCCTCCTTGCGGGATGCGGGACAGCGCCCCATTAGAAAAAAATTTTCTAACAGGGACAGTGTCGTGGTGTATGTGTGTGTGCACATATGTATGCATATGTGTGTGTATATATATATATGTATATATATATATAAGAAAGAGGGGGAAAAGGCATCCAAAGGATGCGTGGGGCCAGCGCCGTGGGCGCTGTGCGCTCAAGCGCTAGCGTGCCACGTGTCGGCACATGGGCGCTCTGCGCTTGAGCGCAGGACGCTGTAGCGCAAGCGCGCTACGTGTCAGCACGTGGGCGCTTTGCGCTCCAGCGCCTGACTCTCGAGCGCAAGTGCGCCACGTGTCGGCACGGGGGCGACTTGCTCTTGAGCGCTGGGCGCTTGAGCGCAAGTGCGCCACGTGTCGGGACGGGGGCGACTTGCGCCAGAGCGCTGTGCGCTTGAGCGCAAGCGCGCCACGTGTCGGCACTGGGACGACTTTCACTCGAGCGCTTGCGCTTGAGAGCAAGCGCGCCACGTATCGGCACTGGGGCGACTTGCGCTCGAGCGCTTGCGCTTGCGCGCAAGCGCGCCACGTGTCGGCACGTGGGCGCTTTGCGCTCGAGCGCAGGGCGCTGTTGTGCAAGCGCGCCACGTGTCGGCACGTGGGCGCTTTGCGCTTGAACGCAAGTGCGCCACGTGTCGGCACGTGGGCGCTCTGCGCTTGAGCGCCGGCGAGGAAAAGGGGCTTTTAGCCTAAAAAGATTCTCGGAAGAGAAATCAGAGTGGAGTTGGACTCCTAAGTGTGTTTTTGGGGTTAATGGAAGGGGTTCTTCTTCTTTCTCCTCTGTTGGCTGGATCTTGAAGATCAAGAGATGTGAGATCTCAAAATCTGTCCTTTTTGGGATCTAAAGACAGATCCAAGTTCCCCTTTGTGGGTTTGGTGGTGAAAAACTATCTTGTTTTTGAAAAGGAAGAGTAAAACTCTTGATTTAATTCAAAAGAAAGAAGAAGGTTTGAGACCTTCAGAAAAGAGAAAGAAATACAAACCCTAGGTTTTTTTTTAGAGAATGAAAGTGTTCTTTTTTATTCATCATCATGTTGCCTTATATAGGCTTACATATTTACATATAGCCCTTTGGGCTTTACAAAAATGGCATTTTACCATCCCATGGCTCATGTGCCATTTCATTTTTGCACATAAGCCATGGGCTTACAAAATATTGGCTTTATGCCCATTTTGTTTACATTCATGCATAAAAAATTACATAAAAATTATTTATTACATGGTTTATATTTTGGCATGGAGGAGGCTGGCCGCGGGCTCGACTTGGGCATGGGCCCGCTTGACCTGGGCTTGGGCCCACCTAGCTTGGGTGTTGACCCTGACTTTGACTCGGTCAACCGGGGTGTAAATTTTTACCCCAACAAAGTGCCCCCCATCAATAAATGCACACCGCATATTTGAGTTGTGTGCATGAAATTGATGGATCTTGAAGTTGGACTTCGCGGTAGAACATCATTCCAGGGGCGGAGCATCATCCCGGGGAGCATGATTCCCGGGGATCGGAGCATCATTCTGATCCGTGGAGCATAATTCCAGAGATCAGAGCATCGTTCCGAAGGGGGAAGCATAATTCCAGGGTTCGGAGCATCGTTCCGAAGGGCGGAGCATAATTCCAGAGATCGGAGCATCGTTCTGAAGGGCGGAGCTTGATTCCAGAGTTCGGAGCATCTTTCCGAAGAGCGGAGCATAATTCCAGGATTCGGAGCATCATTCTGAAGGGCTGAGCATGATTCCAGAGTTCGGAGCATCTTTCCGAAGAGCGGAGCATAATTCCAGGAGATCGGAGCATCATTCCGAAGAGGGGAGCATCATTCCAGGGTTCGGAGCATCGTTCCGAAGGGCGGAGCATAATTCCAGAGATCGGAGCATCGTTCCGAAGGACGGAGCTTGATTCCAGAGTTCGGAGCATCTTTCCGAAGAGCGGAGCATAATTCCAGGATTCGGAGCATCATTCCGAAGGGCGGAGCATGATTCCAGAGTTCGGAGCATCTTTCCGAAGAGCGGAGCATAATTCCAGGGGATCGGAGCATCATTCCGAAGAGCGGAGCATCATTCCAGGGTTCGGAGCATCATTCCGAAGAGCGGAGCATGATTCCAAGGGGTCGGAGCATCATTCCGAAGAGCGGAGCATGATTCCAGGGATCGGAGTCAGAGCATCATTCCGAAGAGTGGAGCATGATTCCAGGGATCGGAGCATCATTCCGAAGAGTGGCAGACATTCTAACCGAAGCATAATTTCGATGCAGTGGTTGATTCCCAGGCGAAGCATAATTCCGACAGGGAAGGCAAATACCCCGAGGCGAAGCATGATTTCGATACGGGGTACTTTCTGAGACGGAGCATGATTCCAACGCAGAGCTTGTTGGTTGATTCCGAGCCGAAGCATAATTCCGACAGGGAAGGCAGATACACCGAGGTGAAGCATGATTTCGACACAGGGTAAATTCTGGGACGGAGCATGATTCCGCCGCAGAGGTTGTTGGTTTGATTTTGATTTGGGTTGACATCCACATCGCTACACTGGAATATGGTACCAGGAGCGAATCACCATCTGTCTTTGAGAGGATTTTGGGACTTTGGTTTTTGTTTGGCATCAGTATCGCTACACTGGAATATGGTACCAGGAGCGACTCATCATTTGTGCTTGCTTATCAGGAAGCGATGGCTTAGGAGACAGGTTTTAGGTCCCTATCACCTAAGACTTTTCAATTTTGTGAGCCGTAAAGGTCTCACAATGCATTTTCTCCCTACGAGTCATAAGGATCTCGTAGGTGTATTTTCTCCTTAAGAGTCATGGGGACTCCTAAGTGTGTTGGTCCTTTGTAAGTCGTAAGGATCTCACGCGGGAATTTTCTCCTTACAAAGTCGAGAGGACTTTGCGAGTGCATTTCATCTCTTTTTCACGAGTTTGCGCCCTTTCGGGTTTTCACAAACTCGCCGGCAGTCCTGCTGTTTTTACTCACGGAGCCCTTTCGGGTTTTCATCCGTGCCCATTTTGCTTGTGGACATACCCTCTTTTTTTATTTTTTATTTTTTTTTGAATCTTCCCTGCCGGTGGGACTTTGAATGTGGTCTCACCGGTAGGACTTGGGAGAGATTGGGATCGTTTTACGCCCGTGGATTGTATACGGTTTTGCAGGAAGTATGATCCAGACCGTAGGGCCATAAAAATTTCGGGACTTTGTTGGCGTCTACATCGCTGCACTGGAATATGGTACCAGGAGCGACTCATCATTCACCACTTGGGGATTTGGATTTGGAATTTGGCTGGCGTCTGCATCGCTGCACTGGAATATGGTACCAGGAGCGACTCATCATTCGCCATTAGGGTATGGGATTTGGAATTTGGCGTCTGCATCGCTACACTGGAATATGGTACCAGAAGCGACTCATCATTCGCCACTTGGGGGTTGGGGAGCGATGGCTTAGGAGACAGGTTTAGATCCCTACCACCTAAGACTTTTCAATTTTATGGGCCGTGAGGGTCCCATAAAAGCATTTTCTCCCTGCGAGTCGTAAGGATCTCGCAGGTGTATTTTCTCCTTAGGAGTCGTGGGGACTCCTAAGTGTGTTTTTCCTTCGTGAGTCGTAAGGATCCCACAAAGGTTTGTTCTCCTCATGTATCGTGAGGACACATGAGTGAGTCTTCTCAATGGAGCATAATTCCAAAGGCGGAGACCAGCCGCGTAGCTGGTGATTGCGGTGGGATATGGGTATGATGAGAATTATTTGAGCCCGTGGATTGTATACGGTAGTCAATTTGGGGACTGTCCGTAGGGCTGGGAGAATTTTGAAAAATTGGATTTTGGTTGGCGTCCGCATCGCTGCACTGGAATATGGTACCAGGAGCGACTCATCATTCGCCGTTGGGGTATGGGAGTTGGAATTTGGTTGGCATCTGCATCGCTGCACTGGAATGTAGTACCAGGAGCGACTCATCATTCGCCGTTTTTTTTTTTTGCATTTTTTTTGTTTTACCGCGATTGCTCCATCATTTCAGCTTTTCTTATCACGAAGGTCGCGATTGCCCTATCATTTCGGCTATTTATTCGCGGTTGCCCCATCATTTCGGCTTTATTTTCATCTTTATTTTACTCGCTGATTTTTATTGCGAGTTGCCCTATCATTTCGGCTTTTCTTTATTTTTCTTTTATTTACACATTTTTTTGTTTATTTACATATATATAATTTTTACATTCCCAGTTTAATGACTTAGAGGTCGATTGTTCCCAGTTTAGTGACATGGTGGTCAATTGTTTTCAGAGAAAGGCAGATGTCTGAGAGAATCAGTTTCACGAAGAACTTCGGTCTCCGTTTGTATGAAATTGGCGGTCGCATCTTGACTGTTACTAACACGCCTTTGGACAGTTCTATCTTTCCTACCTTGTATTGCTTTTCGACCCAATCTTTAAAGACGATGGCATGACCTATCACTCTGTGATAGGGGCAGTATTTGGGGTCATCGGTCCTATTCGCTTCCTGCGGTCTTTTTGACTCTGGCAGTTGTAGACCGTTCCTCAGGGCGTCTTTGAATATTTTACGGATTTTGTCCCTTCTGAAGGAATAGACCTTATCCAGCTTCTCTTTCAGTAGAGATTCTCCTCCCTTTCCGAACACTGGCTTCCAAGGCTGGTTGGCATTAGGCCCGCTCATCCCTTGCTTATTTCGGTTAGCCGAAGTGTTAAAAGATTCAGTATCGTCAGAACCTCCGCCTTTGCGATTTTCGTCCTTTCGGTTTCTCCAGGACCTATTGTTATTTTGGGAGTCAGAGGAGGACTCCTGCTTTGAGCGTTCCAACATCTGGACTTTTCTGGTCAGCTCTTGGAATGTTTTGAGACCCGCGGTACATAGAAACGGAGCCATCCAATTGTTGAGATTTCTGACAAGGAGACTGACAGATTGGTCCTGCTCTATCGGCGGTTCACGTTTGACGGAGAGATTGCGCCATCGGGTTATAAAATCCATGCTGCTTTCGTTGTTCTTGGGCTTGGTCCTTATGAGCTCAGCAATGGTGATCTTATCGCTGACGCTCATGAACCTTTGTCGAAACAAAGATTCCATTTGGACGAAAGTAGTAACGGAGCCATCCGGTATGCTCGCGTACCAGTCAAAAGCAACATCGGTCAAGCTATTAACGAACTGGCGAAGGAGAAGAGTATCGTTGCCCCCAGTATTCCCGCACGAGGCTTTGAAGTGGGCGATGTGCTGATTTGCATTTCCCGTCCCATCGAATCTTCCGAATTTGGGGATGACATAGCCGCTAGGAAATTCTACCAGATCATACTGAGCAGGATATGGTCTCCCACTACTGCTGATATCTTTTTGCGCTTCGGTTTCGGCCACCAATATTTTGACTTTGCTGGCAACCAAATCCATGATTTGATCTTGAGTTAGAGGGCTACTCTCATCGGTAGCTAAGACATTTCCCGAGATAGGATGCGACTGATTTTCATGCGGTTCACCTACTTTTGGATTTGAGGGAATAGGTGCCGGCTGCTTTGGGACACCGTTTCCCGGTTCACGAGCAGAGCCCTCAGCTTGATTGGGCGGCTGAGAGGCAAGCCGGGCTGTGAGCTGCATCACGACATTCGTCAAGTCGTCGATTTTTTAGTAGAGCTTGGCCATCTCCTTGTCTTTGTTTCTGAGCTGCTTTCGGAGCTCTTGAAGCAGCTCTTGCTCCAAGGTCCTGGGGCGAAAAGTCGGCTCTTCTTCGCTTTCCGAGCCCGACTCCTCATGGACCGAAGGGTCTTTCTTCCTATCATCCTCATCGAGAGGGCTTTCATCACCCAGTAGAGGCGGCTACTCTTGGGAAGCGGCCACCACATTCAAGCCAGATTGGGTTTGAGATGTGGTAGCCCCGTCCTTGCTCTTGCTGCGCGTGCCCACCGTATAGACAGTGTGGACCACATACCCAGCCATTTCCTCATCTTCGGCGGGGTAACCCTGTTCTTCGAATCTCATGAGGTTTAGTCTGGCAGGAGCCCTAGCCTTTTTGTTGGCTCTATATCTGAGCCTTTTCTCCCTCAGCTTCTCGATTTTGAAGGCTTGGCGGGCATCCGCTATCCGGGAAGCCATTATGAGTTGATCAGAGGGGAGCTTAGAGAAGACACCCGATCGAGCAGTGGTCAAGGGCACCGCTGGAGCTTGCTCGGGATGCGTTGTAGCTTTGTTGGTGTTGATGGCCTTGCCCCCAGCTGGGGCCATGGAGAGTCGTTTGGAAACGGACTTGCGCTTGGGCTGAGGCACCCTTGCTACCACCACATTTGGTCTCCTGCCTTTCGAGACCGGTATGTCTGCCACCGGGGCTTGAGGAACCAGGATGGCGCCAACAGGCATGAACATAATAGAGCCGAATGGTAGCAGCGGCTCCTCCCATTGTCGCCCGAGACTGGCCGGAAGGACCATCCTGGAGTCTATCTTCATCGTGTAGGAGACGGGAGCTGAGTTCATCATCGAAGACATCGTCGGAAGGTGATTGCTTGAAAATCTACATGAAAAAGCATTATTTTTAGTATAAATACAGGTATGTATATTTATTGAGTTCGCATGAACGCTTAACCCGAAATGTGGGAGGAGAGATTGGTCCCACCGGGCGTGCCAGAATCTGTAGGGTGTTTTTCGTCACCCCATTGAGATGGTAATACGCGCGCGCTTGTCAGGCGCATTACAGATTCCCCTTGCCTAGGGTAGGCCGGTTTTATTGATCGTGGGGATCCGAATCTCCGGCAGCCGCGGACTAAGCTGCCGTTAATTACCCCTCGCCTTTGGAGCGAGAGAACCCCCGATTGACGGGTTAAACTGGTCATGCGAACTCAATGTGCAGTGTACGTGTGTTGTGTTTTGAAATAGGGTTTTGGATATATCGGGAGCCACGCAGAGTTTTTATGGAGGTCCCGCTACCCGGATAGCGGGCTGGGGGTCAAGGGGGCTAGCAGCCTCCTTGCGGGGTGCGGGGCAGCGCCCCGTTAGAAAAAAAATTTCTAACAGGGACAGTGTCGTGGTGTATGTGTGTATGCACATATGTATGCATATGTATGTGTCTATACATATATATATATATATATATGTATGTATGTATGTATGTATATATATATATGTATATATGTATATATATATAAAAGAAAGAGGGGGAAAGGCATCCAAAGGATGCGTGGGGCCAGCGCCATGGGTGCTGTGCGCTCAGGCGCTAGCATGCCATGTGTCGGCACGTGGGCGCTCTGCGCTTGAGCGCAGGGCGCTGTAGCGCAAGCACGCCACGTGTCGGCACGTGGGTGCTCTGCGCTTGAGCGCAGGGCGCTATAGCGCAAGCGCGCCACGTGTCAGCACGTGGGTGCTTTGCGCTCCAGCGCCTGACTCTCGAGCGCAAGTGCGCCACGTGTCGGCACGGGAGCGACTTGCGCATGAGCGCAAGTGCGCCACGTGTCGGCACGGGGGCGACTTGCGCCAGAGCGCTGTGCGCTTGAGCGCAAACGCGCCACGTGTCGGCACTGGGGCGACTTGAGCTCGAGCGCTTGCGCTTGAGAGAAAGCGTGCCACGTATCGGCACTGGCGCGCCTTGCGCTTGAGCGCAAGCGCGCCAGGTGTCGGCACGTGGGCGCTTTGCGCTCGAGCGTAGGGCGCTGTTGTGCAAGCATGCCACGTGTCGGCACGTGAGCGCTTTGCGCTTGAGCGCTGAGCGCTTGAGCGCAAGTGCGTCACGTGTCGGCACGTGGGCGCTCTGCGCTTGAGCGCCGGCGAGAAAAAGGGGCTTTTAGCCTAAAAAGATTCTCGGAAGAGAAATCAGAGTGGAGTTGGACTCCTAAGTGTGTTTTTGAGGTTAATGGAAGGGGTTCTTCTTCCTCCTCTGTTGGCTGGATCTTGAAGATCAAGAGATGTGAGATCTCAAAATCTGTCATTTTTGGGATCTAAAGACAGATCCAAGTTCCCCTTTGTGGGTTTGGTGGTGAAAAACTATCTTGTTTTTTAAAAGGAAGAGTAAAACTCTTGATTTAATTCAAAAGAAAGAAGAAGATTTGAGACCTTCAGAAAAGGGAAAGAAATACAAACTCTAGGTTTTTTTTTTTAGAGAATGAAAGTGTTCTTTTTTATTCATCATCATGTTGCCTTATATATGCTTACATATTTACATATAGCCCCTTGGGCTTTACAAAAATGGTATTTTACCATCCCATGGCTCATGTGCCATTTCATTTTTGCACATAAGCCATGGGCTTACAAAATATTGGCTTTATGCCCATTTTGTTTACATTCATGCATAAAAAATTACATAAAAATTATTTATTACATGGTCTATATTTTGGCATGGAGGAGGCTGGCCGCGGGCTCGACTTGGGCATGGGCCCGCTTGACCTGGGCTTGGGCCCACCTAGCTTGGGGGTTGACCCTGACTTTGACTCGGTCAACCGGGGTGTAAATTTTTACCCCAACAGTCGCATACCGACGAGAAGGAGAAACCACTTACGAATCCTATCAACTCGTAAAGGGAAAATTCTCTTGTGAGATCCTTACAACTCCCTAAAGAAAATGCACTTAGGAGTCCTCACGACATCTAAGGAGAAAATACACCTGCGAGATCCTCTCGACTCGTAGGGAGAAAAGTATTTTTGAGACCCTCACGGCTCATAAAGTTGAAAAGTCTTAGGCGACAGATCTAAACCTGTTTCCTAAGCCATTGCTGCCCTATAAGGAGGTCCAAACTTACTTTTGCATACTATCGACGGTCCACATTCGCCAATGAAATAAAAAAGCTACTTACGGGACCTCACGACTCGTAAGGAAAAAATACCCAAGTGAGATCCTTACGACTCACGGAGGCGATGAACACTTAGAAGTCCTCACGATTTCTAGGGAGAATACACACCTATGAGATCCTCAAGACTCATAGGGAGAAAAACCTTCTTGAGAACCTTACGGCTTATGAAGATGAAAAAAGCCTTAGGCTACAAGGATCCTAAACTTGTCTCCTAAACCATCAATTCTATGACCATCCATAACTCTGCACTACTTCACCCACGTACATACTTACGTGGGCAAAGCAGTGGGGGGCATTTGTTCCCGCCAAAATTTTTGGTTAAGAGCTATTTGTTCCCTTATAAAAAAGGGAGAGAAGAAAGAGGAAAAGAATTCACGGTTTGGCATCACGTGTTAAACACGTGAGCGCTTATATGCAAAGCATATAAGCGCTGAAAACAAATAACAAAAAAGCTAAACAGGCTTCACGTGTTAAACACGTGAGCGCTCATATGCAAAGCATTTGAGCGCTGAACATAAATAACCAATGGCCAAATAAGCCTCACGTTTTAAACACGTGAGCGCTCATATGCGAAACATATAAGTGCTGAAAATAAACAGGCTAAATTCCCCATTAGGGGTCACGTGTTAAACACGTGAGTTCCCTTACTGCATTCTTTTGGCAGAGCTCACATGCAAAGCATATGAGCGCCGCTATTTAAATAGAATTGAATTCTATATAGAATTCAATTCAATATGGGGAATATTTTTCTGGTCTTCCTAAAATAAGAGAAATCTTCTCTGTTAAACAGAGAACCCTTGGATCAAAGATCCAACAGTGATTATAAAATCACCCATCGATCATCTGATAGAATAAAATTCTATCTTAGGAAAATATTTTCGTAATCTTGTTAAATTAAAAAGATATTCGTATAACAGAATTAAATTCTATATTAGGAAAATATATTTCTAATCTTGTTGAACTAACAAAATATTCATATAATACAATAAAATTCTAATATTTTTAAACTAACAAGATATTCATATGATAGAATTAAATTCTATATTGAAATAAAATTCTAATCTTGATATCCATATGATAGAATTAAATTATATATTAGGAAAATATCTTCTTAATCTTATTAAACTAACAAAATATCTATATGATAGAATTAAATCTTAATCTTATTAAACTAACAAGATATTCATATGATAGAATAAATTTCTATCTTAGGAAAATATTTCCTAATCTTGTTAAACAAACAAAAAATCTTCTCTGTTAAACAGAGAACCTTTGGATTAAAAATCTAACGGTGAATAAAATTCACCGATTGATCGAAAAGATCATTTTGATTGATTATAAAATCAATCAAGATCTCTTAATGAGAGATTTTCTCAACAAATTGATTTTTCTCTTCTCTTATAAAGAGGAGCAAAGAGATTAATCAGAAGAAGGAGGAGGACTCAATAAAAAAGAAAGGAGAATACCACCCATAAGCTTCTGTAAAAAAAATATACATAACGCTCCTAAAAGCTCCCACAAAACAACAGAGAATTTAATTCTCAAACAAGATCTTCTTCCTCAAAACCCTAGGTAAAGAAAATATCGAGATCAAAATATCTCATTTACCTATCATATCATATATAAGAGTTTAACTCTTCTCAAAGAACTTGGTTCTTTCTATGGATCTGAGATCCGCCAGACAAATCTCCCATAAGTTGAGAATTTAATTCTCATCGGAAAGATCTTGTTTTTTAGAATCAAAAATTCAGGGAAGAACAAAATTGAAAAGAAAGAAGGAGTTCATAATACTCCAGGAACTTAGTTCCTTCAAATCAAATTAAGAACTTAGTTCTTTAAAGAACCCGATCTATGATCCTCAAAATAGTAATCTTGGTGATCCTTAATGGTAAAAACACCATTAAAAGAGGTTTAACCTCTCTGAAAACATGAACATGGAAAACATGGAGTTCATAATACTCCAGGAACTTAGTTCCTTCAAATCAAGAACTTAGTTTTTAAAGAACATGATCCCAGATACTCAAAATAATAATCTTGATGATCGTTAATGGTCAAAATACCATAAAAGAGATTTAAGTTCTCAAAAAACATCAACAGAAATTAAATCTCCAAAAGAACTCAGCGCCTCACGTGAAAAGCATGTGAGCGCTCAAGGCCAAGTTACATAGCGCCTCACGTGAAACGCACGTGAGCGCCTGAAAAAGTTAGTGCTTAGCACTAGTGCAGTACCTCACATGAAACACATGTGGGCGCCATAAAAAACTAGTGCTTAGCACTAGTGCAACGCCTCACGTGAAACACATATGGGCGCTACAAAAAAACTAGTGCTTAGCACTATTTCAACGCCTCACATGAAACACACGTGAGTGATGTATAACTGAGTGCTTAGCACTGCTGGATAGTACAGAAACCCAATCTTAGCCTAAATTGGCTAAGTTTTCTGAGGTTAAACCTCTTTGATTCTTCAAGCGAGCCCATATGCTCGTGATTTCCAAACTAATCCTAATCTCAAACATGACTAATGATCTCTCATTGATGATATTCAAAATGATATTCATCCCATATCTCCTAAGATAATATTAGCCTCGGTAAGGCTAATGATCCTTAGATAATCCGCCATGATCTTTTCCCTCAAATACGGGATTTGGTTTAAGGGTACATCTCTCCACACTTCTAATATATGTCGTTTTAATTTCTCAACGTTTTCAGAGAGGTGGCGGGCCCGACAACCAACAACTCCTTCCATCCCGCATTAATGCACTTCCAAATTGACGTGCATACTTCAGATTAGACCGCATCCCAAATTGGGTGCATTCCATATCACCATTGTTCACTCCATCACGTAACAAATATACGTGAACGCAAGATGAATAATGGACCGAAATGTCCTTAAACTAATCTTCATCCCAAACAGGGAACATTGGACCGAAATATCCATAAACTAACATTCGTCCCAAACAGTGAATGTTGGACCGCGACATCCTTAAACTAATATGTTTTGCCCTATGGACTGTCTCCATAATGACTACCGTATACTATCCATAGGCTATTCATATATGATCTAATGATCAGTTGAGCCCATATGCTCACTGCTCATAAGTCGATCTTAGTCTCAAATACGGCTAATGATCCTAAGATCAAATCCAAATATCCCATGAACCGATGGACCTCACAAATGCGAGATCTGTGTCCTAAGTTCATTCCCGTTGGTAAACCAAGATACCAGCATGGACCCCGTAAAGCAAAATTCTTGACCTAAACCCAAATCTCAAATATACGGATTTGGACTAAATCGCGCCCTACGGACGACGACATAAATTAGTCTCCGTATACAATCCATGGGCAATCCAAAATAAAACAAACACGACACGACACGAAGTGAACTTCCGGAGCAGGAGAAAGTGGTTATCGCAATGCGGTAACGTAATTAACTACAGGGGCTTGCGCCTGCAGGGAAAAGCGTCCCCACAATCAAAACCTCTCACAAACGAGAGGGAATCTGATAAAGTCCGCTACAACTGTCGCATCTATCCAAATCACAAATATACGGTGCCATAAATCAACATGGTATCTTCAGAGAAGTGGATGAAGAAGTCCACATAGCATCTGCCCCCAAATTCAGGCCAGACGTCCCAACGTCTCGGTCCCTGTCTTTTGGCGGTGAATAGATTCTGAAAGTAATAAATTAAAATTTAAAACCTCACACAAGCAGTTCTAAAAAACGCTCACACTAAATAATATTTCAAACACAAAGAAAGAAAAATAAATTTATCATGGAGGTGATAAAAATGAAGTGCAAGTAATGAGGAGACAAACACTTGGTGAAAGGAACGAGCTTGCTTCGTCGTCTTCGAGGCCGAAAATGATCCACCTTGAAATTACTCTAATTCAAGCTACCTCTTCACTAATCAAGGAGTTAATGAAGCAAACAACCTAATCTTATGGACTAGATGAGAGTAGGTTGATGGAGTAGGAATTTTGCTCACTATAGAAATTACTTTCTCTTTTTCTTTTCTCACATCATGAAAAGCTAGAGAGAAAGAAGATAAACTTAGGTGAGGGAATATCTCAAGTGATAATTGTGAGAGTTAACCATGGGCTAAAGATAATGGTTAGGGTTATACAATATCTAGAGTAAAACAAAAATTAGTGGGATGGGTCATGGCTTCTACATGCTTCTCCAAGCATCTTAAGCCATGCCCATTTCCACCTCATTTTTGAATTAACTCTAAATAAATATTCATCCAAATTATCTTTAGTTTTGGTGTGAGTCTCATACACCCATGTTCTATGTGTTATCCAACATGACACAATATAGAAATACATATATTAATATATATCACATATATATATATAATGTATTTCAAAGAGAAGAAATTCTTAAGTGAGCACAATATTAGTTAATATATATTAATATATCAAATATAAAAATATATATCAAATTATTAAATCAATACTTGATTCAATAATCCGGTTATATCATATATAACCGACTTAATATCATTTATATGTATATCACATTATCGAATCAACACTTGATTCAATAACCCGGTCATATCACATATAACCGACAACTTTCAATATACTATATCAAATCAACACTTGATTCAATAATCCGGTTATATCACATATAATCGTCCAGTATCAAACATATATACATATAACATATCATTAAATCAACACTTGATTCAACAATCCGGTTATATCACATATAACCTAACCGATATCACATATCGCGAGATTAGAATATGGTATCACATACTCGTATTTAATCAAGCTCCCACACATATCACCATATGTGCCCTACTTCATTTCTCTTGAGCTAGGAAACCTCTGTATGGGACTCTAAAGACTTATCAATACGCCAGCAGTAATTAGTAATCACATCAGTCACCCACAAGCCGTCAGCGGTACTAGCTGGACGTAACGGCCACCCAGGTAATGAGCGAATAGAAGATCAATAAGCAAGCTTGTCCAAACTCCCGCAAAGCCTATAAGCAACACTTACCATACAGTTCGGTCTCTTCGTCTGATATGTCGCATATCAAGTCTAGGGGTGGAATCATCAGACCCCAGTAACTTTATAAGCCATGCCAATGTGTGGCCTATAACCATTCGAGAAACTACTGATAACACTTACCAGTAAATCTCATCAGGACTTGTTATAGCCAATCGAGCATAGCACAACATCAATTCCCAATACCGGGAGAGACGAAATCCCTCCTACCGCTCATTGCCTCTATGTGACTCGGGACTATACCCAAAATCCACCTGTTTGCATGACTCCTTTGAGCCGTGGTAGGGAGGAAATCAAAGCACAGTGGGAACCACACAAGAATCTATGACGATCTCGGGTCTACAGACTAACCTGTACAAGCGTCACCAGAGAACTGCTATCTGACAATAGGTACAGTACCAACTAGGAGTTCTCGGCGAGTCATGTTCGGTGTACCCATTCTCTAATGAGCACCTGTGTACAATCTTTGATGTCAAACACCAATGGATGTGGGATCAACCATCGCCCCATACAGGATCAAGAAATATACACACTAGTCTACTCAGGAATATCGATGCCCTGTCTCGATACTCCCTCGACTAAGAACGGTTAAAGGATGTGCTTGCGGACTGCCCAAACCCCACTAGTATGATCTGCATCATAGTTCTGGTAGTCAAGCCAACATCTTAAGGGCTTTATCAACATGTATCAGAGAGACAGTATAATAATACTAGTGTACATGTTAAAATAAAGAGCAACCAGATAGCATACTATCATGTCGAGCAAGAAAGTGCTCTATATATATGTCCAAGAATTCACTATATCATACAATAATGGCCTCTATGGCATATATATTCCTAACAATCTCCCACTTGCACTAAGGCCAGTTGTTGTAGTATCTCATACCCAACATCCCAAAAATTCTCTCAAATTGCGTCTGGGGGAGTGCCTGCGTGAGTGGATCCGCTGTGTTATTCTTCGTGTCAACTCTCCTGATCTTGATCTCCCGGCGATCAACTATCTCCCGGATCAGGTGATACCATCTAAGAATATGTGTGGATCACTGATGGGACCGGAGTTCCTTGTCCAAAACCACAGCTCCATTGTTATCACAATACAAGGGTATTGAATCCTCAATGGATGGAACCACACCAAGTTCAGCAATGAACTTCTTCATCCAGACAGCCTCTTTGGCAGCATCGTTGGCAGCGATGTATTCAGCCTCCATCGTCGAGTCTGCCACTGTATCTTGCTTTGAACTCTTCCAACATACCGCCCCTCCATTGAGGGTGAAGACAAAACCCGAGACCGATTTACTGTCGTCCTTATCACTCTGGAAGCTCGAATTAGTAAATGACTCCACCTGGAGTTCTCCATTACCATACACCAAGAACATTTCTTTAGTCCTTCTCAAGTACTTAAGAATGTTCTTCACAGCTATCCAGTACTTCTCCCCAGGATCTGATTGATACCTACTTACCATACTAAGTGCGTAAGCTACATCCGGTCTGGTACATAACAGCGCGTACATGATTGACCCAACTGCAGAAGCATAGGGTATCCCTTGTATGTGAGCCCTCTCCAAATCAGTCTTGGGAGACAGCTCTTTGGAGAGAGTGATTCCTGAGCAAGCGGGTAAATTACCACGCTTAAAATCTTCCATACTAAACCCTTTAGTATGGTGTCAATGTATCTGGATTGGGACAATCCCAACATCCTCTTAGATCTATCTCTATAGATCTTAATCCCCAGGATGTAGGAGGCATCACCTAGATCTTTCATGGAGAACTTTTGTGATAAGAAGAGCTTGACCGAGTGTAGCATAGGAACATCATTTCCTATCAAGAGTATGTCATCCACGTACAATACGAGAAAGATAACCTTTCTCTCTACAACCTTCTTGTATATACAAGGTTCATCTACGTTTTTGATGAAGTCAAACTCTTTGACTGCCACATCAAAACAGATGTTCCAGCTCCGTGATGCCTGCTTTAATCCGTAGATTGATTTAAGCAGCTTGCACACCTTTCCTCTACTCCCACTGTCTACGAAACCCTCTGGCTGTGTCATGTACACACTCTCTTCTAAATCACCATTTAGAAAAGCGGTCTTGACATCCATCTGCCAGATTTCGTAGTCATGGTATGCAGCAATGGAAAGTAGGATCCTGATGGACTTAAGCATAGCCACTGGAGAAAAGGTTTCATCATAATCGACACCTGGTCGTTGACGAAAGCCCTTTGCTACAAGTCTAGCTTTGAAGGTCTCAACCTTTCCATCTACACCAAGTTTCTTCTTAAAGATCCACTTGCTCCCAATGGTTTTTACCCCTTCAGGAGAAACTTCCAAAGTCCATATTTTGTTGGTGTACAAGAATTCCATGTCAAATCTCATAGCATCCAGCCGTTTCACAGAGTCCCCACTTGTGATGGTCTGCTCGAAACTAGTTAGATCATCATCTTCCATGATGCAATCCTCACTCCCACCGTCTATGAGAAAACCATAGTATCTCTTAAATGGATAAGGAATCCTACTAGATCTGCGGAGAGGCTGAGATTCGTCGGGGACTATTGAATCCTCCGGTTCTACCAAATCATCAGTTATAGTTTGTGCAGCTGGAACTTCTTCCAGTTCTACCTCATTACCACTAATTTCTTTCACAAGAAATTCATTTTCTAAAAAGGTGGCATATTGAGAAAAAAAACACTTTTTGTTCCTCGGTGTGGTAGAAGATATATCCATATGAATCCTTTGGATATCCTACAAACTTGCACAAAACAGACCTTGTCTCGAGCTTGTCCGGATTTTGCTTTTTAACATAGGCCGGACAACTCTATATCTTAACTCGTTTAAGAGATGGTCTCTTTCCATTCCATATCTCATATGGAGTGGTAGACACGGATTTGGTCAGAACCCTATTCAATAGGTATGTAGTTGTCTCAAGTGTATAACCATAAAAGAAAATAGGTAACTCAGCAATACTCATCATAGAACGCACCATATCTAATAGGGTGCGATTTCTCCGCTCCGAAACTCCATTGTGTTGTGGTGTATACGGAGGAGTAAGCTGAGAGAGAATCCTATTCTCTTTTAAGTAGTCTCAGAATTCCGTGCTTAAGTATTCTCCTCCCCGATCAGATCGTAGGACTTTAATATTTTTACCCGTCTGGTTCTCAACTTCGTACTTATATTCCTTGAATTTCTCAAAAGCTTCAGATTTGTGTTTCAACAAGAACGCATGTCCGAATCTTGAGAGATCATCGGTGAATATAATAAAGTACGAGGAACCATTCCTTGCATGCATAGATATAGGACCGCATACATCACTATGTATCAGTCCCAAGAGTTCTGTTTCCCCAATCAGAGCAAAGCTCTGTTTGAATTTCAAAAATTCAAAAATTGAAGCAACGCTTCAGATCCCTTGCGCTGCGCGCAACGCGCCACGTGTCAAAAGCAGACACGCCAGCACAGCACCCAAGGGAGCGCACCCAATCAGAGCAAGGCTCTATTTAAAATAAAAATAAAGGAAGCAACGCTTCAGCTGATTTGCGCTCTGCGCTGCGCGACACGTGGCAGCGCAATTGCGCTGCGCTCTGCGCTGCGTGACACGTAGCAGCGCAGTTGCGCTGCGCGACACGTGACAGCGCAGTTGCGCTGCGCTCTGCGCTGCGCGACACGTGGCAAGCGCAAGTGCGCTTGCGCCAACTGTGCCAGCACCAAAACAGAATTAAAATTCTAGAAAGATCTTTCTGATCTTGTTAAAACAAGAAGATTAGCTTCTGTAAAACAGAAGCCCTTAGATCAAAGATCCAACGGTGTGGAAAAATCCCTAAATCACTCAGAGAAAGATCTCTTTAACTGATTGAACAAATCAATTGGCACTATAAAAAGGCCCCTAGACTCCAAGTCTAAAACAATTGGAAACACAGAGAGAACTCAGAGAAGTCTTCTGAAAACTTTCAGAAAAAGAGAAAGGTAAAAACCTTTAATAAAAGAAGAATTTTCTTCTATAAAGATCAATGATCTAAGAACAAGATCAAAGATCTTCAATAAAAAATAATATTAATAAAAAGAAGTAATTTACTTCTTCTTTAGATCTTTCTGATCAAAATAAAGGCATTGCCTTTTGATGAACCATTGGTTCTGGAATCTTAGAAGATTCTCTTCTTTGATCCAAAATCGGATCAAGATATTGAGCAGTGCCCTGCACTTGTAAAATTTACACTGTTGCACTTCTAGGTTGGCGCAAGCCACCAGAAAGCGCCACGTGTCAACCCCAGAACGAACTGCCCTATGCGCTTCTAAAACTGAGCGCTGCTCTCTTAAATTGGCACAAGTCACCAGAGCGCGCCACGTGTCAGCAGCGCAACAGCGCAGCGCACTATCGCAACGCACTGCGCTAGCAGACTTGCGTTCACCAGAGCATGACACGTGTCACCTCCACATGGACTTGCGCCTTGCGCTCCTCAATTGGCGCAAAGCGCCTGACAAGCAACATGGCGCTCTGTCAGACTAATTAATGCAGCGCATTATTAAAGGGCAGGGCCCAATTAAGAGGCCCAATAGACCAAAACAAATGCTCTGCATTATAAAAAAAGGGAACAGAGCCCAATTTAAAAAGCCTAACAGGCCAGAATAAAATGCAATGCAAAGCCCAAACAAAGGTCTGTCAGACCAAAACAGATGATGTGCATCATTTAAAAAAGGGCAGAGCCCAAATAAATGTCTAATAGACCAAACAAAATGCCATGCATTATTAAACAAGGGCAGAGCCCAATCAAAGGCCTAACAGGCCAGACAAACAAAAAATTGTTGAATATTCTCAACTGGACTTAGCCCAATACTGGCCGTAAGTTCTCAAATTAAAATTGACTGAGCATGACTGCTCTCTTAAATCAATTTACACATGGTTCAAGGGTACATCTCTGAACTCCTCTGATATTTGTCGTTGTAATCCTTCAACGTCTTCAGAGAGGTGACGGGTCCCGACAACCACATATTGATACGGACTGCGGGGTCCTTAAACTCGTGGACCGAAATGTCCTTAAACTAATGTTTGTCCCCAAATGGGAATGATGGACCACCATGTCCCTAAACTGGGAATCGACCGCAATGTCATTAAACTAAACAATAGGGCCAATTGCTCTCTTGTCGGATCTAAACGATCCCGTTAAGTTGATCTTAGTCTGGAGATTAGGCTAACGTATCCTTAACAAAAGTTTAAGTTGATCTTAGCCTTAAATAGGGCTAACGTATCCTTAAACCAAAACACCAAACCCAAATCTAAGAAAATACGGATTTGGACTAATTCACGTCCTACGGGCGACGACATAAATTAGTCTCCGTATACAATCCATGAGCAACCACAAACAAAACAAACACCCACAACACGAAGTGAAATTCTGGAGAAGGAGAAAGTTGTTACCGCGATGCGGTAGAGTAATTAACTGCAGGGGCTTGCGCCTGCAGGGAAGAGCATCCCCACAATCAAAAACCCCTCAAGCGAAGGGGAATCTGACGAAGTCTGCTACCTCGGCCGCATCTTTCTAAACCTCCGATACACGGTGCCATAAATCAACTTGGTATGTTCGGAGAGGTGGACGGATAAAACCATATATCATCTGCCCTGAATCTCAGGCAAGAAGTCCATGTCTTGGCCGTGTTCGGAGGGGAACAGATTCTGGCACGCCCGGTGGGACCTTTTCCTCTTTCCACTCCACACTTCGTGTGTCGTCTTCGCGAACGAATCGCGGTTTGTTAATGATTGCCCTCGGGTTTCAAGTTACTAAGATTTGGTCTCTTTCTTGGCGCAGAAATCAAACAGCAATGGTGTCCAACTGCTCAGACTGCTCCAAATGCAAATGCAACCGACGCTCCGCCTCATCTGGAAGTGTAGCCTATGGGCCTCTAGCAGCCTCCATCCTTGCTATGCCGGTGGAACAAGTGACTCAGGCTACCACCGGTCTGTTCTTCGGGACCATGCTCCCGCCAGCAAGCTTCACCATTCCAGTACCCGTACCGGAAGCGCAAAAGAAGTCGGTCTTCGATCGGCTCACTACTACCACGGCCCCTCTCAATGGGTCGTCCAATGTCAAGCCGGCAGCCTCGGTCTTTACCAGGTTGAACCTGAACTCTGATGGACATGCCAAGAAGCCCATAACCCCTGAAGTGGCCATCCCGAGGAAGATAGCCACCTCTGCTCCTGAAGTCGTCAAGGCAGCTTCTCCTGCTAAAGAGTCGGTCTTTACAAGACTGACTATTCCGGCTCCCGTTCCTGCTCGAAGGTCTGTCTTTGACAGATTGGATACCACTACCCAAAAGACATCAGTCTTCAAGAGGATGGCACCAGCGGCGCCTCATCTAGACAGGGGGCAAGATAAAACCATCCCCATCGCTGAACCAGCCCCAACAGCTCGACACGCTCGACATCGCCATTGGCGCCGAGTACGGAAAGCCGGGGGCAACTCCCCCTCTGGGCTAACTCCACCGGCCCCAACAGTGAAAGTCAACGCTGCTGTTCTAACTGGGAACAGTTTTGAACTGCTCAACAAGGTGCGCAGGAACTCTCCGACTGCCGCGCTGAAAAGATCTCCTCCGCCCGTGGAGAATGTTACAAAAACAAAGCCAGAGCAGCCCCCTCAACGGCTGTCCTCCAAAATTTATAAGGTCTGGCGACGGGTTCAAGACTCAGTGGTCATTCAAGATCCCTCTCACCGGCAGAAGACGGTGAAAGTTCAAGAAGAAAGGAACCGTCCTGTCAAACCGCAAAGGACGACAAACACTCGGGTGCCCACTACAACGACCCCCTCCACTTCGGCTGCCCACAAGAGAAGAAGGTCGGAGAAAGTCTCCACGCCTACGGCGAATGTCAAAGGTAGTGAGCCCAAACGCCTTAAGTCCGGGGGCATTGTCGTACACACCGTCTATATGGCGTCCGGGAAAGAGGATAGTCGTACATCTACAGGTCATAAACCGCTTACGCAATCGGTGACTAAAGCTCAGGAGCAGCAGCAGAAGCTCCACGAAATGATGAATGCGATGGCCGCACTCACTGGGCCAAAAGAAAGCCCCGAAGCGTCCTCGGATCAGCGCCAGGAGCAAGAAACCGACGCCGAATTCCTTCGCAGAATATTGGAGAAGAAGGACAAAGAGGCTGCAGAACAAGCAGCCAATATAAAACGAATGGCCCTCCTATTCCAGGACATGGTGGGTATGATGATCCAGCAAGATCCTCCAGCTGAAGATCCTCCGATCATCCTTGAAGATGACAGAGGAGAAACGTCGAATCCACCACCGGCTCTTTCAACGGCCAAGGAGAAGACAATTTCCAGGGCTGACCTGGATGAATATATAGCTCAGCAGATACGAGTTCACCAGGCAACTGAGGTAGCCGGCCAATTTGTCAAGACAGGGAGACCATATCCGAGCTGGTATGATCAGATCAAGTTCCCGCCGGGCTATACTATACCGAAATTCCATGTTTATAAGGGGAACGGCAATCCCCATCAACATGTTGCTCAGTTTAGGCCCTTTGTGGCAATACCGGCGGTGATGATAAATTGTTGCTTCGCTAGTTCGTCGGTAGCTTATCGGAGATGGCATTTGAGTGGTACTCCGAACTTCCGAATGACTCCGTCAAAACCTTCGCTGAAATGGAGTTGTTGTTTACCCAGCGCTTCGCAAGTGCCAGCGAACGTACCCCAATCACAGCTCTGATTAATGCGAGAGTAAAGCTGGGCGAGACTTGGGTTCAATATGCAATCCGATGGCAAAACTTGTAGTCAAAATGCGAACAACGCATTGAAGAAGCGCCGGCGGTAGGCATGTTCGTGGGCACCTTAGATCCTCATGCAACTATTTCACAGTTCATGATGTTCTTTAAACCAACCACGTTCTAGGCCCTGATCGACAAGCTAGCTCAGATGGACCAGATGGGCTATAGGCCGTCTCCTCCAAAGCCGGACTCTCGAAATGAGAAGGGGAAAGGAAAAGCGATCGTCGTCGCCAATGCTCAACAACAGCCGAGCAACTTGAAGCCGGTTGTCCGTCAAAACAGTATGCGTCCACACCTATCCCTCGAGGAGAGGCCGGGACGTCCTTACTCCTTCCCTCAAAATAAAACGAGAAGTCTGTTTGAGCTGGCATTGCGAAACAGACTCATTAATCTGCCGGAGTTAAGACGTCCGTCGCAGCCAAACGACGTCAATGATCCCAATTACTGTCCCTATCACCGAGTGTTGGGTCATCCGATCGAAAATTGTTACGTCTTCAAAAACTGGATTGAGGATCAATACCAACAAGGGAAGTTCGCGTTATCCGAAAAATGGAAGGTGAACCCGCCGCAACCTCATACCTCTAAAAAGGTGAATATGCCGGGGGCAACATGCTCCCTTGTTGAAGAAGCTCCGTAGGAGGTTGTGCTATCAGCCAAGACCAAGAAGATGCTGAATGATCTCAAGACATGCCCGGAAATCAGATGGAAGAACCCGTTGGAACCTGAGATCATCGAAGGGATGCTGAAGCCACGCCCGACTCCAAAGATCGGTGGTGAAGGCCCAAGCACTCACACCCAGCCGTCAAAATCTTCGAAGAAGAAGAAGAAAAGGTCCAAAAAGCCCGTGAAGCCTGGAAACAAGCGCACGGATCTACAAAAACAAATTGACGCGCTGGAGGAATACAATCAAAAGGCACGGATTCCCATCACACTCTAGGAGTTCCTCAACCACGTCTTTCAAGAAGAAGATGACGGAGAAATCTCGTCAGATGAATCCGAGGAATACGTGGCGAGTTGTCATATGATCTCTCACTCGTTCACGGACAATGAGAAAACTCTTTGCACTGAGAAGCTGGGGGCAGATCCTGAATCCGAACTTCTGGGGCCATCAGATGAAACAATTGATGCATTCCTCAACGAAGCTTTGTTAAAAAGTAAAGCTGATCGGGAACGCGAGACGGTCATATTTGAAAAAGCTAAACGTCAGCGACTAGACGAAAGGGTTGAGGCACTCCCGTCAAATCAAAATACATCCATTGCGGACAAAATCAAATTCAAGACGAGGAAAAGGTTTGCTAAAGCCGTATCACTGGGGATGAAACTACCACCCTCTGAAGAAAACAGTGCCGGCAAAGCAGAAGTGCACCCTTCCTATTGCTTATATCATCGGAAGGTTTCGCACCCCACCGAAGAGTGCAAAGCTTTCAATAAATGGTGGCAAGGATATGTCGCTCACCGGCAACATTTTAAGCGGGACAAGCGCAAAACTCTTCGGGAGCAGAAAAGTACGACCGAGGAGCTTAGAAGAACTACCGGCGATTGTCGCATAGTTAACGCCGGGAAAGCGCAAGTTCTCATATTCGGGAGTGACTCTGATGAGGAAATGGAGCTTAGCTCTCTCTTTAAAGAGTCCACCTCGGGAAAAGAGGAAGAGCCAAAGGCCTGCGAAAATATCCGGCTGCGTAATCGTACGCTATCCGAAAAGAATCTTGGACCCTCAAATAAAAAAGATAAGGGAAAAGAGAAGGTCTCTGAGGATATCGCCCTAGATGACCAAGTTATGGAAGAGTTAACCGCCAAAGACCCGCCAAAGAAAAATAAGGTGGACTACAACGTTCTGGCACACTTGAGGAAGTTACCCTCATAACTCAGTATTCTCGATACCCTCTTACTATCAAAAGAAGCAAGAGAATCATTGATCAAAGCGCTACAGGAGCCGGAGCAATTCCAAGCTTTTCTCGCCGAAGAAAAGATGAAGGACGAGCTGGAAGAAGTGCACACTGCCGATGTCACTTTCGGTGATGAAGACCTCCTCCTTGGGACATGCGAACACAATCGGCCCCTCTATGTCTCGGGGTACTGCCACGATATAAAGATAGGCAAAATCTTGGTTGACAATAGGTCTTCCGTCAATCTCCTCAATGTACGGGTATTGAAGGAAATCTTCATGAGCATCCAGCACCTCGCTCGGGATAAGATCACCATCTCCGGATTCGACTCTCAATCATCCAGGACTCTCGGGTCTGTGATACTGACGTTACGCTTTGGGCTGCTCGTCACGGACATTAAATTCCATGTCATAGACGCAAAGACATGCTATAATGCTTTGCTCGGCCGACCCTGGTTACATGAGTACAATATCATCCCTTCTACATAGCATCAGTGTATGAAATATTTTAAGGATGCTCTCGAGTATACCATAACGGGAGAGCTGAACCCATTCTCCGTGAACGAAGTCCGCAAATATGAAGATGCAAAATACTTCTTACCGGATTTCGAAGATACGGAGAGGCGTCATAAGCCGGAGAACAAAGCTAACGCTACCATTCCGGTCTTCGGGAGCGATACCGAGGAGGACGAAGAGATAGTCTATTCCGGGCCACCCCAATACAACAAGCCGGGACCATCCGCTCCTACGTTGATCTTTGGCAGTGAATCGGAAGATGAAGTCCATGCTATATTTTCCGCTCGGCCTTCAATACAAACTTTCTCTGATGAAGAGCAAAGTCTGCAGGTCGCCATGGTTCCACTTAAACATCATAAAGAACTGGATGCGCTCGATACCGACAGTGTAGAAGAGCTGCAGACGTTCTATGTCCCTCCCAGGAGAGAAGGCGAAAAAGCGATCCTATTCTACCGCTCCAGGGAAACCAAAGTGGAAAAAGAAATCTGGCACGGTGCGGATCCTACGCTCGACAGGCTCCAGCCTATCCATTTGCCCAGATACTACACGGACGGACTAAAGAGACTCTTGAAGCGCCAAGGGATATCCTTCGAACAGACCGCTCGAAAAGCTAAGTTCTATGATAGGATCTGGAATGTTCCCGGAACTCAGCACAAATTGCACAATGGGAGAATGAAAACAATCGGGCTTGGATATGTTCGGTCCAAGAAACGGGAGCTACTCCGCGACTGCTATGTCGTGCATAACTTTGATTAAGAAGGAGATGCTCAATGGGAAGATGCTAGTCCTAAGCCGGAAAAAGTCCCCGACGTAAAAATCCCTAGTCCGTCGTTCGAAGAACAAATGAACAAGCTTATAAGGGAAGCTGGTCAAAAAGTTCGAGACGACCACAACCGCGAAATGGCCATCTACGAGAAAGTCAGGACACAACGCCTCCTTCAACAAGCTGAGAAAGATGAAAATGTCGCTCCCTGTCAACCTGTTGCAAAAAAGGCTCGACGCAGAGGCAGAAACAAGTCAAAGAGCAGAAAAGGCATTCAGCAACGACAAAGCGGGACCAAGAAGCCACGCGGTCGAGAATCGAGCGGTCCTAATCTATCCCTTATGAAGAAGATGGGTCGAGCATACACTTTTCCTCAAGACAAGACAAAGAAGATACTTGATCTCGCTATAAAACATCAAATGCTTACACTGCCGGAGTCCAAGCACCCCGAACAAGCAGGCGAAGTCTCACACCCGAACTATTGCTCTTATCACAGGGTAATAGGACACCCTCTCGAAGATTGCTTCACCTTCAAGAATTGGGTCGAAGATCAGTATCAGCTCGGCAAGTTCGCTCTGTCTGACAGCTGGAGGGTAACACCGCCACAGAAGCATGAACCCAAAGCCACGAGAGCAGAACCAGATCCACATCGGTCTTGGAAGCGAGCTCGTACTTGTCATATGATAACAATATCAAAAGAAGGGCCCGAGAATATGGATGACCTTCCTTGGTGTTTCGAAAGCAGCGATGACGGGGCGATCTCGGAATTTCCACCAGCGTCGAAAGAGCTGGTGGATGGAATACACACCACTGCGGATAACCTCAAGAAAATTGAGTTGTGGACGGCGAACGACTCGCGGCTGACGTTCATTAGTGAGCTGCTATCTGAAGAAAGGGTGGCTTCATTAAAAGACGTGCTTATGTAGTATAGAGATTGCTTCGCGTGGAACTATTCCGAAATGCCAGGACTAGATCCAGAAATTGTTGTCCATAAATTGGCGATATCTCCGGACGTTAAACCAATCAAACAAGCACCGAGAAGAATGCGGCTCGAGCTTGAAATGAGCGTTAACGCCGAAGTCAAGAAGATAATCGACTCTGGTTTCATCCAGGAAGTTCAATATCCTGACTGGATCGCCAACATCGTCCCAGTGATGAAGAAGAACGGGACGGTGCGCATATGTGTAGACTTTCGGGATCTCAATAAAGCCTGCCCGAAGGACGATTTCCCAGTGCCAGTCACCAAGCTGATGATAGATAACACGTCCACTCACGAGATTTTCTCCTTCATGGACGGCTCATCAGGATATAATCAGATAAAGATGCATCCCGAAGACCAGAAGCATACCGCTTTCCGGACCCTTTGGGTATATTTTGCTACAAGGTGATGCCCTTCGGTCTAAAGAACGTCGGTGCCACCTACCAAAGGGCCATGATGAAGATCTTCGATGACCTTATACATGAAATCGTCGAATGTTATATCGATGACCTCGTGGTTAAGAGCAAATCATTCGAGAAGCACTTAGAGCATCTGAAGACCGTGTTTCAACGCCTTCGGCAATACAACTTGAAGATGAACCCTCTCAAGTGCACATTCGGAGTTTCCTCGGGAAAATTCCTGGGATTCATCATCCGACACCGAGGTATCGAGATAGATCCGTCAAAGATCAAGGCGATCATGGAAATGCCTCCGCCAAGGACTCTCAAGCAATTACGGTCTCTCTAAGGGAAGCTCGCGTACATCCGGCGATTTATAGCCAACCTTTTAGGCAAGTGTCACCCTTACAGTCACCTGATGAAGAAGGGAGCCCCTTTCGTTTGGGATCACAAATGCCAGAGCGCGCTGGACGAAATCAAGCGGTACCTGCAAAATCCGTCAGTGCTGGCTGCTCCGATTAAGGGAAAGCCTCTCATCCTTTATACAACAGCCCTCGAAGGTTCCTTAGGCGCATTATGGGCACAAGTGAACGACCAAGGGAAAGAAAGAGCTCTTTATTACTTAAGTCGAGTTCTCATGGGGGAAGAAAGCAACTATTCCCCCATCGAAAAACACTGCCTGGCGTTGATCTTCGCGATAACAAAGCTCAGGCACTATGCGTTGGCGCATGAAGTCCGTCTCATTTCGAAGGTGGACCCCCTTAAATATTTAATGTCGAAGGCCATATTGACAGGGAGACTCGCTAAATGGGCCCTGCTCTTGATGGAGTTTTCAGTAACTTATCAGCCTCTTAGGGCAGTAAAAGGTCAGGCAATCGCCGACTTCCTCGCTGAGCATCCGATACCGGCCGATTCTCCTTTGAATTGCGAGCTGCCAGACGAACATGCGTTTGATGCGATCGACGGTAGCAATACCCGATGGGAACTCTATTTTGATGGAGCGTCTTCCATAAAGAAGCGCAAACAAAGCACTCCTATAATCAAATCGGGGGTAGGCCTTATCTTCGTAACTCCACAAGGATGGATAATGCGCTTTGCTTTCTCCTTAACAGAGCCGAGGACGAACAATGAAGCCGAATATGAAGCTTTGATAGCAGGCCTCGAGATCGCCATCGACATGGGAATTGAAAACCTCCTCATATACGGAGATTCTCAACTGGTCGTCAGTCAAGTAAATGGCGACTACCAAACGTGCAAACTCGAACTAGTGAAATATGGCGAGAGAGTACAGCAATTGCCAACTCAAATCCCCTCCTACATGCTGGAAAGCATACCGCGCGCAGAAAACAGCAAGGCGGACGCGCTAGCTAAGCTCGCTAAAGAACTGGCCGACGAAAACCTCGATGACGTAAGAATCGTGGTACAAAGCCGTCGGGTGCATGCCCCAGCAGAAATATCTTCGGAACCATCCGGAGAAAAGGGACCGACTGAGCAAATGGCTATGCAAATAAAAGACCAGGAAAAGGTTGAGGATTGGAGAGAAGTCTTTATAGACTACTTCAAATCCAGTCGAACGCCTGAAGATGCGTCCTCAAGACATCAGCTTATAAAACGAGCTATGTCTTTCGCCTTCGTCAACGATACTCTGTACAAGAGGTCGTTTGATTCTCTGTGGTTGAGATGCCTGGGACCTGACGAAGCGAAAAGAGTCGTTCAGGAAGTTCACGACGGACTCTGTGGTTCTCACCAAGCAGGCCCGAAGATGAAGTTGAAAATTAAACGGATAGGCTACTATTGGCCCATGATGATTCAGGACTGCCTCGAATATGCGAAGCAATGCCACTCATGCCAAATTCATGTGGACTTTATCCATCAGCACCCAAATCCTCTACATCCAACAGTGGCCAGCTGGCCGTTTGAAATGTGGGGAACTGACATAATCGGCCCCATCGAACCGGCATCGTCCAGAGGACATCGTTTCATTTTGGCGACGACTGATTACTTCTCCAAATGGGCAGAAGCAGTACCGCTGAGGGAGGTGAAGACGAAGAATATCCTCCATTTCTTTAAGACGCACGTCATTTATCGGTTTGGAACTCCACGACGGATCATCTCCGATAACGGGCCAGCCTACAGAAGCCACAAGATCAGCCGCTTCGCACAACGACACAACACAGACTGGAGATATTCCTCAGTTTATAATCCCTGAGCTAACGGTCTAGCTGAGGCTTTCAACAAGACCTTGACGAAGATTGTGAAGAAGACGGTGTCCCGAAATAAGAAGGACTGGCACGAGAGACTGCAAGAAGCTCTCTGGGCGTATCGAACTACGTTCAAGACGGCCACGAACACAACGCCGTACGCGTTAGTCTTCATTACAGAAGCAGTACTCCCCCTCGAAATAGAGCTACCCTCTCTACGAGTGGCAGTCTACTACGAGCTGACGGACGAAGAAAATGCCCACCTTCGGCTTGAGGAGCTTGATGCCCTTGATGAACCCCGTCTCATAGCGCAACAAAATCTGGAGGCTTACAAAGCAAAGATGATGCGCTCATATAAAAGATTGACCAGACCGAGGACATTCCGCCAAGGCGAACTCGTGCTAGTGGTTAAAAGACCTATGATCCCCAATCGCGTTAAACGGGGAAAATTCGAGCCGAACTATGAAGGCCCGTACATCATAGACAAGGTCTACCAGGGTAGAGCCTATCTACTCATGGATATGCACGGGGAAAGATCTTTCAGGCCAATAAACGGTCGCTTCCTAAAGAAATACTACACTTAACGAGTCACAGCCTAGGTCAATGATAGATGACGACGACTATGTCTACTCGCTATCTTCCTAAGCCCAAACTCTATAAGTAGTAACCGGCCTTCTTCGCCAACGGACCGAAACGTCCTTAAACTAATGACGGACCACTACGTCCTAAAACTAGCTGATGACCGAAACGTCTTTAAACTACTACCGCGGCATTCTCAGGCTGACGAGATAAAAAAAAAAGAAGAATAAAAAAAATAGTAATAAAAGAAACGGTATGTCCATAAGCGAAATGGGCACGGATGAAAACCCGAAAGGGCTCCGTGAGTAAAAACAGCAGGGCTACCGGTGAGTGTTCGTGAAAACCCGAAAGGGCGGACCTCGTTTTTAAAAAAAAAAGAATAGAAAGAATAATAAAAAAAACGGTATGTCCATAAGCAAAATGGGCACGGATGAAAACCCGAAAAGGCTCCGTGAGTAAAAACAGCAGGACTACCGGCGAGTGTTTGTGAAAACCCGAAAGGGCGCAATCTCGTTAAAAAGACACTTGCAAGATCCTCTCGACCTTGTAAGGAGAAACCACCCGCGTGAGATCCTTATGACTCACAGGGAGCAGCACACTTAGGATCCTCACGATTCCTAAGGAAAAATTACACTTGCAAGATCCTCACGACTCGTAAGGAGAACTCTCTTATGGGACCCTCACGGCTCATAAGATTTGAAAGTCTTAAGTTACAGAGACCTAAACCTGTGCTTAAGCAACCCCTCCCCCCCACAACCTTTTATAATGTCCTACAAGTGGCTCAATACTAACCCTTGTATACAACCCACGGGCGCGAATAAACATTTCCCTAACCAAGTCTCACCCGTGACCGGGGATATGTTCATACAATGAACAACCCTTGTAAGGCCTCTTGACTTATAAGGAGAAAACCCTTTTGTAGGATCCTTACGACTTATAGGGGAACATACACTTAGGAATCCTCACGATCCCTAAGGAGAAAACACACCTACGAGATCCTCACGACTTTTAGGGAGAAATACCTTTGTGAGACCCTTATGGCTCATAAAGCCAAAAGCCTTGGTCGACAGGATCCTAACCCTGTTTACTAAGCCACCTTTGTTCGACATTGACGAGGGCAAATGATGATTCGCTCCTGGCAATATCCCAGTTGTAGCAATACTGATACCGAAATCGGTGTCTAATCCCAAGCTTGCAGCGAAAAGACAGCGAGCCACACATGCATACGAAATAGCCGAAATGATGGGGCAACTTGCAATAAATTCAGCAAGTAAAAAAAATGTATGCATACAAAATAGCCGAAATGATTGGGCAACTCGCAATAAAAAGCAGCGAGTAAAAATAAAATAAATAGCCGAAATGATGGGGCAACTTGCAACAAAATCAGCAAGTAAAAAAAAATGTGTGCATACAAAATAGCCGAAATGATTGGGCAACTCGCAATAAAAAGCAGCGAGTAAAAATAAAATAAATAGCTAAAATGATTGGGCACCGCGAAAAATAGTCGAAATGATTGGGCAATCGCGACCTTCGCGATATAAAAGCTGAAATGATAAAGCATCGCGGAAATAAAATAATAAAAAAAATGAATGAAATTTATGCCCTATAGGCGATATCACAGCAATCTCTGTATACAATCCAGGGGCGTAAACAAAGAAGGAAACACATCTTTCCTCCCCATGCTCCATCAAGAAACGGAGCCAAGTCTTAACGGCAACTCATATAAAGCCTGAAGACAATCGGAGATCATCTCACCCCAGCGTGGAGTGATCACCATTTCATCGTTCATCTCTACACAACAGACGAAATGTCAATACAGCGTCCCTCCTCCAACAGGATTCGGACACACCACAGTAAGCGAAGCAAAGGCCAAATTCCTAGCTTCAGGGTCTTGACGGCAACTCATATAAAACCTGAAAGACCACCAGAGATCATCTCAACCCCAGGGAAATCAGTGTCCTTGGCAAATACCTTAATTCAGGAAAACTAGCGTCCTTGATGAGAGCTTCTTGATTCGCGTCAGCCCGCAGAGAAAACAGTGTCTTTGCAGGAACACTCCGATTCGTTTCAACCTCGAGGAAACCAGTGTCCTCGGCAAAATACTTCGACTCAGGGAAATTAGTGTCCTTGATGAGAGCTGCTCGATTCATCTCGACTCGTGAGGAAATTAGTGTCTTCGTGAGGACTTCCCGATTCGTCTCGACTTGCAAGATAAAGCCTTAGGCAGCAGGGATTAAAAAACTTGTTTCCTAAGCACTGGGACCCTGCAAGTCGGTCTAAAATGGTCTCTTGCATACTATCTACGGGTCTCACTCTCCAAAGTCGAATCTCGACAAGGAGGGAAACAACCGCTTACGAGTTCTCTCGACTCGTAAGAGGGAAAATTCTCTTATAAGATCCTTACGACTTATAAGAGAAAACACACTTAGGAATCCTCATGATTCCTAAGGAGAAAATACACCTACGAGACCCTTTCGATCCGTAGGGAGAAAAGTCTTTATGAGACCCTCACGGCTCATAAAGTTGAAAAGTCTTAGGCAGCAGATCTGAACCTGCGGCCTAAGCCATCGCTACCTCTTGAAGAAGCCAAGACAAGATGCTCACTCTATCACCTGTCAACCATGTTTACTAAGACAGTATACTGATAATAAAAGAAGGAGAAGGCAAAGAAACGACACAAAACGTTTTGAAGAATTACAAATGATACAAAAAGTAGCTACTGAGAAGGAAGTGGCTTTAACAAATCCGCGAGCTGCTCCCACACTTCCTTCAGCGCCTCCTCCTGAGCGGCTGCCGCGGCCACTTCCGCTTCCACCTGGGCCCACTGCTGCAAGTAGGATGAAAACTGCTCCTCAGCTGCCTGCTGGGCTACCTCCTGATTAGGTGCATCCCGCTCGACGACGTCAAACTGCTGCCTCAGTGTTAACCCTTCGGAGAGGCATCGCAGAAGGCCTTCAAAGATGACCTTCAGCTGCGCAGCGTTTGCCTCCACCTGAGCATGCAGTTGGGCAGATTTGCTCGAAGTCTCGTCGCATTCCTTACGCCTTGAAGCAACTTCTTGTTCGAGGTGGCGGAAGTAAAGAGCGCTCTGCTCGATTCATGCCGCCCATTGAGCGCTCACGGCCAAGATCTCGGGGGCAAGACGCATAGACTCCAGTTGATGCAGGCGGGCCTCGATTTCCCTGCAGTGATTAACCCAAAACTCGACGACGCCTTCATTCTGAAAATTTACAAGCGTCACCAGCATCGGATTAACCTCCGCAGCGAAATCTGCGGCAGATGGGGGAGCGCTCGCGTCAAGCTCTTCAATGTATCCGCTCAGCATCCCCAAACGCATCGTAGCGTTCTTTAAAGATGGATGTCTCAGGAAGGGGCCTGCCGGCATTATGATGCGAGACTCGAAGGGCGCCAGAGTCGGAACGACGGCTGAAAAAGTAAAATACGATCAGATGACGGTTCAAGAAATATAAGAAAGTCATCGATGGGATAATTTACTATACCAGCTGCAGCAGGCGGCAAAGCCGGAAGGGCTGGTGGCGCGACCGATCTTTTATCTCCTCCTTCGATTTGTAGCACTACAATCAGGGCGAGGAAGAGTCAGAAATAATTCTATTACTGAAAAAAGAAAGGTATCAATTGGAAACTATACTCACCAGCGCCGCTGGAGGAAGAAGCGAGCTCCGATGGGAAGGAGAAATGCGGGTGCAGCACCTGGTAAAGGTGATCGAAAAGCACTCCTGCAAAGACGCAATAGTACAACATTAGTACACGAATTATACGGTCGAGAGATGAAACTGATGGGTCACGAATCCATACCTTCCAGCATCTGCGATGGTACGAGAGAAAGCTGAGAGGTGGCCACCGCCAAGGCAATAGCTGATGGCGCTCCCTCGAGCAATGGAGCGTCAGCACTGGCCGCACCTACGTTAAAAACATAGATAAACCTGTCAGGAAGGATTGCAAGATAAAGAAAAATGACAATAACCTGAAATTTACCTGATGAGCCGCCAGCCGAAACGGAGGCGTCTTCCTCCTCCATCGACATGAGTCCACCTCCCTGGCCTCATCACCAGACTCGACGGGGGCCATCGTCGTGCTCGCGAGGCCAGGAGACGGCGGAGGACCGTAGACAGGGAGAGCAATAATTGGAGCATTGCCAGACTCTTGAGAAAGAGCAGCTAGCTTGTCCTCGGGAATCATGCCCGTCTCACCTGCTACTCCCTCGGGCTCGGCGTTCACTGCTGTCTCGTCCGCCGTCGCCATAGGGTCGCCGGTCTCAGGCGCTCCGTCCGTTGCTGCCCCAGACTCAGTTATAGCAACCGTCTCATTTGCCGCTACCTCGGGCTCGGCATCGACGGCCTTCTCTAGCACAGTTTCCTCAGCCCCCAGCTTGGGTCCAGCAACCCCGGCGACGTCGCCCACCGTCGGCTCGGGTTTAGCCGGTGCCTCTTCCTCTGTTCCCTTAGGCTCGACGGTTTCCGCCTCCCCTTCGGTTGGACTTGGCCCTGCAGGAGAAGATATATAAGAAACGATAGTTTTACAACTCTTACAATAAAGCCTTGAAAAACACATTACCTGAGGTGGAGCGATCGTTGGCCTCCCGAACCGCACGCGCCGCCTGTCTATGAGCGGTAGACAAAGCGACCAGGGGATCCTCGGAAGGAGAGCAACGGGAATAACGGTGCTTGGGCCTGCTCCCACAGCCAAAGCAGCTCTGCGCTCCTTCGCCTCGCGCCTCAAGCGCTTCCTCTCCTCCCAGACCGTTGCGACGGACCTCTTCAAAGCTTCCTTCATCGAGGCGTCATCGTCCGCGTCTAGATCTTCCTCCAGAGCCTTCAAGGCATCCCTCATCGGCTTTTCAAGTCGGGTCTCTCGCGGCTGCCCCGAAGAGGCCGGGACTTCAGTAGCTGGCTCGGGAAGAGTCCACGCATCGACTTGCACGGCCCCTGCAAAAAGACAGAGAGAAGATTAGATTGGCTATAAAAAAAAAGAGAGAATAAAGACTCAACGAGCCGATACATACCAACGCCCGACAGAGCGCGTTTCCTTTCCTCCTCCTGGAAAGTTTGGAGGGAAGCAGCGATAGCTCCTTCAGTGGTGACGCCTGTTAAAAAAAAGGGGAAAGGCATTAGTTAAAGACAATAATAAAGGTGCAATGAAATGATGAAGAGTGCGACCGATGATTACCTGACTGAGCAAGTTTAGCCAACCACGCTTCGAGCCTTGCCGTTCACTCAGAAGCCTCGATGGCGGCCGCCAAGTCGGTGTCTTCTGGATTTACCAAGAAGCCCTCGTTGCTCCCGTATTCGAGTAAGCCTTCGGTAAGAGGGGCCTGAGGCTCTAAGCCGAGGACGGCATCCAGAGAAAGAACGGACTTCTTCTTCCTCTTTTGCGCGCGGGCCCCGGTAGCCGCCAAGATCATTTTGCGCTTTGCAGGCACCTTAGGGCGGCGGGTCCCAATGTCCGCGCCCACTCCGGACTCGGGCGAAACTACATTCACTGGAGCACGGGGCGCTGGGGGCACGTCCCCGGTATCACGAGGCGGCAATCCGCGCGGAGGGCTCAGCACGTGCGGTGGTCCGGCTCCAGCATCTTTCAACGGAGGAATGACCGGGGTCCTTGGCTTCAGGGGAGCCTTACGGTCGCTGCCGGGAGGAGCACCCTTGTGGTCGACCAAGATGTGCTTCATTTCACGGATGACTGGACCCATGGCATGCCCATACCAAGCCACGTACACGTTAAGGACCCGGGGAACGCAGCTCGGCTCGCTGATAAAAAAGTGGGAGCCCGTATTCAGCCGCATAAAATGGTGCATCACGCTCCGTATCCCCTCCATGCTGGCCGCGGGCTCTTCCAAAAACACCTCCAACGGGATCCCCTGGTTGTAGCTTGATTTTTGGGCAAACTGATGGGGGTTGTACCTCATGAAGAGCGCCATGTCGTTTTGCCTGAATACCAGGAAGCCCGGCCGGATGGAGTAGAGGTGAAGAATCTCCCGGGCTTTCAGTACGGAGGCCCCGTCCTTGAAGCCGTCACGAAGCGCCACTACCGCCTTGGAGGTTTCTGAGCTGATGGTCACGACTTTATCCATAAAAGAAATCCTCGCTTCGACCGGGTGTGGACGAAGGAGCAACCCTCTAGCCTCCTGCGGAGGCGCATTCACAATCGAGGCGCCGATCAGCCGCATGACTCTTGGGGGTCTGCACCTCTCAAAAAACGAAGGGCTCTTGTGGATGCCGAACACCCCGTGCACATGCATTTCCATCCACGAGGTGAAGTAGTGCATCGGGAAATTGGCAGGTTGCACCCCAGGTTCATTAGCGTCCGCCGCTACGCTAAGTCCATTATATAGGTGAGCCAACCCGACGATTCCTATTGACAACTGCAGGCCAGCCACCATCCGATGAACTGGGTAGAAAACGGACGCCCGCATGTAGCGCGGGTGCATAGGGAGCACGAAGCTGCACAGCCACAATCCCAGGAACCCTAAAAAGAAACTCTCATCATCAATGCCCGGGGCGGCGATTTCTGATAAGGGCATGATGGCGGCGTCGGGGAGATAGAAATCCTTTTGATCGTCTTCCGATATTGGTCGACGATCTAAGCCGAAGCCGAAAGGGTCATCGAGCTTGGCGAACTTTTCACTCCGCTCCGATAGAATCTCCGGTCAAAGGAAGCGGGCGATAAAATCTGCGAAACTGACTCCCCGGACTCCTGATTCCATATAGAGACCTTCGTATATGTTCAGCACCTTCACCAAGCCCGGAAACTGGTGCTGAATAGCATTCTCCGGCGTCAAATCAAATACCGTCGGCTTGGTGGTGAAGACGTACTCGTCAGGAGGAAGCAGCTCCTCGTAATGCTCCCCCCTCACCGGCAAGCCCGAGATCTCGACGAACTCTTCCAAGGAGATGGAGACCTCCCTGTCCTTCATAAGGAAGGTGTGGGTAGGGATGTTCCATTGTTCGATGAAAGCCTTGACCCACCACGTTGGAGGAGCGGGGTACTCAAACAGCGAGACGTAGATTGCGGAGTACAAACCGATCTTCATCAGATGCGTCCTCTTCGCTGATAAGATATACCTGGCCCACTACAGATATCCGGCCGGTTGTTGCGGGGTCAATCCAATATTGTAATCCTGTCCCCAAGGGCGTGCTTCGCCCTGACATATGCGCCGCCCCAAGATGTCCACGGCCGGCAGCGGCTGCACGGGAATGGCAGCGATCGAAGGCTGGAGAAGGTCCTCCGAATTCCAGTTCTTGACCTCCACGGCATACTTCACCGAGGGTTCATCCGCATAGGGGATCGACGAGATGGGCTCAGACGGCGTCGCGGAACCGAAACTTCGGCGACCCTTGATGATGTCGTTATACCACCTACCCCACAGGTGAAGGTTCTTGTGCTCGGGGTCATAATCCTTAATCAGAGCAAATACCTCCCGGTCTGTCGGCGCCTCGGGAAATCCTTCCCCCGAGCGAACAAACGGGAATGACAGATCAGCAGACATGTTTCCTGCGGAGGGACAAAAAATCAGCCGTCAGTGTCGTAATTCCAACGCTTGGCATTTTAAAATTTATACCATACTGCAGTGCAATAGATAAAGGACTAAAGGGGGACCCACAAAATCTAGATGACAATTCATCAGTTAATAAGACAGCCCCATCATTGGATGGGACCGTCAATTAATAAATAAATCCTCAAAAGAATACTCTTATTAAATGAGAAATCCCTAGAGATAAGGAGAAAATCTCCTCTTTCAGAGCAAAGCTCTGTCACAAAGTGACACTTGTCAAACTCTGGTCTCAAGGGAATAAAATTCCTTAAAAGAGCCTAGCTCTGTGATAATGATGGAAATATCCATCAAAAGGGAAATTAATTCTTAAAAACTTAAGAAATTAAAAAATTAAAAATTTTGGGATCTTAAAGATCCATGAAAACTCTTAAGAGTTCTTCATTTTTAGATCAAAAGATCTGTGTTTTGCCAAAGAGCAATGCTCTGTTCATGGGTTAAGAAACCCTGAAACAGATTCATGAGAGCAAGGCTCTGTTGGTGAAGCCCCAAGGGGGTTTTCTTTAGATCAAAGATCTATGAGAGCAAGGCTCTGTCCATTAAAATTAATTTTAATTTAATTTAATTTAATTTAATTAAAAAAATTTACTTAAAAAGTTTTAAGAGTTTAACTCTTGGAGTTCTTGAAAGCAAGAGCAAGGCTCTGAAGTTCTGAAAAAAAGATTCTTGAAGATGATGATCATCTGTGAAGGGCCAAGGGTCCTATTTATAGGCACTTGCGCCCCTTTAACTCCTCAGTTGATCCAACGGCCAGGATCTTGCCACCGCTGCACTCATGTGTGCGCCACGTGAGCGCAACGGTAGGGGGGCATTTGTTTCCCTAATCAGAGCAAAGCTCTGTTTGAATTTCAAAAATTCAAAAATTGAAGCAACGCTTCAGATCTCTTGCGCTGCGCGCAACGCGCCACGTGTCAAAAGCAGATACGCCAGCGCAGCGCCCAAGGCAGCGCACCCAATCAGAGCAAGGCTCTATTTAAAATAAAAATAAAGGAAGCAACGCTTCAGCTGATTTGCGCTCTGCGCTGCGCTGCCACGTAGCAGCACAGTTGCGCTAGCGCAGTTGCGCTGCGCTCTGCGCTGCGCGACACGTGTCAACCGCAAGTGCGCTTGCGCCAACTGTGCCAGCACCAAAACAGAATTAAAATTCTAGAAAGATCTTTCTGATCTTGTTAAAATAAGAAAATTATCTACTGTAAAACAGAAGCCCTTGGATCAAAGATCCAACGGTGGGGAAAAATCCCTAAATCACTCAGAGAAAGATCGCTTTAACTGATTGAACAAATCAATTGACACTATAAAAAGGCCCCTAGACTCCAAGTCTAAAACAATTGGAAATACAGAGAGAACTCAGAGAAGTCTTCTGAAAACTTTCAGAAAAAGAGAAAGGTAAAAACCTTTAATAAAAGAAGAATTTTCTTCTATAAAGATCAATGATCTAAGAACAAGATCAAAGATCTTCAATAAAAAATAATATTAATAAAAAGAAGTAATTTACTTCTTCTTTAGATCTTTCTGATCTAAATAAAGGCATTGCCTTTTGATGAACCATTGGTTCTGGAATCTTAGAAGATTCTCTTCTTTGATCCAAAATCGGATCAAGATATTGAACAGTGCCCTGCACTTGTAAAATTTACACTATTGCGCTTCTAGATTGGCGCAAGCCACCAGAAAGCGTCACGTGTCAGCCCCAGAACGAACTGCGCTATGCACTTCTAAAATAGAGCACTGCTCTCTTAAATTGGCGCAAGTCACCAGAGCGCGCCACCTGTCAGCAGCGCAACAGCGCAGCGCACTGTCGCAGCGCACTGCGCTAGCAGACTTGCGCTCACCAGAGCGTGACACGTGTCACCTCTACATGGACTTGCGCCTTGCGCTCCTCAATTGGCGCAAAACGCCTGACAAGCCACGTGGCGCTCTGTCAGACTAATTAATGCAGCGCATTATTAAAGGGCAGGGCCCAATTAAGAGGCCCAATGGACCAAAACAAATGCTCTGTATTATAAAAAAAAAGGAACAGAGCCCAATTTAAAAGGCCTAACAGGCCAGAATAAAATGCAATGCAAAGCCCAAACAAAGGTCTGTCAGACCAAAACAGATGCTGTGCATCATTTAAAAAAGGGCAGAGCCCAAATAAAGGTCTAATAGACCAAACAAAATGCCATGCATTATTAAACAAGGGCAGAGCCCAATCAAACGCCTAACAGGCCAGACAAACAAAAAATTGTTGAATATTCTCAACTGGTCTTAGCCCAATACTGGCCGTAAGTCCTCAAATTAAAATTGACTGAGCATGACTGCTCTCTTAAATCAATTTACACCCGGTTCAAGGGTACATCTCTAAACTCCTCTGATACTTGTCGTTGTAATCCTTCAACGTCTTCAGAGAGGTGACGGGTCCCGACAACCACATATTGATACGGACTGTGGGATCCTTAAACTCGTGGACCGAAATGTCCTTAAACTAATGTTCATCCCCAAATGTGAATGATGGACCACCATGTCCCTAAACTGGGAATCGACCGCAATGTCATTAAACTAAACAATAGGGCCAATTGCTCTCTTGTCGGATCCAAACGATCCCGTTAAGTTGATCTTAGTCTGGAGATTAGGCTAACGTATCCTTAACAAAAGTTTAAGTTGATCTTAGCCTTAAATAGAGCTAACGTATCCTTAAACCAAAACACCAAACCCAAATCTAAGAAAATACGGATTTGGACTAATCCACGTCCTACGGGCAACGACATAAATTAGTCTCTGTATACAATCCACGGGCAACCACAAACAAAACAAATACTCACGACACGAAGTGAAATTCTGGAGAAGGAGAAAGTTGTTACCACGATGCGGTAGCGTAATTAATTGCAGGGGCTTGCGCCTGCAGGGAAGAGTGTCCCCACAATCAAAAACCCCTCAAGCGAGGGGGAATCTGACAAAGTCTGCTACCTCGGCCGCATCTATCTAAACCTCCGATACACGGTGCCATAAATCAACTTGGTATCTTCGGAGAGGTGGACGGATAAAACCATATAGTATCTGCCCCGAATCTCAGGCAAGACGTCCATGTCTTGGCCGTGTTCGGAGGGGAACAAGTTCAGTAGCTCTTTCTCCGTGTCCAGTAAACAGAGTTTTGGTCATCTTGCCTTTGAGACATGACTGGCAAGTTTCATAAGATATAAATTCGAACGGATTCAAATATCTATCTTTGTGCAATTTCGCTAGTCTTGTCGCATTAATATGACTGAAAGTCTACCTTAACACCACCATGAGGTTCTGGAGGCATCAAGTATGCCACATTTTAATTTTTATTAGGTGCTAAGTTAGACTAATAAGATCATTACTAGATTATTAGGGTTTGCCTTTGTGATCTGATTAAACCAAGAGAAGAAAAGAGCATACAACCTTTGTAGTTCGAGTCCTTCTCTTCTAAAGCTCCGGGTTGAAGTCCACGCGACTCTACAAGGCTCCTCTTCGATTTGAACGGCCTTCCTTTGTGATCTTCTCTCCAAAGACGATCCACTCGAAGTCCCTCTAGCCCAAGCTAACTCTACACTAAACTCCTTTATTGTAACAAACACACCACACCAAATTACTAGTTTGGTGTGGGATGGTGAAGTAGGGGATGTTAAGCTCACAAGATTTTGTTCAAGCTTCATGATTCACATCTCATGTGAGGGTTGAAGCTTGAACCATGACATTTGAGGAGGAAGATGAAGGTAGAGAGCAATCATGGGAGCAACTCAAGAAAAATGGCTAAGTGTTGAGAATGAGACTAGAATAAATGGCAACTCTTGACCCCCACTCATTCAAGCATGGAATTTTGCAATATAAAATTGCAACCATGCTTGAATAGTGAGTCAAGATGAATAAACTATGAATAAATCCCATGCTTGCAACCATGCTCTCATTTTCCACCTCTTTTCTATTTTTCTCAAAAATAGAAATCATGTCATGCTTCATTATATATATATATATATATATATATATATATATCATATATATTAATATATATATATATAATGAAGAATAATTAGTGAGCTAATGATATTAGTTAAGATATAATCATATCACATATAATGTATATCACATTATTAAATCAACACTTGATTTAATAATCCGGTTATATCACATATGACCGACTAATATCATATATCTGTATATCAGATTATCAAATCAATACTTGATTCGACAATCTGGTTATATCGCATATAACCGAACCAATAACAGATAACTGCCAGATGTTAGTTATATGTATGCCCTAGAGGCCATTACTGTACATTGGATGTATATTGTAGTGGATGCCGGGACATATATAGGGAGGACTTTCTTGCTCGACATGATAGTATGCTATCTGGTTACTCTTTACCTTAACGTGTACACAGATTGTCTCTCTATTACATGTTGGTAAAGCCCTTAGGATGTGTACTTGACTACCTGGACTATGATGCGGATCATACTAGTGGGGACATGGTAGTCCATAAGTACATCCTTGAAAGTCCCTAGTCGTGGGTGTATCGAGACGGGGCATCGATATACCAGAGTAGACTAGCGTATTCCTTCTCGACCCATACAGATGGGCGATGGATGATCCCATATCCATTGGTGTTTGACATCAGAGATGATATACGGGTGCTCAGTAGAGACTGGGTACACTGGACGGACTCGCCGAGAACTCCCAGATGGTAATATACCTTACGTCAGATGGCAGTTCTCTGGTGACACTGGTACAGAGTAGTCTGTTGACCCGAGATCGTCATAGAGTCTTGTGTGGTTCCCACTGTGCTTTGATTTCCATCTTACCACGTCCAAGAGGGCGTGCAAAACGGTGGTTTTTGGGTACAGTCCCGAGTCACATGGAGGCAATGAGCGATAGGAGGGGATTCGTCTCTCCCGGTATAGGGGTTGATGTTGCGCTGTGTTCGATTGGATATAACAGGAAATCCCTGGCCAGGGTTGCTGAGATTTACTGGTAAGTGTTACCAGTAGTTTCTCGAATTGTTATAGACCTCATATCGACACGACTTATCGAGCTATTGGGGTCTGACGTTTACCACCCCTAGGCGAGATATGCGACATATCAGACGACGAGACCGGACTGTACGGTAGTGTTACTGGTTGGATTCACTGGAGTGTGAGCGGGCTTGCTCGTCGATCTTCTGATCGCTCAATACCCGGGTGGCCGTTACGTTTAGCAGACCGCTTGCGGCTTGTGGGTGTTTGATATGATCATCACCTGCTGCCGGCGTATTGACGAGTCTTTAGAGTCCTACACAGAGGTTTCCTGGCTCAAGCGAAACGAAATAGGAGCGCATATGAGATATGTGCGGGACCGAGAATAATGCGTGTATGTGATACCGTATTTCATTCTCGCGATGAATGTGTCGAATGGTTATATGCGATATAACCTAGTTATCGAATCGAGGGTTGATTCGATAAGCCGATACATTGGATACTAGTCGGTTATATGCGATATGACCGGATCGTTAAATCAAGTGTTGATTTAATGATTTAATGCATAATTATATATTTGATATATTACTTTGCACTAACTAGTATTGGTTCACTTTAAATGGATTTTCTCACTTGAATTGTGCACATTGTATATGTGATATACTTTTGTGCACTTGGATGTATCATGTTTGATGATACATGTTTGCTAGGTTTTGTGTAAAGAATTAAACCTTGGTTAAGTAAATGGTTAGGGTTTTTATTTTGTTATTCATTCATTTATTTTTTTAATTGGATTAAAAAAGAAATGGATAAGAAAACAAAATGGTGGCTTTCTTTGTTTGCATCTTGAATCTTCATGAAGTTTTGACCAAAGTCACCACTTTGTCTTCATCTTTAACCCTAACCATTCATCTAACCTTAGTCAATTCTCTACACTTGACCATGGTTGATTATGATAAGTATTCTTTTATTTTCTATTTTCTAAATAACTTATCATAATGTTATCTTCATCTTCTTCTTCTTCTTCACTTGAAGAAAACCTTTCTTCATCAATGGTGATTGATGAAAATGAGTGAGAAATCCAATTCTAAAGTGAACCCACTTCCTATTTCTTCATCCTCTACCTCTTGCCAAGTAGTAGAGTGTGTTTCCTTCACAAGTTTTCTTGACTTGGTGAAGTTGGAGCTTGATCTAGCGATGCCTCGACGTAGATCATCTTCGGCACGTCGTCGATGACCTAGCCCGCTCTTTCTCCGATGAAGCCGACGCTAGAGCCCGAGATTTGTTTTGGACAGCGAGAGGACTTCATTGCGGAACTATGGAGGTGGAGCACCGGATCTACAAAGGTTGTATTTCCGTTTCCTTTTAGTTAAGATGTTAACTAGTTTCATGTTTCGCCTAGAATTCTAGCCGACGATCCGTAGTCTAGGGTTTCTCGGCACCGTAAAATTTCAAATTGGCATGGTTGATGCCTTGTGAGACCTCCTTGGGGTGCCTAGGAATCCTACAGTGGTATCAGAGCCTAGCTAGAGCCTTAGGCGAAGAGTAGACGACGTTTGAAATCCGAACGAACCCAAAACCCATTTCCAAAACGGCTCTCTGTACATTTTTTAAAAACTGGGTTTTTTCCAAATTAAAAATTGCTAAAAAATTCAGCAGGGAATTATACGAATTACGATGCAAAATTTTTCCAGTGAAGCTTCCAGAGTGCGGTGGAACCGCGGCATAAGCCCTGCTTATGCGGCGGTTCCGCGGCCAAATTATTAGATTGTCCAATATTTTTTGCACAGTAATTCATGTTTTCAGGTGCTGGATTTTCTGGGAATTTTTAATATTTATTCAAGAGTTGAATTTTCTGGGGTTGTTTTGGGGATTCGTATATTCGATCGGATTATCAAATTTTGTCTGTGTGGCTTTCCGGATAAATTTTAGAATATGTTAAAAAGTTCGACCGGATATAAATACCCAACTTTTCCCCTGTCGGGAAATTTTCAAGTGTTGGATCTTTCCGTGGTTTAAAGACGTTCTAAGTAGTGCAAGTAATGCGATGGTCCCTCTAGAAGACAACAAACCTTAACTCGATTATGTGACCGTCTTGAACTGCCCTTTGAACCTTCGGGTTTGGGGCAGTACGGCGTGCCACATGTGAGGCGTTGGCTTGACCCTTCTACGGCTGGACCGTTGGTACTGAGGCACGAACTGAATGTTTTTAGACTTGTTTCATGTGTTGATCTGTATCGGGAAAACTTTGGTGTTTGAATGTTCGATCGAAAAGTTTAACATTTTCTATTTATCCGGAATGTGATACAATAATTGGAATTCACAAGTAGTTATGAGATAACTGAATGAATGTTATAAATCTAGAAATTTAGTCTCACTTGATCGGTTGCCACGGAATTTTGATGTGATCAAAAGTCCGTCGCAATCACGTAGTGTACGCGGATACTCGCCGGGTAAACTTAATAGACAGCTACACCCCATAGCCCCGACCAAGTGACTGTAGGAGAACCCCATCGCCGAAAGCATCCGTCCGGGTGCTCGCGGTAGCGGTGTTCCGCCTTGGTGCACTTCGTCGACGGTATCGGGGGTGCGGCCGTCTACTGAAGTTTGCGACGAGCATTCGATCAGGATGTCGGGAATCTTGTTGAATTGCCCGACCTGATATTGAAAAGAGTTTTCGATTTTGAGACTAAAATGCGGGGTTTATAATTGTTAGGCATGTGATGTCTAAGGTATTCATTTGATTAGGCATGCGATGTCTATGCAGATTGCGGATTCCAACTGTTGTAGTTTTACACTTTCTTTTCTGTGACCGTAAGTGTAATATGTGATATCGCCGGTTTTGTTGCTATATGTCAACGACAATTGGGATGCGCATATTTACTTACGTTGATGACATGTGATGTTATGTGTTGCTGGATATGTTATATTGGATCGTCGTGATTGAATAGCCGGGGTTTTTTATGTGAGATGGGTGTTTTTCATTTTCATTCATGTAAAAACTTGTATGTAATATTCTTTTATTGGGGCACTTCCAGGTTGCGGAAGATGTCACCTTTTGTATATTATTTACTTTTCCGCACTAGGATAGACCCAAGGAGGGGAGCACAAGTAACCGGGTTCTGGAGTCCAGTGGGAGACCAACTCGAGGAGTCGAGTCCGGGTCTCCTAACTCTAGAATTGGTAGGGTTGCTTGCCGCTCTCGTAGGGGTCTAGGAGTGTGGGTTTGGCTATTCATTACGACCGTGGAATCCGTGTTTTATACTGGCTCGTATTGAAAACACGGACGTCCTAATATATCCAATATTTCATATGATTCTTCTGCTGCGATATCTGTGATGTGATTATGTGATGTTCTGTGATAGATACTGTATATAGTATATATGATATATTATATAGACGTTACTTATGTTTTACACCCGCGCTAGCCCTGCCCTGCTCTGCCGTTAGTTACCTAACCTAACGGTGCACGAAGGGACATCGAGGCGAATGCGGATGGCATAAGTGTACGTCGTATTTATCTGTGATGTTTAGGTATTTTAAATGATGGGACTTCATTAATGTGATTAATGAAAATAAAAGAAACCTAAGATGTTGTAGAATCGAATTTCAAAAATAAAACAGGTAGCTACAGTTCTTGCTTTGCACAGAGGTATATGTGATATATCCTGCACCTTATTCGAAGAGGAAAGGACCGAGATCCCTTCACCGGGAGTGACTCCTTTAGCAATAACTGGCAGATGCTACACACTCGGTTTGTCTTTTGAAAGATTTTAAGTGTTTTTGCTTTGCACAGTGATATATGTGATATATCCCGCACCTCATTCGACGAGGAAAGGACCGACGATCCCTTCACCGGGAATGACTCCTTTAGCAAAACTAGAAAAGACTCAAAAACACTCCATTTCAAAATTCATTCGATCCTACAACGATATCAAGTTCATTACGCAATAAGTTTTCCGAAAAACCTGTCGTAGCCCTCCGTCATTTCAGATATATACTAGTTAGTATTCGTGCTGCGGTAGTTTGGCATTCGTCAAGGCGTAGTGTACGGTAGCTAACTAGTATTTATCTGCTTAAGCATATGATGCGATTGGATTAGGGTATTCGTACGGCGTTGTTTGGCATTCGTCAAGGGTCGTGCGGGTGGGTTTAATTCAATCAAGAAATGTACGGGTTGAACTTGACTAGTGGACTATGGGTTGTTTGGCATTCGTCAAGGTCATAGAACACTAGGGGCAAAATATTATCGGGAATTTCAAGTGTTGAAATTTGCAATGAGATTGCATACCTTCTATGAGATAGTTGGATCCCGATACCCGCTGCGAGTAAGAGTTACTCCTGGGAGAGTTTTACACATTACAATTAGCCGATCAAGTAGGTGTCTAGAAAGGTGTTAACGAGGTTACGCCTCTGGGAAAACGAGGTTTACATTAATTAGGTTCGTGCGAAAGCACGGGGGACCTCCCTCAAAGTACCGACACTGGCCTGGCTGAAAGATTGGCGAACTTGTAGTGTGTAATTAATCCCGGCTAGTCTTTCCTTTTAGGGTTTGAAGGAAGATTTGATAAAAAGCAGTGGGAACCATCCTGATTAGATAAAATTATAACCAATCTATTCTTGCAAGAGCGCACGCTGAGTGTTTTCTTCTCTCTCTCTCCAGGTAGCGACCATATCACGCCTTAATCAAGATAATAATACGGAATTTTGACCGAACCCGCTTGTTATACAGAGCTGGGGAACGTTGGTCCCGCTCCAACTTATAATTGTTATAAGACAGAACAGGAAATTGGGGAATACCAGAATTCCTATGCCGCCCAAACGAAGAGAGTGCATGCTGATGCATCATCTTCGGGTGTGTTCATTACAGAGAACTGTTTCTCAGTATCCTTTACGTCCTGGGTATGTGATACCAGATCAGGATCCCAGATATGTAATCTGTTACATAAGGGCTACAGAAAGGTAGAGGACTGAGAACGGGTGATAAGTTTCATGAGGCAGAAAACGGGGCAAGAGTTGCAGCCAAGTCTGTTGGTCACTGTCACCCTGTATTACCAATACATTGATTCTGAACGAATGTTATTAGATACCGAACCTGATATACAAAATCATATCAGTCTCTTTATTAGTAAAGAAATGATAAAATTTTGTATAGTTGGATAATGTTTTGAACATTTCCTATATCAAAAGTTGATCGGTTCAGGCACGTTATCTAAAAGCATTGATGTTCTAAATCAAACTACAGTTCTTAGTATACGGAACACACACAAGAGGAAGAGTTCAGAAATGAACGAATCCTTCTTGAGGCATTGTAGACTGGGTCATATCAATGAGATCCGACTGGCTGAAGTTACATTTTAGATGCATGTTTAAATCAGTTTGAATTTACATCTTGTGAAACTTGCCAGTCATGTCACAGAGATAAGATGACCATAGCTCCGTTTACTGGAAACAGAGAAAGAGTTAGTGAACTCTTGGGATTGATACATGTTGATATATGTAAGGTCCCCTGTCTATACTTGCCAAGACCGATTCTTTATACTTCATTACGTTCTCTGATAATCTCTTTTGATTCAGACATATGTTCCTGTTGAAACACAAGTCAGAACCTTTTGAGATATTCACAGAATATAAGTTTGAAGTAGAGAACCAATACGGGTATAAGTATTATGTCCTTTGATGAGATCAAGGAGGAGAATACTTGAGCACGGAATTCTTGAACTTTTCTAAAGGAGAATGAGATTCTCTCTCAGAATTACTCCTCCGTATACACCATAGCACGATGGTATATCGGGGCGGAGCAGATGCACCCTATATGATATGGTGTGCTCTATGATGAGTACTACTGAGTTTCCTATTTCCTTTTGGGAGTTATGCACTTGAGAAGCTGCATACCTATTGAATAGGGTTCAAATCAAATCAGTTGCCTACCATTTCATATGTGATATGGAAAGGGAAGAGCCCATATCTTAAGTTAGTTAAGATTTAGGGTTGTCCGGGCTATGTCTAAAAGCAAAATCCGGACAAGCTCGAGGCAAGGTCAGTTATGTAGAACTGGAAAGGTTCCAGCTATGCAAACTACAGCAGATGATTTCGTACAATCAAAGGATTCAGTAGATACCAACGAACCTCAGCCTCTCCGCCGATCTAGTAGGGTTCCTCACCCACCTGAGAGATACTACGGTTACTCTATGACAGTGGGAGCGAGGATTGCATCATGAGATGATGACCCAACTAGTTTCGAGCTGGCCATCAGGAGTAAGACTCTATAAGAATGGCTGGATGCTTAGTGATCTGAGATGGAATCCATGTACACCAACAAAGTATGGACTTTGGTTGCTATATCTGAAGGGTTAAATCCCCATCAGAAGCAAGTATATCTTGAGAAGATTACTTGGTGTAGATGGAGAAGTTAAGACTTTCAAAGCTAGACTTGTTAAAGGTTTATGTCATCAACCAGGCATGGATAATGATGAAACCTTTTCAGTGCCTATGCTTAAGTCCATCCAGATCCTACTTGCCACGGCTACATACCATGACTACGATATCTGGCGGATGGGTGCCATGACTGCTTTTCTAAATGATGTTTTAGAAGAGAACGTCTATAAGTACACAGCCAGAGGGCTTCGTAGACAGTGGGAGCAGCGGAAACGTATACAAGATGCTTTATAGGTTAAAGCAGGCATCGCGGAGTTGGAACATCTGTTTTGATGTGGAAGACAAATAGTTTGACTTCATCAAAATGGTAGATGAACCTTGTATATACAAGAAGGTAGTAGGGAGTATGGTAGTGATCCTCGTAGAGTACGTGGATGACATACTCTTGATAGGGAAGAAGTTTCCTATGCTACGTTCGATCAATCTCCGCTTATCACAATGATTCTCCACACAGGATCAAAGTGATACCTACTAAATCCTGGGTTTTGGATCTATGAGATAGATCTAAATGGATGTTAGGATACTCACTAGTTGTAGTGAGATGGTATCAATCGATCCTAGGGAGAATCACTGGAAGTGTTCCAGGGTGATAAAGACGACTGAATGTCAGTCGCAGGCATTGTCTTTACCCTCAGTAAAGGGACGGTATGTTGGAAGAGTTCCAAGCTAGATACCGTGGCATACTAGACGATTAAGGCTGGATACATCGCTACTTAAGATGCTACCAAAGAGGCAGTCTGGATATATATTTGTTCATGAGATGAACTTAGTTCCTACCATTGTGAGACAATGGAGTTGTTGCTTATGCCGAGGAACGCCGGTCCCATCAGTGATCCAGACATATTCTGAGGCAGCATCACCTGATCATGGAGATAGTTGATCTCCAGGGTGATCGAGGTTAGGAGAGTAGACTCAGAGGACAACACAGCGGATCCACTCATAAAGGCCTGTTCCCAGAGAGAGATTTTTATGGGATGGTTGAGTATGAGATACTACAACCACTGCTATCAGATGGCCCTAGTGCAAGTGGGAGATTGTTAGTTATATGTATGCCCTAGAGGCCATTACTGTACATTGGATGTATATTGTAGTGGATGCTGGGACATATATAGGGAGGACTTTCTTGCTCGACATGATAGTATGCTATCTGGTTACTCTTTACCTTAACGTGTACACAGATTGTCTCTCTATTACATGTTGGTAAAGCCCTTAGGATGTGTACTTGACTACCTGGACTATGATGCGGATCATACTAGTGGGGACATGGTAGTCCATAAGTACATCCTTGAAAGTCCCTAGTCGTGGGTGTATCGAGACGGGGCATCGATATACCAGAGTAGACTAGCGTATACCTTCTCGACCCATACAGATGGGCGATGGATGATCCCATATCCATTGGTGTTTGACATCAGAGATGATATACGGGTGCTCAGTAGAGACTGGGTACACTGGACGGACTCGCCGAGAACTCCCAGATGGTAATATACCTTACGTCAGATGGCAGTTCTCTGGTGACACTGGTACAGAGTAGTCTGTTGACCCGAGATCGTCATAGAGTCTTGTGTGGTTCCCACTGTGCTTTGATTTCCATCTTACCACGTCCAAGAGGGCGTGCAAAACGGTGGTTTTTGGGTACAGTCCCGAGTCACATGGAGGCAATGAGCGATAGGAGGGGATTCGTCTCTCCCGGTATAGGGGGTTGATGTTACGCTGTGTTCGATTCGCTATAACAGGAAATCCCTGGCCAGGGTTGCTGAGATTTACTGGTAAGTGTTACCAGTAGTTTCTCGAATTGTTATAGACCTCATATCGACACGACTTATCGAGCTATTGGGGTCTGACGTTTACCACCCCTAGGCGAGATATGCGACATATCAGACGACGAGACCGGACTGTACGGTAGTGTTACTGGTTGGATTCACTGGAGTGTGAGCGGGCTTGCTCGTCGATCTTCTGATCGCTCAATACCCGGGTGACCGTTATGTTTAGCAGACCGCTTGCGGCTTGTGGGTGTTTGATATGATCATCACCTACTGCCGGCGTATTGACGAGTCTTTAGAGTCCTACACAGAGGTTTCCTGGCTCAAGCGAAACGAAATAGGAGCGCATATGAGATATGTGCGGGACCGAGAATAATGCGTGTATGTGATACCGTATTTCATTCTCGCGATGAATATGTCGAATGGTTATATGCGATATAACCTAGTTATCGAATCGAGGGTTGATTCGATAAGCCGATACATTGGATACTAGTCGGTTATATGCGATATGACCGGATCGTTAAATCAAGTGTTGATTTAATGATTTAATGCATAATTATATATTTGATATATTACTTTGCACTAACTAGTATTGGTTCACTTTAAATGGATTTTCTCACTTGAATTGTGCACATTGTATATGTGATATACTTTTGTGCACTTGGATGTATCATGTTTGATGATACATGTTTGCTAGGTTTTGTGTAAAGAATTAAACCTTGGTTAAGTAAATGGTTAGGGTTTTTATTTTGTTATTCATTCATTTATTTTTTTAATTGGATTAAAAAAGAAATGGATAAGAAAACAAAATGGTGGCTTTCTTTGTTTGCATCTTGAATCTTCATGAAGCTTTGACCAAAGTCACCACTTTGTCTTCATCTTTAACCCTAACCATTCATCTAACCTTAGTCAATTCTCTACACTTGACCATGGTTGATTATGATAAGTATTCTTTTATTTTCTATTTTCTAAATAACTTATCATAATGTTATCTTCATCTTCTTCTTCTTCTTCACTTGAAGAAAACCTTTCTTCATCAATGGTGATTGATGAAAATGAGTGAGAAATCCAATTCTAAAGTGAACCCACTTCCTATTTCTTCATCCTCTACCTCTTGCCAAGTAGTAGAGTGTGTTTCCTTCATAAGTTTTCTTGACTTGGTGAAGTTGGAGCTTGATCTAGCGATGCCTCGACGTAGATCATCTTCGGCACGTCGTCGATGACCTAGCCCGCTCTTTCTCCGATGAAGCCGACGCTAGAGCCCGAGATTTGTTTTGGACAGCGAGAGGACTTCATTGCGGAGCTATGGAGGTGGAGCACCGGATCTACAAAGGTTGTATTTCCATTTCTTTTTAGTTAAGATGTTAACTAGTTTCATGTTTCGCCTAGAATTCTAGCCGACGATCCGTAGTCTAGGGTTTCTCGGCACCGTAAAATTTCAAATTGGCATGGTTGATGCCTTGTGAGACCTCCTTGGGGTGCCTAGGAATCCTACACCAGATTACAATACGGTATCACATACACGTATTTAATCAGGCCCACACACATATCACATATGTGTCCTACTTCGTTTCTCTTGAACCAGGAAACTTCTGTGTGGGACTATAAAGACTCGTCAATACGCCAGCAGTGGGTGATGATCACATCAGTCACCCACAAGCCGTCAGCGGTACTAGCTGGACGTAACGGCTACCCGGGTATTGAGCGATATGAAGATCAACAAGCAAGCTCGTCCATACTCTCCATGAAGCCTATCGGTAACACTACCGTACAGTCTGGTCTCTTCGTCTGATATGTCGCATATCATGTCTAGGGATGGTAAACGTCAGTCCCCAGTAACGTGCTAAGTCACGCCGATGTCTGGCCTATAACGGTCCGAGAAACTACTGATAACACTTATCAGTAAATCTCGGCAGCCCTGGCCAGGGACTTCCAGTTATAGCCAATCGAGCATAGCGCAACATCAGACCCCAATACCGGGAGAGACGAAACCCCTCCTATCGCTCATTGCCTCCATGTGACTCAGGACTGTACCCAAAATCCACCTGTTTGCACGACTCCTTTGAGCCGTGGTAGGGAGGAAATCAAAGCATAGTGGGAGCCACACAAGACTCTATGACGATCTCGGGTCTATAGATTAACCTGTACCAGTGTCACCAGAGGACTGCTATCTGACGATAGGTATACTACCACATAGGAGTCCTCGGCGAGTCATGTTCAGTGTACCCATTCTCCAATGAGCACCTGTGTACAATCTTTGATGTCACACACCAATGGTTGTGGGATCAACCATCGCCCTCTAAGGGACAAGAAACGTACACACTAGTCTGTTCTGGAATATCGATGCCCTAGTCTCAATATTCCCTCGACTAGGAACTGATTAAATGATGTACTTGTTGACCACCCTGGCCCCACTAGTATAATCTCATCATAATCCTGGTAGTCAAGTACATATCCTAAGGGCTTTATCAACATGTAAGAGACAGACAGTATAAATACCAATCTACATGTTAAGATAAAGGTAACCTGATAGCATACTATCATGTCAAGTAAGAAAGTCCTCTATATATATATCCAAGCATCCACTATATCATCAATAATGGCCTCTAGGGAATACAAATTTCTAACAATCTTCCACTTGCACTAAGGCCAGTTGTTGTAGTCTCATACCCAACGTCCCAAAAGTCTCTCGAATAACATCTGGGGGATGGCCTCGGTGAGTAGATCCGTTGTGTTATCCTCTGTGTCAACTCTCCTGACCTCGATCTCCCGGAGATCAACTATCTCCCTGATCAGGTGATACTGTCTAAGAATATGTCTGGATCGCTGACGGGACTGGAGTTCCTAGGCCAAAGCCACAGCTCCATTGTCATCACAATACATAGGTATTGGATGCCTAATGGTAGGAACCTAGTTCACCTCATGAACTCTATTTATCCAGACAACCTCTTTGGCAGTATCGTTGGTAGCAATGTAATTAGCCTCTATCAACGAGTCTGCTACGGTATATAGCTTAGAACCCTTCCAACATATCGTCCCCCCACTGAGGGTAAAGACAAAACCCGAGACTGACTTTCAGTCGTCCTTATCACTCTGAAAGCTCGAATCGGTAAAAAACTCCATCTGGAGTTCACCGTTACCATACACCAAGAACATCTCTTTAGTCCTTCTCAAGCACTTAAGAATGTTCTTCAGCTGTCCAGTGTCCCAAAGATCTTTTCGATACTTATTCACTACACCTAGTGAGTAAGCTACATCTGGTCTGGTACATAACATCGCATACATGATTGACCCTTCTGCCAAAGCATAGGGTATCCCTTGTATACGAGCCCTCTCCAAATCAGTCTCGAGAGACATCTCTTTGGAAAGAGTGATTTCTGAACAAGCGGGTACATTACCACGCTTAGAATTATCCATACTAAACCCCTTTAGCATGATGTCTATGTACCTGGATTGGGACAATCCCAAATCCATTTAGATCTATCTCTATAAATCTATATCCCCAGGATGTAGGAAACATCAGTTAGAACTTTCATGGAGAACCTATGTGATAAGAGGTGCTTGACCGAGTGTAGCATAGGAACACCCTTTCCTATCAAGAGTATGTCATCCGCGTACAATACGAGGAAGACAACCATACTCGGTCACTTATGAATAGCCAAACCCACATCTCTAGACCTCTACGAGAGCGGCAAGTGACTCTACCAATTCTAGAGTTAGGAGACCCGGTCTCGACTCCTCGAGATGGTCTCCCACTGGACTTTAGAACCCGGTCACTTATGCTCCCCGCCTTGGGTCTATCCCAATGCGGAGAAGTAAATAATATACATCAATGTTAACATCATCCTCAACCCGGAAGTATCCTAATAAAAGAATATTACATACATATTTTACATTAATGAAAATAGAAAAACTCTCATCTCACGCAAAAAAACCCGGCTATTCAATCACAATGATCCAATATAATATATCACAGCAACACATAACATCATATGTCATCAACGTAAGTAAATATGCGTATCCCGAATGTCGTTGACGTATAGCAACGAAATTGGGGATACACTATATATTACACTTACGGTCGCAGAAAAGAAATGAAAACTATAATAATTAGAATCCGCATAATCCTTAGACACCATAAACCCGGAATATCTCATATTTCGGATTTCATGCTTAACACTTTAAATCTTGCATTTATGTCTCGAATTGAAAAAACTTTTCGATATGAATCGGGTAATTTAACAAGATTCCCGATATAATGATCGAATGGTCATCGAGAACTTTAGTAGATTGTCGCACCCCGGATGCCATCAACGAAGTGCACTTAGGCGGAACACCATGGCCGCGAGCACCCGACTGGATGCTTTTGGCCTTGGGGTTCTCCTACAGTCACTTGGTCGGGGCTATGGGGCATGGCTATTTAGTAGTGTTTCTCGGCGAATATCCACGTACAATAGGAGATTGCGATGGAGTTTTGATCCGAATCGAAACTCCGTGGAAATCGATCAATAGAGACTAAAACGCGAGATTTACAAAACACAAACTAATTTTCACAAAACTAATTAATGTGGATTCCAAATATTGTATCATATATCATATATATCTAAACGATATTAAACATTTCGATTGATATATCAAACACCCAAAAATCACAGAGACCTCAAAAACTTGAGTCTCATTAAAAACACTCAGAAAGTGCCAAATTACATAATGGAGCAGCATAAGAGAATTGAGTTCCTAACTCACCAATAATGCCACGGAACCACGGTTAAAACCAAGTTTATGCCGCGGTTGCGTGGCCAATTGGTCGAGTTAGGCGCTCGAATTTCTTAGGGCTCCATAGAAAACCCTGCACAATTTTCTGCATATTTTTAATCACCAAAATTTTAACTTTTGAAAAATTGGACAGAAACATAGAAAAAAATTGGGTTTTGAAGTTCAATCGAACACTTTAACGTCGTCAAGATCAAAGCTAATGTTGTAGCTTGTCTCTGATACCATGAAAGTGTGTCTTAGCACCTCTACTAGGTTTCCATATGCATCAAGTATGCAATTTTAAAAAATCTAGAGGTCTAAACTACACTAACCTAGAATTGAACTAGAGAATTAGGGTTTGAATGCATGTAAACAAGTTTTACACTAAGTGAATAGATAATATAACCTTTGTAGACTGGTCCTTCACTTCTAAAACTCTAAGTAGTAGTCCTTTAGCTCCAAGTAGTGCTCCCTAGAATTCTTCTTAGGCTCCACTTGGTGAAAGGAGCGAGCTTGCTTCGTCGTCTTCGAGGCCGAAAATGATTCACCTTGAAGTTACTCTAACTCAAGCTATCTCTTCACTAATTAAGGAATTAGTGAAGCAAACAACTTAATCTTATGGGCTAGATGAGAGTAGGTTGATGAAGTAGGAATTTTGCTCACTACAGAAATCACTTTCTCTTTTTCTTTTCTCACCTCATGAAAAGCTACAGAGCAAGAAGATGAACTTGGGTGAGGGAATATCTCAAGTGATAATTGTGAGAGTTAACCATGGGCTAAAAATAATGGTTAGGATTATAAAATAACTAGAGTAAAACAAAAATTAGTGGATAAGTTATGGATTCTACATGCTTCTCCAAGTATCTTAAGCCATGCTCATTTCCACCTCATTTTTGAATTAACTCTAAATAAATATTCACCCAAATTATCTTTAGTTTTGGTGTAAGTCTCATACACCCATGTTCTATGTATCATCCACCATGACACAATATAGAAATACATATATTAATATATATCACATAAATATAAAATGTATTTCAAAGAGAAGAAATTCTTTAAGTGAGCAAAATATTAGTTAATATATATTAATATATCGAATATAAAAATATATATCAAATTATTAAATCAGCACTTGATTCAATAATCCGGTTATATCATATATAACCGACTTAATATCATTTATATGTATATCATATTATCGAATCAACACTTGATAAAATAACCTGGTCATATCACATATAACCGACAACTTTTAATATACTATATCAAATCAACACTTGATTCAATAATCCGGTTATATCACATAACCGGCCAGTATCAAACATATATACATATAACATATCATTGAATCAACACTTGATTCAACAATCCAGTTATATCACATATAACCTAGCCGATATCACAAATCGAGAGATTAGAATACAGTATTACATACTCGTATTTAATCAAGCTACCGTACATATCACTATATGTGCCCTACTTCGTTTCGCTTGAGCTAGGAAATCTCTGTGTGGGACTCTAAAGAATCGTCAATACGCCAGCAGTAAGTAATGATCACATCAGTCACCCACAAGCCGTCAGCGGTACTAGCTGGACGTAACGGCTACCCAGGTAATGAGCGAATAGAAGATCAACAAGAAAGCTTGTCCAAACTCCCGCAAAGCCTATAAGCAACACTTACCGTACAGTCCGGTCTCTTCGTCTGATATATCGCATATCAAGTCTAGGGGTGGAATCGTCAGACCCCAGTAACTTGATAAATCATGCCGATGTATGGCCTATAACCGTTCGAGAAACTACTGATAACACTTATCAGTAAATCTCATCAGCCCTGGCCAGGGACTTGCTGTTATAGCCAATCGAGCATAGCACAACATCAACTCCCAATACCGGGAGAGACGAAACCCCTCCTATCGCTCAGTGCATCCATGTGACTCAGGACTGTACCCAAAATCCACCTGTTTGCACGACTCTTTTGAGCCGTGGTAGGGAGGAAATCAAAGCACAGTAGGAACCACACAAGACTCTATGACGATCTCGGGTCTACAAACTAACATGTACAAGTGTCACCAAAGAACTTCTATCTGACGATGGGTATAGTACCAACTAGGAGTTCTCGGTGGGTCCTGTTCGATGTACCCATTCTCTAATGAGCACCTGTGTACAATCTTTGATGTCAAACACCAATGGATATGGGATCAACCATCGCCCCATACAGGGTCAAGAAACATACACACTAGTCTACTCTGGAATATCGATGCCCTGTCTCGATACTCCCTCAACTAGGAACGGTTAAAGGATATGCTTGCGGACTGCCCAAGCCCCACTAGTATGATCTGCATCATAGTCCTGGAAGTCAAGCCAACATCCTAAGGGCTTTATCAACATGTATCAAAGAGACAGTATAATAATACCAGTATACATGTTAAGATAAAGAGCAATCAGATAGTATATTATCATGTCGAGCAAGAAAATTCTCTATATATATGTTCAAGCATCCACTATATCATACAATAATGGCCTCTAGGGCATACATATTCCTAACACTTACAAGTAGAGCTTAACTTTACCACCAAAGAAGTACAAAAATAAGATAGATGGATTGCATACTAAAACTCCTTGATTGAGCAAATATTTCAAAAGGGTTTTGATTTAAATGTAAATATTTAAGAAACAGAGTGAAAGAGTTTTCAAGTAAGAAGTTGAGTGAGAGACTTGATGATAAAACATGAAGACCTCATCTTCTTTTATACTAGAAATTTGATATCTTTTGTGCTAAAATATTTCAAATATCCATATATAAAAAACCAGCTGTTGTAATTCAAATTTAAATATATGTGGAAATATTTGAGCAAAGATAGTAATCATACAAAACAGCCCACAAGAAAAACTGTAGAAACAAAATACATTCAGACTTCGCACGATCGAGTGGGCCGATTGACTGACTTCTTGAACGGTAGACCGTTCAGTCATCTCTGGATATTTAAATAAAAATACAGTGTGCAGGCAATCGAGTGATCGATTGACTGGCAGTTGTCCGCTCGAAACATATCAGCACAAAATGATTGACTTTAGCAATCTTAATTTTCTCAAAAAATTAAGATAAAATAAGAAAATAATTTGAGAATAAACAATCTTAGAGATTTGAAAAAATAATTCCCAAAAGTAAAAATCCATAAATCTCTCAATCATAAATCCATGGAATCAAGTATTCAATCATGTATATTAATAAGGAAAATATTTGAATTCTCTCAATCGAAAAAATCCAATCAGAAAATTGAATTTAAAAACACTTCCAACTGTGGATTTAATTAAAAAAAGAATGTCAGATGAAAATTTTCTATCAAAACTTTCATGGAAATAATTTGAAAATTAATTTTCCAAACTTTATGAAAAAATAATACAACAAAATCATATGAGATATTTTCCAGAAAACACAATGGACATGATAAGAAAATCTTAAAAATAATCTTATAAAACATATCATTTAAAATTACTTTGTGCATGAGAATTTTACATTAGAAAATACTTAGTAGAATGCAATAAAGTATTTTATCTTCAAATATAATTATAGAAAACATAAGTTAAAACTCTTTTGTACTAAAAATAAAGTATCATATTATTTTAGAAGCATATTTTTTATATTAGGCCCTTAACTTTTATATTTGCAAAATCGAAAGAGTTTTACAAGTCATACATATTCCCCACTCAAAACTTAACCAAAATTACAAGCACTTTAAATTTTAAGTCTTGAATTCTTCAAGTTTCTTTTTCCATTTGAGACGAAGTGTTTGTAGTATGTTCAAGGTTGTGAAGTTGTCATTTTTGCCATCTCCTATCGTATATTGTGCATATCTAAAATATTTAAACTTACACTTGTACACAATATAAGGTTAGCTCACAAATATAAATCATTAATAATACAAGCTAAAAATATTATCACAATTTGTAATGTGATCACAATTATAGATTTGTTAATTATCAAAACTAATAACAAGTGAAGCTCTTTGGGGTCAACAATCTCCTCCTTTTGAAGATAACAAAACTATAATCATTGATACAAGAAATGAGATAGAAATTGTGATAAGATTTTTTTACCAAAAAAATATACTCTTCCTTTGTCGAAGAAGTGCTCCCCCCCCTTAATCCATAAGTATATTGTCTCCTTGATCATATATCCAAGTCTTCCCCAGAATCAATGAGTTTCTATCTCTCACCCTTTTTGTTATAATCAAAAAGAGGTACCATAAATATAATGTTGCTCATATATCCGTAAAAACAATGATCATAATTAAAAAAACCAAAAACTAATAATATCAAACAATGATCATAGTTAAAAAACCAACAACTAACAATATGCATAAACTATAGTTTAACAAGCCGTACTTAAAAATGATCAACGATCATAGGAATAGAGTTTAACAAGTCCAAAAAACATACGAAAATCCAAACGCGTACGAAAGTAGAAAAAAACATAAAAGCAACATAGAAAAGATTACCAATTATAACAACCAAGAGAATCAACCAACCCAAAAAACCAACTGATAGTCACCACTGCCATTTCCACCATGAAAATATTCTTCCATCCTTCTAATTTTCAAGAACTTCTTCCACAATTCGCTACTGCTACTCATCTAAGATATGGTATTGCTCTGCAAGTTGCTAATGGCGTTCGTTATTTGCGAGATTGAGGCAAGTGAATCGTTCGTCCAACTTTTCCCAAAATTGCACCGACCCGTCGAAGTATGAAGGAGGAGGAACTTGTCTTGGGTTTTGTGGAGGAGGAGACGAAACATGTGGGCTAATGCTTTGTCGACGTTTCCGTGCACTCTCTTAAAGACCCATCAACGAAAAAGTTGTCGTATTAAAATCGCCCTCAACTAGTGGTTCATATTTTTCCATCTCAATACCAAAATACTTGAATATCTCGGTTAAAACAAATCCATAAACCAAAACCTTATTCTTCTTTTGATAGGTATCTATAATAGCAGAGATGAATAATTCCGGTAAGTTTACGGAAATAGAATCTAAAATCATGAAAGTAATTGTTTTAGCCTCATTACGAGCTGCATCCATTTCCCTTTCTTAGGAAACACATTATGAATTATTACCCTTGTTATAGCTCGTCCATCATTGCAAAAAGTGTTAACCTTATCACTATCATGATGATCGTCTATAGCATAAATCATATCTCTAGCACGCTTCATGTTAGACTCATATTTATCAAAAGAAAACTCAGTTAAAATTACTCCATATGGGTTAAATCCTCCATGAGACACTACGAGAATTTCGCTAACAATTGTCGGATGAAACTCAATTTTTTTTCCACAAACATAACTAGTTAAAGTGCCATATTCCTCAACATTTAGATTTGCATAGAAATACTTAATCAAGAGAGGGTATATGAGAACTTTTAGAGATAGAAAATTTACCCATTGTTGATTTCGAAAGCAGTGGATGACATTTGAAAATCGTTCGAGATCATGGAAGTTGATGTACCGGCCACATCGAATAGGTTTCTCATGGAACTCTGTGAGAAAATCTTCTTATGCTTGCTTAGATCGGAAGAGATCATCATCAAAATCGATTTGTTTCTTCTTCTTCTTAGATGTGGCAACTTTTGCTCTTGGTGCCATGGATGAGTTTGAAGGTTTAGGAAGACGAAGGAGAAACTACAAAAGAAACAAGATACCCAAAAATACTAACTTTAAAATTCAAAATCTAGAAAATATGCAAAAAGATTTGAGAAGATTCGAGAATATTGTGAGGAAATTTTGTGATATTTTTCTAAAGAAAGAAATTATGAGAAACAAAGGTTTTGAAGATATGAATTTTGATCTAGAAAACCTCAATTATAGAAGCCCAAGCCTGTGCGGTCGACTGATCAGTCGACCGTTTAGTAAAAAATGAAATCCAGAGACGAGTAAAAAATTGGTCAGTTGACCGGTCACCTGGCTGTTTTTAGAAATAATATTTTTCTAGAAACACCAAAAAAATCATCAAAAAACATTTAAAATAGAAAATTATGGTCATGAAAAAAAATTAAATGTCATAAATGTTTAACTCACGGCGAATAAACTCAAATCTTTGTAAATCAAATGGTTTTGTGAAAATGTTAGCAGGTTGAAACTTAGTAGAAACATATTCAAGAATAAATTCACGAATAAAATGATATCGGATATTTATGTGCTTAGTTCTACTATGTTGATCGGCATTCTTAGTCATGTGGACGGTACTTGTATTGTCACACATGATAGGAATATGATCAATTTTTAGATTATAGTCTAATAATATATTTTTCATCCATAATACCTGAGCGCAACATATTCCGCTTCAGCAGTTGATGGAGCTACGGAGTTTTGATTTTTAGATGACCGCGACACTAAGCAATGTCCTAAAAATTGACATGCCCCCCTTGTTCTTCGTCTATCAACTTGACTCCTTACATAGTCTGCATCTGAATAGCTTGTTAGATCAAAGCAATCATCTTTAGGATACTATAAGCCTAAGTTTTGTATACCCTTAAGATATCTAATTATGCGCTTAACTGCAATCAAATGACTTTTTTTAGGGTTAGATTGAAATCTTGCACAAAGACATACAGAGTGCATAATATCGGGTCTACTTGCAGTAATGTATAACAAACTTCCGATCATACCTCTATATGTTTTAACATCTACCGATTTACCATTTTCATCTTTATTGAGCTTGGTAGTGATTGCCATTGGTGTGCTACATTCTTTAGTGTTTTCCAATTTAAACATTTTGATGAGTTCTTTAACGCATTTTGCTTGACTGATGAATATCCTTTTTTTTAATTGCTTGATTTGAATCCAAGGAAGTATTTCAATTCCCCCATCATGCTCATTTCAAACTCGTTCTGCATTAATTTAGAAAAATCATAATTCATTTTAGCGTTAGTATAACCAAAAACAATATCATCCACATAAATTTGAACAATTAGAATATCGTTATATAAGTTCTTTATAAATAGCGTTTTGTCAACCTTACTTTTGTCAAAGCTGTTATTTATAAGAAATGAACTTAACCTATCATACCATACCCGCGGTGCTTGTTTTAAACCATATAAAACTTTATCAAGTTTTAAAACGTGATCAGGAAGATTTAGATTTTCAAAACCAGGGGGTTGTTTAACAAAAACTTCTTTCTCAATAAAACCGTTTAAAAAGCAGTTTTAACATTCATTTGATAAAGTTTCAAATCTTTAAAACAAGCTTAGATTAGAAGAATTCGAATGGTTCGAATCTAGCTACCGGTGCGAAGGTTTCTTAAAAATCGATTCCTTCTTGTTGATTGTAACCTTGAACCACTAAATGGGTTTTGTTACGAACAATATTACCAGATTCATCTAACTTATTCCTAAAAACCCATTTGGTTCCAATAGTAGTTCTATTTTCGGGTTTAGGAACTAGTTTCCAAACTCAATTCCTTTCAAATAGGTTAAATTCATCTTGCATAGCGATAATCCAATCATCATGCATTTCAGCCTCACTGAAAGATTTTGGTTCGACATGAGAAACAAAAGCAATATTATCTAAATGACTAATAGAATTAGAGCGGGTAGAAACTCCCTTTGAAACGTTGCCAATGATTAATTCTTTTAGATGATTTGGATCGAACTTCCAGTCTTTTGGCAAATTTTGAGATGCTTCATTTTCTTGGTTAATTTGATCTTCTTTCACGCTTTTCTCCTTTGCGCCATCTACCTCTTTTGATTGTATGTTATCTGCATCTTCATTCATAATACCTTTCTCACAGGATTGATTAGATTCATCAAATTTTACATGCATGGACTCTTCTACTACTAAAGTTCTCGTGTTATAGATACGATACGCTTTGCTAGTAAGAGAGTAATCAAGAAAAATTCTAACATCATATTTAGCATCAAATTTTCCCAAGGAGTTCTTGGTATTGAGAATAAAGCACTTAGAACCAAAAACTTTGAAAAATCCAATACTTGGTTTCTTCTCAAAATATAATTCATAAGGAGTTTTATTTTCAAATTTACAAATAATAACTCTATTAATAATGTAACATGCACTATTGGCAGTTTCAGCTTAAAAATAATGTGGCAAAAAATATTCATTGATCATTATTCTTGCCATTTCCTATATGGATTTATTTTTCCTCTCGACAACACCATTCTGTTGAGGAGTTCTAGCACAAGAAAATTCGTGTTTAAAATCATTTTCTGAACAAAAATTCTCGAACTCATTGTTTTTAAACACACCACCATGATCACTTCGAATTTTTAAAATATGACAATCCTTTTCATTTTGAACACGTTTTGAAAAAGTTTTTAAAACATTTAAAGCTTCATTTTTGTGTGCTAAAAAAATAGGTCCAAGTAAACCGGGAATAATCATCTACAATAACAAAAGCATATTTCTTTCCATTCAAACTTGCAGTTTGATTAAGTCCAAAATGGTCTATGTGTAATAATTGTAACTGATGATGCTCAATACTGGCGATCTCCTAGATCAGGACGCGTGGCAAATGACGTGTCTCAGGACTCAGAAGAAAGGGCCCACATGGGCCGACCAGGCCACCCTATGCCCGACCTGCAAGCACAAGCTAGCCCTTCTCGGGGCCTCCTGCAAATTAGCCTCCTCGGCTCCTCAGCTCGCCCGAGCTGCCACAGGACCAAGACTCCTCGGCATCCTCGCTCGTCCCCGAGCTCCCGGCCGAGGCCGTCTTCCTCGGCCCTCCGACCAACTCCACCACTCGCAGGCGTAACCGCCGCTCCGCAAATCTCGCCATACGCAGATTCTACGCCAGCAACATCCCACGTTCCACGCCATCACGATCCCCATTAATGGGCGATCCGCTCTCTACGCGGGCGTGACGTCGGGAGCGTAACTGCCGGCGAGATTCTCGTGCCTGCCGCTGTGTGCCACCACCGCTATATAAACCCCCATCACAGAGGGGTCAAGTAAGCGATTCTTTACGCTTTTAAGCCGTTACTCTGCTCGGATCTCACCACTAACTTGATCGTCGGAGGGTCCTTGGTGGTACCAAACCACCCCGGTACTTCTTTGCAGGTACTCGGCACCAAACTCCTCATATCACCTCTCCCACTAAAAACCCATTGAGACCCACATGCAACAGAAGGTAACCACCTCAGTCCATCGGGAGATCAGCGGAAGACAACATCTGACGGAGACCCGAAAAGGACCTCCATCAGTTGGCGCCGTCTGTGGGAAAGAAAACTCCCCAAAACACAAAGTTAGCCTTCCGATCTCCCCCCAATGGCGAACAGCCACCCTGAGGATCCCGGTACCAGCCGTCGCCTTACACTCACCGAAGGCGGGGATGAGCCTCCTCCGATGACCGTCATCAACGCCCTCGCAGGCCGGATAGATCGGCTGCAATCCCTCGTGGAGGCCTTCGTCCGCGTCCAAACAGCCGGACCCGGGCCCCAGATCGCTGCTCCGCCGCCTCCAAAGGCTCTGCCCCCGTCAGGGCGACTGACCACCAGCAGGCAATGACCTCTGGCCACCGATCTCTCGAGCCAGTGCCCCCCGAAGCCCGCTGGGCGCCTCACGGCTCCACACCAAGATCCGCCGCCAGGGCACCCTTCCCTGAGCCTCCGTGCGACCCTTATCCCCCTGAGGAGATGTCAGCCACCTCGCCTCTCCACAGGCATGGTCGACACCACCACACTCGGCGGGGCTGCACAGAAGGGGTTCACCTCGGCAGTTCCAGAGCCACCTCGCCTCGGGACCTGAGGCGCCGCATCGAGAAGAACCGAGGCCGCTCCTAGATGCAGGTCACCCGCAGCGGAGGCCAGGGATCCCAAGGCGCCGACTCCTTGGGATACCACGGTCGGCTCGACGCCCTCGAGAAGAAAATTGAGGGCATGCGCCGGGAGGCTCACCTCTTGAGCGACGGGGCTAAGTATGCCTCCAACTCGCTCACAAAGCCGTTCACCGAGGAACTGCTCTCCATCTACGTCTCCTCGCGCAACAAGCCCCCAAAGGTCTCTCTGTTCGACGGGAAAACCGACCCGAAGGACCATCTGGACGCTTTCACTGCGGGGATGAGCTTCCAGGATCACTCTGACGCCGCCCAGTGCAGAGCCTTTCCGGCCACCCTTATCCGCGCAGGTCGGGACTGGTTCTGGGGGCTCGAGCCTCGCTCAATTTCGACCTTTGATGAGCTAGCTACCCAGTTCCTCGGCCATTTCGTGGGGAACCGTCGACAGAAGCACACGGTCGACTTTCTCTTCATGGTTAAGAGTGGGGATAAGGAAACGTTCAAGTCCTACATTACCCGTTTCTACAATGCCCTTCTTGAGGTGCCCGAGCACCGGGACAAAACCGTCATTACGGCGCTTAGATCCGGTCTGAGGCACAAGGAATGGTTACGCTCCTTCGCGTTGGCGCAACCTAAGACTATAGCCGAGGTCAAGGCGTGGACCGAGCGCGAGATTCAGCTGGAATCCGAGGTGAACGCTAACCTCCCCCGGGCAGAACGGACCGACCAGAAGAAGAGGGCTCGGGAGGAGAGGCCGGAGCTCCTGCAGCCCTACCACCCGAAGTTCTAAGAGTATACCCCCCTCAACGTCTCCTTCGCAGTGTTGCTGGAGGAGGCCCAGAACGAGGGGTTCTTCAAGTTCCCTCCGATCCCGCATCAGGCCACAAAGCGAACCCGAGGCCCCTACTGCGCTTTCCACCGGGTACTGAGCCACGCTATGGAGGACTGCAAACAACTGAGGGATTACATAGAAGAGCTCATCCGGTCTGGGCACCTCGCCGCCTACCTGAGGGACAAACGGTAGGCCGACTGCGAGCAGGAGCAGCAGCGCCCTCCTGCCGACCTGACCATCGGTCAGATCATGCTCGTTTCAGCGGACGGCCAGCCCGGAGCTCAGGGAGACCCATGCCCTATGCCAAGCACGGGGGCCAACAGCCCTTCAAGGAGCTCGGCCCAAGCCAATGAAGTCATCTACTAGCCTGTACCTTTCTTTTAAAGCGATGTAAATTATTCCTAGGATCTATTGTTAATTTAATAAAGATCAATGGAGCATTGAGAAAAGGAAAAAAAGCTTTGTTTATTCAAAGGGTATTATGGGCTCCTCAGCCATACATGAAAAAAAGGAGAAAAGAAAATTACAACAGTGGGGGGACGGGGTGCAGCGAGCACTGCTCGTAGTACTCGGTAAAGATCTCCGTCAACCAGGGCCGTGCAAGGTCCAACCTCTGCCCCCGATTCCCCCCGCGCGCGTCGACCCCGAGCCTCGGCTCGTAGCATTCGCGGACGAGCGCCTTTGAGCGGGCCAGCCGGTTCGCGGAGATTAGGCCGAAGCGCCTCAAAGACCGCAGCTTGCCCACGGTCTCGTCATAGAGCAGCTCAGACAGGGGGTTGTAAAACCCCGGCGACGCCCTCCAGATGGAGTACATCGGCAGCTGCAGCAGGGAGGAGCGTCGGGGGAGCAACCGGACAAAATGGTCCTCAATGCTCCCGTAGACCAGCTGCACCATATCCTCGGTGCAGTACGGGTCGTACAGGTACACGTCTTCGAAGTGGACGATGTCGGGGATGGTAAATAGGAAGTCATGCATTCTCGACGACTTGTTTTTGAAGGATGGAAGGATCAGTACTCCTTCGGCCTTATATAGCCCACTACGCAGCTCAACAGTCGCCCACTTTCACCCAAGGAGTCACTGCCACGGGGCAGCCATCCAGCCTTCTTCGGCGGAATCGAAGCGACGCGCCCCTAGCGCTTCGCCTCCCCCCGCATTCAATACGCTGGCTGCACGCGCCGTTGCCCCGACCGTCCCCATTCCCCGCACCTACAGCTGGACGGCCGGGCTACACCACGCCAAGATTCAGCCCAGCAGCTACCCTGCTTGGTCACCCCTGGCGGGTAGCTTCCCTACCGCAACGCCAGGGATCAAAAAGCCCTCCCAGAGGCAATCGAGCCCAAGGATCCCTCGCTCGGCTATCCTCAGCGGGCAGCTTCCCTGCCACAACGCCGAGGATCAAAAATTCCTCCCAGAGGCAGTTGAGCCTGAGGATCCCTCGCTCGGCTATCGTTCAGGACAAAATCCCTCGCCAAGAGGCACCGGGCAGTAACCCTGCCCGGCCAAGGGTCCTTGGTAGGCTTCTACAGCCCCTCCCACGCTAAAGACCAAAATCCTCCCAGAGACAGTCGAGTCCTTGCTCGGCTATCCACAGCTGGTAGCTTCCTACCACAATCGACAGGGATCAAAGTCCTCGACAAGAGGCACTGGGCAGTAACCCTGCTCGGTCCCCATCCTGAAGGATCAAAAGCCCTCGCAAGAGGCAACCGAGCGGCTACCCTGCTCGGTCAACTCCGGCCGGTAGCTCCCTACCCTCGACGCCAGGGATCAAAAGCCCTTACAAGAGGCACCGGAGCGGCTACCCCGCCCGTTCATCCCAGGCTGGTAGTTGCCTACCCACGACGCCAAAGATCAAAGCCCTCTCCAAGAGGCAACCGCGCGGCTTCGCTGCCCGGTCATCCTTAGTGGGCTTCTTACAACCCCCTTGCTCTTGCTCGGCGTTCCCTGGCGGGTAACTCCCCTACCGCAGTGCCAGGGACCAGAAAGCCCTTGCAAGAGGCGACTGCGCAGCTACCCTGCCCAGTCACCCCCGGATGGTGGTCAACATTCAAAATCGGAGATGCCCTGTGGCCCGCGGAGGATCCGAGACCCCAGTGAGGGGCATCAGGTCTGTCCAAGCCTAAACGATCCCCCCCGACTCCGGGGCCCATGGGGATACCTCCTCGACAGCGCTTGGCACGCACGTCGGCCGGTGATTGAAGTCAACTCGACGAACAATCGCCAGGCAGACGGCCAACCTGACATGAAAGCACAACGGTACAAACAAAAATATCTTGCAAACAGATGGCAGAGTGTAATTCTATGTAGACGAAGAAAAACTTTATTATTGCCAAAGATGAAGTTTTACAAAGGGTATTTTCTGGGCTCCCCAGCCTTACAAAATTCAAGAAAACAAAATAAAAGGAGGAGGGCGGGGGCTCTATATCTCGGGGCCAGGTACGACCTCAGGGTCCTCGACCTCCACTACATAGCTCGCTAGGTCCTCGGCAACCTCCTCGCCAGGAACCTCTTCACCCTGCTCGCCGGCGCCTACGAGGAGGAACTCGGCCCGGAGATCTGCGTCGGTTTACTCCGGCATCCGGGACTTCACAGCATCGAGGGCGTCGTGCCAAATGCGGGTCGTGGCCACGGCCAAGTCGTCATAGAAGTCTTTCGACTTTTTATAGCCGTCCACCGCCCTCGATTCGGCCAACTTGGCCGCCTCGGCCGCCGCCCCCGGCTCCTTCCGGAGGGCCTTCACCATCCTCTTCAGGTTGCCGGCAAGCACCTGGGCGTCCTCGAGATTGCCCTCGGCGATCACCGCAGCCTCGCGGTGCCGGGCCACCTCCCGTTTCCCGGCCTCCACCTCGCCTTCCAAGGCGGCGACCCTCGCCGACATCGCCTCCAGCTCCCGCTTGGAGCTCTCTTGCAGCGAGACAAACTGACCCGCGGCCTCCAGCGTCGGGGCTACCACCTCGGCCTCCATGCGTAGGGCGAGGGCTACATGCTGGAGAACCTGGAAAACGCGGAAAAGATCAGAAAGATGAGGGGGGCTGTCACGACCCAAAGTTTGGCCCGTGACCGGCACTTAACCACGTAACGTCTACAGGCGTAACGCGACTAAGTGAACCGACAACCCAGAAATCAAACCAGTAAAAGTATAGAGTGTTTTAAGTTTAAAAAGGAAACACTTACTAACATGTTAAGAAATCTAAGTAAACAATCACTAAGATAGCAATATACGACGCAGTAGCGAAGATCAAGATCCAAAAGTGGGAACATCACAGATAGAATAAAACTGCATAAGAAAAGTCGGCTCACAACGAGCTCGACACCTGGATACCAATAATATACATCATCGTCCTCACACTGTCTGTAAGTCAAATACATATATGGTAGATGGAGAATAGTAGATACAACAATGTACATAACTGAAAGATAAACAGATACCGCACAAACCCACCTATCAGCAGAAGAGCTAGTACACCAACTATGGGGGTATCTGTGTCAAAAGATGCAAAACGCAGCCTGCCGCGACTACTCCGAAGGCTACCTGCAACTACTGTGGCACAACGGGGGTGAGTTGCCAACTCGTGAATAGAAATAACATATAAAGGTAATCGCGAGCATGCACATACTGCGCTACTCTAACATATGCCAGCAGATGATATCAATGCGAGGTAAGCAGTATGTATAATAATCATGCAAGTCCGCTATCAGGTGATATAACTACAGGATGAGATGCAGTGATGAATGCTGAGCATGGGAATATAACATCTACACGAAATGTCGAGGTGGACTAAATATATATGTATGCACCGCGAATCCCAACAACCCAGACGCCGGTACTCCATCGGCCCTCAAATCCTGTACATCCCTGAGAATCACGAGTGCCCAACATCGGCACCCAAATAACATAAATACTCGTGTCTAGCATCGACACGCAAATCCTCCTCTATCGGGCATCCGTCAGTCCGGGTCAGCCCTCTCTCAATATATCGAGAATCCGTCAGTCCGGGTCATCCCTCTCTCAATATATATCGGGAATCCGTCAGTCCGGGTCATCCCTCTCTCAATATATCGGGAATCCGTCAGTCTGGGTCATCCCTCTCTCAATATATCGGGCATCCGTCAGTCCGGGTCAGCCCTCTCTCAATATATCGGGAATCTGTCAGTCCGGGTCATCCCTCTCTCAAGATAAGCCACTCTAGCACCGAGAAAACACAGGGTGGCGCCCCAAAATATCATATCAAGGGAACCGGGTTTTTAAATGATTATATATTTGAAAAGGGCCACGGTTCCCAAATCCAGAAATCACATGTAATCCCAACCAATATGCAAGTAAATGTGATGTGATATGTGCATCAAGTATGAATATCATGTCAAGTCACATAAAAGATGAGCAATAGCATAATGATCCGATGTGATATATGCATCAAGTATGAATATCATGTCAAGTCACATAAAAGATGAGCAATAGCATAATGATCCGATGTGATATATGCATCAAGTATGAATATCATATCAGTGTAGTGCTCGTGCAACATGAACTGTCAGTAAGGGTGCGGTGTTCTATCAATTCTAGTTTATATACATATAGCAGGGAATGCAGTATGCACTAAATAGTAGCCATGAACAGTCAATGTATGTAAATGTAGCTATAAGGTCCTATCAGCCCTGACGTAGAACGCCATGCGGGCGATATCCCCGTAGATGTTAAATCTACTCACCGTAGTCTCTCGCTAGGTATAGCCGATGACTTGTTTCACTTTCTTCGCGGCGTCCGTCACACTCGCCTGCGAACCTAGAATTCCACAGAATATCACGCATAAGCTCAAAACCATACAAACACGACATTTAAGGTCAACTAGAAACCCGTATCGCAAACCAAGCGCGCGTGTGCGCGATACGTTAAAACATGTGATTACGTGCCTGAAGTCACTCCGACGCGTCGCGATACGCAGAAACCCCAAATCCACACACACGTATCACGCGTGTCGCGAAAGATTAAAAATACGGGAAATAGGGTATTCTACTCCAGATTTTGATACAGAACAGATATTATAAAAGTAGATATACTAAAATACAACATATAACAGCAGACTACTGTGACCCAAACCCCAACCCCCAATTCACTAATCTGGCCGCAAATTGCGGCCAGAACGCATTTTTCGGCGGCCTGGGTAGGGAGGTGGGCCCCCGGGTTTGGTGTGTGCACTCTATACCCCCTGTGTATGCTACAGTAATTCCAATTTCATTCTGAAACAACCCGGGTAGCAGCAGATCTAACAGAGCCCTATTTCTAGTTAAAATGTCTAATTTAACACTAAAACAATACTTTAGGGTATTTTTGTGCAAACTGAAGCAAACCCAGGTCTAAAACCACACTAATAACTCATTAACAAGCTAATCAAGCCACAACAACATAAATTTTAACATATCATCACTAAATCCTTTCAATAGCACTAAAATTGCACAAAAAGGTGATATTTTGATAGAATTACTACAAGATTAGGGAAAAGGGGTGCTAAGGGTGAGTTAATACCTTCAAAAGACCTCAAGAATCACCATAAGTCTCAGCCCTAGCCTCCAATATGCAGATTTGCCTCCAAACACCTCAAAAGACCATTTTTCCCAAGGTTTTGTGAAGGAAATGTGTTGTTTTGTGTAGGGTTTTGTATAAAGATCAAAGGGAAAAGAAAAGAGAAGGAAAATGTGATGAATTTCTGATGTTGTTGCTGCCTCTCTGCAGAGAGTTCCAGAAAAATGAAAAAGAGAGAGAAAGAAATGGGTCAAAAGTCAATTTCCTCTACCTAACACCATGCTTCTATATTCTAATACATTTTGAATTTTAAAAAGGGTTTTGTTTGATTAAAATGGTGGGGAATTAAAATGAACCATGCACAAAAGAATGGTTAACAAGTCACCAAACCCTAAGTCACAAAAATGGCTAAGTGTGCAAGTGTACACTACAAAGGAAAATCTTTCAATTTGCTAATCACGACTAAATAACTAATAATCCTATGAACATTAATATAATAACATGCACAAATACTAATTATCACAAAAACATTCTAACTGAAATTCAAAGTGTTACAGGGGCACTGAATCTCACCATGAACAAACAAAAACTTACCTGCACGGACTCCTGGGCGATGGACGCCAGCTGAGCCCTGAGGGTCCCCCTGAGGACTCTGCCCTCTGCCGAGGTCTCTATCTCATGCAGGAGGCTGTCCGCCACGGACAGTCTCGATGGCACCGCAAACCGGAAGCCCCCTTCCTCCACCATGGTCGGCGAGGACCAGCCCCGGGAGGGCCTCTTGGAGCTCCTCTTGAGCGGCTCCGAGGGAGAGCCGATCTCCTCTTCCGAGGCCGAGTCCTCCAGAATCAGGGCCCGCTTCCGGCCCGATGCTCTACTGGGACCCGGGGTGGGGTCCGCCACCGAGCGCTCGCGAGGCACCGCCACTGGAGCGGTGGGGGCCGGGGCGGGCTTCGCACGGGAAGAACTGGCGCCCCCAGCCTTCGTAGGCTACCTCGGCTGGCGCATGGAAGCTCGGAGCGAAGCGAAGTCCATGGATCCTGCACAAAACAAATACCCAACAAATCAGCGACACGAGTAAAGCATAAACCTAAAAAAAGCAAGCCTAACTTACCGACGAACTCGACGGGGCTAAGCCCGGCCGAGCTCAAGACCCTCTCGGACAGTAGCACGTCGGGTCGAGGGATGGGCTCCCACGACGCCACTCTCATCGTGGCGGGGTCATCGGACTGGTTCCCCGGCAGACACTTCTCCCTCGACCACTTGGTAGGCACGGGCCAGTCCTCGCCCTCAGGAGGGGAAACGAAGAAAATTTTCTTTTTCCAATCATGGATGAAGGAGGGAAAGGTAACGACCCCATTCCCGGCGGTGCCCCCCGGCCACTTCCTGAAGGTGAAATAAACCCATCTCGGGTCGCCCGCTCGGCCACCAGGGTGACTTTTGAAGACGAGGGAGGAATCGAGAAAGGAAAGGCTGAAGGGGACCGCCTGCAACTTCAGGCGGATCAAAAACCCAAGAAGGATCTTCCACGAGTTCGGCACCAACTGGCCGGGGGCCAAACCGAAGAAATTCAGCGCGGCGACGACCTCAGGAGAGAAGGGCAGGCGCAATCCACCCCAAAAAGCTTCCAAATACAGGGCAATCTGCCTGCCCCGTACCTGATCTGCCCTCTCTTCCTCCTTGGCCAGTCGAAGCGTGTAGCGCGAGGGGATGTGGAAGCGAGCCCGAGAGTAGGCAAACTCGTCCTCATGCCTCACCCAGCACGAGGTGCTGGGGGCCACATCTGCCGCCTCCTCCATGGAGGCGGCCCCAGCCTCACTATCCCGGGGAGAGGATCCAACCCCTGCTCCCCGAGGAGACTCAAACACAGCTAAAGGAACCCTAGCGCCTACTCCTACAATGTCTACTAATTCTACAGAGGAGGACATCTAACCTTGGAAAAGAAAATCTTCAAAGGCTGAAAACGAGAGAAAGGAGATGAGCGCCGAGCAGCCAAGACTTGAGAGAGGGAAATATGGAGGAGTAAAGGCCCCAGAGCAGGCCCCACCCCTGTTTATTGCTGCACACGGCCTCATCCGACGGCGCCCGTCGTCTCCCGCCAAAACGGCTCTTCGCGCCCGGCGGCCCCGATCGCTCCACGTGTCAGTTCTGTGATGCGCCGCGTCCCATCAGACGCCGCAGGCCTGCGTAAGTCGTATCAGCCAATCGACGCTCGACACGTGGACCGTCGCTTCAGTTGCAGAATGCACAAACCGGCGCACCTTCTTTAAATGCGGAGATCTCGCCTTGGTTCGCTGGCAGGAAAGATAACCGACGGCCCGAGAACTCATCCTGGCAAGACCCTGGAAAGGAGCTCGCCTCGGGAGGCCCGGTGATCCACTCCTGACCCGGCCCGCTAGCTGGTCGGGACAAAAGTGGGGGGCTAATGATGATGCTCAATACTGGCGATCTCCTAGATCAGGACGCGTGGCAAATGGCATGTCCCAGGACTCAGAAGAAAGGGTTCACAGGGGCCGACCAGGCCACCCTATGCCCGACCTGCAAGCACAAGCAAGCCCTTCTCGGGGCCCCCTGCAAATTAGCCTCCTCGGCCCCTCAGCTCGCCCCGAGCTGCCACAGGACCAAGACTCCTCGGCCTCCTCGCTCGTCCCCGAGCTCCCGACCGAGGCTGTCTTCCTCGGCCCTCCGACCAGCTCCACCACTCACAGGCGTAACCGCCGCTCCGCAAATATCGCCATGCGCAGATTCTACGCCAGCAACATCCCACGTTCCACGCCATCACGATCCCCATTAATGGGCGATCCGCTCTCTACACGGGCGTGACGTCAGGAGCGTAACTGCCGGCAAGATTCCCGCGCCTGTCGCTGCGTGCCACCACCGCTATATAAACCCCCATCACAGAGGGGTCAAGTAAGCGATTCTTTACGCTTTTAAGCCGTTACTCTGCTCGGATCTCACCACTAACTTGATCGTCGAAGGGTCCTTGGTGGTACCAAATCACCCCGGGACTTCTTTGCAGGTACTCGGCATCAAACTCCTCATATCACCTCTCCCACTAAAAACCCATTAAGACCCACACGCAACAGAAGGTAACCACCTTAGTCCATCGGAAGATCAGCGGAAGACAATATCTGACGGAGACCCGAAAAGGACCTCCATCAGTAACGGATGTGTAGTTTATAGCTGGTTCTTCGGTTTGAAAGAACCTTTTACCTGTTTACCCTTTTGACATGCTTCACACACTTTATCCTTAAGAATTTTGACTTATGGAAGTCCTCTTACAAGCTCTTTCTTAGAAATGTCCCAAATGTGCCCCATGGAAGTGTGTCCTAATTTTCGATGCCAAAACCAAGAATTTTCCTCTATGACATTTAGACATTTAAGGTTTTGACTACAGAATTCGTTAGTTCGAATAATATAAATATTATTAAATCTAAGTGCTGGAAATAGACATTGACCACTTTCTTTATCGTTAATCGTGCACATATTTTTGTTGAAAGAGACATTGTATCTCTTATCACAAAGTTGACTAACGCTAAGTAAGTTGTGCTTCAAACTAGTAATAAGATGAATATTTTTATAATAGTCTTACCAAATTTGATGGTACCTTTACCGACAATTCCACCTTTACGATCATCTCTAAAGGTTACGGTACCACCATCCTCTCTTAATAGGGTTGTGAATAGCTCGATATTTCCAGTCATGTGTTTTGAGCAACCACTATTGAGGTACCACTGTTCTTCACGTCTTTCCTTGTTGTGTTCCTGTAGACAATGAAGTAGTAACTGTTTTTGGTATCCAAATCTTTTTGAGTCCTGCAAAGTTAACTTTAGAAAGAGAATGATAATAAGTATTTTTTCTAGCATTACAATTATGAGATATGTGCCCATACTTACTACAATAATTACATATAGTAGGAGTAAAATGTGTTTTGTGCATTTGAGTTTTCTGCACTGGTCTAGGCTTGTATTTGTGATGAGCATGCATAAGAGAATAAGGAGCATCGATATGAGGGGAGTCATTAGATCTTTTATCATAAGAATTATTTCTACTAGGAGCATACATATAAGCATAGGAAACATGAGAAGAATTTTTCCGAGTAACATGTGCATGTTTTCTAGTAGAGGTAGAAGCACTAAGCCCTTCATAACCAATACCCTTTCTATTTTGAATCCCCCGTGCCTTATCTAATAAGAAATCTAAACTATCCTTACCTTTGATAAATTTAATTAAAACGGATTCAAGATCATCAACTTTAGCTCTTAAGAAATTATTCTCAACAACTAACCCATCAAAAGAAACTCTAAGTTTATCATGCATATTACTAAACAAATCGTGAGTGTGCACAAGAGCATTGTAGGTGTTAATAAGCTTATCATGATCAACAATTAACTTATCATATTTAACCACAAGATCATCATGAATAGCAGAAAGATCATTAGATGATATATATATATCATATTTAAGTGAAGTATCAACATTATCAAGATTTAGATAAGCGTTTAATTTTAACAGTTTATTTTTTTGAGCAGAAACATTTTTTAAGACCTTTTTTTGTTCTTTATATTTATCTATTAGTTTACTAAAGCTTCATCGTATTCAGTGATGATTTCTTATAGATCTTCATAAGAAAATTCGCATTCTACCTCCTTTTCCATAAAACACATGTTGGTTGTGTCACATTCTGAATCACTTTCATTTGTATCTGAATCTGACCAAGTGCTAGATTTGAGAGCCTTTTTTCTTGGAGTTTTTGTTGTACTTTTCTTTTGCCATCAATGGACAATCAGTTTTCATATGTCCAGGCTTCCTGCATCTAAAACAAATTGGTGGGACAGTTTTACCTTTGTTTTTGTATGTCTTACCTATGTGGTTATTATTTTTCCTCCATTAAAATGCCCTTCTCAGTACTCTAGTAATGAATGTCATTTCTTCCTCTGAATAACTCTCCTCTTCTTTTTTATTTGATTTGTCCATTACTTGCAGAGCAATGGATTTCTTTGGCGTTTGCTTTGCTTCTTCTTCTTCATAGGATTTGAGTTCCATCTCAAGTTTTGAGTTTTCCTTAAGCCTTATTGTAGGTCATCTTGCTTACTTGATAGATATACTTAAGAGTTGTTGCTTTAACTTCTTAATTCTTTTACAAGAATCTGAGAACTTTTCGTACCTCTTCTGCATTAGAAAGAACTTTTCCAAGACAAGCAAGATTATTTATGATAGTAAAAAAATGAGTAAACATATCATCAATGGGTTCATTTGGAAGTATTCTAAACTTCTCATATTTAGTTGACCAAAGATCTATCTTAGTCTCCTTTAACTCAAGAGTATGTCAAATATCATATGCAGTAGTACAAATGAAAATACAATTTAATTCACTAGTAGATAAAGCATTCAAGATTAAGTTCATAGCCCTTGCATTTAAGTCTAGAGACTTAAGTTCGTTGGCAGACCATTTAGTTTGGTCCTCTTCGATAAGTTTAACATATTTCTGTTGAACTATACTACAAATCTCATGACCTTGTGCTCTAAGGCAGATTGATATCCTTACCTTCCATGCAGGATATTCATTCCTATCAAAATAAAGAGTCTGTGTGTATGAGATACCCTCCATCACCCTCCTTGATGGAGGTCTTAAGCGAAGTGTGAGTTGCTATGTGATATACTAAAAAACAGTTAGGTTTTAATAAAAATGAGCCCTAATTTTGATACCAATTGAAAATCACCCTAGAGGGGGTGAACAGGGTGAAGGCAATAAATTAAAATTTAAAACCCCACACAAGCAGTTCTAAAAAAACATTCACGTTAAATAATATTTCAAATACAGAGAAAGATAAATGAATTTATCACGGAGCTAATAAAAATGAAGTGCAAGTTACGAGAAGATAAACACAAAGAATTTATCCAGATTCAGCAACTTTACCTAGTCATGTCCCTCACGACTATCTCACCGTCGTGAAGATTTTCTTTACTAAAACCGTTCTTTTTATGCAAGTAAAGATCACACCTGGACAGAGTACAAACAATCTCTAACTCTCCTTGAATATTTATATCCAAGATTCAAGTTCACACCCAACCTCATAAGTAGAGGTTGAATTTACCACCAAAGAAGTACAAAAATGAGAGAGATGGATCGCACACTAGAACTCCTTGATTGAGCAAATACTTCAAGTTAAGAGATTTGATTTAAGTGTAAATATTTTAGAAATAGAGAGAGTATTCAAGTGAGAAGCTTAAGGAGAGAGTTGATGATAAAACATGAAGACCTCATCTTCTTTTATACTACAAATTTAAAATCTTTTGCGTTAAAATATTTCAAATATCCATATTTAAAAAACTAGCTGTTGTAATTCAAATTTAAATGTATATGGAAATATTTGAGCAAAGATAGTAACCATACAAAACAACCCAAAAGAAGAACCGTAAAAAAAATACATCCAAACTTCGAGTGGTCGAGTGGAACCGGTCGACTGATTTCTTGAACGGTAGACCGTTCAATCATTCCTGAATATTCAAATAAAAACACGGTGTGCAGGCGGTCGAATGACCGGTCGACTGGCAGTTGTCCGCTCAAAACATATCGGCACAAAAACGATAGATTTTAGCAATCTTGATTTTCTCAAAAAATTAAGATAAAATAAGGAAATAATTTGAGAATAAATAATCTTAGAGATTTGAAAAAAATAATTCCCAAAAGTACAAATCCATAAATCTCTCAATCATAAATCCATGGAATCAAATATTCAATCATGTATATTAATAAGGAAAATATTTGATTTCTCTTAATTTAAGAATCCAATCAAAAAATTGAATTTAAAAACACTTCAACCTGTGGATTTAATTTTAAAAAAAAAAGAATGTCACATGAAATCTTTCGATCGAAATTTTCATGGAAATAATTTGAAATTAATTTTTCCAAACTTTATGAAAAAATAATACAACAAAATCAAATGAGATATTTTCCAGAAAATACAACAGACATGATAAGAAAATCTTTAAAATAATCTTGTAAAATATATCATTTAAAATTACTTTGTGCATGAGGATTTTATATTAGGAAATATTTAGTAGAATACAACAAAGTGTTTTATCTTCAAATATAATTATAGAAACCATAAGTTAAAACTCCTTTACCTTAAAAATAAATTATCATACTATTTTAGAAGGATATTTTACATATTAGACAATTAACTTTTATATTTGCAAAATCGAAAGAGTTTTACAAATCATACCTATTACCCACTGAAATATTAACCAAAATTATAAGCACTTTAAATCTTGAGTCTTGAATTCTTCAAGCTTCTTTTTCCATTTGATATAAAGTGTTTGTAGCATATTCAAACTTATGGAGTTGTCATCTTTGCATCACTTATTGTATATTGTGAATATCTGAAATATATAAATTTACACTTGTACACAATATAGGGTTAGCTCACAAATATAAATCGTTAATAATACGAGCTAAAAATACTATCATAATTTGTAATGTGATCATAATTATAAATTTATTAATAATCAAAACTAATAACAAGTGAAGCTCTTTTGGATCAACAATAAGGTGGAAGGTATTGAGAGAAATGTTAGTAAAACAAAATATGGGCATCTCATACCAGGACCAAAATAAAATCATGGAGAAGAGAGAATAACTCAATAATAGGCCCTAAAAATCTTGCACAAAGTCCAAAATGCAAAACACAAGGAAGAAATGGAGAGAGAGAGAGAGAGAGAGAGAGTGAGAGAGATGTCAGGAAGGGGAAGCATATCCCCCCACCCCCACCCCAAGAGTTACCCACGCATCCCTTTCCTTTTGCTCACTTTCACTTGTAAGATTGAAAGCAACCACACACCGGTCACTTTCTTTCTCGCGGAAAATCTAAATACCGAGCTTTGAAAAAGTAATTGGTTGAGGTTGCTGGCCCAAAAAAACTTAAATATTCTTGCGTTTTAATCTCTATAGTACATTTAGTATCGTTTTATTCCAATATTGCCCTTTCAGGTAAACTACTACATTTACAAGTACTACATTTATATTATAAAATACTACATTTATATTGAAATAGATCAAATGTAATAGATATATCAATTTTACTAAAACATATAACTGTTTCATGTCAAATGTTGTATTTTAAAACAAATGTAGCACTTTATAACATAAATATAGTATTTTGAAAGATAACTATAGTAGTTTAAGAAGTAAATTTGTGGTTTACCTGAAAGCACGGTGTTGACATAAAATAATAGTAAATGTACTATTGGTACTAAAACACAAGAATTTTTAAGTTTAGGGAGTAGTTTGTAAATTTTTTTGGACCAAAAATCTACATCTATTCCTTTTCAAAGCTAGAGATTTAGATCTATTTTCTCTCTTTCTTTCTTTCTTTCTTTCTTACCCCGTCCCTGCCATTTTAGCTTACTTTTCTTTTTCTATAAATTAAGAATAACACTTCCCCCGTTGAGAGAGCAATAAAACAAACCCACAAAAGATCACTTGATGAACAAATCAACTTTCCTGTAGCTCCTTCCAATAATCATATCTATGCACCAATGATATATATATTGCTAATGCAAACAACTTTTTAATAATTTTTTTTTATATAAAAATGATGAACAGGGGAGTTGGTAGTTCTCTTAACTTCTCCACACTACTTTTCTCCCCTTCACATTTATTGTATTCCTCTTCTCTCTAATTGAATGGTTGCAACCCACCCCCCCCCCCTCAAGTTCATCACTTCTCTGCTCCTCCTCTTCTTGTCTTTGTAAGTACTCTCTCTCCTACTTTGCTCCTTTCAAAGCTTTAGCCTTTTTGGTATACTATTTACTTGAAACTTTTTCTGGGGATCTAATTTTGTTGTTTCATGCCCCCCCCCCTCTCCCCCCCCCCCCAAACCCACTTTTTCTGCAGCTTGGGATATTTTGTTGATCTGGGTCCTTGTTAATGTGCTGTGTTGTTATATCTGTTGTGTTCTTTGCTAAACCCCCAAATTAGAGAGTTTTGACTCTCTTGAATTGGGCATAGATTGGCTATATTTGGGGTTTAGTTAAGTTGATCTTGAGATGAGATTTTAGTAGCAATTAAGAAAAAGATTGAAGAGGTGTGTGTGTGTGTGTGTGTGTGTATTTATTTATTTATATTTATAGTTGATAATGGATTGGGACTTGAAGATGCCATGGGACTTGGCTGAATTAGACGCAAACGCCGCACAAAACATAGGCTCAATGGCAGGGCCTAGCAGCCAAATTCATGGTCTGGATTGCTCGGTCGATCTAAAACTTGGTGGATTGGGAGATTTCGGTGTGGCCGACAAGTTAAAAGACCAACAGAGAGTGTCGGGGTCGAATATTTCGCCTTCGGGCTCATCGAAGAGAGCCCGGGCGCCGAGCAATAGTAGCCAGAATGCTTGTTGCTTGGTTGATGGGTGCAAGTCTGATCTTAGCAGTTGCAGCGAGTACCATCGAAGGCATAAGGTTTGCGAGGTTCATTCGAAGACTCCGATTGTGTTGGTTAGCGGCCAAGAGCAGAGGTTTTGCCAGCAATGCAGCAGGTAATGGAACAGGACTATTGCATATGTTGAGCGGGGGAAAAGATTTGGTAAATCTTTGTTGGTTTTGGCATTTAATTAATTTTATTCACTTACAATTGAAAATAGTGTTTCCTTGTTGCGGAATCTTTGGTGCCGATTTTCATTAGTTTGTGTTATGTTCTTGGTGGTATTGACATATAAGTACTAACATTTATTTCACAAATTACATTATACTTGGTAGTATGTATAATTTGATAATATGTGTGTAGAATTTTCACATACAATATTTATATTCACATACTAGTTTTAGATTAAGTAAGCCTGACAATTCTGTGTCATTATTTGAGGCAATATGATTATGTGCTATTAGCTTCTTCTTCTTCTATTTTTTTGTAAACTCGCTTATAGGTTTATCTTAAAATGTAAGGATTTTTAAAATCATATAAAACCACAACAACAACAACCATAAAAAACACAAAAAAATATGAGAGGCCGTATTATTTTGTTGTCTTTGTGGATCCTTCAAAATATAGAGTTGCACTTCATAGCTCACCCCATATTGATAGAAAGAAGATTGGTTAGATGATTTAGCTTAAGAATTTTTTGGTGCAAAAATTATAGTTTTCGCTTATTTTGTTGTAATTAATTGTTTCGATGTGGGTATGAAGAAAGTTATGCATCGATCATTCATTCATTTTAGATGGCTTTCGTCGCCTTGTCATCTTAAAGTTTATAAGTGGTGTTATGTGGGCCAAAGCCTTGAGATGTTTGTTCTCTCCTCTGTCTCCTCTTTTGATGTCTTCCTTTAGCTTTTCTTTGTTGCTTCTTGCTTTTGTTCTTGTGATGCTAAATCTCTCTCTTTACTTGACATGGGGTCACTATATCTTCGTGCAATCTCCTTCTCTTTCATCTTTTGCATTGCTTTTCATATGTTGTTTTATTTTAGAAGAACAAACTATCTATCTCATGTTTCCTTTTTCATCATTTGATGCATATACGCATGCTTGATCAACATTATCATATGTGATTTGCTCTTCTTTAGTAACACTAGGTAGCTTCTCCTTGTTTCCAAAAAAAAAAGCATTACTCTTAGGGAACGAGATCTTCATCTTGGAAGTTATAGTCACCTACTTGCATGTATGCCTACACACACACAGCGGTCCCCAGCATGTAAATGCCTGGCCCCAGCATGTCAGTTTGTGAGTAGGAAGATGAACGAATAAAGCATTACTCTTCGGTCGGTCTACAATTTACGCGCCTATGATACCTTTAGATGCATCATATCATAGATTCTCTATATTTTATTAGTCTTAGGGAAAAGCAACGAAGTTGCTTGTTAATTAACTAGTTTTTTTTTAATCTTAATTCTCATTTTTTCCTAAACCTCCCAACATTCTATATATTTTATATATTATTGTAGAATAAGTATCGCTTTTTGATCAGATGTGTAGTATTTGTGTTGTTTCTTTTTATGTTATAGGTATCCAATGGAGAAGTCAATACAATATTTTAATTATCCTTTTCAGCAATTTCTAGTTCAACCAAGACATGTTGAATTTGTGGTTTTCTTATGTATTGGATCTAATGGATTTAACTAGTTCACAATAAATGGAGGTATTTTTCACCAACAAGAAGCTACAAGATGAAGCTACAAGGCTTCTAACTATACATAAAAATTAGTGTTTTGATCTTGTGATCTATTTCTCTATTCCCATAGATTTCACTTGCTAGTGGAGTTTGATGAGGTGAAGCGAAGCTGCAGGAAAAGGCTCGATGGACACAACCGACGCAGAAGAAAGCCTCGGCCTGAATCCATCGCCTCTAGTAGCCTGTTTGCAAATCGCCAAGGTATTTTTTTTTCCTTTTGTCTACTTACTTTTTCATTTCGTTTCAGAAGATAACATATTTGCCACATGAAGTCGTCAAACATCACGATACCACCATGCAATGTCAATATAGATGCTTTTGTATAAAAGATGCAAGGTCTAGATCGTAAGGTCTAATTATGTTATCAAACTATCGCGTAATTAATTCGTACACATGCATGCATACACACACATATGCAGACATATATGGAAAATTCATAAGATGATGTCATGTCATTGTTTCATGTTTATAGAGCATCACATGACATGGGGGGTTTGTGTCCTGAATATTCCACAGCCATGTCTTGTATCAAATTAATCGACAAAAAAGAAATGTCGCTAGATATTCATTGTAGAATGTCTATTGATTGTTGTGTGCAGCGCTTTTTGCGTAAGAAAAATCCTAATCCATTGTTTAAACATTTGCCTGACCAATTGAACTTGGGGTGTTCTGACGCTATTTTCCAGTTGCATTAGAACCTCGAAGTTATAGTGATGGTTGAGAATACTAGTGTTATATTCTTACAACTCAATAACTAAAATATAAATTTCTTCCATGAAATTCAGGCAACAGGTCCTCGTCTTACCTCCAAATGTATACGTCCGCTGCATCCGAGGCGACCTGGCCGCTCATCGTGAAGACCGAAGAGGACCCACATCTCTACTCTCACCCCCACTCCCACCCACCAATGCACTTTCTCGACCACCGGCCCCACCTCCACTTTTCAAACTCATTCCCACGGACCTTCAAAGAAAACAAATACTTCTCTTTTTCACAACAAAACTCCGATCATCGAGCCCCCATCCTCAAGCCACAACCTCTCCTTAAAACAATATCCTCGGTTAATAGCAGCAACAGCGGCGGCAACTACAACGACGACAACAAAATATTTTTAGACTCTGACTGTGCTCTCTCTCTTCTGTCATCGCCGCCGCAGACGTCAACCATCAATTTAGGGCAAATATTCCCTTCAAGTGATAGGATCCCAATGGGGCAGCCGCTGCTTTCTTATGGAAACGGGCTCGGGCTCAGGAGGGATCCAGGCCCACACCACATTTCGAGCACGGGTTTTACGTGCTTGGGGTTAGAGGATGAGAATGTGGGCAGTACTGTATTGGTTTCGGATGTGAGCGGGAACGAGATGAGTTGTCACGGGTTGTTTGGTGAAGGGTCTTCAGACGGGGGGTCTCAAGCTCTTCCTTTCTCTTGGCAGTAGCATATTTTGTTTATGGGTGTCGAAATCCTAATGTTCAATTCATCCAATCTCCCCCCACCCCCTCTTGTTTTTTCTTCCTGCTTTCTAACCTGAGCATGGGTATAACTTTGTTGGCATGGTTCTGTTATGATTTGGAATTATCAGAAGCTGTTCATGACACTATAAAATGATGTGCTTTATTCTGTATTTTCTTCATGTTACAGTGTTTGTGTGTGCGCGCAAAACGTTTTCAGATTGGTTGGAAGTTTGATTCTGGTAGCAATGTGATCAGAGTGGGGAAGTGATCTCCTTTCCTGAGGCTATAACAATCATGATATGAAGGATGAAAAGTTTTCTTTTCTGCAGTCAAATGTTTGTTAAAGGGTAAATTATAATAAAACACCCTTAACTATCATGGTTTTTCATATAACAAAAAAATTTAGTAACAGTAGAATACCTTAACTGCTACTGTTTAGGGTGTCGTGGCATAAAAAATCCCAATGAAAACCATAATTTTAAGGTATTTTAGTGTAAATCCACGATGGTTTCATCCCATATGTAATCATGAACTGAAGCTATCGGTGAGTTGGGCAGCATATTAGCTTTCGTAAGATAAATCATCTCTTTTTTCTCTCTGGGAAATTCGGCATTAATTAGGAAGGAAAAGACGTTGCCTCGGCAACTGGTTTGTAGTACTCTTGTTAAATCTATTACTAAATGCTGATAAATATTACATGCGTTTATACTAGCATTGTACCAAAAGTGCCAGGTTGACTTAGATACTTGCTGTTAAAAGCTCCCAGGGCAAGAATAGCTTGCTCTTCCATGGAAAATCAATGTGTAATTTTGCACAATGAGGTACCAAAAACCTTTTTTAAATAAACATGGTTTTCATAAAACAGACTTGTAACAAAAAGAGATCGCTAGATCATCATCAGCCATTTCTGGTGGCAAGCAAACAAGCAAAAGACAGAACTACAAATGTTTCAAAGCATTTTTAAGCGTTGGATCAGCTCTCTCTCCATTTTTATTTCATCAAGGGATAAAATACACAAAGAAGCTTGAAAAAAGATATTTTCTAAACAGCAATACCCAAATTCTTCTTTATCTTCTCCACCTCCAAATACACCGACGAACAAGGCAAAAACTCCGAGAAATGGCTTTGCATTAAATCATTAATCGCAACCGCAAGCTTCGGGATCTCCAGGATCTCTTCATGGGTCAGCTTGCGAACAAACCTTGCAGGGTTGCCGGCCCAGAGCTCGCCGGTGGGGATTCTCCGGCCTGGGGGAAGCACAGACCCGGCCTCGAGGATCGAGTTGGTCTCAACAAGGGAGCCTTCCATGAGAATTGAATGTTGCCCAATGATGCACTCGGGCTCGATGGTGCAGGAGCGTAATAAGCTGTAGGCTCCAATCGTTACGTATCGCTCGATGGATGTGTCCGCAGGAAGTCCTGGGGGGGGGGGGGGGGGGGGGAGTTGAGGTCTGGCGATCATTTAAAAAAAGGCTAATTGCACAAAACACCCTATAGTTTACCTTACAAAACACTTGTAACCCTCTCAAGTGATTTATTTGCACAAAATGCTCTCTCTGCTTATCAACCAAAACCCTTAAAACACTCAAATTCAAATTCTAGAAAACTCAAATAATTGTCTAATCTAACTGTAGAACTTCTCTGTGTTGTTTGGAGTAGATTTTGAGTGTGTTATTTAGGGTTTGGTTGGTATATGGAGGGGTGTTTGCACTACTAAATCGCCTGAGCGGGCACTAGTACCACAGGGATAAAGTATTGGGTGTTTTGTGCATGACTGCGGAATTTTTGTTTAGTAATATGAAAATAAAAATAAAAAAGAACAAAAGACGAGATATGTTAAATAGATAAAAGAGAGCATTGAGCTTTTAATCGTCAAGTTTTGAGTTGACAGATAAAATAATACCTCTCTAAACAATTTTAATTTTTTTAGGGTTTATATATAAATATAAAGAATTCAAGGGGGTGTACATAAATAAAAGACACGCAAAAGGTGTATGGAGTATCCTTTATTTAGGCTTCTTTCTCCCTTGTTTTAGCTGCCACATGCCAGTGTATTATTTGCCAAATCTAGTACGCCATATGCCAATGTGCAAGATGTGCAATTCAGGCTTTATCGGTTAAAATCTGAATGTACAATTTCTAGTCTAACTGCCATAAAAAATTCTGGGCAGCAACAATCTTAAGAGTCCCAACCATAAGCTAAAGTCATGAATAAAATTGGAGGGCATAGAAGCAAAACACAAGGACATGTCCCAGGGATTTTCTTAAATAGTTGGTCTATTTTGTTCATTAAGATTTAGTCTGAGTGTAATGTCCTATAAAATTCTTTCTCCGTTTCGTGTATGAACATTAAGTCGAGCAAGCCAAAAGAAGATTAAATGATGATGCAGTAAGATATGCAGGAGTATCAGTCAGAAAATTAAGTAGATAAATGTCTGCTTATGGATCCCTACTTAAGTAGCACAAGATTGGATCGGTATTGGACACGATACGAGTAGGATTTGTAAATTTACAATTTTTCTTCTAGGATTTGATTTGGTGGGATAAACATTATTTCCCTATTAAATACATGCATGATAGCCAACTAGTTTAGCAAATATATACTGAGAATGCAAATAATTTATTGGTATTGATGCATAGAATTTTGGTGTCTTATCCATCAATACATGTTATGTAAATTCAGATAAAATGAAAAATGTAAGGATGTGCCATAAAGAGTTCCACAAGTCCCGTCAATGATTCCGAAAGAATCCAATATGGATACAAATCTGAAACAAATACTTCTCCTCGACAAACAGTCCATGCAACACAGTACAAAAACTCGGCCCTGTCCCATTTCACTCAGACCCTTTAACATCAATCATAGCCATGGTGGGAAGAGAGACAAATCATGCAAAAAAACAAAATTTAACTGTACATTATGCCAATTTGTGTTTAACTTTGCGAATACCGAATAAATACTACTCATAATCATTAGTGTGTGAAGGATTCCTATGTCAAACACTTTAGGAATTCAGAAAACTTTGTCACATATTCATGAAATGCTTCCTTTGCTGTCCATTTACTGAACAAATCTAGGACAACCAAACCAGTGGAGTACAATTTGGTTTGATCTCCCTTTGATTGCAATTCCAACTAAAATCAAACCAATATACTTAATGTACAGTACTTCTATTACCTGAAGGTTTTAATTTACGCGCTTCAACAGATATTATAGATTTCTCAAAGATTGTCCCAAAAATGTTCCGGATTTCATGAAGACAAACTATATGTCTGACACTCGGCTAATTTCAAGTCCAAACCCATAACTTATTGAGTTATGAGGCGCAAACACACGAATATCTCATCCCTGTTAGTTTTCTGTCTAATAATCTTTTCTTATGTATCTTAACTTTAACAAACTGGCTATGCACCCAAGCCATGTATAGGTTATGAGGACTAGGAGGTAAAATTGATACTTTTATAGTGGATTTCACATTTTGGTTTCATATTTTAAGCCTTTTATTAAATTGAGTTTATTTAATCAATAAACAAGGATTGCTTTACAAGCATCAACTCCATAAGTTTGTACCAAAAATTGTAAATATGTTCATCAATTTGCTGTTAACTAGTCTTGTGCCAGCAAACGAAGGCATGAAAAAGAATCTCATGCTAGAACCTGCAGCTTTGAGGATGAAAGAGTCTAGCTTTTTCATGTGAACATAGGGTGCTAACTAAAATGATGCTTACATGACAGACCTAATTGACTGTTGCCAAGTCGATATGCCTTCTATCTCTAATTTAAATGAGTTCACTTTATGCCACAATGTCATATAGACACTAATAAAAGGCAACACCATATACGATGTTGCCATGTATGCATCGCTGCAGATGGCTGCTCCCTACTAGGACTTAGTAGATCCTCCTTTATCTGTGTAATCACTGGTGCAACTCTTCTAGGTTATAAACATCATCAAATTCATACTGGTACATTATATTGTTGCACTCGATCCTTCTATCAGAGTGAATGGGGCATGTAGGTTAATTGAGTCGACCACTCTTAAGAACCCTACCTATCTCCACAAAAGGCTAAACTAGATAAAAGTACCCATGAACTTTCAAGTTGTGTGCGACAAGTACCATGAACTTAAAAAAACAGGGATAAGTACCACAAACTATTGTTCTTGGACCTAACTACCATATGACTTTAATAATTGTTATAATATGACCAAACTACCCATTTACTGATTGAAGGAGTTGACGGCGTCGGGTTGGAGATCGAGGATGAGCGGAAGGAGAAAAAGAGAAAATGGAGGAAAAGAACACAATTTCAGGATTAAGAGAAATTTCGTGGGTAGGTAAATACATATATCATATTAGGATGGTAGATTCTTTTATGGGTCAGCTTAATATTGAAAACTTTGTTTTTGCTAAACCTAAAACCTTTACTGTGAACACCGACAAGTCTGCCTTATTAACACTAAGTTTGGAAATTATAGTGGCCATCTCTCATCCGATTGGTGGTTACTCTACAGCAAATGCTCAAGTGTTGCAAGATTGCAGGATATAGTTGTGTTGTTAAAAGCCACTTCTGGAAAAGTGGTCTCCTTTCATAATGTGCAGCACATACCAGACCTTAGGAAGAACTTTGTTTGTGGGGTCAGTCTTTATGAAGAATGGTTATAAACTTGTTTTGGAGTCTAATAAAGCAGTTATTACTAAGTTTGGGACTTGGGTTGGAAATGATGAAAAAAATGTAGGGTATTAAAGAAATTATACTAGCATGCAAAGCAATGTTGTGGAAAGTGGAAAGCGGAGTGAAGCGGAAGGACAAAGCTTTAGCTTTAGCTTTACGGGGATTTAACGGCAAAAAGCGCCAAGACGTTTTTTAATAGTAAATAAAATAATGATGGAAAATTAGATTAATAGAAACTCTAAGAAACAAAAAATATAAAGATAACAAAGATATTTTGTTGTAATAAAGTTTGTATGCGATAATAGAAATATACTAAACAATTTTAAGAAATTGTCATCCATATAAGGTATGAAAGAGATACTGTTGCAGATTTGAGACAATGATGAGATTTAATTATTCGATTATTTGATATGATCCACAATTTTTAAGAAAATAATTGCATTCCATTTAAATGCTTAAAAGCGGATTTAAGCGGGATTTTCAAGCAAAAGCAAAAGCCAAAACGGGAGTGTCAAGCCATTCACGCAACACAAAGGCGATTAATGAAAAAGCGAAGAGCTTCATGGCCGCTTTCCACTAAAGCGGGGCTATAACGGAGCTTTATAAGGTTTTTTACAACAATGATGCAAAGGAATAATAATAACAATTGAAATTTAAAAGGAAACAAGAAAGATACGAATTAGCATGGTCCGGAGTCATGTCATGGTCGTTGTCTTGAGAACATATTTAACATATTTTAGTTGGCAAGCAGTCACTCATTTAGTTACAAATTAGCCTTAGCAAGCAGTCACCCATTTTACATATATTACTTCATGCGTATTTGTCTTTTTAAAGATTTAATACTTAATTCCTAATGCAACATGAACAAGAAATATCAGTCTAAATGCTTCTAGCTAATGAGCTACGAAATTTTAATACAATGTGTCCTCTAATATACTCTCTAGAAAAGACAATAAAAATAAAGTACGCTAAGATTAAAGTACATTTCAATTAAATCCCCCTTGTAATATTAGAACCACTTGAGTACAAAGATATTAGAATTCAAAATATTTTGGCAACAAAAGCTTAAATTATTGACCTTGAGCTCACCATTGCAACATTTAGTGCTATTAGTCTACATCCCAACTTAAACATTTTCATACACATTTAATATTATTGCTCTTTTATAAAATCAAATGAGCGGCAGTTAGCATAAAAAAAATTTGGTTATCCATAGCTTAACCTTTTAAGTAAACTTGAGGACAAATAACCATTTCATAGAACATTAGCCTGGTCACATACCATATAACACCTATCCATTTGCTAATGAGTAATGATAAAGTAAGATTCTCAAATTAACCCCAAATTTAGATACCCCTCATCACCATCACTCAACTCCATAATACAGCTCTCCATGATCATAGATTCACATAATTTTCTCTGTTTGACACATTCGTCTTCATTGATGAAATGATCTGAATGGGTGCATGTTAAACTTTGGATATTACCAAATTCCAAAATATCCCATCTAAAGAAGCCCAAACTATCAGCTAAGGTTTTCACTTCAAGCTCAAACAATATTTAGCAAAGTCACTGGACTACTCCGGGATGAGCATACCATTTAAGAATATTGTTTAGCTTAATCAGAAATAAAGATCCAAACTTAAAACATTTACTAAAATAACTCAGAACCTATACTCACTCAAGAATTAGGGCTAAGTTTTCTTGACTTGAGCTCAAACACATACACCACTTGATAAATTTAGATTCCCAAATCAAATCTTAGACAAAATCCAAATTCTCTTCACAATCGATCACCTTATGCTGCATCTATGCTAGATTCCAATAACCTTTCTATAATGAAACTAAAATCATGCTAGGGTGTCCACATCAAAGTCGAGCAGCATTGGAATAACAATCCATGCTTTAAACTCTACTAAATTAAGCTCATGACCTTAAATCATCAAGAATTAGGTTTTTCATATTGGGTCAATTCAAACCTATAGGTGAGGGCCGGCAGCATGAACAATGACCAATCTTGAATGTTCGGTCAGAAGCTAGTGGTGACCTTCTAAAGGTCACAATGGAAAAAGCTGATCTTAAGGACTTTTCAAATCGACCTCAAACATTACTGATATAAAAACAGAGTCACTCAGTTGCTCAATGATGAGCGTACAAATTTAGTTCTCTTTATCTTACACAGAATGAAGAACGCAATCTCACAAAACAACTAAAGATGAGCTTAAAACCTAAAATCATTCAAGGATAAGGGTTTTCCCTGATTGGATAGTTGATAACCAAGCATCATCAACAACACACTATTCTTCAATATCGAGGCAGAAGCGGAGGTGATCTTGAATGCTAACTTCAGAGAAGTAAATCACTTGCTCATGTAGTAGTAGTACTCTTTCTTTCACACAAAATGAAACATCCAAACTAAAATCCGACTAAATTGAGCTAGCTTATAAGAATCAAGCCATGGATAAGGGTTCTTCGCAGAATTAAAAGGCCTAACTTTATTCAAACTCGTAAATTTATTCCAGGCTAGGGCTAAATTTGGGGTTTTCATCGGATCAAAGCGGTCGAAACCAAACCTGTAGGCGAGGACCAAGCAGCATGAACAACACACCGCTCTTGGATGTTGGAGCAGAACCCAACGGTGATCCTGTTGAGATCGCCGCGCAGCACGGAGCCGTTCCACACCGACGAGCCGTCGTATACGGTGACCTGACCGGCGAGGACAACGTTGGGCGCCACGTAGGCGTCGACGGCTATCTTCGGGAGCCACTGGCCTAAGGGGATGATGCGGCGCTGGCCCCTGTAGTCCCATTTGATGCGATCCGATGACGGCGAAGGAGACGGCGATGGTGTTGGCGATGGTGATGAGGAGAAGGGGCGAATAAGGGAAGGAGGTGGTTTGGATTTGGTTTGGGTTTGGCGAGCGAGGCGAGCGAGAGAGGCCGCCATTGATGTCGATGTCTAGGTCGAAATTTTGTTGGTTTTTTTTCGATATCAGGGTGTTATAATATTGAAATTATTAAAATAATATCATTTATTTTATATTTAGTAGAGTAACGTGGTTTCTATCGCACCCACGCCAGAGACCAGGATAATAGAAACCGTCCCCATCCTATTAAAGAAGAGGGTGAGTAACCCGCCCTGTTCTAAAAGAGGGTGGGGACGGGTCCTAAAACTCGCCATATAATATTTTTTTATAAAAAAAATAAAAAAATGAATTTTAAAAATATCGTTTTTAAAACCTGAATAAATAATAAAAAAATCTAAATAAATAATAAGATTGTTGTTTTTGTTAAGGACGAGTGACAATTGTCATTACAGTTCATATAGAATTACTATAAAATGAATCTTGTATACACTCCATTAACAAAATAAATCCGTCAAAATTATAATACAAAAAAATCATATCATACTAAAATGTAAATTGTACAAGTTTCTTTATAAGCACTAACCGATTTTCCTCCCGTGCACTTGTCATGATCTCGAAAGTCCCACCCTGTTGACTGTCCTGGACATCTGGTCTTATAATGACCTGGTTGTTTGCATATGCTTCATCTGCCGTGCCTTTGCTGAGAATCAGCATCCATTGTCATTCGATCTCGACGCACCTTAGGTCTTCCGGGTCCTATATTTTTGTCTGGCGGTAATACAGTCGGTGTTTGTCTGTTCCCAGTATAACAGTGTCAATAGCGACTGTCTGGTATAGGATGACATTTTGGATCGTATGCGTCTTGTTAATTGGAAACTGTATAGTAACGAGAAGCAAAATTGTAATGTGGGTTATGCATGCTGCTCGCAGCAACAATTGCGTAGGCACAAGATAAATGTTGTTGCTGGAAAACAACGCATGTGCACGAAGAGTGCCCTTCATCTCTAAAATTTACGGTATATTGATTCACATTACTCCCCGTAACTTGAAACTCCGCTGCGTCAAACCTTTCAGATCTATAGTATTGTGATCTGCGCTCTCTTTCCCGGAATATATCTTCATAATACGCGGTGAGTGGAGTCTCTATCGCCAAAGATATTTCCCTTCTTTGCACAAAGTAAGTATTCACTCTGAAAAAGGTTCGAACAATCAACCCCTGTATCGGTAAGCCTCTGACACCTTTAAGAATCTCGTTGAAGCTTTCAGATATGTCAGTGGTCATTAGTAGATATCTGCATCCATTATCATGTGCTTGTGACAACATGTGTACTGGATACTCATCTAACCACGCTTTCGCTGCTTCACTCATCTTTCCAATTTGCGTCATGTACATGTCATGAACATTAGGGTCAGACGCTTCACCGGCTTTGTACATAAGCTTATGTAAATCTGAATTTTTAAATTTTCTATCAAAAATTTATCTAAAGTGCCGCAGGCAAAACCTATGTGGGGTCGTCCGAAAGACAGCTCTCATTGCAGCTAGTATTCCTAGATGTCTATCAGATATGATGCATAAATCTGTTTTATCAATAACAGATGGGATGTTTTTGAGTTGACGAAAAAACCATGACCAGGATGATGTATTTTCGCCCTCGACAATAGAAAATCCCAACGGAAATATACCGTTATTACCATCAACACATGTAGCAATTAATATGCAACCTCTGTGCTTACCATATAGATACGTCACATCCACGCACTATACCGGACGACAGTGTGTGAAACCAGCCGCACAAGGAGCAAAGCACCAGAAAACTCTTTGAAACCTGACACATCCATCGATATCTGTTTCTGTGATTTTTAATCAGTATACGGACCTCAGATTTGATGCTTTCATGACTTCCATAAAAGGGACTAGTGAGTTGTATGAGCTTTCTCAATCCCCAAATATCTTGCATAATACCTTTCTACGAGTATCCCATGCCTTCACATACGAAATCTGAATTTTGTGCTCTCCGCTGACGTAGAGCCATATCTCTCGGGGAGTCATCGCCACATCTGTACGGATTAGTGGCATGATTAGTGAGCAAATGTAAGATGAAGTGCAATTCCTGTGATCTTTTAACATAATAGAATTGATACAAATATGTTCTTGGTTGTATTTCGTGACCTTCCAAGCTTTGGCTCTTTTGGAACAACATGCATGCAATCTCCATTTACATTCAGGAGTTTTCGTACATACCACGGTATAGCACGTCTTATTTGACTCTTCGGTTTTAAATGTAACATTTTTTTGAATAGCCCACAACTTCAATTTACAAATAAGATCTCCTTTTTCCTGAAACATATATTTAACAGTGACGCAATCTTCGCTTGTTGTAGTCGCTTCCAAATAGGGTTCAGTATTTACTTCTGCCACGACTAAGTCTACCCAACTATCATCTTCCAGCGGATCGAGGCCGGGATCTTCTAATTCGATAAAATCATTATTCACAGCCATGTCATCAATCAATGCTACTACATTCAATCCAGCGGTATAATCCACGCTATCCTCCCCTTGATGACCTTCACCGGTCTCATCATCATCACTGTCACCCATATCAATGTCACCCGTAGCAACATAAGACTCGGGTGCAATATATGATTGTTGAGGTCGGTATAATGTGGATGGTTCGGGATGAAAAGACCGAAAAGATGTGGACGGATATGCTTGGAATACGCTACTTGGATCGTGTTGGAATAATGCGGAGGTATGGAAAAATCTGCGTTTAGTATATAAATTGTTCTTATATAATTTTTCCTTAATATTTTCGTATTACGAAGAATATAAACATAATCACCACTTGTTTCAGATTGATTTACCTTTGGAAGGTTGTATATGGTAATCCGTGTTGTTCTTCAGGGGTGCATGCAACTGCAGCGTCAATTGGGACAATCTGTATTTAATATATAAAATATATTAGTATTTTGGTGTTACAAAAAGTGGATTTATAAAATGTTTACCCTTGAGTTTGAAGGTTTGAATAATGTTGTGTATAGTCGCATCCACTGAGACTAACGGTATCATCGTTAACCATGTACATGTCTCTCCAGGAACTACCTCCAGCATTACCATCAAAATTACCCGTTGGAGCGACATCTGATACTTCCAATTGTTCCTTCTGAACTAAAAATTCAAAAGAATGCTGGGTGTTTGCCAGACCGAAATCTATCATCGAAGATATTGATGCATCGTCTATAATTTCAACCAATGCATTTCCACTAAACATAGGTGTTCCCCTCCGAAGGACGGCCGAGACTGAACGTCTTGCCTGAAGTTCGGGGCAGATGCTATTTGGTTTTATCCGTCCACCTCTCCGAAGATGCCAAGTTGATTTATGGCACCGTGTATCGGAGGTTTAGACGGATGCGGCCGATGTAGCAGACTTCGTCAGATTCCCCCTCGCTTGAGGGGTTTTTTGATTGTGGGGACGCTTTTCCCTGCAGGCGTAAGCCCCTGCAGTTAATTACGCTACCGCATCGCGGTAACAACTTTCTCCTTCTCCAGAATTTCATTTCGTGTCGTGGGTGTTTGTTGTTTTTTTTTTTTTGTGGATGCCCGTGGATTGTATATGGAGACTAAATTATGCCGTCGCCCGTAGGACGTGGATTAGTCCAAATCCGTATTTACTTAGATTTGGATTTGGTGTTTTAGTTTAAGGATACGTTAGCCATATTGAGGCTAAGATCAACTTAAACGTTCGTTAAGGATACATTAGTCCTATTTGAGATTAAGATCAACTTAACGGAAGAGCATTTAGGGGCTCTAATGTTCCAGTTTAGGGGCGTAGCGGTCCATTTAATATATGGTCGTCGGGACCCGTCATCTCTCTGACGACGTTGAAGGATTACAACGACAGATGTCAGAGGAGTTCGGAGATGTACCCTTGAACCAAAGTTGAATAGGGAATATGTAGTCCGATTGAATGTTTAAGGATACGTTAGCCAGATTTGAGGCTAAGATCAACTTAAACGGGATCGTTTAGATCCGACAAACGAGCATTTGGAGGCTCTATTGTTCCAGTTTAGGGACGTAGTGGTCCATATGTAGTTTAAGGACATGGTGGTCCATTGCCAGTTTAGGGACATGGTGGTCCATGTTCCAGTTTAGGGACATGGTGGTCCATTTTAATGTATGGCCGTCGGGACCCGTCACCTTTCTAACGTGGTTGAAGGATTACAACGATAGGTGTCAGAGGAGTTCAGAGATGTACCCTTGAACCAGGTGTAAATTGATTTAAGGGAGCAGCCGTGCTCAGTCAATTTAATTTGAGGACTTATGGTCATGATTGGGCTAAATCCAGTTGAAGATGTTCAACATTTTTATTTGCATTAGGTCTATTAGACCTTAATTAGGGCTCTGCCCCTGCACTGTATTTTATTCTGGCCTGTTAGGCCTTTTAAGTTGGGCTCTGTCCCCTTTTTATAATGCAGAGCATTTGTTTTGGTCCATTGGGCCTTTTAAATGGGCTCTGCCTTTTAATAATGCGCTGCATTAATTAATCTGACAGAGCACCACGTAGCTTGTCAAGCGCTTTGCGCCAATTGACGAGCGCAAGGCGTAAGTCCATGGGGAGGTGACACGTGTCACGCTCTGGTGAGCGCAAGCGCAGTGTGCTGCGCCAATGCGCTGCGCTGTTGCGTTTCTGCCACGTGGCGCGCTCTGGTTGGTTGCGCCAACTTCAGGAGAGCAGTGCTCTATTTTAACAGCGCATAGCGCAGATCGTTCTGGAGCTAACACGTGGCGCTTTCTGGTGGCTTGCGCCCACCCAGTAACGCAACAGTGCAGATTTACAAGTGCAAGGCACTGTTTTAATAACTTAATCCAATTTTGTATTTAAGAGGAGAATCTTTAAGATTCCAGAACCAATGGTTCATAAAAAAGTGCAAGGCACTTTTATTATTTTTTTTATTTTTTGAAGATCATTGATCTTGTTCTTAGATCAATGATCTATTCAGAAGAAATTCTTCTCTTTTTTTATAAAGGTTTTTACCTTTTTTTCTCTTCTTGGGTTCTTTTCACAATTTTTCAGAGCTCTCTCTATTCTCTGTGTTGTTGTTTTTGATCTTGATGTTCATGTTGATGATTTTTGAATTGGGGTCTAGTGGCCTTTATATAGTGCCCATTAATTTGTTAAATTTATTAAAAAGATCATTCTCTGAGTGATTTGGGGAATTTTCCCCACCGTTGGATCTTTGATTCAAGGGTTTCTGTTTTATAGAAGACAATCTTCTTGTTTTAATAAGAACAGAAAGATTTTACTGGAATTTTAGTTCTGTTTAGCACAAACGCCCCAGCGCTTGACACGTGTCGCGCAGCGCAGAGCGCAGCGCAACTGCGCTAGCGCAACTGCGCTGGCACGTGTCGCGCAGCGCAGAATGCAGCGCACTGCGCTAGCATAACTACGCTGCTACGTGTCACGCAACACAACTGCGCCAGCGCAACTGCGCTGCCACGTGTCGCGCAGCGCAGAGCGCAAGTTAGCTGAAGCGTTGCTTTTTTATTTTAAGATTTGATTTTTATTATCTTTTAAAACAGAGCTTTGCTCTGATTGGGGAAAACAGAAGCATTGCTTCATTTCCCGCCTTGGGATTTGAACAGATCTTTGCTCTGAAAGGGAGGTTTTCTCCTTTATTATTATTATTTATTTATTTATTTATTTTTATTTTATTGGAACGGGTTTTGAGCCAAAATTTTGGCGGGAACAAATGCCCCCCACTACTTTGCCCACGTAAGTATGTACGTGAGTGAAGTAGTGCAAAGTTAGGAGTAGCCATGAAATCGAGGGCTTAGGAGACAAGTTTAGGGTCCTTGTAGCCTAAGATTTTTCAATTTTATGAGCCGTGAGGGTCTCACAAAAACTTTTCTCCCTACGGATCGTGAGGATCTCATAGGTGTATTTTCTCCTTAGGGGTCGTGAGGACTCCTAAGTGTGTTTTCTCTTATAAGTCGTAAGGAGCTTATAAGAGCATTTTCCCTCTTACGAGTTGAGAGGACTCGTAAGCGGTTGTTTCCCTCCTTGTCGAGATTCGACTTTGGAGAGTGTGACCCGTGGATAGTATGCAAGAGACCGTTTTGGATCGACTTGCAGGGCCCCAGTGCTTTGGAAACAGGTTTTTTAATCCCCACTGCCTAAGGCTTTTTCTCACAAGTCGAGCCGCATCGAGAAGTTCTCGCAAAGACATCAATTTCTTCACAAGTCGAGACGAATCGAGCATTTCTCGCAAGAATATCCTAACGTCACAGTTAACCTCTGCTCTTTACGACAGAAGTCCGTTAGGGTCTGTGGTACTTAGGGTTTTGGCCGTCGTACCGTCGCGTAAGCTGATATATTCCTCGATAGGCAATCGTGTTGTTCGAGTAGCCCTGCGACTGTCGTGTCTCTGATCCCTTCGGGGGCTGGACAAGATGTCTTCAAGCAATCCTCCTTGGCAGTTTGACCGTCGGAAGAGCAAGCGTTAGGTATTTTGCCATGCCGCTTTTTACTTGAGGTTAGGCTCATTTTGGAGAGCCCCGATGAGTCATAACCACTCCGCGCTGGTGTGGGATGATCTTCGATAGTCTTTCAGGTTTTATGTGAGTTGCCGTCAAGACCCTGAAGCTGGGAATTTGGCCTTTGCTTCGTTTGCTGGCATCGCGTCTGCTGTATCGAGACGAATATCGCGGTTGTCTCTAGGTTGCTGGTGAACCGTCGAGGTTTGGAACTAGGGATTTTGCCATGGCTCCGTTTGTTTGATTGTCGCGTCTGAACCCTGGAGGAAGAACGCTGGGGTGACAACTCGTCTGCTATATCGAGACGAACGTCGCGGTTGTCTCTAGGTTGCTGGTGAACCGTCGAGATTTGGAACTAGGGATTTTGTCGTGGCTCCGTTTGTTTGATTGTCGCGTCTGAACCCTGCTGGAGGGAGAACGCTGGGGTGACATCTCGTCTGCTGTATCGAGACGAACATCGCGGTTGTCTCTAGGTTGCTGGTGAACCGTCGAGGTTTGGAACTAGGGATTTTGCCGTGGCTCCGTTAGTTTGATTGTCGCATCTGAACCCTGCTGGAGGAAGAACGCTGGGGTGATAACTCGTCTGCTGTATCGAGACGAACGTCGCGGTTGTCACTAGGTTGCTGGTGAACCGTTGAGATTTGGAACTAGGGATTTTGCCGTGGCTCCGTTAGTTTGATGATGTCGCGTCTGCTGTGTTGAGACGAACGTCGAAGTGGTGACCATTCCGCAATGTTGTGAGATGATCTCCAGTTGTCTTTCAGGCTTCATATGACTCGCCGTTAAGACCTTGAAGCTAGGAATTTGGCTTTCGCTTCGTTTGCTTTGTCGCGTCCGAATCCTGTTGGGGGAAGGATGCTGTAGTGACATCTCGTCTGCTGTATCGAGACGAATACCGAGGTGGAGCTGGGATTTAGCCGTTAATCCGCTTGTTTGACCATGGGGTCTTTCGTTGCCGTTGCGTCTGCATCTTGCTGGATTGCGAAAGAACGCTTTTGTTGACATTGCGTCTGCTGTAACGAGACGAATGCTGAGGTAGAGCTGGGATTTTGCCATCACTCCGCTTTACTGACCATGGGGTCTTTCGTTGCCGTTGCATCTGCATCTTGCTGGACTGCGAAGGAACGCTTTTGTTGACATTGCGTCTGCTGTAACGAGACAAATGCTGAGGCGGAGTTGGGATTTTGCCGTCACTCCGCTTTGCTTCGACCACGGGGTTTTTCGTTGCCGTTGCATCTGCATCTTGCTGGACTGCGAAAGAACGCCGTTGCTAATTCTTAGGCTGTAGATATTGCCGTTAAGATTTGGAACTAGGGACTATGCCATGGCTCCGTTTCGTTGCGACTCTGAGGTCGGTTGTTGACGTCATGTCTGCATCTGGTTGGAGTGAGGAGAAACACCGTTAGTGATCTCTAAGTTGTCGATATCGACGTCGAAACCCTGAAACTAGGGATCTTCTTTTGCTCCGTTTGTTGACATCGTGTCAGCAATATTGCGACAAATGTCGAGATTGTCTCTAGGTTGTCTATGAACCGTCGAGATTTGGCTTCGCTTTCTGGCGGATCATGTTGGGAAGGTATGGTTCCCTTTTTATTTGTGCCCCTGGATTGTATACAGGGATCGATGTGATCTCACCTGTAGGGCAGCAATTTCATTCATTTTTTTTATTATTATTATTTTCTTTCCGCGATGCTCTATCAATTCAGCTTTTTATATCGCGAAAATCGCGATTGCCCCATCATTTCGGCTATTTTTCGCGGTGCCCAATCATTTCGGCTATTTATTTTATTTTCACTCGCTGCCTTTTATTGCAAGTTGCCCCATCATTTCGGCTATTTCATATGCATTTTTAGCTCGCTGATTTTTTATCGCGAGTGTGGAACTTGGAATCTGGTGCCGATCTCAGTATCAGCATCGCTACAACTGGAATATTGCCAGGAGCGAATCATCATTTGCCATGAAAGGACTTGGAATTTGATACCGGTTTAGGCATCAGCATCGCTACAACTGGGATATTATCAGGAGCGAATCATCATTTGCCTCTGTCGACGTTGAACAAAGGTGGCTTAGCGAACAGGGTTAGGATCCCGTCGACTAAGGCTTTTGACTTCATGAGCCGTAAAGGTCTCACAAAGGTATTTCTCCCTACAAGTCGTGAGGATCTTGTAGGTGTGTTTTCTCCTTAGGAATCGTGAGGATTCCTAAGTGTATATTCCCCTGTAAGTCGTAAGGATCTTACTAAAGGGTTTTCTCCTTATAAGTCGAGAGGACTTACAAGGGTTGTTCACCGTACGAACATATTCCTAGTCACGGATGGGACTTGGTTAGGGAAATGTTTATTTGCGCCCGTGGATTGTATACAAGGGTCAGTATTGAGCCGCTTGTAAGGCCATATCGGAGGTTGTGGGGGTTGCTTAAGAACAGGTTCAGGTCTCTGTAACTTAAGACTTTCAAATCTTATGAGCCGTGAGGGTCCCATAAAAGAATTCTCCTTACGAGTCGTGAGGATCTCGCAAGTGTATTTTCTCCTTAGGAATCGTGAGGATCCCTAAATATGTGTTGCTCCCTTGTGAGTCGTAAGGATCTCACGCGGGTGGTTTCTCCTTACAAGGTCGAGAGGATCCTGTAAGTGTCCTTTAACGAGGCCGAGCCCTTTTGGATTTTCACAAACACTCGCCGGTAGTCCTGCTGTTTTTACTTACGGAGCTCTTTCGGGTTTTCATCCGTGCCCCTTTTGCTTATGGACATACCGTCTTCTTTCTCTTTTTTTTTTCAATTCTTTTTATTCTTTTTTTTATTTTTCTAACGAGATTGCGCCCTTCCGGGTTTTCACAAACACTCGCCGGTAACCCTGCTGTTTTTACTCACGGAGCCCTTTCGGGTTTTCATCCGTGCCCGTTTTGCTTATGGACATACCGTTTTTATTATTATTTTTTTTATTCTTTTTTTTTATTCTCGTCAGCCTGAGGATGCTGCGGTAGTAATTTAAAGACGTTTCGGTCGTTTGCAAGTTTTAGGACATTGCGGTCCATCATTAGTTTAAGGACGTTTCGGTCCGTCATTAGTTTAAGGACGTTTCGGTCTGTCAGCTAGTTTTAGGACGTTTCAGTCCGTCATTAGTTTAAGAACGTTTCGGTCCGTCATTAGTTTAAGGACGTTTCGGTCCGTCAGCTAGTTTTAGGACGTTTCAATCCGTCATTAGTTTAAGGACGTTTCGGTCCGTCATTAGTTTAAGGACGTTTCGGTCCGCCGTCGCCGTATTTGAGGCGAATCTCTAGTTTACTGACTTTTCGGTCTATGGGGCTTTCTCTATGACTGAGCCCGATGCTCCCGGCGTATCCATCTTTCTCGGAGCATGTGGTTGTGGCGGGCTCACCTTCCAGTCTTTGGAGATGACTAACTTGCCCTGTTGGTATTGGTCTTCAACCCAGTTTTTGAAGACGTAGTAATCCTCGATCAGGAGACTTACCGTTTGGTGGTAAGGGCAATAATTGAGATCGTTAATATCGCCTGGCCGCAACGGACATTTTGGACTTGGCAGATTGATGAGTCTGTCGCGCACTGCCAACTCGAACAGTCTCCTTGTTTTATCTTGAGGAAACGAGTAAGGACGTTTCAACTTTTCATGGAGGGGTTGCCGCTTGTTGTTTCGGCAAATAACCGGTCTAGGGCCACTCGATTGCTGTTGAGTGTTGGTTACGAGGCTGTTTTTCCCTTCCCTTTATCCTTTTTGCTCGATTCTTTGTTTGCGGGGCCGAGATTTTTTCCGAGTAGCGTGCGATTGCACGGCTGAACGTTCTCGCAACTCCTCAATTCTTTCATTTTTGAAATGAATTCCTTAAGGAGAGGGTTGAGGGCAGCTTCTTCGTCAGAATCGCTTCCAAAGGTGATAATTTGCAATCCCTTGGAGTCGGCTATGTGACAGTCGTCGATGGCTCTTTTGCGCTCATCTATCGCATTTTTCTGATGTCTACGAGCTTCACGCTTTGTCCTGTTGAAGTGTTGCTTTTGAGCGACATACCCTTGCCACCAACACTTAAAGGAGTCGCAGTCTTCGGTAGGATGTATGATCTTCTGATGATATAAGCAGAAGTTAGGATGCATCTCTACTCCACCGAGAGTATTTTCTTCAGAGGGTGGTAGCTTCATTCCCACTGATAGGGCTTTGGCGAACCTTTTCCTCGTCTTGAATTTGTTTTTATCTGCAGCGGATGACTTTTGATTTAACGGAAGTGCCTCGACTCTTTGGTCTAGTAGTCAGTGTTTGGCTCCTTCCAGTATGGCCATCTCACGCTCTTGATTGGCTTTAACTTTCAGACGAATCTCATTCAGGAAGGTACCGATCATCTCGTCTGACGGCTGCAAAATTTCTGGTTCAGAGTCTGCCCTCGGTTTCTCGACGCAAGGAGCCTCTTTATCGTCTATCAATGAGTGAGAGATCACATGACAACTCGCTACGTAGTCTTCGGGTTCATCTGATGAGTTTTCTCCATCGTTTTCGTCCTCAACAAAAGAACAAGCTGCCCCCGGCGTGTCCGTCTTCTTTGGAGTGTGCGGCTGTGGTGGGTTTACCCTCCACTTTTCAGACAGTGCAAACTTTCCTTGTAGGTAATGATCCTCGATCCATCCCTTAAAGACGAAACGGTCCTCGATCGGGTGACTTACCGTTTGATGGTAAGGGCAGTAATTAGGATTGTTAAGATCGCTTGGCTGCAACGGACGTTTCGGACTCGGCAGATTGATGAGTCCGTTGCGCGTGGCCAGCTCGAACAATTTTCTCGTTTTATTTTGAGGAAACGAGTAAGGACGTCCCAGTCTCTCCTTGAGGGATGGGCGTGGACACACGTTGTTTTGGCGAACAACCGGCTTTAAGTTGCTCGGCCGTTGCTGAGTATTAGCGACGAGAGTTGCTTTCCCTTTCCCCTTCTCATTTCGAGAGTCCGGTTTTGGAGGAGACGGTCCATGGCCCATCTGGTCCATTTAGGCTAATTTGTCGATCAAGGCCTGGAAGGTGGTCAGCCTGAAGAACATCATGAATTGCGAGATGGTCGCTTGCGGATCAAGAGTGCCCACGAACATGCCTACTGCAGGTGCCTCTTCAATGCGTTGCTCGCATTTTGACCACAAGTTCCGCCACCGTATAGCTTATTGGACCCATGTCTCGCCCAGCTTCACCCTGGCATTAATCAATGCCGTTATCGGGGTGCGTTCGCTGGCGCTTGCGAAACGCTGGGTAAATAGCAGCTCCATCTCCGCGAAGGTCTTGATGGAGTCGTTTGGGAGCTCGGAGTACCACTCGAATGCTGTATCCAATAAGCTACCAACGAACTGGCGAAGTAATAACTTATCATCACCGCCGGTGTTGCCACAAAGCGCTCTGAACTGGGCAACATGCTGGTGGGGATTGCCCGTCCCCTTATAGACATGGAATTTCGGTATTGTATAGCCCGGCGGGTACTTAATCTGATCGTACCAGCTTGGATACGGCTGCCCCGTCTTGACAATTTGGCCGGCTGCCTCAGTCGCCTGATGAACCCGGATCTGCTGAGCTATATAGTCATCTAGTGCGGCCTTGGAAATGGTTTCTTCCTTGGCTGCTGAAAGAGCCGGAGGAGGATTAGAGGTTTCCCCTTCATCGTCCCCAGCAATGATTGGAGGGTCACCAGCTGGAGGGTCCGGCTGTAACATTATCCCTACCATATCTTGGAAGAGGAGCGCCATTTGTTTTATGTTAGCCGCTTGCTCTGCGGCTTCTTTGTCCTTCTTTTCGAGGACTCTGCGTAGGAAGTCAGCATCGGTTTCTTGTTCATGACGATGTTCTAACGATGCCTCCGAGCTTTCTTTTGGCCCGGTGAGTGTGGCCATTTGCGTCAGCATTTCCTGAAGCTTCTGCTGCTGTTCCTGAGCTTTGGTTATGGATCGGGTGAGTGGTCGGTGACCCGTCGAAGCGCGGCTATCCTCCTTTTCGGAAGCCATATAGACGGTGTGCACCACTATGCCCCCAGACTTGGGGCGTTTGTGCTCAGCGCTTTTACGGTTCACCATGTTCATAGGGGCTTTTTGCGGCCTCCTTTTCTTTTGAGTGATTGACGTTGAGGGAGCCGTTGTAGTGGGCACCCAGCCAGCTGTTGCTTTTTCTGGCTTGGCAGAGCAGTCCTTCTCCCGCCAAACTTTCATCTTTTTCTGCCGGCGGAGATAGTCTTGATCCATCACGGAGTCCTGGACTTGATGCCAAACCTTGTAAATCTTAGAGGACGGCCGCTGAGGGGGCTGCTCCAGCTTCTTCTCTGCAGTATTCTTCACAGGTGAGGAAGTTCTCTTCAGCTCTGCAGTAGGAGCGTTTCTGCACACCTTGTTGAGCAGTTCAAAGTTGTTCTCGGTTGGAACAGCAGCTTTGATCTCCACCATCGGAGCCGGCGGAGTTATCCCAGAGGGGGAGTTGCCCCCAGCCTTCCTTACCCGGCGCCAGTGACGACGGCGAGCATGTCGAGCAATTGGAGTTGGTTTAGCCGTAGGGGTGACTTCATCATGCCCCTTGCTTTGAGGAGAGACCGTTATTGGTGCTAGCCTGTCGAAGACTGACACCCGTTGAGAAGCAATATCTAATCTGTCAAAGACAGACCTTTGGGCAGCTTTGATGACCTCGCCTGGAACAGCAACCGGAATGGTCAGCCTTGTAAAAACTGACTTCTTAGAAGGAGGAGCCTTTCCAATGATTCCGTCTGCTTGAGCCGGGATGGCATCTTCAGGTATCGCGGGCTTGTAGACGTTCTGGCCCAGTCTGTTGAAAACTGAGGTATTGAAGTTGGGCGACCCGTTGAGAGGGGCCGGGGTAGTTATAAGCCGATCAAAGACCGACTTCTTCGGAGCTTCTTGCAATGGTAATGGGGCATTGAAGCTAATCGGTGGGAGCATGGTCCCGAAGAATAGTCCAGTGGTGGTTTGAGTTACCTGCTCCACTGGCATCTTGAAAAGGGAGGCCGCTTGGGGCCCATAAGTCACTCCTCCAGCAAGGACGGAGCGAGAGTTGCAGTTGCAGGCAGTGCAGTTTGAAGCCATTGATCTTCTATTTTCTGAATGGAGCAAGACACCAAATCTTAGTACCTCGAATCCACAGGCAACCACAACAAACCGCGATTCGTTCGCGAACATGACACACGAAGTGTGGAGTGGAAAGAGGAAAAGGTCCCACCGGGCGTGCCAGAATCTGTTCCCCTCCGAAGGACGGCCGAGACTGAACGTCTTGCCTGAAGTTCGGGGCAGATGCTATTTGGTTTTATCCGTCCACCTCTCTGAAGATGCCAAGTTGATTTATGGCACCGTGTATCGGAGGTTTAGACGGATGCGGCCGATGTAGCAGACTTCGTCAGATTCCCCCTCGCTTGAGGGGTTTTTTGATTGTGGGGACGCTTTTCCCTGCAGGCGCAAGCCCCTGCAGTTAATTACGCTACCGCATCGCGGTAACAACTTTCTCCTTCTCCAGAATTTCACTTCGTGTCTTGGGTGGTTGTTTTTTTTTTGTGGATGCCCGTGGATTGTATACGGAGACTAAGTTATGCCGTCGCCCGTAGGACGTGGATTAGTCCAAATCCGTATTTACTTAGATTTGGGTTTGGTGTTTTAGTTTAAGGATACGTTAGCCATATTGAGGCTAAGATCAACTTAAACGTTCGTTAAGGATACGTTAGTCCTATTTGAGACTAAGATCAACTCAACGGAAGAGCATTTAGGGCCTTTAATGTTCCAGTTTAGGGGCGTAGCGGTCCATTTAATATATGGTCGTCGGGACCCGTCACCTCTCTGACGACGTTGAAGGATTACAACGACAGATGTCAGAGGAGTTCGGAGATGTACCCTTGAACCAAAGTTGAATAAGGAATATGTAGTCCGATTGAATGTTTAAGGATACGTTAGCCAGATTTGAGGCTAAGATCAACTTAAACGGGATCGTTTAGATCCAACAAAAGAGCGTTTGGAGGCTCTATTGTTCCAGTTTAGGGACGTAGTGGTCCATATGTAGTTTAAGGACATTGTGGTCCATTGCCAGTTTAGGGACATGGTGGTCCATATTCCAGTTTAGGGACATGGTGGTCCATTTTAATGTATGGCCGTCGGGACCCGTCACCTCTCTGACGTCGTTGAAGGATTACAACGATAGGTGTCAGAGGAGTTCAGAGATGTACCCTTGAACCAGGTGTAAATTGATTTAAGGGAGCAGCCGTGCTCAGTCAATTTAATTTGAGGACTTATGGTCATGATTGGGCTAAGTCCAGTTGAAGATGTTCAACATTTTTATTTGCATTAGGCCTATTAGACCTTAATTAGGGCTCTTCCCCTGCACTGTATTTTATTCTGGCCTGTTAGGCCTTTTAAGTTGGGCCCTGTCCCCTTTTTATAATGCAGAGCTTTTGTTTTGGTCCATTGGGCCTTTTAAATGGGCTCTGCCTTTTAATAATGCGCTGCATTAATTAATCTGACAGAGCGCCACGTGGCTTGTCAGGCGCTTTGAGCCAATTGAGGAGCGCAAGGCGCAAGTCCATGGGGAGGTGACACGTGTCACGCTCTGGTGAGCGCAAGCGCAGTGCGCTGCGCTGTTGCGCTTCTGCCACGTGGCGCGCTCTGGTTGGTTGCGCCAACTTCAGGAGAGCAATGCTCTATTTTAACAGCGCATAGCGCAGATCGTTCTAGAGCTAACACGTGGCGCTTTCTGGTGGCTTGCGCCAACCCAGTAGCGCAACAGTGCAGATTTACAAGTGCAAGGCACTGTTTTAATAACTTAATCCAATTTTGTATTTAAGAGGAGATTTTTTAAGATTCCAGAACCAATGGTTCATAAAAAAGTGCAAGGCACTGTTATTATTTTTTTATTTTTTGAAGATTATTGATCTTGTTCTTAGATCAATGATCTATTCAGAAGAAATTCTTCTCTTTTTTATAAAGGTTTTTACCTTTTTTCTCTTCTTGCGTTCTTTTCACAATTTTTCAGTGCTCTCTCTATTCTCTGTGTTGTTGTTTTTGATCTTGATGTTCATGTTGATGATTTTTGAATTGGGGTCTAGAGGCCTTTATATAGTGCCCATTAATTTGTTAAATTTGTTAAAAAGATCATTTTCTGAGTGATTTGGGGAATTTTCCCCACCGTTGGATCTTTGATCCAAGGGCTTCTGTTTTACAGAAGACAATCTTCTTGTTTTAACAAGAACAGAAAGATCTTACTGGAATTTTAGTTCTGTTTGGCGCAAACGCCCCAGCGCTTGACACGTGTCGCGCAGCGCAGAGCGCAACGCAACTGCGCTGCCACGTGTCGCGCACTGCGCTAGCGCAACTGTGCTGCCACGTGTCACGCAGCGCAGAGCGCAAGTTAGCTGAAGCGTTGCTTCTTTATTTTAAGATTTGATTTTTATTATCTTTTAAAATAGAGCTTTACTCTGATTGGGGGAAACAGAAGTATTGCTTCATTTCCCGTCTTGGGATTTGAACAGAGCTTTGCTCTGAAAGGGAGGTTTTCTCCTTTATTATTATTATTTTTTTTTTATTGGAACGGGTTTTGAGGCAAAATTTTGGCGGGAACAATAGGCCATATACAACTTAACTTAAGCTTAATTTCAGGGGGATCGTATTTCGTGATTTTAAACACTTTATTCTCGATTTCATTATAAGTCGTTGATAGTTCTAATCGCATAATTCTTGCGCACCCGCCCATATACTCGGGACCTTGTGCACTTGTCACAATCTGGCCATCGTATTTACATACAACAAATAAACTTGAACTTGCCATTATCTGCATCAAACAATATCAACCCAACAATAAAAAAAAGCGTTAACAACTTATATAATGATTATATTCATTGAAAAATAAATAAACGTTAAATTAAATTTACATACATGTGATTATTTTTAACCTGCTATTCGTTTATGCTGCGTGTCTGCAGATGAGATTTTGTAGGAGGTGCAGATGAGATTTTGTAGGAGGTGCAGATGCAAATCAGAGCAGAATGGAGAGCAAATGGGAGGAGAGAGGGTTTTTTTTATAGGTATTTGGTGGTAAATGGGTCACGGGTTCTTTGAACCCGCCATCCCCTTTTAAATTTGACGAGAGATAAATTGGTCACAGGTTTGTCTTGGATTAAGTAATATTATTTAAAATATTAAGGTGGACGTGTTTCAAGAACCCACCCTTTCCTTTTTAAATGAGAGGGCGGGTTCTTGGAACCCGCTATTCTCTTGTGACAAATTCGATTTGACAATACATTGGGTCAGAGTCACGGCCTGGGTTAAGAGTCATGGGCTATTTACATTCCTTATTTTTAATTTAGGTGGCGGGTTCTTGTAACCCGCTATTCTCTTATGACAAATTCGATTTGACAATACAATGGGTCAGAGTCACGGCCTGGGTTAAGAGTCATGGGCTATTTATATTCCTTATTTTTTATTTAGAGGGCGGATTTTAGAAACCCGCTGGTATAAAATTATTGAAGGGGGCGTGTTTCTATAACCCGCCTTCTCCTTTGCAAAATGAGAGAGCGGGACCCGGCAATAGATTTGATAACACACTTTAAAAAAAACTATGATTTGACAACGCAGTTTTAAAAAAAACAAAGGTATGATTTGACAGCACCTATGATTAATTTTCAAAAGTAAGATTTGACAACAGAATATGAAAAAATAAAAGCATGATAAGAAAAAACAGAAGGATTATGTGCGCAAAGGTGAGGACGGGTTCTTGGAACGCGTCCTCTTTTCCCTATAAAACCCCACTCTCTTCGCTCTGATTTACACTATCTCTATCCAAATTCACTTCTAAACCCACCAACTGTCTCAATCTTTCAGAAATTTATTATCAAAATAATTTCAATGAAAAATCAACCATTCGACAAATCGCTGCTCGTAAATCAAAACGACCATAGATCTTTCCGTATATTACACAGGGAGGAAAGATTCAAAACTTATTAAATTTGTTTTAATTCCCCATTTCTTTTAATTCTAATAGTTGAAAATAATATGATTAAATTTTGCAGGGTGGAGATAATCTTACAGTCGTCAGTCATAGTTCTGACAAGTGGCAAGTTACTGATTATCGTATAATCGAGCGGATTCGAAGAGCCGGATTTTATAAAGCTTCGTTGTTTCGTCATATCCAAATCGACCACAGTCTCGTTACCTCTGTTGTTGAGCGTTGGAGAAAAGAGACTCACACTTTTCATCTTAGATGGGGTGAGGCCACTATCACACTCCAGAATATTGGCCTTTTACTTGGTTTACGGGTGAATGGCCTTGGATTGGTCGGAGGTACAATTGTGGGTCCAGATACCGAGCACCCATATTGGGATACATATATTGAGTCTGCTCTCGGACAGGTATAATTCGTAATTTTTTTAATCAAAAGTTTAAGTATGTTTCAGTGATATTAATTAACAATTATTTGTAAAATTCAGGTACCAAGAGACTATACTAAGGGGTATAAGATCAGTTTAAACTAGCTCAAAAATACATTTACTAATATCCCTGATGAAGCCACCAATGATGTCTTGGATAGACATGCACGTGCCTACCTTCTGTACATGATCGGTTCTTGGTTGATGCCGGACCAATCGGCAATGCATGTCCATCCTTTATACCTTGGGTTTCTTACGGACTTTGATGTGTATGACCAGTATGCTTAGGGAGCAGGGGTCCTGGCCTATCTTTTCAAGGAACTATATAAGGCATGTGCTCCTACGAAGAATAAAATTTGTGGTTGCATTACATTACTTCAGGTACATAATTTTTTTAACAGCTAGACATTTGCAAAATTGTAATATTGGTTCTTTTTCTTAACATCTGACACTTTATATATAGATTTGGTCATGGGAGCACATGTGTATGGGAATTCCAAATCGCATTAATATTTCTGCCGTGGATACCCCTGGAAAGGCTCTCGGCTCTTGGTGGAGTGGCAAGAAATCTTATAAGACTCCTCGCCGAGTACTTAAATATTATAGAGATGAGTTGGATCGCACGGAGGTGACTCAGGTAACCATATATTAGGTCATTAATTTTGTTTAAAAAAATTTAATTAGCTTCATTACAATTTTTGTACTATGTTATTTGCGCAGTTCACATGGACGCCTTATGCAGCAGATCGTCTGTAAGGATTACCCGACATCTGTATCAAAAGAGAGCCGGTTTAGCGAGCTCGATGCCCACCACTATGCATTAATATCATGGTCATGCACCTATCAGACCGGGTGTTGCGACAGTTCAGTAGATTGCAATATATTCATGTTCCGTCGTCTGCGCCTATGACAATAGAGGGAGACAAGCGAGGAGGAAAGACGGAGCGTGATTGGAGGGAACATCATCATTAATATTTGCTGAAATGGGAAGATAGGCAGCGTAATATTGCCTTACAGCAAATAGATGACGAAATAACCACCGACACTACAGAAACATATCTACAATGGTATAAGCGTGTCACTGTAAGATATCTTTCTGCTCCTCCTAACGACTTTCCAAACATCCGGCAGTACGAGCCTATAAGCCATGTGGAACGAGAAATGGTAAGTTAAATTCTTTAAATTATATTACTTTTTAATATCCGGCGGTATGAGTCAATAATTATGTCTTATTTTTAATATAACAACAGGCTCGTGGGTTGCATCATATACAATCAATGATACAGGATTCATATCCGACTGATGCTGGTCCAGATAACCAGGCTTTATTTTCTACTGTAGACTCATATATTGATGGTATATTCAGTTCATATAATATGCTTCCATATTTATCGCCATCGCTAGAGCAGCAGCATGAGCCGGCACCAGAACAGCAGCATGAGCCGGCACCAGAGCGCAGTATGAGCCGGAACCAGAGCGCAGTATGAGCCGGAACCAGAGCCGCAGCATCAGGGAGATCCAGAGCAGCGGGATCAGTGGTTCGGAACATCATACTGTTAGCAGCAACCCTGGCATATTGAACAAGCGCAACAATCGGAGCAACAACAGTTTTGGAGGACAGGTTTTGCGCAACAACAGCAGTTTTGGAGGTCAGGTTTTGCGCAACAACAACAGTCTTGGGGAGCAGGTTTTGCGCAGCCATGGGGGCCAGGTTTTGTGCAGCAGCAGCAGCATGAAACCAGGACAGCTTCTTCGCAACAATATCCCAGTTGGGATACGGATTTTTCGTCCTACATACGGTTGTTGGGAGGCAGCACATATCCGACACCTGTCCCACATTCAGAAATTGTGGAACGACAGCCTGTCCAAGACGATACTGAAGACGAAGCAGAAGAGCAGCCGTCGCCGCCGCCATATACCCAAGAAACGGGAGGGTTGTCCAGTCATTCCAAGAGGCATGGGCTTATATCAAGCCTCCTCGGATTGGGAAAAGGAAAGGAAAAGAGAAAGCGATAATTGTATAATTTTACAAATGAATGTCTAATTGTATTATAATTTTGACGGATTTATTTTGTTAATGGAGTGTATACAAGATTCATTTTTATTGTAATTCTATATGAACTGTAATAACAATTGTCATCCGTCCTTAACAAAAACAACAATCTTATTATTTATTTAGATTTTTTATTATTTATTCAGGTTTTTAATTAGATATTTTTAAATTCAATTTTTTATTTTTATTTTTATTTTTAAATATTATATGGCGGGTTCTAGGAACCTGCCCCCATCCTTTTTTAGAAAATGGCGGGTTGCTAGAACCCGCCCTCTTCTTTAACAGGGTGGGTTTCTAGAACCCGCCCTCTTCTTTAACAAGATGGGGGTGGGTTCTATTAACCCGCTCTCTGACGTGGGTGTGGTATAAACCGCCCTACTCTGCTAAATATAAAATAAATGATATTATTTTAATAATTTTAATATTATAACACCCTATTTCGAAAAAACCCATTTTGTTGCGGAGATGGATGGAATGAAAGTTTTGGTGTGGTGACTTTTGATGGGCTGAGAATTATGTGGGTTAATACTTTGATTATTGGGCCTGTTACAAAACCCATCTTGTTTAATCAAATTATTTTTCTTTGTCTAACAAGTTATCAATCCTGGTAGACCACGTGGAGCATACATGAAACATACCGTCTTAATAAAAAAAAATTGTTCGTTAGATGCGTGATTAAGAAAACAAATATAGAGTATCTGTAAAATCCAGTTGCTTTTGCGAACCTTCATGAGTTAGAGTTATGAGACACCGATTGAAATGTTTAAGAGTTCATATAGGAATTAGTTCGGCCGGCATATGTACAAGGGAGGCCTTCCTTAATGTGCCGTCTTTTCTCTTTTAGCCCGGACCGACAAGAAGTAGAGGTCGGATGAATAATGTGTCGTTGAGTGCAATCATCTTTTCACGGTATCGGATTAATCTGGATACTGCGTATGTCTGCCGTCATCTGGCTATTCGAAGTCTCCTAAACAACTTCCTTAATACACGTTCGTTAACCAAATAAGACCGTTCACCTGCTTAAGCATAGAAAGAGATTAGTACTGAAGCCATAAACAACAATGATTTCTATGGTATTTACTCTTGTAATTAAGTCTTGTGTCTAGGAGTCATGTATTTTTTACTCCAATAAATGACCCCCGATAATACAAGGATACGGATGCCATTATAGTCGTGGATAAGGCTGATTAGCCACCGGTGTCACTATAACTGCATTGATCTGTTTTACTTACCCAGTAATAAGCTTTTGCAGGGTCGCCGTGTCCATATTGGCAACCACTGACGATGTTACTGTTGCATGTGTTGAAATTATGGAGAAGCTTCAAACACAAGTCGTGTCATATTTTACCAAAACCAAGGTTTCTTAATTAAGAGATGCCTTATGGCAGTTTCTTAATTATGACAGTTTCTTAATTAAGAAGATGGCAGAGTCTTGTTGAAATAGAAGAAGTGTCTTATGTCAGATTCTTAATTACCGTAGTTATTTAATTAAGAAATTAGTTTGTGTATAAATAAGGACTTCTCATGTGTATTTTGTACACCAACACTATGGCCAAACAGAAGAGAGATCATTGTATAAGAAGGTAAAGGCTTAGATCGAGAGAGTTTTGAGAGAAAACTCCTTGGGTTGAGATCTAGAGAGTTTTGAGAGAAAATTTCCGGGGTTGCTCGTGGTGTACTTGATTCAAGATTATAGTAGACGTTTGCAGATTCCGCTCTGCCGTGAACTAGCCATACGGTGGGTGAATCTCGTTAACAAATTTCTTGCCTCTCTGTGTTTAATTTCCTATTTTTATTCTCGCGTATTTATATTGTTCTTTCGTTATTTAATTGTGTGGCCTGGTTATTACGTGATTGGTTTGTCACGAGTATTGTTCCGCGTATCGGCTCCTTCTATCCCAACAACTAGTATCAGAGCCGGAGTTGCGTTTATCCGATACCAACAACTGGTATCAGAGCTTGGTTAAGGAACCTATGGTTCTTCAATTCTACGATCTAGGTTGACGTTGGGTAACGACAACTACGTTCTCTTCCCCACTTTCTTAGATTGTCGTTTTGAAGACGTTGGTTCAGTTCAAGGGACAAGTCAAGTCTGCAGCGATAAAGACGAAAGATGGCGGAGGATATGAAAGGTTCCTTAGAACCCTCACTATGTTTTCTAGGGCATCAAGTATGCAATTTTAAAAAACCTAGAGTGCTAAACAACCCATAACCAAGGATCTAACTAGAGGAATTAGGGTAAATCAAACATGTAAATAAATTTACACTAAGTGAATGAGGAATACAACATTTGTAGACCGGTCCTTCACTTCTAAAGCTCCGTGTAGTAGTCCCTTCGCTCCAAGTTGTGATCTCCCGGACTCTACTAAGGGTTCACAAGACGGAAGAAACAAGCTTGCTTGAAGTTTTCGAGGCCGAAAATGATCTACGTCGAAGAATCTCTAACCAAAGCTACCTCTTCACTAATTGATGAACTAGTGAAGAAAACAACCTATACTACATGGCTAGTCTAGTATAGATTGATGAAGTGGGAATTTTGCTCATTTTAGAATTATTTTTCTCTCATTCTTTTATCACCTCACTTGAAGCTAGAGAGCAATGGAGGAGATGAAGAAAAAGAACTCTAGAATAATCTCAAGTCTAGAATAGCAACCATGGGTGAGAAATATCATACATAACTCATGTAGAGACTAAATCATGGCTAATAAATAATGGTTAGGTTAATAAATATTTAGAGTAAAACAAAATTAGTGGACTAAGTCAATGGTTACTACAAGCTTCACAACCATGAGTAATTTCCACCTAATTTTAATTTTCCCTTAATAATTAAAACCCCACATTATCTTAAGTGTGGTGTGAGTCTCATACACCCAAGTCCAATGTATTATCTAGCATGACACAAAATAAATACATTAACATATATCACATATATATTAAATGTACAAAAAGAAAACATTTTCTTAAGTGAGCTAATATCAGTTAATGTATATTAATATATCAAATATATAATTACACATTACATTATTAAATCAACACTTGATTTAATAACCCTGCTGTATTGCATACAATCGACTAATATCATTTATATGCATATCACATATACATATAACATATCATTGAATCAACACTTGATTCAACAATCCGGTTATATCTCATATAACATGTATCGCGAGATTGAAATACGGTATCACATACACGTATTAATCTCGGTCCCACACATATCACATATGTGCCCTACTTCGTTTCTCATGAGCTAGGAAATCTCTATGTAGGACTCTAATGACTCGTTAATAAGCCGGCAGTAGGTGATAATCATATCAGTCACCTACAAGCCGTCAGTGATACTAGCCGGACGTAACGGCTACCCAGGTATTGAGCGATCAGAAGATCAACAAGAAAGCTTGTCCATACTCCTGTGAGTAACACTACCGTACAGTCCGGCTCTTCGTCTGATATGTCGCATATCTAGTCTAGGGGTGGTAAACGTCAGACCCCAATAACTTGATAAGTCATGCCGATATGAGGCTCATAACGGGTCGAGAAACTACTGATAACACTTACCAGTAAATCTCAGTATCATCCCTGACCAGGGACTTCCTGTTATAGCTAATCGAGCACAGCGCAACATCAACCCCCAATACCGGGAGAGACGAAACCAATCTTATCGCTCATTTCCTCCATGTGACCCGTGACTGTATCCAAAAACCACCGTTTTGCACGTTCTCTTGAACGTGGTAAGGTGGAAATTAAAGCACAGTGGGAATCACACAAGACTCTATAACGATCTCGGGTCTACAGACTAACCTGTACCAGTGTCACCAGAGAACTGCTATCTGACGTCAGGTATAATACCATCTAGGAGTTCTCGGCGAGTTCTGTTCAGTATACCCAGTCTCCACTGAGCACCCGTATACCATCTCTGATGTCAAATACCAATGGATATGGGGATCATCCATCGCCCATCCAATGGGTCAATAAGCGTATACGCTAGTCTACACTGGTATATTGATGCCCCGTCTCGATACACTCTCGACTAGGAACAATTAAAGGATGAACTTATGGACTACCTTGGCCCTACTAGTATGATCTCCATCATAGTCCTGGTAGTCAAGTACACATTCTAAGGGCTTTATCAACATGTGAGAGAAAGACAGTATCACAATACAAGTTTACATGTTAAGATAAAGAGCAACCAGATAGCATACTATCATGTCGAGCAAGAAAGTCCTCCCTATATATGTCCAAGCATCCATTGTAATATACAATCATGTACAACAATGGCCTCTAGGGCATATATATAACTAACAATCTCCCACTTGTACTAAGACCAGTTGTTGTAGTATCTTATACCCAACGTCCCAAAAACTCTCAAACTGTATCTGGGGTTTTGGACTCTGTGAGTGGATCCACCGTGTCATTCTTCCTATCAACTCTCCTGACCTCGATCGTCCGGAAATCAACTATCTCCCTGATCAGGTGATACTGTTTAAGAATATGTCTGGATCACTGATGGGACCGGGGTTCCTGGGCTAAAGCCACAGATCTATTATCACCACAATGGTAGGAATGAAGTTCATCTCATGAACATCTATACCCAGACAGGCTCTTTGGTAGTATCGTTGGTAGCGATGTAATCACCCTTTATCGTCGAGTCTGCCATGGTATCACACTGGAAGCTCGAATCGGTAAAGGACTCCATTTGTGGAGTTCACTGTTACCAAACACCAAGAACATTTATTTAGTCATTCTCAAGTACTTAAGAATGTTCTTCACAGCTCTCCAGCGTTTCTTCTCAGAATCTGATTGACACCTACTCACTACACTTAGTGAGTATGATGCATCCTCTTAGATCTATCTCTATCACCGGATGTAGGAGGCATCACCCAGATCCTCCATGGAGAAACATTGTGATAAGAGGAGCTTGACCGAGTGTAGCATAGGAACACCATTTTCTATCAAGAGTATGTCATCCACGTACAATACGAGGAAGACAGCCTTACTCTCTACAACCTTCTTGTATATAAAAAGTTCATCTACCATTTTGATAAAGTCAAACTCTTTGACTGCTATATCAAAACAGATGTTCCAACTCCGCGATACCTGCTTTAATCCGTATATTGATTTAAGCAACTTGCACACCTTTCCACTGCTCCCACTGTCTACGAAGCCCTTTGGCAGTGTCATGTACACGCTCTCTTCTAAATCACCATTTAGAAAAGCGGTCTTGACATCGATCTGCCAGATTTCGTAGTTATGATATGCAGTAATGACAAGTAGGATCCGGATGGACTTAAGCATGGCCACTGGAGAAAAGGTTTCATCAAAATCCACACCTGGTTATTGACGACAACCTTTTACAACAAGTTTAGCTTTGAAAGTCTCAATTTTTCCATCTACACCAAGAATCTTCTCAAGATCTACTTGCTCCCGATGGATTTTACCCCTTCAGGTGCAACTATCAAAGTCACTACTTTGTTGGTGTATATGGACTTCATCTCAGATCGCATAGCATCCAGCCATTTCACAGAGTCTCCACTTGTGATGACCTGCTCGAAACTAGTTGGGTCATCATCTTCTATGATGCAATCCTCGCTCCCACTGTCATTGAGAAAACCGTAGTATCTCTCAGGCGGATGAGGAACCCTTCTAGATCTGCAGAGAGGCTGAGATTCGTCGGGAACTATTGAATCCTCCGGTTCTACCAAATTATCAGCTGTTAATTTGTCTAGCTGGAACTCCTTCCAGTTCTACCTCATGACCACTAATTTCTTCCATAAGAAATTCCTTTTCTAAAAAGGTGGCATGCTGAGAAACAAAATAACTTTTTGCTCCTCAGTGTGGTAAAAGATATACCCTCGCGAATGTTCGAGATATCCAACAAACTTATACAGTACTGACCTTATCTCGAGCTTGTCCGCATTTTGCTTTTCAACATAGGCCGGATGTTCATCACAGAAAATTGTATTTTAATACCACTCATTCATTATCTATTTTGATATATATCGGTACTATTAACCAGTTTCTGCTCAGTAAATACAGATTATAGGTATTCGTGACACAATACTGGAAACACACTCAAAATCACGGATTTAACGTTTGTGAGCCGACACTGCAACCGGGACAAAAAACCAATCAATGACCAAAGAGTTCTTTTGCAAATAAATGTGTGCACGCAATTTTAGTCCAACACAATGCAAGTGTGCATATGCTCTTTAGCACATGGACCATGGTGAGGCTGCACATGGCCCATGGAGGGCACACATGGGGGACATGAATGATAAATGCAAAAAGTTGTGATGTGATATAAAGCTACATGTTTCCCTCCAAATCCCTGAATGCAGATCAGGTTCATATAGACAAATCAAATAGCACCGGTGGAATTGTCGAGAGAACATATCATCACAGAATCAATACGAGCCCCAAACCACTCAACAAAACCGGCCAGATTGACCAAAAGCCCGGCGCCGCATGTTTTTGCATGCCCAAAGCTCCCCAATTTTCTTCTGTCCATCCTTTGCTGTCACATCATCTTATTTGCATTGTTTATTTAATCTTATTTTGAGCCTATAAATACAGATCAGCGAGCAAGGGAAAGGGATCTTACACATGATATAGAATATACTTTTGGATACACTCTTTGTTTCTATTTTCCATTTTGTTCTTGTACATAGCTAGTTCATCTTGAGTTCTTTGCCTTCTCTTGATCTTGCAACCTCTTCATTAAGCTTGCAAGTTTAAGTTTTGGTTATTGAACTCTTGATTTGTATCATCAATTGAAGTTAATAAAGCTTTCATTTTTGCACTTGGGTTCTTAGTATTTACTTCTTACCATTTACTTACTCGCAATTTTATTCCTTGCCATTTACTTGCAATGTTGTTTTATTCTTCTCTTTTTATCATTTCATTTGCTCCTTTTTTTGTTGTTTTGATGGTTTGTAAATAATGGTGTTGTTAGGAAAAGGAATGGAATTGTAAGTTAAGGTTTTCTTTTCTCATATCCTTTGCCCGATATTTTCCAATTGAACTCCGTCCAAACCTTACGCAAGCGCTTCGTTAGGCACCCTACCCTACCAAAGGTATCGGTGATCCCTAACTGTATCCGGTTGCGTTCGGTTTGGCCGGAGGCGAAAGTCAAGAGACAAGAACGGACAGACAAGGGTCAATTAGCCGGATTTCACAAATACCGTGATTAAACACCCTAATCCACGTTGTTGCCGATTGTTCTAGCTTCAATGGTCAAGCTAGGCCAAAGGATTGAGTACGGACTTCACTAACTTACACTAACCTATATATTCCTAACAAACTTATACTTTTGTATATACACACATAGGTTAGAAATGAACCGTTCTGAACCTTGCTTAACTCGTCATAACAAGAACGTTAAACGCACCGTCTCCCTGCGGACGATCCGTACTCATCACGGCTAGATACGCGCGACGCCGTCTTGATTGAGGTTAACTTTAGAACTAAACACGACACGCCGAAAGCGTATCAATCAAATGGCGCCGTTGCCAGGGAGACAGTAACGTTCTTATTCTTCTTATTTTGGGTTAATCTCTGTATATCCTGTTTATAAATCTAACACCATTTTAAAAACAAACTAAAAATTCAAAAAATTTCAAAACCAAAACAAAAATTAACATATCTAACTTTTTTCTCTGTGGATTTTTGGACCTGCCAGCATTTTTGAGCTAATTAGAAAAATTAAACAATAACATTAAGACACTAGTAGAACAGTGGGATCACTGAAGAAATTTGGAGCCCCAATTCACAGGGAAGCCCGGCGAGATACCCCATAAATCCGACACCGTCGGCCGTTTCTTCTTCTTCTACTCCCAAATTTTGTTCTGTGATCCAGTGTTCTGTTATCATCCTAATTTTATTGTTTTATTTTTTTAATTATAAGCGTGCAGCAGTTTGGGCATTCATATCGCTTTTTCGCACTAAAAATACATTTTTCCGACATTTGTAGATTTTGACGGATTTGCGAACTGCGATTGTGTGTAGCAAAGTGTACATTCAAAATTAAGGTGATTGCGAAGTACAGTGCCAAAGATCCGGATAGTTTGACCCGCGCAAGCGAACTTTTCAAGCTAACCGAATTCAATTCAACGAGGGTTTCTTAACCCGAAAACTTATCAGTACGTATTTCCTAACACCTTCTTCTCAAATCCGACGCATCCAATATACTATCTTTGCAGGATTCTTTGCAAGTTCGCCGTCAAACGCTAAAATTGACTAACCTGTATTTGTTAAAGTGCCGTGCCTAAACATAAAAAATGGTTGTTTGATACTTTGAATAACTTTTTCATTGATTTGCGCATTGCATCCATTAATACGGACTTAAGGGCAAGCGAACCCCACAGCATATGGTAAAGGATTTCATCACCTTTTCCATGACCCACAAATCACGAAATTGAGCATAACGTTTACCCGCACAAATTTTAAAAGAAACTAGACTCTAAGCCTTTACGGACTTCGCGCTCATTATGAGAAGTTAACTGTATTTATAACACCGCTTAACGGTATATCGTTCACGGGGTGTCTAGGAAAGTGTTCACGGCGAAACTGCCAAAAGAGAAAAGGTTATTCTAATTAAAGAACTTCGCGAAAGCGTTGAAAAATCTCTCCTTATCTCTGCACTTACATGACCTCGTGATCAGTATATCTTGAGCCCGTTTCTCGACACAGTTTTACTTCAACAATCATGTTCTTGAGCAGGTCTAGTTAAGCTAGGTGAACCCTAGACCGATTAAATGTGTGGTATTGTGTCGTGATTATTATTCTTCTTTAACTTTTTGTCTGTATATTTCATACTTTTGCTGATAACTAACATATAATAAAAAAATCACATTCTTTTTCCTCTCCTTTTTTTTCATATCATGGGTATCCCGCATAGACCAACTCTTGCCGAACTTTGGTACCCACAGCCAGATATTACTTCATACGGTTCTTGCTTTGATCGAACTTCGAACGATCCCTCCATGCCCAAACTTTCTTTGAAAGATCGGATAGACGCGTCTAAGACAAATAATTGGACTCCGCAATCCACTTCGTATCAACCGTTTCAACCTTTCCCACCTTCTTACGTTGATACCCCTTTTACGAGTTCTGTTGCAACTCCAAAACCCATGTCCATTGCAGACAAAATCAAACAATCTCGTAGCCGATCTTTCACTCATTTCACCACTACCAATTCTTTTGATCAACAATTCCAATCACCTCCTTATCATAACGTTGATCTTCATCCTGTCCAACCATTTCAGTCCTATCAATCCTACCCGACTTATACACCTTCTCTAGACATTGTTTCTGAACAGCCATTTGGGAGTTTCAGTATCCAAACAATATTGAATCTTTTACTGAAACCCCTTCACAACCCATGTCTAGTCTGGAACAGTCATTGGAAGAATTTTGGGCAGCGTCATGTCAACAGATAATGGATTTGAATGCGTCCATGGCCGCCCTCATACAACCTAACGAACCGGCAGCTAGTTTCCAACTAGCTCCGAATTTTCCAATGTATGATGAGGCGATTGGACAGTTTGTGGATTTGAGTCGTGAGAGTGAGCGGTACACCCTTCCAAATCAAACCTATCCATTGCAAATTGGATTCCACAACTCCGGTTTTGAAAGTCTATCAAGTGTCCTAAATGATTCACCAATTGAAGATAGAATGTTTAATGAGTTGAGTGACTTTGTAGTGTTAGATTTACCGGATTGTGAAGGGACCTTGTCAAGTGAAACCACATCCAAACCCTTTGACCTTTACACCTCCATTCTAGAACCACAATTGATTGAAATCCATGTTTTTGATGAGGTGTCTGAGAAATTTTATTTTCACTTGATTGAGGATATCGACGCTGGAAATATTTTGGATGATGAACCCGCAATTTTGGATGAGTTCTTCTCACCAATTCATCATGTCCTTTCACTTCCGTGTGGACATTATCCCAAGTCATTAACAGTTTTTCCCGAACCCCATATGCGTCTAAATTTTGATGATGATAAATGCATGGATGAGCTTAATTTTGAGGAGAATTTTGAGGATAATATTGAGGATGAAGCAGTTTTACTTGATGAGTTGGATTTTCCAATTCATCTTGTCCCTTCCACTGACTGTGCACACCTTCCAGAACCTTTAACTGATACCATTCCTCAATCAGTTCCCTCCATCCTTTCCATCGTTCCAACTTCGCAAGCCACCGTATCACATTCATTTCCTATGTCTGGTTTACCAAGTTCGGGCGGCCCATGTTTTCTTACGAATCTTGAGAGGTTTGACCCCATTTCTCGACATATTGATAGATTAGTACAATCCATTTTTTCACATCGATCATTACAGATTGTACTAATTTATTCAATCCGTTTCCACCCTCAATTTCGTATTCCATTTCTTTTCCCCTTCCGCCATTCTTCTCCTCCACCGAGACCATATCCCGCTTCCATCCTCATACGGTCTCTCGTATTCTACATTTCTTTCCTCTCCGCATTCTTTACCAACCCGGTCCTTATCTCGATAAATTTTTTGATTGGTTGGTGCTAACTTTTGGCCTCTGTAAGGCCTTGTATAGATTGATATTGTTCTCTCCCCTAATCCTGAACTTCACTGCTTAAACAGTGGCAACACTATTTCACTTAAGTTTGGGGGGGGGGGACCTTTTTGTGTATATATTTTTGGTTTGCCTTTTCTTTTATATATATAAATAGAAAAAACAGGGGAGCGCCGGTAATTTTGACCCTCTTAGTGTAGCCTGACAGTGAGGGCACCGTCAAGTTTAAGTTTGGGGGTGTGCTCGGTAAGCTTTCTACCTTCGCATTCATGTGTATATTTTGCATTTGCATACTTATTTAAAAACCCATAAAAATCGAAAAAATTTACTAAAATATAAAAACTTTGTCGTCAAGTTAGCTAATAGGGTAGCCTAGATTTTTATTCCAAAAGTTTAGTTGATACGTTAGAAATAACTAAATCCTAGGCTTAGGAATTGAAAACCCTAAAAATAACCCTCATTCTGTTTAACCTTGGTAATTATACGTCCTTGCAGTTTTTTTTTATAGAAGTAGGTAATCTTGAGTTCAGTTCTTGAGTTAAGTCGAGATGAAGGGAAAGTATTGAAATTTTACTGAAGGATAAGTCTGAAAAATAGTTTCTATTCTTGAGTCCAAATTTAGAAAGTATATACCCTACAAACTGCACATACACGCACCTTGAAATTTGGGATAGTAGAGAATACCTAGAAATACTCTTTCCTGAAAACCTAGTATGAAAGAAAAAACGGTATTTAAAGCTAACCACCAAAAGAGCATCATTGAAAAATATATCCGGTCTTGAAAAAAGAAAAAAAAAGAGAAAAAAATAAATAAAGTCAAGACCTGGAAACTGCTATTTACGCTTTAAGCTTACACAGTCAGTAATTGGTTGTTAGTGCCTCAAGAAGAATTAATAGTCGCATGAAAGGTGTGTGAGCAAAACCGTCCATCATTAACGGAAAAAAGTAGTACTAGGTATTAGGGCAAGGGTACTATAGCTTGAATTGAATTCTTAACTGTAAGGATGAAATTTTACACACACGTATGGGTATACAATCGATATTTGGAGGAAAGATAGGAATAAAGAATAAAATTTATGTTTTCCGTAAAGATGATAAAAATCCCTGATTGGAGACCGCACTTTAGAAGGAAAACTCAAGAGAAACCGAGATCTTTCCACACTGTAAAAACGTATAGGATCTGAGGTTGAATAAATAGGAGGCGTGAAACATAAGGGTTGAATACTTCTAACTTAGGATGATAGAATTTCTAATCTAGATACTAAATTGTAAGAGTAGAATCGACGTTAACTTGTGAAACTATCTTGACGGGATTTTGTGGGTAGTATCCGCTGAAAACCCTCAGGAGACAACACTCCTCCTACTAGGGACACCTAGAGGTTTAACGGCTTGTTGCATGAGCTCAATGCAATCGTGTTTCCTGTGAAAGTGAGGTTAGGATTTTTTGTTTTGCTCGGGACGATCAAAAAATAAGTTTAGGGGTATTTGTTCATCACAGAAAACTGTATTTTAATACCACCCATTCATTATCTATTTTGATATATATCGATACTATTAACCAGTGTCTGCTCAGTAAATAAAGATTACAGGTATTCGTGACACAATAATGGAAACACACTCAAAATCACGGATATAACGTTTGTGAGCCGACGCTGCAACCGGAACAAAAAACCAATCAATGAACAAAGAGTTCTTTTGCAAATAAATATGTGCACACAATTTTGGTCCAACACAATGCAAGTGTGCACATGCTCTTTGGCACATGGACCATGGTGGGGCTGCCCATGGCACATGGAGGGCACACATGGGGGACATGAATGATAAATGCAAAAAGTTGTGATGTGATATAAAACTGCATGTTTCCCTCTAAATCCCTGAATACAGACCAGGTTCATATAGACAAATCAACTAGCACCAGTGGAATTGTTGAGATAACACATCATCACAGAACCAATACGAGCCCCAAACCACTCAACAAAACCGGCGAGATTGACCAAAAGTCCGGCGCCGCCGGTTTTTGCTTGCCCAAAGCTCCCCAATTTTCTCCTGTCCATCCCTTACTGTCACATCATCTTATTTTTATTATTTATTTAATCTTATTTTGAGCCTATAAATACAGATCAGTGAGCAAGGGAAAGGGTGTTCCCGCCAAAATTTTGGCTCAAAACCCGCTCCGTATAAAATAATAACAATAAAATAAAAAATAAATAAATAATAATAATAATAAACGACAAAATCTTTCTTTCAGAGCAAAGCTCTGTTCAAATTCCAAGGCGGAAAATGAAGCAATGCTTCTGTTTCCCCCAATCAGAGCAAAGCTCTGTTTTCAAAAATCCAAATAATAAAGGAAGCAACGCTTCAGCTGGCTTGCGCTCTGCGCTGCGCGACACGTATCAGCGCAGTTACGTTAGCGCAGTTGCGCTGCGCGACACGTGTCAAGCGCAGGTGCGCTTGCGCCAGCTGTGCCAGTATTTAAAACAGAAAAATTCTGGAGAGATCTTTTTAAATCTTATTTAAACAATAAGATTATCTTCTGTAAAACAGAAACTCTTGGATCAAAGATCCAACGGTGGGGAAAAATCCCTAAATCGCTCAGAGAAAGATCTCTTTAACTGATTTAACAAATCAATTGGCACTATATAAAGGCCCCTAGACTCCAAGTCTAAAAGATAGAGAGATGGATTGGACACTGTTTCCCCCAATCAGAGCAAAGCTCTGTTTGAATTTCAAAATTCAAAATTCGAAGCAACGCTTCAGATTCTTTGCGCTGCGCGCAACACGCCACGTGTCAAAAGCTGATATATCAGCGCAGCGCCCAAGGCAGCGCGCCCAATCAGAGCAAAGCTCTATTTAAAACAAAATTAAAGGAAGCAACGCTTCAGTTTGCGCAAGCGCCACGCTGCACGACACGTGTCAGCGCAGATGCGCAAGAGCAGTTGCGCTACGCCGTGCGCTGCGCGACACGTGTTAGCGCAGTTGCGCTGCACCGTGCGCTGCGCGACACGTGTCACGCGCTGGGGCATTTGCGCCAAACAGAATTAAAAATTTAAAGAAATCTTTCTGTTCTTGTTAAAACAAGAAGATTTTCTTCTGTAAAACAGGAGCCCTTGAATCAAAGATCCAACGGTGGGGAAAATTCCCCAAATCACTCAGAGAAAGATCTCTTTAACAAATTTAACAAATTTATGGGCACTATATAAAGGCCCCTAGACCCCAAATCAAAGGCATAAAAAACATTTGTGAGAGATCAAGGACTTCAAACAGAGAGAATTCTGAAGAAATTTCAAGAAGAAAAAGGTAAAAACCTTTAGAAAAAAAGAGAAAATTCTCTCATGAACAGATCATTGATCTGAGAACAACGGCGAATGATGAGTCGCTCCTGGTACCATATTCCAGTGTAGCGATGCAGACGCCAACAAAAATTCAAATTTCCAAAATTCTCCCAGCCCTACGGCCAGTCCCCAAATTGACTACCGTATACAATCCACAGGCTCAAATAATTCTCATCATAACCATATCCCACCGCAATCACCAGCTACGCGGCTGGTCTCCGCCCTTTGGAATTATGCTCCATTGAGAAGACCCATTCATGTGTCCTCACTATACATGAGGAGAACAAACCTTTGTGGGATCCTTACGACTCACGAAGGAAAAACACATTTGGGAGTCCTTACGACTCCTAAGAAGAAAATGCACCTACGGGATCCTTACGACTCGTAGGGAGAAAATGCTTTTATGGGACCCTCACGGCCTATAAAATTGAAAAGCCTTAGGTGATAGGGATCTAAACCTGTCTCCTAAGCCATCGCTCCCCAATCCCCAATGGCGAATGATGAGTCGCTCCTGGTACCATATTCCAGTGCAGCGATGCAGACGCCAACCAAATTCCAAACTCAAATCCCAAATGGCGAATGATGAGTCGCTCCTGGTACCATATTCCAGTGCAGCGATGCAGACGCCAACCAAATTCTAACACCCATACCCCAACGGCGAATGATGAGTCGCTCCTGGTACCATATTCCAGTGCAGCAATGCAGACGCCGACAAAGTCCCGAAAAATTTCCGGCCCTATGGTCTGGATTATACATCCTGCAAAACCGTATACAATCCACGGGTGTAAAACAATCCCAATCTCTCCCAAGTCCTATCGGTGAGACCACATTCAAAGTCCCACCAAATAAAAAAAATAAATAAAAAAATAAAATAAAATAAAAAAATGGTATGTCCACAAGCAAAATGGGCACGGATGAAAACCCGAAAGGGCTCCGTGAGTAAAAACAGCAGGACTGCCGACGAGTTTGTGAAAACCCGAAAGGGCGCAAACTCGTGAAAAGAGATGAAATGCACTCACAAAGTCCTCTCGGCTTTGTGAGGAGAAAATTCCCGCGTGAGCTCCTTACGATTCACAAAGGAGCAACACACTTAGGAGTCCCCATGACTCCTAAGGAGAAAATACACCTACGGGATCCTTACGACCCGTAGGGAGAAAATGCTTTGTGAGACCCTTACGGCTCACAAAAACTGAAAAGTCTTAGGTGATAGGGACCTAAAACCTGTCTCCTAAGCCATCGTTTCCTAATAAACAAACGCAAATGATGTTTCGCTCCTGGTACCATATTCCAGTGTAGCGATACTGATGCCAAAAAAAACACCAGTTCCCAAGTCCTCCCGGGGCAAATGATGAGTTGCTCCTGGCATTATTCCAGTGTAGCAATACAGATGCCAAACCAAAACCGAAATACCCAAATCCTCTCATGGCAAATGATGATTTGCTTCTGGTACCATATTCCAGTGTAGCGATGCTAATGTCAACCCAAATCAAATCAAACCAACAACCTCTAAGGCGGAATCATGCTTCGTCCCAGAATTTACCCCGTGTCGAAATCATGCTTCGCCTCGGGATAACGACCTCCTCGTCGGAATTATGCTTCGTCTCAGAATACACCCCGTGTCAAAATGATGCTTCGCCTCGGTGTACCTGCCTTCCCTGTCGAAATCATGCTCCGGAATCAAGTCAGCCAACAAGCTCTGCGCCGGAATCATGCTCCGTCTCGGAATCAAGTCAGCCAACAAGCTCTGCGCCGGAATCATGCTCCGTCTCAGAATATACCCCGTGTCGAAATCATGCTTCGCCTTGGAATATTTGCCTCGCTTGTCGGAATTATACTTCGCCTAGGAATCTACCTCTGCATCGAAATCATGCTTCGGTCAGAATGTCTGCCGATTCTCGGAATGATGCTCCGATCTCTGGAATTATGCTCCGCCCTTCGGAACGATGCTCCGAATCCTGGAATCATGCTCCGCTCTTCGGAACGATGCTCCGATCTCTGGAATTATGCTCCGCCCATCGGAACGATGCTCCGATCTCTGGAATTATGCTCCGCCCTTCGGAACGATGCTCCGAATCCTGGAATCATGCTCCGCTCTTCGGAAAGATGTTCCGAACTCTGGAATCATGTTCCGCCCTTCGGAACGATGCTCCGAATCCTAGAATCATTCTCCGCTCTTCGGAAAGATGCTCCGATCTCTGGAATTATGCTCCGCCTATCGGAACGATGCTCCGATCTCTGGAATTATGCTCCGCCCTTCGGAACGATGCTCCGAATCCTGGAATCATGCTTCGCTCTTCGGAAAGATGTTCCGAACTCTGGAATCATGCTCCGCCCTTCGGAATGATGCTCCGAATCCTGGAATTATGCTCCGCTCTTCGGAAAGATGCTCCGAACCCTGGAATGATGCTCCGAATCCTGGAATTATGCTCCGCTCTTCGGAAAGATGTTCTGAACCCTGGAATCATGCTCCGATCATCGGAATGATGCCCCGATCTCTGGAATTATGCTCCGCCCATCGGAACGATGCTCCGATCTCTGGAATTATGCTCCGCTCTTCGGAAAGATGCTCCGAACTCTGGAATCATGCTCCGCCCTTCGGAATGATGCTCCGAATCCTGGAATTATGCTCCGCCCATCGGAATGATGCTCCGAACCCTGGAATGATGCTCCGCTCTTCGGAATGATGCTCCGATCCCTGGAATCATGCTCCGCTCTTCGGAATGATGCTCCGATCCTTGGAATCATGCTCCGTGCTTCGGAATGATGCTCCGATCCTTGGAATCATGCCTCTACTCTTCGGAATTATACTTCGACTCTTCGGAATGATGCTCCAACCACGAAATTATGCTCTGCAAATCAGAATGATGCTCAGATCCCTGGGAATCATGCTACCCGGGATGATGCTCCGCCCCTGGAATGATATTCCACCTCGAAGTCCAACTTTAAGCTCCATCAATTTCATGCACACGACTCACATATGTGGTGTGCATTTATTGATGGGGGGCAATTTGTTGGGGTAAAAATTTACACCCCGGTTGACCAAGTCAAAGTCAAGGTCAACCCCAAGCCAGGTGGGCCCAAGCCCAGGTCAAGCGGGCCCATACCCAAGCCGAGCCCGCGACCAGCCTCCCCATGCCAACAACAAAATCATGTAATAAATAATTTTTATGTAATTTTTTATACATGAATGTATGCAAAATGGGCATAAAGCCAATATTTTGTAAACCCATGGCTTATGTGCAAAAATGAAATGGCACATGAGCCATGGAATGGGCAAAATGCCATTTTGCAAAGCCCAAGGGGCTATATGTAAATATGTAAGCCTATAAAAGGCAACATGATGATGCATAAAAAAAAGACTTTTTCATTCCCCCAAAAACTAGGGTTCTGTGTGCCTCCTACTCCTTCTCCAAGGTTCTAAACCTTCTCATTTCTTTTGAATTAAATCAAGAGTTTTTACTCTTTCTTTTTTCAAAACTAAGTAGTTTTCCACCACAAAACCCACAAAGGGGAACTCAGATCTCCCATCAGATCTCAAAAAGGAGTGATTTTTTTTTAAATCTCCTACTTCTTGATCTTCAAGATCCGGCCAAACAACAGAAGGAAGAAGAAGAACCTCCTTCATCAGCTTCAAAACATCCTAGGAGTTTAACCCCATACATATATATATATATAATAAATATTTCCTTTCTGAAGCATAGCTTCTGTTTCTTAGGCTAAAAGCCTCCTTTTCTCGCCGGTGCTCAAGCGCAGAGCGCCCGCGTGCCGACACGTGGCGCGCTTGCGCTCGAGCGCTCAGCGCCCACGTGCCGACACATGGCGCGTTTGCACTACAGTGCTCAAGCGCAAAGCGCCCACGTGCCGACACGTGGCGCGCTTGCTCTCAAGCGCAAATGCTCGAGCGCAAGTCGCCCCTGTGCCGACACGTGGCGCGCTTGCGCTCAGGCGCAAGTCACCCCCGTGCCGACACGTGGCGCGCTTGCGCTCTAGCGCCCAGCGCTCAAGCGCAAGTCGCTCCCGTGCCGACACGTGGCGCACTTGCGCTCGAGCGTCAGGCGCTGAAGCGCAAAGCGCCCACGTACCGACACATGGCGCGCTTGCGCTCAAGCGCAGAGCGCCCACATGCCGACACGTGGCACTCTAGCGCCTGAGCGCACAGCACCTAGGCGCACAGCGCCGAAGGTGCTGCCCCCACGCATCCCTTGGATGCCTTTTCCCCCTCTTTTTATGTACATACATATACATTTACATATGTATACATATTCACACACACACGTGCTCCACGACACTGTCCCTGTTAGAAAAAAAATTTCTAACGGGGCGCTGCCCCGCACCCCGCAAGGGGGCTGCTAGCCCCCTTGACCCCCAGCCCGCTATCCGGGTAGCGGGACCCCTGTAAAAACTCCGCGTGGCTCCCGATATATTTAAAACCCCCCCTCCAAAACAAAACACATGTACACTGCACATTGAGTTCGCATGACCAGTTTAACCCGTTAATCGGAGGTTCCCTCGCCCCAAAGGCGAGGGGTAATTAACGGCAGCTTAGTCCGCGGCTGCCGGAGATTCGGATCCCCATAATCAATAAACCCCGGCCTACCCTAGGCAGGGGGAATCTGTAATATACGCCTGACAAGCGCGCGCGTATTCCCATCTCAATGGGGTGACGAAAAACACCCTACACCCACAATCAAAAACCCCTCAAGCGAGGGAGAATCTGACGAAGTCTGCTACATCGACCACATCCGTCTGAACCTCCGATACACGGTGCCATAAATCAACTTGGCATCTTCGGAGAGGTGGACGTATAAAACCAAATAGCATCTATCCCAAATCTCAGGCAAGACGTCCATGTCTTGGCCGCCGTTCGGAGGGGAACAGATTCTGGCACGCCCGGTGGGACCTTTTCCTCTTTCCATTCCACACTTCGTGTGTCGTGTTTTTCCCGCGATCAAATAATCGCGGTGTGTATGTTTTTGGTTGCCCTTATGGGAGTGGATATTGAAACTGACATTTCATCTCTATGAAGAATGGCATTTGCTCCCACCCCAGCAACTCAGGCTCTGTCATATCCGGCGGAGTCAAGTATGGGTCACTTGCAGCCTCAAATCTCTGCAATCCGGCTCTTCAAGAAATCAACGGGATTCTTTTTGGGTCGATGCTCCCACCTCCCACTCTCGGTGCCTCAACGCCGATGGAGGAAGCCCAGAGGATGTATGTCGTCCACAGGCAGGCTCCCTAAGCAGCAGCCTTGCCGACGGAATCGGTCCTCAAACAACTGGCACATGCCAAAGACCAAGGTCGACGCAGGGGGCAGAATATTCAAGCTCTTCAAGAAATCAACAGGCTTCGAACTGCACTAACTGCAACGGCAACTCTCGCTCTGTCCCATCTTGAGGAGTAACCTACGGGCCCCAAGCGGCCTCCCTTTTCACTATGCCAGTGGAGCAGGTAACTTAAGCCACTATTGGGCTATTCTTCGGGACCATGCTCCCGCCAACGAGCTTCAGCGCTCCTGTACCATTGCAAGAAGCTCCCAAGAAGTCGTTTTTCAGCGCTCCTGTGCTTATTTACGCCCTACTTTGCATTATACTATAAGCACACACAAAAAATTGTGATAATAAAAGAGTAGAAAGTGAAAAATTATATTTAAAAGATAGGAATAGTTTAAGAAAAATAAGAAAGTTAGATGTTTTCTTAAATGAAACTAGTAATAATTAGTTATGAGCTGTTGTCCCAAGGGTTAGTAAGATGAAGGAAATTACTAATCTGAGGATAAAAATAAGCCTGAAAAATAGTTCCTATTCTGGAAGCCAAACATTTGAACGTTGATACTCTACTATACGCACTTGCACACATCTTGAAACTCGGGATAGTAGAGGATACCTTGAAATACTCTTGTCTAAAAGCCAAAGTATGAAGAAAATAAAAGTGGAGAATAAAAGATAAAATGGTGAAAAGAAAAATGAACATTGGTTTTGTTATCACCGAGACAGCAATAAAAAAATATAGCGAGGGTGCTTTATCACCTAGTGCCTTAAACCAACTGGTTTGGGAGCAACTGCTAAGCCTTAGGTGTTGCAAAACGAGGAAAAACACCTAATTAGCAAGCACATGAGTAATCGATCGGTTAGTACCTCAAGAAGTATTAACGGTCGCATGAAGAATGTGTGAGCAAATTCCATCTAAATATCTATTAAAAAGTACTAAGGTGGATGGACAGGAGTATGATTGCTTGAATTAAATTCTCTGAGTGTAGGGATGTCTAGTTCACACACGTAGGGGTATATGATCAATGTTTGGAAGAAAGGTAGGAATGAAAACTAAGGGCGATGTTTTATTGAGGGATAATGTGATTTCTAATATTTTTTCATGACCATTAAGATAGGGCTCATAGCAACTGAAAAGCTGGTATAGTTGAAAACTCTTATTTTCAAGTTCTTTCTTTTATAGTTCTTATCTTCATATAACTTTCGCCATCTCTCTTTTATTATAAGATTTTGTGGGTGTAATCCGCTGGAAACCCTCAGGAGACAACACTCCTCCTACTAGGGATATACCACTGGCGCCGAGTAACGAAGACTGGGGGCAACTCCCCTTCTGGACTGACTCCGCCAATTACAACCGCCCTCGAAGGTTCCTTGGGTGCGTTATGGGCGCAAGGGAATGACCAAGGGAAAGAAAGAGCTCTCTATTACTTAAGTCGAGTTCTCCTGAGGGCAGAAAGCAATTACTCCCCCATCAAAAAACACTGCATGGCGTTGATCTTCGCGATAAAAAAGCTCAGGCACTATGCGTTGGCGCATGAAGTCCGTCTCATTTCGAAGGTGGACCCCCTTAAATATTTAATGTCGAAGGCCATATTGACAGGAAGACTCGCTAAATGGGCCTTGCTCTTAATGGAGTTTTCGATAACCTATCAGCCTTTTAAAGCAGTGAAAGGCCAGGCCATCGCCGACTTCCTTGCCGAGCATCCGATACCTGCCGATTCTCCTCTGAATTGCGAGCTGCCAGACGAACACGCGTTTGGTGCGATCGACGGTAGTGATACTCGATGGGAACTCTATTTTGATGGAGCGTCTTCCATGAAGAAGCGCAAATAAAGCACCCCCATAATCAAATCAGGGGTAGGCCTCATCTTTGTAACTCCACAAGGAGGGATAATGCGCTTTGCTTTCTCCTTGACAGAGCCGAGGGCGAACAATGAAGCCAAATACGAAGCTTTGATAGCAGGCCTCGAGATCGCCATCGACATGGGAATTGAAAACCTCCTCATATACGGAGACTCCCAACTGGTCGTTAGTCAAGTAAACGGCGACTACCAGACGTGCAAGCCAGAGCTGGTAAAGTATGGCGAGAGAGTACAGCAATTACTGACTCAAATCCCCTCCTACATGCAGGAAAGCATACCGCGCGCGGAAAATAGCAAAGCAGATGCACTAGCTAAGCTCGCTAAAGAACTGACCGACGAGAACCTCGATGATGTAAAGATCGTGGTACAAAGCCGTCGGGTGCTTGCCCCAGCAGAAATATCTCCGGGATCATCCGGAGAAAAGGGACTGATTGAGCAAATGGCTATGCAAATAACAGACCAGGAAAAGGCTAAGGATTGGAGAGAAGTCTTTGTAGACTACTTCAAATCCAGTCGAACGCCTGAAGATGCATCCTCAAGACATCAGCTCATGAAACGAGCTTTGTCTTTCGCCTTCGTTAATGATACTCTGTACAAGAGGTCGTTTGATTCTCTGTGGCTCAGATGTCTGGGACCTGACGAAGCGAAAAGAGTCGTTCAAGAAGTTCACGACGGACTCTGCGGTTCCCACCAAGCAAGCCCGAAGATGAAGTTGAAAATTAAACGGATGGGCTACTATTGGCCCACGATGATTCAGGACTGCCTCGAATATGCGAAGCAGTGCCACTCATGCCAGATTCATGGGGACTTTATCCATCAACATCCAAATCCACTACATCCAACTGGCTAGCTGGCCGTTCGAAATGTGGGGAACTGACGTAATCGGCCCCATCGAACCAGTATCATCCAGGGGACATCGATTCATCTTGGCGACGACTGACTACTTCTCCAAATGGGCAGAAGCAGTACCTCTAAGGGAAGTGAAGACGGAGAATATCCTCCATTTCTTCAAGACGCACGTCATTTATCAGTTTGGAACTCCACGACGGATCATCTCCGATAACGGGCCAGCCTACAGAAGCCACAAGATCAGCCGCTTCGCGCAACAACACAATATAGACTGGAGATATTCCTCAGTTTATAATCCCCGAGCTAACGGTCTAGCTAAGGCTTTCAACAAGATCTTGACGAAGATCGTGAAGAAAATGGTGTCCCGAAATAAGAAAGACTGGCACGAGAGACTGCAAGAAGCTCTCTGGGCGTATCGAACTACGTTCAAGACGGCCACGAACACAACGTCGTACACGTTAGTCTTCGGTACAGAAGCAGTACTCCCCCTCGAGATAGAGTTACCCTCTCTACGAGTGGCAGTCCACTACGAGCTGACAGACGAAGAAAATGCTCACCTTCGGCTTGAGGAACTTGATGCCTTTGATGAAACCCGGCTCATACCGCAACAAAATCTGGAGGCTTATAAAGCAAAGATGACGCGCTCATATGAAAGATTGACCAGGCCGAGGACATTCCACCAAGGCAAACTCGTGCTAGTGGTCAAAAGACCTATGATCCCCAATCGCGCCAAGCGGGGAAAATTCGAGCCGAACTATGAAGGCCCGTAAATCATAGACAAGGTCTACCAGGGTGGAGCCTATCTACTCATGGATATGCACGGTGAAAGGCCTTTCAGGCCAATAAACGGTCGCTTCCTAAAGAAATACTACGCTTAATGAGTCACAGCCTAGGTCAATGATGGATGACGACGACTATGTCCGCTCACTATCTTCCTAAACTCAAAACTCTATAAGTAGTAGCTGGCCTTCTTCAATGGCTGACCGAAACGTCCTTAAACTAACGACTGACCACTACGTCCTAAAACTAGCTGACGACCGAAACGTCTTTAAACTACTACCGCAGCATCCTCAGGCTGATGAGATAAAAAAAATAAATAAAATAAATAAAATAAAAACGGTATGTCCATAAGCAAAATGGGCACGGATGAAAACCCGAAAGGGCTCCGTGAGTAAAAACAGCAGGGCTACCGGCGAGTGTTCGTGAAAACCCGAAAGGGCGCGACCTCGTTAAAAAAAAGAATAAAGAATAAAGAATAAAAAAATAATAATAAAAAAGAACGGTATGTCCATAAGCAAAATGGGCACGGATGAAAACCTGAAAGGGCTCCGTGAGTAAAAACAGCAGGGCTACGGGCGAGTATTCGTGAAAACCCGAGAGGGCGCAACCTCGTTAGATAAAAAAAAAAGAGAATAAACAAAAAAAGAGAGAAAACGGTATGTCCATAAGCAAAAAGGGTACGGATGAAAACCCGAAAGGGCTCCGTGAGTAAAAACAGCAGGACTACCGGCGAGTGTTTGTGAAAACCCGAAAGGACGCAACCTCGTTAAAAGACACTTGCAGGGTCCTCTTGACCTTGTAAGGAGAAACCACCTGCGTGAGATCCTTACGACTCACAGGGAAGCAACACACTTAGGGATCTTCATGATTCCTAAGTAGAAATTACACTTGCGAGATCCTCACGACTCGTAAGGAGAACTCTCTTATGGGACCCTCACGGCTCATGAGATTTGAAAGTCTTAAGTTACAGAGACCTGAACCTGTTCTTAAGCAACCCCCACAACTTTCGATAGTGCCCTACAAGCGGCTCAATACTGACCCTTGTATACAATCCACGAGCGCGAATAGACATTTCCCTAACCAAGTCCCGCCCGTGACTTGGGATATGTCCATACGGTGAACAACCCTTGTAAGTCCTCTCGACTTATAAGGAGAAAACCCTTTTGTAAGATCCTTACGACTTACAGGGGAACATATACTTAGGAATCCTCACGATCCCTAAGGAGAAAACACACCTACGAGATCCTCACGACTTGTAGGGAGAAATACCTTTGTGAGATCCTTACGGCTCATGAAGTCAAAAGCCTTAGTCGACAGGATCCTAACCCTGTTTACTAAGCCACCTTTGTTCAACATCGACAGAGGAAAATGATGATTCACTCCTGGCAATATCCCAGTTGTAGCGATGCTGATACCTAAACCGGTATCAAATTCCAAGCCCTTTCATGGCAAATGATGATTCGCTCCTGGCAATATTCCAGTTGTAGCGATGCTGATGCTGAGATTGGCACCAGATTCCAAGTTCCACACTCGCGATAAAAAAAAATAAAAAATAAAAATAGCGAGCCATACATGCATACGAAATAGCCAAAATGATGGGGCAACTTGTAACAAAATCAGCAAGTGAAAAAAAATGTATGCATGCAAAATAGCCGAAATGATGGGGCAACTCGCAATAAAAAGCAGCGAGTGAAAATAAAATAAATAGCCGAAATGATTGGGCACCGCGAAAAATAGTCGAAATGATTGGGCAATCGCGACCTTCGCGATATAAAAGCTGAAATGATAGAGCATCGCGAAAATAAAATAATAATAATATAAAAAAATGAATGAAACTTTTGCCCTACAGGCGATATCATAGCAATCCCTGTATACAATCCAGGGGCGCAAACAAAGAAGGAAACACATCTTCCCTCCCCATACTCCATCAGAAAACAGAGCCAAGTCTTAACGGCAAGTCATATAAAGCCTGAAAGACAATCGGAGATCATCTCGCACCAGTGCGGAGTGGTCACCACCTCGACGTCCGTCTCAATACAACAGACGAGATGGCACCCCAGCGTTCTTCCTCCAACAGGATTCAGACGCGACAATCAAACAGCGGAGCCACGGCAAAGTCCCTAGTTCCAAAGCTCGACGGTTCATCAGCAACCTAGAGACAACCGCGACATTCATCTCGACATAGAGGACGCGATGCCAGCAAACGAAGCAAAGGCCAAATTCCTAGCTTCAGGGTCTTAACGGCAAGTCATATAAAGCCTGAAAGACTATCGGAGATCATCCCACACCAGCGCGGAGTGGTTATGACTCATCGGGGCTCTCCAAAATGAGCCTAACCTCAAGTAAAAAGTGACATGGAATATCCCTACGCTTGCTCTTTCGACGGTAATATTACCTGGAAGATTACTTGAAGACGTCTTGTCCAGCCCCCTTAGGGATCAGAGATACGACAATCGCAAGGCTACTCGAACAGCAAGATTGCCTATCGAGGAATATATCAGCCAACGCGACGGTACGACGGCCAAAACCCTAAGTACCACAGACCCTAACGGACCTCTGTCGTAAAGAGCAGAGGTTAACTGTAACGTTAGGATATTCTTGCGAGAAGTGCTCGATTCGTCTCGACTCGTGAGGAAAAGCCTTAAGCAGCGGGGATTAAAAAAATCCTGTTTCCTAAGCACTGGGACCCTACAAGTCGGTCCAAAATGGACTCTTGCATACTATTCACGGGTCACACTCTCCAAAGTCGAATATCGACAAGGAGAGAAACAACCGCTTACGGGTTCTCTCGACTCGTAAGAGGGAAAATTCTCTTATAAGATCCTTATGACTTATAAGAGAAAATGCACTTAGAAATCCTCACGATTCCTAAGGAGAAAATACATCTACGAAATCCTCTCAACTCGTAGGGAGAAAAGTCTTTATGAGACCCTCACGATTCATAAAGTTGAAAAGTCTTAGGCTACAAGGACCCTAAACTTGTCTCCTAAGCCCTCAATTCGGTGACCATGCATAACTTTGCACTACTTCACCCACGTACATACTTACGTGGGCAAAGTAGTAGGGGGCATTTGTTCCCGCCAAAATTTTGGCTCAAAACCTGCTCCGTATAAAATAATAACAATAAAATAATAAATAAATAAATAAATAAATAATAATAATAATAAAGGAGAAAATCTCCCTTTCAGAGCAAAACTCTGTTCAAATTCCAATGTGGGAAATGAAGCAATGCTTCTGTTTCCCCCAATCAGAGCAAAGCTCTGTTTTCAAAAATCCAAATAATAAAGGAAGCAACGCTTCAGCTGGTTTGCGCTCTGCGCTGCGCGACACGTGTCAGCGCAGTTGCGCTAGCGCAGTTGCGCTGCGCGACACGTGTCAGCACAGTTGCGCTGCGTTCTGCGCTGCGCGACACGTGTCAAGCGCAGGTGCGCTTGCGCCAGCTGTGCCAGCATTTAAAACAGAAAAATTCTGGAGAGATCTTTTTAAATCTTATTAAAACAATAAGATTATCTTCTGTAAAACAGAAACCCTTGGATCAAAGATCCAACGGTGGGGAAAAATCCCTAAATCACTCAGAGAAAGATCTCTTTAACTGATTTAACAAATCAATTGGCACTATATAAAGGCCCCTAAACTCCAAGTCTAAAAGATAGAGAGATATATTGGACACACAGAGAAAAAGATAGAGAATTCCTCTAAAAATTTTGAGAAGAACTCAGAGAGAGAAAAGGTAAACCTTTGAAAAAAGAAGAGTTTCTTCTAAAAAGATCATTGATCTAAGAACAAGATCAAGATCTTGGATAAAAAAATAATAAGAAGAAGAAGAAGAAGAAAGAAGAAGTAATTTACTTTTATATAAAGGCATTGCCTTTTTATGAACCACTGGTTCTTGAGATTTGAGGTAGAACCTCTCTGGAAAACAAGAAAAATTTATTCCCTTTGATCTAATTTGATCCAAATATTAAACAGTGACTTGCACTTTTGAGTTTGCACTGTTGCGCTCCTTGGATTGGCGCAAGTCACCAGGGAGCGCCACGTGTCAATCACAGAACAGCTGCGCCTTGCGCTTCTAAAAACATAGCACTGCTCTCTTAAATTGGCGCAAGTCACCAGAGCGCGCCACGTGTCAGCAGCGCAATGGCGCAGCGCACTGTGCTAACAGATTTGCGCTCACCAGCGCGTGACATGTGTCACCCCCGCATGAGTTTGCGCCTTGCGCTCCTCAATTGACGCAAAGCACCTGACAAGCCACGTGGCGCACTGTCAGAATATTAAATGCATTGCATTATTAAAAGGGCAGAGCCTAATAAAAAGGTCTATCAGAACAAGATAAAAAAAATGCTATGCATTATTAAGGGGCAGAGCCCAATTAAAGGTCAAATGGCCCAAATAAAAAATGCAATGCATTATTAAAAAAGGCAGAGCCCAATCAAAGGCCTAACAGGCCAAATGTGAATAAATGTTAAACATTTTCAAATGGACTTAACCCAATTCTGGCCGTAAGTCCTCAAATTAAATTGAACTGAGCACAACTGCTCTCCCAAATCAATTTACACCCGGTTCAAGGGTACATCTCTGAACTCCTCTGATATTTGTCGTTGTAATCCTTCAACGTCGTCAGAGAGGTGACGGGTCCCGACAACCACACATTGATACGGACTAATGTGTTCTTAAACTCACGGACTAATGCGTCCTTAAACTCACGGACTAATGCGTCCTTAAACTCACGGACTAAAGCGTCCTTAAACTCACGGACTAATGCGTCCTTAAACTCACGGACTAATACGTCCATAAGCCAACAATACAGACTGTGGGGTCCTTAAACTCATGGACTAATGCGTCCTTAAACCAACAATACGGACTGTGGGGTCCTTAAACTCATGGACTAATGCGTCCTTAAACCAATATGCATCCTCAAAATGGGAACAGTGGACCACCATGTCCCTAAACTGGAAATGGACCACCATGTCCCTAAACTGGCAATGGACCACTACGTCCCTAAACTGGAACAATAGAGCCTCCAAATGCTCTTTTGTCGGATCTAAATGATCTCGTTAAGTTGATCTTAGTCTCAAATTAGACTAACGTATCCTTAACAAACGTTTAAGTTGATCTTAGCCTCAAGCATGGCTAATGTATCCTTAAACCAAAACACCAAACCCAAATCTAAGAAAATACGGATTTGGACTAATCCACGTGTAACACCCGGCCCCTTTTTATACAAAGTCTGTATTTTGATATTTTAAAATTTCATCTCATTTTATTTATAAGTTTAAGTGTTTTATTTAAGAAATTATTTAATTATTATAAACTCTTCTTTAAACCCCAAACCCTATTTCTCTTTTAATTATACCAATCTCCCTTACTAATTTATAAGCGCAGCCCATTCTCTTTCTCTTTTTACCTCTGATTTTCTATTCATGGCCCGTTTCTATTTTCCATTTGATTTTTCCATAAAATCTTCCCTCAGCCATTCTATTTTTTTTCCTAATAACATTTATTCCCCTGGCCTGACTCACTTCATCCCAAATTGTTTTTTTATCACTAAACACACACCTCTAGCCGTTCACTTCACCCAGCCCACTCTTTTCTTTGATAAGGAATTTCTATTTAATTATCCGGCCTGTGTCTTCTCTTTTTCCCTTTTAATTCCTTGGCCCAGCTTTCTCCCCAGCCCATTCTTTATTCTTTCCCATTTAAATTTATTTTTCCATCGTCTGGGCCGCCCCCTTTTTATTTCCCCAGCCCACTTGGATTATATAAATCCTTTATAATTAAAATCCCTTTCCCTTTTACTAGCCCACCTAGCCGGCCCGGCTCCTCACATTTAATTTTATGGAATTCTTTTAATTCACTGGCCCGGCCCACTCCTCTCCCCAGCAGCCCGCTCCCACGCTTCCTCACCCGACCCGACTCCGCACTGTTCATCTTCCGTTTAAAACCCCAACGGCTCTCTCCGCCTCTCGCGCGCGAGATCCACTTTCCTCGCCGTCGCCCACGCCGCCTCCTCCGCCCCCGTCGCGAGACGTTACCCCACGTCGCGCACACCCCTGTACCCTCTTCCTCACTCCCTCTCACCAACCCAGATCACTTCATTCCCTCACTGCCTCACCATAGTTTTCCCTGCACCCAGCTCCCCACCACCAAGTCCACCTCGACGCAGCTCATCACCATCGTCGTCGTCGCCACCAACCACTCCTCCCTCGCTCTCCCCTCCACACCACCAGATCTCGACCGACTCCCCTGCAACGATCTCGACGATTCCTGCACACCCAATCTCGCCTGCAACCGACGACGCCGACGAACTCCACCCCACCGCGCCGTCGTCGACTTCATCATCATTATCATAACCATCGCCGTGATCTTCATACTCTCCCTCTCCTCTCTCTCACTGCATACACACTCATCTCTCTCTCTCTCTCACTGTAAATCTCTCTTTTTCTCTCTCTCTCTGTAACCCACTCCCTCTGTTCTCTCTGTCTCTTCCGTTTCTCTCCTTCTCTCTCTCTCTTCCTACATCTCTCTCTCACTCTGCCTCATTCTCTCTCTCTCTCAATCTCTCAAACTCTCTCTCACTCACTCTCTTTCTCTCTCTCTGCCTAATCTCTCTCCCTAGCTCTTTCTCTCTCTAACTTTTTCTCTCTCTATATTCGCTCTCGTCCCCTCTGCAGTCTCTCCATCAGGCCCCGACAACATCAGCGATCACTAGCCACGACTTGGCCCGAGGCCGCAACAGCCACTCCACCAAAACTGCGAGCCGTCGTGGCCGAGACTCGAATTCGAGCCAAATCGAGTGCCGTGACGCGTGTGCGTCGCGCGTTCGTGACGTTACAATCACCGTGCATCCCCGGGACTGATCCAGGCAAGTTTTTACTTGCTACATGCTATTTATTATTAGTTTACAAATCAAAATCGTATATATATTCCATGTTTTGCATTGTGCTAAAATTACAACAAAACTGTTCGATACTTGTCCTCTTAGAAAATTAGTATCACATTTGACGGAATTGGATATCACTGCTTGGCCCATTTTGCCGTGGACCCACTATGTAAATTTCGCTGGAAAATTTGATCGTTTATGACCAAAACAACTGCCCCAAGTTTAACCGTAAAGTTGTAATTCTGTTGAACCTGAAAACCGTTAAATTCACCTTAAATCTTATACATAGTAGAATGATGCGTTCGAGGGCTCAAAACGAAGCCAACTCGATGAACTTTAACCCTATACTGGTTTCCTGACATTTCTGTATATAAACTGTGATGATATTCGGATCGGAGTGCGACTCTGGACTGCAGTCCAGAGCTACTCCAATCATTGCTTGCTGTTCCGTATTGGATACCATAGGATTTCCTTAACTTGTAGGTTGCGGAAATCCACTGATTATTGTAGGTAACTCTGTTATCTAGACAACACAATTGATTTCATCCTGTTTCGTTACCGTTTGATATTTAATCTGTACTTTAGAAGATCGGGACACATAACAGTCCCAGCAGAATCAGAATTGACATGTTGATATTGAACAGATTATAACTCCTAACGTACAGACGCGATTGGAGATCTGTTTATTGAGTTGAAAACTTTACTGAAAACCCTAGAATTCATTCAACTGTAGCATCGCTAAATTATGATCCCAACTGGGGTTAAAATGCGTTGCGAAATGGATCCCTGATTCTGAAACCGGATTTTCAGCCGCGTGCGCTTAAAATGAAACAGTTATAACTAATGATTCTGAAACCCGATTGGCTCGAAACCAAATTAGATGGATAGCTAACTGAACATATTAATTGCTACCTGTTTATCATTTCGCTAAATTATATACATACGTTTCATGATAAATCGTGCAGGTGATAGACTGTTGTTTCTATGATACCTTAATGGTGCTTCTTATACCGTTCATGCATCACATCATATCCATATCATTGTAGTGATAATCTAGTGACATCGTGCATTTACCCAGTGTTAGATTTTAGTGGTGATTGTGGCAAGTATGTCAGTGTTCGTGTATCCGTGATTAAGTGAAAGTGATACGTACTTGTACACAATCAGTGACCTCATTGTTCTATTGCATTGTCGACGTCTGTGGGATGCGTGTACGTGTGACTATAAGTGGTATGGGACACTTATGGAAGCGCTTGCACGGGTGTCACAGATAAGGCATCCGACACTGCCATTTATCTTAGGTATTAGTCGGGACGTGCTTGATGGAGGTCCTGCCTCCAGTTCTCGTGCAGACTTGTCACGGATCGATTAGTATTTAGGGTGATGGTTAGCGTTTGATGTAGGCCACGGGGTGTGGGGTAGTTTAAGTGTGAGTTCAACAGAATCTCGGGAGTCCCATGCCGGCTTATATATTTAGGGAGTTATATGGAGATTTACAGGGTACGTGATATATACACCGTGATACATTCGTTACATGTTGGGCCCGTGGTCCCTTGCCCTTGGGTTCTACCCTTGGGTGGAGGACACTCACGAGTGGTTGACTCTCACACTTGGACTGACGATAGGCTTAGCGACCTGTACAGTGAGACTTAGAGACTGATAGGAATACTGGCATTTATATTACTTTTATACTGTGTTGACATACGTGATATATCGTTATACTGCTTTACTGTTCCGCTGCGTTGATTACTGCACATGTATATTCATGATGTCATTTATTTACTGCTTCACATACCTACTATTACTGTTAGAACTGTCACTTAATTTCATATATATTATATTGCTATCTTGTCGCTCTGACGACCTGAGTATGCATGCTCAGTGTGAGAAGACGATTTAGCCTGGACCAGTGCATCACAGACTTCCTGACTTGCCGTTCCGAGTTACTTTCGTTTGTTCCGCTTTAGGTCAGTTTATATTATTGTATCTTTCAGTTACTGCATTTCTCATTACCCGCGCATCGTTTACTGTTTACCATGATAAACTAGAAGCCGAAGTGTGACTACGGCAGGACATTTTCCTTGATCGTAGGAGCATGGCTGGCCTTGTCTACCCCTCGTATTCCGTATTTTGGGAAGCGGGGCGTGACACCACGTCCTACGGACGACGACATAAATTAGTCTCCGTATACAATCAACGGGCAACCACAAAAAAAACCACCCACGACACGAAGTGAAATTCTGGAGAAGGAGAAAGTTGTTACCGCGATGCGGTAGCGTAATTAACTGCAGGGGCTTGCGCCTGCAGGGAAGAGCGTCCCCACAATCAAAAACCCCTCAAGCGAGGGAGAATCTGACGAAGTCTGCTACATCGGCCGCATCCGTCTAAACCTCCGATACACGGTGCCATAAATCAACTTGGCATCTTCGGAGAAGTGGACGGATAAAACCAAATAGCATCTGTCCCGAATCTCAGGCAAGACGTCCATGTCTTGGCCGCTGTTCGGAGGGGAACAAAGGGATCTCACACTTGATATAGAATATACTTTTGGATACACTCTTTGTTTCTATTTTCCATTTTTTTTCTTGTACATAGCTAGTTCACCTTGAGTTCTTTGCCTTCTCTTGATCTTGCAACCTCTTCATTGAGCTTGCAAGTTTAAGTTTTGGTTATTGAACTCATGGTTTGTATCATCAATTGAAGTTAATAAAGCTTTCATTTTTACACTTGGGTTCTTAGTATTTACTTCTTGCCATTTACTTACTTGCAATTTTATTCCTTACCATTTACTTTCTTGCAATGTTGTTTTATTCTTCTCTTTTTATCATTTCATTTGCTCTTTCTTTTTGTTGTTTTGATGGTTTGTAAATAATGGTGTTGTTAGGAAAAAGAATGGAATTGTAAGTTAAGGTTTTCTTTTCTTATATCCTTTGCCCGATATTTTCCAATTGAACCCTGCCCAAATCTTAAGCAAGTGCTCCGTTAGGCACCCTACCCTACCAAGGTATCGGTGATCCCTAACCGTGACCGATTGCGTTCGGTTTAGCCGGAGGCGAATGTCAAGAGACAAGAGTGGACGAACAAGGGTCAATAAGCCGGATTTCATAAATACCGTGCTTAAGCACCCTAATCCACGTTGCCGATTGCTCTAGCTTCAATGGTCAAGCTCGGCTCAAAAGATTGAGTACGGACTTTACTAACTTATACTAACCTTTCTATTCCTAACAAACTTATACTTTTGCATATACACACATAGGTTAAAAACGAACCGTTCCAAACCTTACTTAACTCATCATAACAAGAACGTGAAACACACCGTCTTCCTGCGGACGACTCGTACTCATCGCGGCTAGCTACGTGCGACGCCGTCTTGATTACGGTTAATTTTAGAACTAAACACGACACCCCAAAAGCATGTCAATCACCGGACAACCCCATATCTTAACTCGTTTAAGACATGGTCTCTTCCCATACCATATCTCATATGGAGTGGTAGGCACTGATTTGAATGGAACCCAATTCAATAGGTATGCAGCTTCTCAAGCGCATTAACCCCCAAAAGGAAATAGGTAACTCAACAGTACTCATCATAGAGCACTTCATATCTCATAGGGTGCGATACCTCCGCCCCGATACACCGTAGTTCTGTGGTGTATACGGAGGAGTAAGCTGAGAGAGAATCCTATTCTCTTTTAAATAATCCAGGAACTCCATGCTCAAGTATTCTCCTCCCGATCATATCGAAGGACTTTAATATTTCTATCCATCTGGTTCTCTACTTCGCACTTATATTCTTTGAATTTCTCAAAAGTTTCAGACTTGTGTTTCAACAGGAACACATGTCTGAATCTTGAGAGATCATCGATAAATGTAATGAAGTACAAAGAACCAACCCTGGCATGTGTAGATATAGGGCTGTATACATCACCATGTATCAGTCCTAAGAGTTCAGTAACTCTTTCTCTGTGTCCAGTAAACGGAGTTTTGGTCATTTTACTTTTGAGATATGACTGGAAAGTTTCATAAGATGTAAGTTCGAACAAATTCAAATATTCATCCTTATGTAACTTAGCTGGTCGTGTTGCATTGATATGACCTAGTCTACAATACCACAAGAAGGATTCGTTCATTTCTGAACTACTCCCCTTGTATGTGTTCTATATAGTTTGAACCGTGGTTTGATTTAGAACGTATATGCCATTACATAACGTGCCTAATCCAATCAACTCTTTATTAAGAAAAATGTTCACAACATTATCCTGCAATACAAAATTATATTCTTCTTTACTTAATAAAGAGACTGATATAATGTTGTATATCAAGTTCGGCATGTAATAACATTTGTTCAGAATCAATGTATTACCGCTTGGTAATACAAGATGATATTCGCCAACTGTTTTGGCTGCAACACTTGCACCATTCCCTACTCTAGAGAATGATCACATATTCTCAGTTGTCTACCTTTTTTTCAGCCCATGTAACATATTACATATGTGGGATCCTGATCCGGTATCTCATATCCAGGACGTAGAGTGTACTGAGAAACAGTTCTTAGTAACGAACACACCCGAAAAAGATGCATCAACATGCTTATTCTTCGTTTGGGTGGCATGGGAATCCGGATATTCCCCTATTTCCTGCTCATACTTATAACAATTATAAGGTAGAGCGGAACCAACGTTCCCCAGCTCAGTATAACAAGCGGGTTTAGTCAATACATCCATATTATTATCTTGATTAAGACGTGATATGGTCGCTACCAGGAGAGAGAGAGAGAAAAAAACACTCTGCATGCGCTCTTGCAAGATTAGATTGGTTATTATCTTATCTAATCAGGATGGCTCCCACTGTTTTTATCAAATCTTCCTTCAAACCCTAAAAGGTAAGACTAGCTGGGATTAATTACACCCTACAAGTTTGCCAATTTTTCAGCCAGGTCAGTGTCGGTACTTTGAGGGAGGTTCCCCGTGCTTTCACACGGACCTAATTAAAATAAATCTTGTTTTCTCAGGGGCGTAACCCCGTTAACACCTTTCTAGTCACCTACTTGATCGGCTAATTGTGATGTGTAAAACTCTCCCAGGAGTAACTCTTACTCGCAGTGGGTATCAGGATTCAACTATCTCATAGAAGATATGCAATCTCATTGCAAATTTCAACACTTGAAATTCCCAATAATATTTTGCTCCTAGCGTCCTATGACCTTGACAAAGGCCAACAAACCATAGGCCGCTAGTCAAGTTCAACCCGTACATTTCCTGATTGAATTAAACCCACCAGCACGACCCTTGACAAAGGCCAACAAGGTCGTATGACTACCCTAATCCAATCGCATCACATGCTTTGCAGATAAGTACTAATCAGCTACCGCACACCACGCCTTGACAAAGGCCAACAAACGCAGCACGAATACTAAATAGTATTTATCTGAAATGAAGGAGGGTTATGACAGGTTTTTAATAAAACCTTTTGCGTAATGAACTTGATATCGTTGTATAATCGAGTGATTTTGAAAATGAGTGTTTTTGAGGCTTTTACTATTTTTGTTAAAGAGACCACTCCCTGTGAAGGTGTCATGACCCGAAGGTATGGAACGTGACCGTCACTTAATTACGAAACGTCTCAAGGCGTAACGTAGTCTAAGTAAGCCAAAGCCCAGAAATATAAACCGTTTAAAAGCAATAAAGTGAAGGAAAACTTAACTTAAAAAGGTGATTTAAAAAAAACAAAGTCATATCAAAAGCATTTTAAAACATAAAATTTTCCCGAAAATTTCGGCAGAGTCTCCTTTGTAAATACTGGCCCCGAAACGGGTACAACACAAAATATGCATAAATAATGAATAAAGGCATCCCCAAGTGGGAGCTAGCTCTTTGCCAATGGCGGAATCACAACCACATGCAATATATATCATCATAATATGAAATCAACATTTAAAAGCAAGAAATAAAACCAAGAATAAAGTCGGCTCACACGAGCTCGACACCAGAAATCAGAATATAAATATATACCAATGAACCTCTCAAGCTCACAGTCTAGGTCCAATATACGAAGGGTAGATGGAGTATACTAGATACAAAATAAAATACATGGTGGAGGCAAAAGAAAATCCTCCAAAACCCACCTACGAGCAAGCTGTAAGTCGATACAAATGAAGCAGAAGAGAAAGTACGCCCGCTGCTACCGTGCTGACGGGTCGGACCTGCAAGATACTGTGGCACAACGGGGGTGAGTTGCCAACTAATGAGTAGTAAGTAACATCAATAAGGCTATCGTAAGCATGCACGCAAATGCGTCACAACCTACATACATCAATATGATACGATGTACTAGTATGAATGCATAATCAACACGAAACATGAGTATATCTGGTATGAGAAAATCTGTATTCTTATCTTATAAAAACTTCTGTGCAGTAAAATGAAGTGTCATCAATGAAAATCAACAGAAATTCCGTGTCAAGCATCGACACAATATACGTATTTCCCAATATCTCAATGTCTTAGTATCTCAGTATCTCAATATCTCAATGTCTCAATATCTTAATGTCTCAATATCTCGGGCTCCGCCAGTCCGGATCGGCCCATATTATCAAATCTCACGACTACGTCGGTATCTTCCGGATATCCGCCGCGTCAGACATCACCGGTAGGTAGTCTGCCCCTGCCAGGCTTATCGTCTACAACTCAAGTTTCTTGCCCCGGGGTACCTTACCGGGCCCACCATGTACTTGAGACGGTTCATCCTACTCCTCGAATCGGGTCTTGAAAACCAACAGAAATCAGGAAAACTCATGGTGGACGACACATACATCATATCATGAGAAAACCGCAACTTACATTTTTAAAATGGTAATAAGCTCATAAAATCCTTGCGGTTTTCCCCAAAATCCAGAAACCTCATAAGTACTGAAATCCTCAAGAAGAATCACAATATGTAAATATGTCGGTGATGATGGATGTCTATGATACGATAGTATATACCATGCGATGTATGACCAGAAACTATGCATGAATTATGATGCAATAAGGGATGTATATGTGACTAGCCATTCTACATATCGATCTTGATGAAATGAATATATAACTACCAGTTTACATATCATATATGATGCAAATGTTTTAGATACTATTTTAAGCAAGTTCTATAGTGTTCGTGACATAGCAATTACCAATGGCGTGTGTGTTCGCATGAATAGTGCACGTGCGGTATGAACCAATGGTAATGGTGCAAGTGTCCTATGAGATGATATCACATATATACATATATATAAGATGATGCGATGCAATGAGATGAATAATTAAGAAACTACGCATATAAATGCAAGTATTACTAGTGATTCTAAACTATCGGGGGCCTCGCGCCATCCAGACGATTCCCCCCATAAATGTGTACATCTACTCACCGGGACGCCTCGGCTAATCTGATTCGATCTCAGCCTTGTCTTTCCGCGCCACGTCCGATGCCTTTGCACCCGATTCTAAAATCGCACACAAGTAAATAATAGGATAGATATATGAATAGTCGCGGACACAAATGATGCAAGACAACCAATGCACACTAACTGGACGCGCACGCACTTGGTGCACAAACCTCGCTCGCAACAACGCCACAAACCACAACTAGGGGTCGCTGTACGTAACAATCCCCCTAACCTAGAACCCAATCGTACCAATCGCGTATTCGCAACACACTAAATATTTTATGGAATAGGTTATAGATCATTCCAACCTCAAACTTACTTAAAATCGATTTATTCAAAAACCTAGTAAGCAACAATTAACTATTTTAGTGCAAATCTAAATGTTTTAGCAAATCTGGTGGCCATAATGTTCAAATAATATCTTAATTAGGTCACACAATTGTTAACTAAATTTTAATTTCACCTATTTTCATTAATCATGAAATTAGTTTGCAAGAATATTTAATTAAGACAATTTAAAAGTAACAATCAGCAAATTGATAACTAAATTAGATTTTGCAAGTCTTAAGATATTAAACTACACATTGCAACCATAATCAAGTGATAAAAACCCTAACTTGAACCCAAACCCTTCTCTTAAAATTTTCAAACCTGCAATTAGAACCATATTTAAACCTAATTAAGTTAGATTAAAGTAATTAACCAACAAATTAACCATAGGGTTAAGATTTATACCTCAAAGATTTAGGGATCCAACTTGCAAACTTGCCTCCAAAAATTCAATCTTGCTTCAAGATCCAAGCTAGTTTAGGCCAAGGAATTTTGGGTGAAGGTTTAATTAGAAATTAGTGAGAATTTGTGTGGATTTTTGATGAAAATTTAGGGATTTTTGAGTTAGAAAAAAAAGATGAAGAAGTGGGGGAGCCGCTGCAGGTTTTGCTCGGCCAAGGAGAGAGAAAAGAGAGGGTGAGGTGTTGCGTGTGTGTGTCAAGTTAAGAAAAAGCCCATTATCACATCTATTAATTTCCTTTTCTTAATTATTTTATTTTATTTTATTTTTAAACCTAGACTTCTCTAGAACCATTGGGACAAATGTAGAAAGAAAGAACATGTTATAAACTAGGTTCTAAGTTGTCATGGTTCACTAATGTATACTTAACCCATTCTAACTTGTAACTATCACTAATTAAATGTATAAGTGAATGCTTGTAACAATATTTAAAATAATTAATTAAGGAAAATACTTAAGTAAACTAGCAATTTATAAGTGGCTAATTAAATACCAAATACTAGTAATTACATAACTAAAATAGGTATAATTAAGTCTATGCTGAAACATAATTATAATTAAGTTTTACGGAATACCGGTACGCAAAGAAGAACTAGAGAAGCAATCAAAAGACAAAACCGAGTGGGTTGTAGCATCTGATAGTTTCGCTAAAGAAGTCACTCCCGGTGAAGGGATCTCGGCTCTTTCCTCATCGAATGGGGTGCTGGATATTCATCAAGGAATACCAATATGCAAAGCAAAAACTAGAGCTACAAGTTTTTAAAACAGGATTCTACAACATCTTTAGGTTTCTTTCTTTTTCATTAATCTCATTAATGAAGTCCCATCATTTATGCTTCTTAAGCATCACAGATAAAGAAACGAAAATAGAACGTACGCTTATGCCATCCGCATTCGTCACAGTGTCCCGTTATGCACCGTTAGGTTAGATAACTAAATGCAGAGCGGGGGCTGGAGTAGCGCGGATGCAAAACATAAGCAACATTTATTATATATCATATATATAATAATAAAGCATTCGTCTCGGGCATATAAAGTGATCACATCACATAACATTGCAGCAGAAGTCCACATATGAAATATTGGATATATTAGGAATTCCGTGTTTTAAATTAAGCCAGTAAAAAACACGGATTCCACGGTCGTGATGAATAGCCAAACCCACATCCCTAGACCCCTGCGAGAGCGGCAAGCAACCTTACCAATTCTATAGTTGGGAGACCCGATCTCGACTCCTCGAGATGGTCTCCCTCTGGACTCTAGAACCCGGTTACTTGTGATCCCCGTCTTGGATCTATCATAATGCGGAAAAGTAAATAATATATAACAATGGTAACATCATCCTCAACCCGGATCCCAATAAAAAAATATTACATATAAGTTTTTACATGGATGAAAATGAAAAACTCTCATCTCACGCAAAAAAAAACCCGGCTATTCAAACACGACAATCTAATATAACATATCACAACAACGCATAACATCACATGTCATCAACGTAAGTAAATATGCGTATCCCAATTGTCGTTGATATGTAGCAACGAAACCGGCGATACACCACATATTACACTTACGATCGCAGAAAAGAAAGTGAAAACTACAACAATTGGAATCCGCAACCACCTTAGACATGATAAACCCGAAATATCACATACTTCAGATTTCATGCCTAACCAAATGAATCATTAGACATCATAAACCTGGAATATCTCATATTCTGAATTTCATGCCTAACCTTATAAGCCCTGCATTTTAGTCTCAATATTGAAAACACTTTTCAATAACCAGTCGGGTAATTCAACAAGATTCCCGACTATCAGATCGAATGCTCATCGGAAACTTTAGTAGACGGTCGCACCCCGATTCCGTCGACGAAGTGCACTTAGGCGGAACACCGTGGCCGCGAGCACCCGGGAGGATGCTTTTGGCAATGGGGTTCTCCTACAGTCATTTGGTCGGGGCTTTGGGGCGTGGCTATCTAGTAATGTTACCCGGCGAGTATCCGCGTACACAACGTGATTGCGACGGAGTTTTGATCCAAATCAAAATCCCGTGGCAACCGATCAAATGAGACTAAATTGCTAGATTTATAAAATTCAAACTAGTTTTTACAAAACTAATTATTGTGGATTCCAAATATTGTATCACATATCAATAAAACCTAGGCGACGTTAAACTTTTCGATCGATCGATCAACCACCCAAAATTCTCAAATGACTCAACACTTGAATTAGATTCAAAAATTCCCAGACAGTGCCACAAGCACATACAGACCATCACAAGAGAGCACGTCCCAAGCCTCACCAATGGCGCCGCGGAACTGTCGCCAAAATCACCTAACGGACGCGGTTCCGCGGTCGTTAGGTCGAGTTAGGGGATCGTTGTTCTTGGGGGTCCACACAATACTTTGCACAATATTCTGAACATTTTTAAACCCAAAATTTCAACTTTTGAAAAATTTCCAGAGAGCAATCTTGAGGTGGTGTTTGATGTTCGTTTGAACTTTTTAACGTCGTCTATGTTACCCAAAACGATGTTAAAATTACGAATACAAAACACTCCGAATTGTCACCACAGAAAGATAGCATCACATATAACCTTTAGAAAAAAAACAATACCTGAAACATCATGTCACGTCCCGCTTCCCAGGGTACGGCGAAAGGGACGCGACGAGATCCGCTACGTATATACTTAGAAGTACATACGCTAAGCGTATCTAAGCAATATAAAAGTAAATCACAAGAGACAAGAGATATAGAAATAACAGCAACTTTATTAATAACATTCTTTTGTACAATGCATGAAAAGTAAATACAACTGGAATGAAAAGCGATACCTAAACAATGGCATAACAGGAAATGAAAATACTGAATAGAACAAGGTAAAATGTCTAGAGCTCGGGGTCTTCGTGAAACTGATCCAAGTCTTCACCGGTGGGCTCGATCTCTGCTGGGTCCAAAACACCTGACGACATTCAAAGAAGAAAGAAATAGAATGTCATCAGCGAACAGGTCGCTCGGTAAGTCCCAAAGATAAGGAGGAATTAGAAAGACAGAATAAGAGATATCTTCTAAAGTTGTATACTATTTGTTGTAATGTTGTATTAACGCTGTTGTTTGTAGCTTGGTACAGAAGAATGCCAGTGTATACGAGAGGGGTCTCTATATGCTAGAGACCAGGGCAAACGGAAAATAGAGTACAAGGCTCCGTTAGAAGGCCCGGAACAACGGCAATTGGATTCATGTTAGGTATCTTAAGTCTGACCGTCTCGTGCCACTTTTAACATCTTCCGTACTAATCTACCCCTTAAACCCCGTAGTGTTTTGTTTGTATTGTTGTATTGTATTGTGTAAGTTGGATGACTGACCAAAACCATGATATCAGTAAGCAGATTGTAACTGCATAATCAGGTAAATTGAATAACGGGATAATGGATGTATATGCATGGTTTGATTCAGTCAAGTTGTATAGATTGTTAACTGGATTCTGGGATTCATGTGTTATATTGAGTTGTAATATTAAAGAATATAGATTGACTTGAATCATATTCAAGTCAGAACTAATCAGACTCAAACCCGAGTCAGACTAAAAGAAATGTAAGTCGAAGTTCTATATTTGTTAGGGTCATTATTGTAATTTATAAAACTTGAGGGGGTTTTATGTAAAAATACTTTTGTATAGTTTTCAAGATACACCTCAAGTATTTATTATTCGTCTTTATAGTTATAATGAGTGTGATTTTATTTTGTCTTATTTCTAGTGAAAATATCCTAATTACATAAATGAATGTATTAATTTGTAATATTGATTTATTTGAAATTCATGGTATTTTAATGTAACTTTTAATCTTGTAATTTTTAGGAAAAGGTGGAAACTTTATCTTATAATAAAATAGGTGTTTAAATGATAAATATACATATGTTTATACAAGAATAATTTTTAATAAATATTTTATTTTCCAAAAATCTCATTTTTCTTAATTGTCGTATTTTAAATCTTTCGAGACCGAATGCTCCTTGCGGAGGTCTGAATCTCGCACTACTAAACCCGAGGGTGCACGATAAACCGTACTATCCCTAACGAGTTCCCCAAAGGTGGGTTGTAGTGGCGCTTTGCAAATATTTAATAAATACTAATCATTTAAAAAAACGGTTTTATAAAAATAAGGTATTTATTTGTAAAAGGTGTAAATTTCCGTATTTTAGATTCTAGGGTTTCCTAAGCCAACTAGCCTATTTCTAAATGGTCTAAACGATAAGTCATTAGAAGTCTCAAATCGCCTCTTCACCGCCAATTGCGGCCAGGTAAGTGCCAGGTGAGTGGGAGGCTCTCCACTACAAGTAGTGGCCCTAATTAAGTAACCACTCGCCTTAGACACACTTGCCTAGACACCACAAAGTCAGCTTTAGATAAACGATCGATGTCCACAACTTATCGTATTTCCAATTAAAAGATATTGTTTTAAAATTGTATATAACTTAGAACTTTTAGAAAAGATTTTATTAAGAAAATGGTATTTTAATGTAAAATCTTGTTTTATCGTATTCTAAGTTTTCAAGGTAGCGTGTTATGATTACATAAGAGTGTGTGAGGAGGTAGGTCATTATCTCGTGGTCTACTTTAAGGTATAGCAATGTTAAGAGGTTAAATGTGAAAACTAAACATTATGGTATTTAAGTGAAAGAATACGATATATTGCAAAAGCTATCATTTCATGTGTGAAAACTTGTTCAAATTAATTGTTAGGTGATTAATAGTCAACATAAAAATATTTAAGCATTATGGAATTGGTGATAAGTGAGATATTATAGAAAACCGAATCGGAAATCGGTTTGTTCCGATTTCCGTCGGGTTTATAAGTTCGTATTATATGAAGGAAAAGAAAGGTAGAAAAGGGGGAACTTACGGGTTTGGACAACGCTAGAGAGTGAGAGAGAGGTAGAGGGTTTTCCGGTGCGTCGAATCGTCGTTGAGAGGTCCTAGCACGATCACCGGAATTTCGCCGTCGATTTCGTCAGCGCTTCGCCTTTTGCTCGTTTTCTAACGTACCAAGTTCTCTTGGAATTTTGAGAGAGTGGACTTAGAAATTTAGGATGAGAGGGTAGAGGGTATGGGGGTTTATATAGGGTTAGGCTAGGGTTAGGGTTTTTAATAAAAAAATAAAAAAATATATAGAAATTATATAAAAATCATTAAACTTTGGAGTAAAAGGGATTTATTGGGCATTTGGTAACAGATCCGACCAATTAAAGTGTGCAGGAGGGTTGCCCGGTCAAAGATGCCCAACTTCTATGTTGGCGACTCGGCCGTCCGGCCGAGTCCGGCCGGCGGTGCCGGACCGAGTCGGCCGAGTCGGGTTGAGTCGGGGTGTCGGGGGCCGGGGATTCTCCTGGGGAATTTTATGGTATATTTACTTTTCAGTCTTCAGTTCAAATTTTGTGAGTTATGGCGTTTTGACTGTTGACTTCCAAAAGAAATTAAAACAAAATAAATACAAAAATAATGTGGGGCATGGGATTTGAACTCTGGTGGCTTAGTTCAGCAATGTAAGGTATTACCAATGAGCTACAAGCTCCTTCTTGTAATTATTGTGGGAAAATAACTAGTTAAAGTGGTAACAGCAACATTAAATACCCCAAGTATTACTTTAATTTTAAAACAATTTTATATACACTAAAAATGGAGTTATTTAAAAACAAAATAATTACTTATATATATATATATATATATATATTGTGCTCAGGTTAAAATACTCCTTTATGGATTTTTTTAAAAATTAAAAAAAAAATTGTATAGAAAAGTGTATAGGAAAATTAGGGTTGTTACATTCTACCCTCCTTAAAAAATTTCGTCCTCGAAATTTGAAAAAGGAAAGTGTAGCAGTTTCAAGGAAAGTCTGATGACTGTAGTATAGATAGTGTATAAAAATGACAAAGGGATACAAGGGTGAAAAGGGCTTACCGGTGTTACCTTGACCTACAGTCTTGGTTTCTACGGCTTCTAATGTGAATGCCTGCCGCTGTGGTACATTCCTTCTAGCTGGAGGCACATTCTGCCTTTGGGGCCTCTTTCTCTGCCCTCTAGGCATGTCCCTCATTACTTGTTGAAATTGGCGAGTAGGCTGTGCAGGCAGTGGAGCAGGTAGTGCATAATGAGGTGCAGGAGCCTGGATAGCTGGCCGCTGCGGGTAGTTGGTGGATGTGTGAGTTGAGTTGTTATTGTAAGGACAGTTCCCAATTCCGTGGTTGGATGCGTCACAAATTAGACACAAGCCTTTTGCGCGCCTACAGTCCTTCCACAAGTGTCCCTTTCTTCTGCAGTAGTAGCAGAAATCTGGACTTAACTGGTTATTGTTTTCTTCTGTTCTCCTGGGTTCAAATGATGGCCTTGGAGAGGCTCCTCCTGCCATTTGAGTGGCAGGGCGTTTCAAACCGGCAGATTGAGGTCTGCCCCTTACTTTTATCACCGCTTCATAACTGCGGGCAGCTTCCAAAGCAACCTCATGTGTCAGAAATTTTCCCGTGGCTAGAGCAGCCTGAATCTCCGTGTCCAGTCCTTGTTGAAAGCGACGGGCTCTGATCTCGTCCATCGGAATCAGGTGTGCCGTGAATCGGCTTAACATGGTGAATTCTACGTCGTACTCATCTACTGATTTGTCCCACATCGAACCCTGTTGTAGATGAATGAACTGCTGCTTCATGGCAAACTTGGCAGTCACAGGGAACTATTTCGCGTCGAACTTCTCGCGAAAAGTCTTCCATTCAATAGGCTGTACCAGACGACTTTCTTCCGCCTTCCACCAGTTGCGAGCATTATCCGTGAGCTGTAGCTTCGCCACACGGACCCAAGCTATGTCTGGCACTTGTGCTGCTGCCAGATCATCTTCGATACTTTGTGCCCATTCCTCAGCTTTAAGTGGGCTTCCTTTACCAGAGAACTGCTTAGGGTGCAAAGCCCTGAATTGCTTTACCCCTGGTGCGTCGATCTCAGGACGGTTCAGGAGTTGTTGCTGTCCCTCAAGAAGGCTGCGAATCGCCTCAAGTAGCACTGTTTGCTCGGTGGGTGGTGCAGGAACAGCTGGTGCGAGAGGTAGTGCTGGGGGGGTGTTGTTGACGTTGGTGCTGGTGTTGTTCGGGGAATCCATAACCTTGAAGAAAAATTTGGGTTATGACAGATTCAAATACATGAAATGATAAGATTCAAGGAATAGAAATTTGTAAGATTCAATAAACATGAATTGTAAAGAATATTTTAGTTGCTGGTTCTTGTGTTATATTGCTTAGGTTGTTCACGCAGACCAGAACTGTATGATAGGGATTCATACAGCTCTGACCTGCATTGGCCACCAACAAAACCTGTCACGTCCCGCTTCCCAGGGTACGGCGAAGGGGACACGACGAGATCCGCTACGTATATACTTAGAAGTACATACGCTAAGCGTATCTGAGCAATATAAAAGTAAATTATAAGAGACAAGAGATATAGAAATAACAGCAACTTTATTAATAACATTCTTTTGTACAATGCATGAAAAGTAAATACAACTGGAATGAAAAGCGATGCCTAAACAATGGCATAACAGGAAATGAAAATACTGAATAGAACAAGGTACAATATCTAGAGCTCGGGGTCTTCATGAAACTGATCCAAGTCTTCACCGGTGGGCTCGATCTCTGCTGGGTCCAAAACACCTGACGACATTCAAAGAAGAAAGAAATAGAATGTCGTCAGCGAACAGGTCGCTCGGTAAGTCCTAAAGATAAGGAGGAATTAGAAAGACAGAATAAGAGGTATCTTTTAAAGTTGTATACTATTTGTTGTAATGTTGTATTAACGCTGTTGTTTGTAGCTTGGTACAGAAGAATGCCAGTGTATACGAGAGGGGTCTCTATATGGTAGAGACCAAGGCAAACGGAAAATAGAGTACAAGGCTCCGTTAGAAGGCCCGGAACAACGGCAATTGGATTCATGTTAGGTATCTTAAGTCTGACCGTCTCGTGCCACTTTTAACATCTTCCGTACTAATCTATCCCTCAAACCCCGTAGTGTTTTGTTTGTATTGTTGTATTGTATTGTGTAAGTTGGATGACTGACCAAAACCATGATATCAGTAAGCAGATTGTAACTGCATAATCAGGTAAATGGAATAACGGGATAATGGATGTATATGCATGGTTTGATTCAGTCAAGTTGTATAGATTGTTAACTGGATTCTGAGATTCATGTGTTATATTGAGTTGTAATATTAAAGAATATAGATTGACTTGAATCATATTCAAGTCAGAAATAATCAGACTCGAACCCGAGTCAGACTAAAAGAAATGTAAGTCGAAGTTCTATATTTGTTAGGGTCGTTATTGTAATTTATAAAACTTGAGGGGGGTTTATGTAAAAATACTTTTGTATAGTTTTCAAGATACACCTCAAGTATTTATTATTCGTCTTTATAGTTATAATGAGTGTGATTTTATTTTGTCTTATTTCTAGTGAAAATATCCTAATTACATAAATAAAGGTATTAATTTGTAATATTGATTTATTTGAAATTCATGGTATTTTAATGTAACTTTTAATCTTGTAATTTTTGGGAAAAAGTGGAAACTTTATCTTATAATAAAATAGGTGTTTAAATGATAAATATACATATGTTTATACAAGGATAATTTTTAATAAATATTTTATTTTCCAAAAATCTCATTTTTCTTAATTGTCGTATTTTAAACCTTTCGGGACCGAATGCTCATTGCGGAGGTCTGAATCTCGCACTACTAAGCCCGAGGGTGCACGATAAACCGTACTATCCCTAACGAGTTTCCCAAAGGTGGGTTGTAGTAGTGCTTTGCAAAGATTTAATAAATACTAATCATTTAGAAAAACGGTTTTATAAAGATAAGGTATTTATTTGTAAAAGGTGTAAATTTCCGTATTTTAGATTCTAGGGTTTTCTAAGCCAACTAGCCTATTTCTAAATGGTCTAAACGATAAGTCATTAGAAGTCTCAAATCACCTCTTCACCGCCAATTGCGGCCCGGTAAGTGCCAGGTGAGTGGGAGGCTCTCCACTACAAGTAGTGGCCCTAATTAAGTAACCACTCGCCTTAGACACACTTGCCTAGACACCACAAAGTCAGACTTAGATAAACGATTGATGTCCACAACTTATCGTATTTCCTATTAAAAGATATTTTTTTTAAATTGTATATAACTTAGAACTTTTAGAAAATGTTTTATTAAGAAAATGGTATTTTAATGTAAAATCTTGTTTTATCGTATTCTAAGTTTTCAAGGTAGCGTGTTATGATTACATAAGAGTGTGTGAGGAGGTAGGTCATTATCTCGTGATCTACTTTAAGGTATAGCAATGTTAAGAGGTTAAATGTAAAAACTAAATATTATGGTATTTAAGTGAAAGAATACGATATATTGCAAAAGCTATCATTTCATATGTGAAAACTTGTTCAAATTAATTGTTAGGTGATTAATAGTCAACATGAAGATGTTTAAGCATTATGGAATTGGTGATAAGTGAGATTTTATAGAAAACCGAATCGGAAATCGGTTTGTTCCGATTTCCGTCGGGTTTATAAGTTCGTATTATATGAAGGAAAAGAAAGGTAGAAAAGGGGGAACTTACGGGTTTGGACAATGCTAGAGAGTGAGAGGGAGGTAGAGGGTTTGCCGGTGCGTCGAATCGTCGTTGAGAGGTCCTAGCACGATCACCGTAATTTCGTCAGCGCTTCGCCTTTTGCTCGTTTTCTAACGTACCAAGTTCTCTTGGAATTTTGAGAGAGTGGACTTAGAAATTTAGGATGAGAGGTTAGAGGGTATGGGGATTTATATAGGGTTAGGCTAGGGTTAGGGTTTTTAATAAAAAAATATAAAAATATATAGAAATTATATAAAAATCATTAAAAATCATTAAACCTTGGAGTAAAAGGGATTTATTGGGCATTTGGTAACCGATCCGACCAATTAAACTGTGCAGGAGGGTTGCCCGGTCAAAGATGCCCAACTTCTATGTTGGCGACTCGGCCGTCCGGTCGAGTCCGGCCGGCGGCGCCGGACCGAGTCGGCCTGAGTCGGGGTGTCGGGGGCCGGGGATTCTCCTGGGGAATTTTATGGTATATTTACTTTTCAGTCTTCAGTTCAAGTTTTGTGAGTTATGGCGTTTTGACTGTTGACTTCCAAAAGAAATTAAAACAAAATAAATACAAAAATAATATGGGGCATGAGATTTGAACTCTGGTGGCTTGGTTCAGCAGTGCAAGGTATTACCAATGAGCTACAAGCTCCTTCTTGTAATTATTGTGGGAAAGTAACTACTTAAAGTGGTAACAGCAACATTAAATACCCCAAGTATTACTTTAATTTTAAAACAATTTTATATACACTAAAAATGGAGTTATTTAAAAACAAAATAATTACTTATATATATATATTGTGCTCAGGTTAAAATACTCCTTTATGGATATTTTTAAAAATTAAAAAAAAATTGTATAGAAAAGTGTATAGGAAAATTAGGGTTCTTACACATCAAACCCCAGAGAATGGAACACCGAAGAAAATGAAGCCAAATACTCACCCAAAAACTGGCCAGGACGGTTTTATTAAGCTTTTCGCCGGGTTAAATCCGGTTAATTGGGCTCATTTTCCTCTGGTGTTCATGTTACATCACATATAATATTCTGCACTTGTTTAAAAAAATTTCAGAGAACTTTTAAAATTCGACAGAAACTATGGATTTCGTTTCAAGATTTCGGAGTTGTTTCGGTTTCGGAATTCCACTAATATCGTCTAATTCTCTAGTTTGGCTCTGATACCACTAAAAGGTTCCTTAGCACCCTCACTATGTTTTCTAGGGCATCAAGTATGCAATTTTAAAAAATCTATAGTGCTAAGCAACCCATAACCAAGGATCTAACTAGAGGAATTAGGGTAAATCAAACATGTAAACAACTTTACACTAAGTGAATGAGGAATGAAACCTTTGTAGACCAGTCCTTCACTTCTAAAGCTACGTGTAGTAGTCCCTTCGCTCCAAGTAGTAATCTCCCGGACTCTAGTAAGGGTTCACAAGGCGAAAGAAACAAGCTTGCTTGAAGTCTTCGAGGCCGGAGATGATATACGTCGAAGAATCTCTAACTCAAGCTACCTTTTCACTAATTGATGAACTGGTGAAGAAAACGACCTATACCAAATGGCTAGTCTAGTGTATATTGATGAAGTAGGAATTTTGCTCAGTTTAGAATTATTTTTCTCTCATTCTTTTATCACCTCACTTGAAGCTAGAGAGCAATGGAGGAGATGAAGAAAAAGAACTCTAGAATAATCTCAAGTCTAGAATGGCAACCATGGGTGGAAAATATCATATATAACTCATGTAGAGACTAAACCATGGATAATAGATAATGCTTAGATTAATAAATATCTAGAGTAAAACAAAAGTAGTGGACTAAGTCAATGGTTACTATAAGCTTCTACAAGCTTCACAACTATGAGTAATTTCCATATAATTTTGATTTTCCCTTAATAATTAAAACCCCACATTATCTTAAGTGTGGTGTGAGTCTCATACACCCAAATCCAATGTATCATCTAGTATGACACAAAATAAATACATTAACATATATCACATATATATTAAATGTACAAAAAGAAAACATTTTATTAAGTGAGCTAATATTAGTTAATGTATATTAATATATCAAATATATAATTACACATTAAATTATTAAATCAATACTTGATTTAATAACCCGGCTGTATCGCATACAACCGACTAATATCATTTATATGCATATCACATATACGTATAACATAGTATTGAATCAACACTTGATTCAACAATCCGGTTATATCTCATATAACCTGTATCGCGAGATTGGAATACGGTATCACATACATGTATTAATCTCAGTCCCGCACATATCACATATGTGCCCTACTTCGTTTCGCATGAGCTAGGAAACCTCTGTGTAAGACTCTAATGACTCGTCAATACGCCGGCAGTAGGTGATGATCATTGTTCCCGCCAAAAAAAAATTTTGTGCAAAAGAGCCCAAGGTATCAAATGGCAGCGATACGTTTAAGAAAATGTGAACCAGTATTTTCCGGGCTGTATTTTGACAAACTCCCGAATGAGAAACAGCTAAATTCTAATGGTCTCGAAAATGTCTCAAAAAAGCCTTCGATTTGATATATTATGGGCCTCATAATTCATCCGGGATCAAAAGTTATGAAGCATCACATGCCCGCACGTGACCGGGCATCACGTGCCCACACGTGACCGGACATCACGTGCAGACACGTGACCATTTACAGACAAACCCTGTAGGCACTGAATAAAATAAATAATTGGAAATAATTAATCAATGGGGTCACGTGCCAACACGTGATAGGCTCTTAAACCCTCTGAAATAATAGAATTAAATTCTAATTAAATAATGAATCAGTGGGGTCATGTGCCAACACGTGATGGGTTCCTGAGCCCTCTAAACCAATAGAATTAAATTCTAATTTATTGGTCAATCAGTAGGGTCACGTGCTAATACGTGATAGGCTCTTAAACCTTCTGAACTAATAGAATTAAATTCTAATTAAGGGAAATCAAGAACCCTAGTTGGAAAAATATTTCCCTAAATCTTTCCAAATAAAAAGATTGTGCTCTGTAAAGTGGAGCACCGTTGGATTAAAAATCCAAAGATGATTAAAAATCACCAATTTATAGAAAGGTTCTATACAAGGAAAGATTTCCCTGAAATTTGTCAGGAATAACAGATAAAAGATCTTTTGGATTAAAAATCCAATGGTGAATAAAATTCACTGAGTGATCTAAAAGATCATGTTGGTTACAAAATCAATTAAAATCTTTCAATGAAAGATTGACTAAACAAACTGATTCTTTTCTTTCTCTTATAAATAAAAGCCAAGAAGGAAGGAAAAAAAAGAACAACAGAGAGAGAATAAAAAAGAGAGAGAATTTAATTCTCTAGAGAGAAAAGAAGGTCTCCTGAGAAGAGAAGAAACCCTAGGTGAGAAAGGGAAAGAGACCATAAGCTCCACAAAACAAAAAGAGAATTTAATTCTCAATTTAAGAGTTTAACTCTTCTGATTAAGAATTTAGTTCTTCCTTTGACTAAAGATCTACAGAAGCAGATCTTCCCGCAAGTTGAGAATTTAATTCTCATCGGGGAGATTCTGCCATGCAGATCCAAAACTTAGAGGGAGAATTAAGTTTAAAGAATTCAATTCTTCCAAATTCATAGGAATTTAATTCCTCTAAATGAAATTAGGGTTTAACCCTATATAAGAATTTAATTCTTCCAAATTCACAGGGATTTAATTCCTCCAAATGAAACTAGGGTTTAACCCTACATAAGAATTTAATTCTTCCAAATGCATAGGAATTTAATTCCTCTAAACGAAATTAGGTTTTAATCCTATAAAAGAATTTAATTATTAAAACAAGAGATTTAAAGCTCTCCATGCACGTAAAGGTCAAGTATCCAACATGATTACGTGGTAACACGTGACCCTTCATCCCAACGAACAAAAAAAAAGAATGAATAAGGTATGCTCACGTGCCCACACGTGTCCCTTTAATGGACTCCTCAAAATAAGAAGGAATTAGTCCAGAGGCAATGCCTCACGTGCCCCCACGTGACCCTTTAATGGACTCCTCAAAATAAGAGAGAATTAGCCCAGAGGCAATGCCTCACGTGCTCTCACGTGACCCTCAAAATAAAAGAGAACAAAACCAAAGGCAGTACTGATCTAGGGCGCTTCACGTATCCCCACGTGACCCCTGACAAATACCCCTTTTCAAATGAATAAAATAGGCGGATAAGAGAACAAAAGAGAAGAGAATTTAATTCTCCAGAGAGAAAAAAAAGAAGAGAATTTAATTCTCCAGAGAGAAAAAAAGTTTTTTGAGAAAAGAAAGAAATCCTAACCGAGAGATCATCCTATAAGCTCTCACAAAATAAAAAGAGAATTTAATTCTCAATCTAAGAGTTTAACTCTTATGAATAAGAACTTAGTTCTTCCTTTGGTTGAAAATCTGCAGAAGCAGATCTCCCTATAAGTTGAGAATTTAATTCTCATCGGAGAGATTCTGCCATGCCGATCCAAAACTTAGAGGGAGAATTGAGTTTGAAGAATTTAATTCTTCCAAATACTTAGGAATTTAATTCCTCCAACAGAGACAGGGTTTAACCCTTAAAACAAGAACTTAGTTCTTCTTCATGGTTGAAGATCTGCAGAAGCAGATCTCCCTATAACTTGAGAATTTAATTCTCATCGGAGAGATTCTGCCATGCAGATCTAAAACTTAGAGGGAGAGTTGGGTTTAAAGAATTTAATTTTTCCAAATAGATAGGAATTTAATTCCTCTAAACAAAATTAGGGTTTAACCGTACAAAAGAATTTAATTCTTAAAACAAGGGACTTAAAACTCTCCATGCACGTAAAGAGATCAGTACCCAACCTGGTCACGTGGTAACACGTGACCCTCATCCTCAATGGGTAGAAAAGAACGATCAAGACTAGGTCACGTGCCCCTACGTGACCCTCAAACAGACTCCTCAAAATGAGAAAGAAAAATCTTGGAGGCAATGCCTCACGTGCTCGCACGTGACCCTCAAAACTAAAGGGAATAAAGCCAAAGGCAATACTGATTTAGGGCGCCTCACGTGTCCCCACGTGACCTCTGACTAACACCTTTTTAAAAAGGTAAATGAGGGAAAGCAGAGGAATTGATACTCAATACATTGGCACTATCACGTGCCCACACGTGATGATTACAAAGATTAAGTGTTTAACACTTATTGCCAGCTTTTGAGAGTAAAATAAAGGAAGTCTGGCCCAATTCTCTGGCGCCTCACGTGACTCCACGTGATCACCTCATTTCTAGTGTATAACACTATTTTGAGTGTTCTGTCCCTAGTGTTTAACACTATTTTAAGTGCATCACGTGGGAACACTTGATCGTCAAATATGTGTTAGTGTTTAACACTATTTTTAAACCAGTCTTAGCCCAAAATCAGCTAAGTTTTCCAGAGGCAAATCTCCCCTTCAACTAAATCTCAAAATCGATCAGTTCATATGACATTCAAAATAAAGTCCAGAGCTATAATGAATGGTTAGTGCTCAGCCAAAGATAAAATGTTGTCAGAGCCCCCAGACCCCTGTTTAGCATTGCTAAATAATGGGAGGCTGAACGTAGATAAGTGTTCAACAGTCCCAACAAAGGTCCAGCATTTCGAACCTAATTAGACTTAGCCCAAATTGGCCATAAGTTCTCAATTCAGATTTAACTGAGCCCATGTGCTCATAATCCAATTAATTGATCTTAGTCCCAAATTGGACTACAGATTTTCCAATCAACATTGGTTCAAGAGTACATCTCTTCACTCCTCTGATATTTGTCGTTGTAATCCTTCAACGTCTTCAGAGAGGTGATGGGTCCCGATAACCAATCATTCCATTGACTATGATGTTCTTAACCTCGGACTGTAGGGTCCTTTAAACCCATGGACTATGATGTCCTTAATCTCGGGATGTAGGGTCCTTTAAACCCATGGACTATGATGTCCTTAACCTTGGACCACCATGTCCTTAAACTGGTAATCGACCGCAATGTCTCTAAACTAAACAATAGAGCCCAAATGCTCTTTTGTTGGATCTAAACGATCCCGTTAAGTTGATCTTAGTCTAAAATTAGACTAACGTATCCTTAACAAACGTTTAAATTGATCTTAGTCTCAAATGAGACTAACGTATCCTTCAACCCAACCCCAAATCCAAATCTAAGAAGATACGGATTTGGACTAATCCACGCCCTACGGGCGACAATATAAATTAGTCTCCGTATACAATCTACGGGCAACCAAAAACAAAACAAACACCCACGACACGAAGTGATCATCTGGAGAAGGAGAAAGTGGTTACCGCGATACGGTAGCATAATTAACTGCATGGGCTTGCGCCTGCAGGGAAGAGCGTCCCCACAATCAAAAACCCCTCAAATAAGGGGGAATCTGACGAAGTCTGCTACATCGGCCGCATCCGTTTAAACCTTCGATAAATGGTGTCATAAATCAACTTGGTATCTTCGGAGAGGTGGACGGATAGCACCAATTAGCATCTGCCCCCAAATTCAGGCAAGACGGACCTACGCGGTCGCGTCTCTGTGTTTCGGAGGAGAACAGATTCTGGCACGCCCGGTGGGACCTCTTCCTCTTTCCACTCCACACTGCGTGTGTCGTGTTCGCGAACGAATCGCGGTGTAACAACCCTAAATTTCCTATACAAGTTTTTACAAAAAAATTTCAAAAATCCATAAAGGGGTATTTTAGCCTGAGCACAAGATATAAGTAATTATTTTGTTTTTAATTACAAGTTACAAGAATGTAATAACTCCATTTTTAGTGTACAAGAAATTACTTTAATTTTAATATATACTTGGAGTAGTTACTCTTGCTGTTATCATTTTAAGTAATTAATTCACACCATAATTACAAGAAGGAGCTTGTAGATCATTGGTAATATCTTGCATTGCTGAACCAAGCCACCAGAGTTCAAATCCCCTGCTCCACATTATTTTTTATATTCATTTTGTTTTAAATTTTATAGAAGCTCAACAGTCCACACACAATAACTCCCAAAATTCCTACTGAACCTGAAAATCTGAAAGCACCAGTGCCTACCTCATGAGACCCCCTACCTCCCGACCATCCGACTCGGCCCGACTCAGGCCGGCGCCGCCGGCCGAACTCGGCCGGACGGCCGAGTCATCAACTAGGGAGTTGATCCTTTTGGTCTTCTCAACATCACTGCATACTCTAAATTCTGTAATAGATTCCAGAGAGCCCAATAACTCTCAATCACTTCATTTTAATACTTTTTCACACTTTTTACAATTTTTTAATTAAAAACCCTATACCTACCCTAACCCTAGCCTAACACTATAAATACACCCCTACCCCCTACCCTCTCACCCCAAAATTCTGAGCCCACTCTCTCAAAATTCCAATAATCGTGTGTACTTTGAAAACGAGCGAAAGTCGAAGCTCCGGCGAAAACTACGGCGAACTTCCGGCGATCGTTTTAGGAACTACCGGCGACGACGCAACACATCGGCGATTCCCCTACTTCCATTTCACTCCCTTGTGTGACCTAAAACCTGTATGTCCCAATTTCTACCTATCTCTTCTATCTAAAAATACGGATTTACAAAACCTGACAGAATTGAAACAAATCCGATTTCCGATTCGGTTTCCTATAAAATTCCACTTCTCAATAATACAATCATACTTAAACTTCCTCATATTGACTATTAAACACTAATCAAACAAATTGATCAAATTCATTACATGAAATGATGGCTATTTCAATTTATCGTATTTTTCACTTAAATACCACATTGTTTCAATTCTACATTTAACCCCATTAAACTTGCTATACCTTTAAAGTAGATCACGAGGTAACGACCTACCTCCTCACATACTCATATACAACCTAACACAATATCCTCGAGAACTAAGAATACGGGAAAACGAACATTTTCATTTAAATACCCTTTACTAAATAAAGCCATTTCTAAAAGATGTAGTATTGAAACACTTTTTAAATAAATACCACTTATTATGAAAATAGGATAAGATTGTGGACATCAGTCGTTTATCTAAACCTGACTTTGTGATGTCTAGGATAGGCAAGTGAGAAAGGTAACTTTAAAAGGCCCGTCTCACGATGATTCGTGAGCGGATCCCTCCTTTCTTCACTTGTACTTACCTGGCCACAATTGGCGGTGAAGAGGCGAGTTGAGATATCTCACAACTTATCGTTTTGGACCAGTTAAGAATAGTCTAGTTGACTTAGGAGACCCTAGAATATAGAATACGGAAAATTGACATCTTTACAAATAAATACCATTTACTTAATAAAACCGTTTTCTAAAGGATTTAGTATTTATACAAATCTTTGCAAAGCGCCGCTACAACCCATTTTGGGGAACCCGTTCGGGATGGTGCAGATTATCGTACATCCTCGGCCTTAGTAGTGCGAGATTCAGACCTCCGCAAGGAGCATTCGGTCTCGAAAGATTTAAAATACGACATCTTAAGAAAATGAGATTTTTAGAATATAAAAAATATATTAAAATTATTTTTGTATAAATATATGTATATTCATCGTTAAAATACCTATTTTGTTATGATATAAATATTCCACTTTTTTCTAAAAATCACAAGAATTAATTTTACACTAAAATACCATGAATTCCATACAAATCAATATTACAAATAAATACCTTTATTTCTGAATTTAGGATATTTTCATTAGAAATATCACAATATAAAATCCATATTCATTACAATCCTAAAGACAAATAATAAATGCTTGGGGTATATTTTGAAAAGTATATAAAAGTATTTTTACATAAAACCCCCTCAAGTTCTATAAATTACCTTAAGGACCCTAGTAAACATAGGTTTAAGCGGAACCAATCTCTTGAGCCTCAAGGAGCCGGAGAAGTGGGTACTTGCCTATCTAAGATAGACAAATTAATAAAAACAATCAGGACTTCAATTTACTTTGCTAATTGCCTGACTTAGTTTGAGTCTCAGTATAATCTGACTTAAATATGATTCAAGTACAATTTACAATCTACAATCTTCAATATTACAATTCAACATGAATCCATGAATCCAACTATCAATCTATACAACTTGACTGAACCGAACCATGGATATGCATTCCATTTACATGATTCTCCAGCTATTCCATTTACATGATTCTATAGTTACATCCGTTTACTGATATCATGGTTTCGATCAGTCAACCAATTATACAATCAATACAATTTACAAGACAAACAATACAATCAAAACACTACGGGGTTTAAGGGGTAGATTGGTACGGAAGGTGTTAAAAGTGGCACGAGACGGTAAGATTAAGACACCTAACCTATATTCCGTTGCTGTTGTACCGTGGCATAACGGTTCCTTGAGTTCCTGATACCTTAGTCTCCGGGGCAAGTGAGACTCCTCTCGTATACACTGGCATCCTTCTGTACCAAGTTACAAACAACAGCGTTAACAATAAATACAATAATATAACAATATAATGCAACTGTAAAAGTTACTCTCTCTCTCTTACTCTCTGTCTATTCTATTTCTCCTCTTATCTTTGAGACTTACCGAGCGATCTGTTCGCTGATGACATTCTCTTTCTTTCTTCTTTGAATGTCGTCAGGTGATCTGGACACTTCAGAGATCGAGCCAACTGCAGAAGATTTAGATCAGTACAGCGAAGACCCTGAGCTCTAGACATTGTACATTTTCTATTCAGTACTTTTCATTTCCTGTATGCCATTGTTTAGGCATCGCTTTTATTTCAGTTGTATTTACTTTTCATGCATTGTATAAAAAGAATGTTAATAAATAAAGTTGCTGTTTTTTTATACCTTGTCTCTTGTGTATATTTTCTTTTATATTGCTTAGTTACGCTTAGCGTATTTACTTCTGAGTAAATACGTAGCGGACCAGTCGCGTCCCCTTCGCCGTATACCGGGAAGTGGGGCGTGACACACGGTTTAATATGGTTGCCCTTGGGTTCGAGATACTAAGATTTGGTTTTGCTCTCTTGCAGAAAAAAGAACATCAATGGCTTCAAACTGCACTAACTGCAACTGCAACTCTCGCTCCGTTCCGTCCGGAGGAGTGACTTACGGGCCCCAAGCGGCCTCCATCTTCGCTGTGCCGGTGGAATAGATGACTTAGGCCACCACTGGATTGTTCTTCGGGACCATGCTCCCACCAACGAGCTTCAGCGCCCCTGTACCATCACAAGAAGCTCCCAAGAAGTCGGTCTTTGATCGGTTTGCAACTACTGATGCCCTTCTCAACGGGTCGCTCAAGTCCATTGCCTCAGTTTTCAACAGACTGGGCCGAAGCTCAGTTGGGCCCGTGAAGAAGCCCACAATTCCTGAAAGCGTTATCCCGAAGCGGATAGCCATTCCTACTTCTGAAGTCACCAAGGCGGCTTCTCCTGCTAAGGGGTCGGTCTTCACAAGACTGGTCGTTCCAGCTCTTACTCCACGTGAAGTCATGAAGGCTGTTTCCCCTGTTCGAAAGTCGACCTTCGCAATACTGACTACCCCCTTTCAACGAGCATATGTCTTTGACAGGCTGGCGCCAACAGCAGACTCTCATTAGAACAAGGAGCATGAAGAAGCTCATCCAATAGTGGAGGTGATCCCGGCCGCACGACATGCTCGACGTCGCCACTGGTGCCGAGTGAGGAAAGCTGGGGGCAATTCCCCTTCCGGATTGACTCCGCCAGCGCCAATGGTAGAAGTCGATGCTGTTGTTCCAACTGGGAACAGCTTTGAACTACTTAACAGGGTACGCAAGAACTCTCCGACCGCTGTTATGAAAAGATCTCCTCCACCAATGGAGAATGCTACAAAGGCAAAGCTCGAACAGCCCCCTCAGAGGCTGTCTTCTAAAATTTACAAAGTCTGGCGTCAAGTCCAAGACTCGGTGATTGATCAAGATTACTCTCACCAACAGAAAAAGATGAAGGTTCAGCAAAAAAAGAATCACCCTGTCAAGCCACAGAAGGCGACAGCTACTTGGGTGCCCACTGCAACGGCCCCCTCAACTTCGACCGCCCATAAGACAAGAAGGCCGAAGAAAATCCCTGAGTCTGCGACAAATCGCAAGACCACTGAACCTAAACGCCCTAAGTCTGGAGGCATGATGGTGCATACCGTCTATATGGCATCCGGAAAAGAGGATCCACAGGTCATCGACCGCTTACGCGATCAGTGACTAGGGCTCAGGAGCAGCAGCAACAAAAGCTCTAAGAAATGCTAACAGCTATGGCCGCACTTACGGGACCAAAAGAAAGCCCGAAAACGTCATCAGAGCAGCACCGTGAGCAGGAAACTGATGCTGAGTTCCTCCGCAGAATCCTCGAGAAGAAGGACAAAGAGGCAGCGAAACAAGATGCCAATATAAAATGAATGGCACTTTTATTCCAAGACATGGTTGAGATGATGTTACAGCCGGATCCTCCAGCTGAACACCCTCCAATTATCATTGAAGATGATAGAGGGGAGACATCAAACCCTCTGCCGGCTCTGTCAGCAGCCAAGGAGGAGACCATCTCAAAAGCCGCCCTAGATGATTATATCACTCATCAAATACGAGCTCATCAAGCGAGCGAAACGGTCGGGCAGATCGTTAAGACTGGACGACCCTATCCAGACTGGTATGACCAAATAAGTACCCGCCGGGATATACGATCCCTAAATTCCATGTATATAAAGGGACGGGCAATCCCCACCAGTATGTCGCCCAGTTCAGGGCTCTATGTGGCAACACTGGAGGTGACGATAAACTGCTACTTCGCCAGTTCGTCGGCAGCTTGTTGGAGACAGCGTTCGAATGGTACTCTAAACTTCCGAACGACTCTATCAAGACATTTGCAGAAATGGAGCTGTTGTTCACACAAAGGTTCGCAAGCGCTAGCGAGCGTACTCCGATTATCGCACTAATTAACGCCATGGTGAAGCCATGTGAGACATGGGTTCAATACGCAATACGATGGTGGAATCTGTGGTCGAAATGTGAGTAGCGCATCGAAGAAGCGCCAGCAGTGGGCATGTTCGTGGGTACTCTTGATCCGCAAGCGACCATCTCCCAGTTCATGATGTTTTTCAAGCCGACTACTTTCCAGGCCTTGATTGACAAGCTAGCCCAAATGAATCAGATGGGTCATAGACCGTCTCCTTCGAAACTGGAATCTCGAAATGAAAAAGGGAAAGGGAAAGCCGAGCAACTTAAAACCGGTTGTTCGCCAAAACAACGTACATCCACGCCCATCCCTCGAGGAGAGACTGGGACGTCCTTACTCGTTTCCCCTGGATAAAACGAGGAGACTGTTCGAGCTGGCAGTGCGCAACAGACTCATCAATCTGCCGGATCCAAAACGTCCGTTGCAGCCAGGCGATGTCAACAATCCTAATTACTGCCCTTACCACCAAGCAGTAAGCCATCCAATCGAAAATTGCTTCGTCTTCAACGGCTGGATTGAGGACCAATACCAACTGGGCAAATTCGTGCTGTCTGAAAACTGGAAGATGAACCCGCCACAACCACATGATCCGAAAAAGGTAGACACACCGGGGGCATCGTGCTCTTTTATAGAAGAAGCTCTATGGGAGGTCGCTCATTCAGCCAAGACGAAAAGAATGCTGAAGGATCTTCACACATGCCCGGCAATCAGGTGGAAAAGCCCGCTAGAGCCTGAGATCATTGAGAGAATGCTAAAACCGCGCCTGACGCCGAGAATTGGTAGCGATGGTCAAAACGTTCAGACCCAGCCATCAAAGTCTTCAAAGAAGAAGAAGAAGCCCGTGAAGCCTGATGACAAGCGCACGGACTTGCAAAAGCATATTGACGCGCTGGAGGAATACAACCAAAAGGCGCGAACCCCGGTCACACTCCAAGAATTTCTCAACCATATCCTGGAAGGCGGAGATAGCAATGATGATGGGAGAGACAACTCGTCACAGGAACCAGAAGATTATGTGGCAAGTTGCCACATGATCTCTCATCCGTCGCTAAATAACAAAGAAGCTCACTCGGCATCAGAAGACAGCATAAAAGGGCTGGGGGCAGGATCGAAGCCAAAACCCTTGGAACTGTCTGACGAGATGAGCAATATGCTACTGAACGAAGCCCGTCAGAAGAGCAAAACTGATCGAGAACGCAAAATGGCCCTATTCGAAGGGGCCAGACGTCGGCGTCAAGTTGGAGAAGCCGTGATTGGGGTCACAAAAGCACTCCAACCATATCAAATCAGTCCCTAAATGGGTGTATTCCACATCAGCGTCAGGTGACAAATGCATGTGCATACAGGGTAAAAAACGGATCGAAACGTCCCTAAACTAACAATGGACCGCAATGTCCTAAAACTTGCAATTGACCGAAACATCTTTAAACCACTACAAACCCGCGGCATCCCCAGGCTGACGTGGTAAAAAAAAGGTACGTCCATAAGCGAAATGGGCACGGATGAAAACACGAAAGGGCTCCGTGAGTAAAAACAGCAGGACTACCGGCGAGTTTGTGAAACCCCGAAAGGGCGCAATCTCGTTAAAAGACACTTGCAAGTTCCTCTCGATCTTGTAAGGAGAAAATACCTGCTTGAGATCCTTACGACTCACAAGGGAGCAACGCACTTAGGAATCCTCATGATTCTTAAGGAGAAAACACACTTACGAGATCCTCATGACTCGTAAGGAGAATTCCCCTTTGAGACCCTCACGGCTCATAGGATTCAAAAGCCATAAGCTACAGGGATCTGAACCTGTTCTTAAGCCGTCATACACCTCGCTTTTGCCCTACAAGTGGTTCAATATTGACCCTTATATACAATCCACGGGCACGAATGAACATTTCCCTAACAGAGTCCCACCAGCGACTAGGGATGTGCTCACACGGTGAACAAACACTTGTAGGTCCTCTTGACTTGCAAGGAGAAAACACTCTTGTAAGATCCTTACGACTTATAAGAAAACACACACTTAGGAATCCTCACGATTCCTAAGGAGAAAACCCACCTACGAGATCCTCACGACTTGTAGGGAGAAACACGTTTATGAGACCCTTACGGCTCATGATGTCAAAAGCCTTAGTCGACGGGATCCTAACCCTGTTTGCTAAGCCACCTTTGTTCGATATCGACAAAAGTAAATGATGATTCGCTCCTGGCAATATCCCAGTTGTAGCGATGCTGATACCTAAATCGGTATCAAATCCCAAACTCGCAGCGAAAAGTCAGCAAAGCAAATGCATATGAAATAGCCGAAATGACTGGGCAACTTGCAAATCAGCAAGTAAAAATGTATGCATGCAGAATAGCCGAAATGGTTGGGCAGCACGCAATAAAAAGTAGCGGGTAAATAGAAACAAATAGCTGAAATGATTGGGTACCGTGAAAAATATCCGAAATGATTGGGCAATCGCGACTTTCGCGATATAAAAGCTAAAATGATAGAGCATCGCGGAAAGAAAAAATATATATATAATAAAACTTTTTGGCCTACAGGTAAGATCACATCGAGCCCTGTATACAATCCAGGGGCACAAACAAAAAGGGAAACATACCTTCCCACCAGGCTCCATCAGAAAGAGAGCTAAGTCTCGACGGTTCACAGACAACCTAGAGACCAGCTCAGCATTCGTCTCGTTACACCAGACGCAATGTCAACGACGGCGTTCCTTCGCAGTCCAGCAGGATGCAGATGCAACGTCAACGAAAGACCTCATGGTCGAAATAAAGCGGAGTGATGGCAAAATCCCAGCTCCACCTCAGCATTCGTCTCGTTACACCAGACGCAATGTCAACAACGGCGTTCCTTCGCGGTCCAGCAGGATGCAGATGCAACGCCAACGAAAGACCTCATGGTTGAAACAAAGCGGAGTCATGGCAAAATCCCAACTCCACCTCAGCATTCGTCTCGTTACACCAGACGCAATGTTAATGACGGCGTTCCTTCGCAGTCCAGCAGGATGCAGATGCAATGTCAACGAAAGACCTCATGGTCGAAATAAAGCGGAGTGATGGAAAAATCCCAACTCCATCTCAGCATTCGTTTCGTTACACCAGACGCAATGTCAACGACGGCGTTCCTTCGCAGTCCAACAGGATGCAGATGCAACGTCAACGAAAGACCTCACGGTCGAAACAAAATGGAGTGACGGAAAAATCCCAACTCCACCTCAGCATTCGTCTCGTTACACCAGATGCAATGTCAACAACGGCGTTCCTTCGCAGTCCAGCAGGATGCAGATGCAACGTCAACGAAAGACCTCACGATCAAAACAAAGCGGAGTGATAGAAAAATCCCAGCTCCACCTCAGCATTCGTCTCGATACAGCAGACGAGATGTCACTACAGCGTCCTTCCTCCAAGAGGATTCGGACACGCCAAAGAAAACGAAGCGAAAGCCAAATTCCTAGCTTCAGGGTCTTGAAGGCAACTCATATAAAACCTGAAAGACTATCGGAGATCATCCCACACCAGCGCGGAGTGGTCATGACCTCGACGTTCGTCTCGATACAGCAGACGAGATGTCACTCCAGCGTCCTTCCTCCAACAGGATTCGGACACGCCAAAGAAAACGAAGCGAAGGCCAAATTCCTAGCTTCAGGGTCTTGACGGCAACTCATATAAAACCTGAAAGACTATCGGAGATCATCCCACACCAGCGCGGAGTGATCACCACCGCAACATTCATCTCGATACAGCAGACGCAATACCAGAAAATGAAGCAAAGGCAATATTCCTAGCTTTAGGGTCTTGACGGCAACTCATATAAAACCTGAAAGACTATCGGAGATCATCCCACACCAGCACGGAGTGGTCACCACCTCGATATTCGTCTCGATACAGCAGACGAGATGTCACCACAGCGTTCTTCCTCCAGCAGGATTCAGACGCGACAATCAAATAACGGAGCCACGGCAAAATCCTTAGTTCCAAACCTCGACGGTTCACCAACAACCTAGAGACAACCGCGACATTCGTCTTGATACAACAGACGCAATGCCAGCAAATGAAACAAAGGCCAAATTCCTAGCTTCATGGTCTTGACGGCAACTCATATAAAACCTGAAAGACTATCGGAGATCACCCCACACCAGCACGGAGTGGTCACCACCTCGACGTTCATCTTGATACAGCAGACGAGATGTCACCGCAGCGTTTTTCCTCCAGCAGGATTCAGACGCGACAATCAAACAATGGAGCCACGGCAAAATCCCTAGTTCTAAACCTCGACGGTTCACAAACAACCTAGAGACAACCGCGACATTCATCTCGATACAGCAGACGCAATACCGGCAAATGAAGCAAAGGCCAAATTCCTAGCTTCAGGGTCTTGACGACCTCATATAAAACCTGAAAGACTATCGGAGATCATCCCACACCAGCACGGAGTGGTTATGACTCATCGGGGCTCCCCAAACTGAGCCTAACCTCAAGTAAAAAGCAGCATAACAAAATTCCTAAGGCTTGCTCTTCCGACGGTCAAACTGCCTAGGAAGATTGCTTGAAGACGTTTTGTCCAGCCCCCGAAGGGATCAGAGACACAACAGTCGCAAGGCTACTCGAACAGCAAGATTGCCTATCGAGGAATACATCAGCCAACGCGACGGTACGACGGACAAAACCCTAGTATCACAAACCCTAACGGATCTCTGTCGTAAAGAGCATAGGTTAACTGTGACGTTAGGACATCCTTGCAGAAATACCTCGATTCGTTTCAACTCCGAGGAAATCAGTGTCCTTGGCAAAAATCTCGATTCAGGGAAATCAGCGTCCTTGACGAGAGCATCTCGATTCGCGTCGACCCGCAAGGAAATCAGTGTCTTTGCAGGAATACCTCAATTCGTTTCAACTCCGAGGAAATCAGTGTCCTTGGCAAAAACCTCGATTCAGGGAAATCAGCGTCCTTGACGAGAGCATCTCGATTCGCATCGACCCGCAGAGAAATCAGCGTCTTTGCAGGAATACCTTGATTTGTTTCAACTCCGAGGAAATCAGTATCCTTGGCAAAAACCTCGATTCAGGGAAATCAGCGTCCTTGACGAGAGCATCTCAATTCGCGTCGACCCGCAAGGAAATCAGTGTCTTTGCAGGAATACCTCGATTCGTTTCAACTCCGAGGAAATCAGTGTCTTGGCAAAACCTCGATTCAGGGAAATCAGCGTCCTTGGCGAGAGCATCTCGATTCGCATCGGCCCGCAGAGAAATCAGCGTCTTTGCAGGAATACCTCGATTCGTTTCAACTCCGAGGAAATCAGTGTCCTTGGCAAAAACTTCGATTCAGGGAAATCAGCATCCTTGACGAGAGCACCTCGATTCGCGTCGACCCGCAGAGAAATCAGTGTCTTTGCAGGGATACCTCGATTCGTTTCGACTCCAGGAAAATTAGTGTCCTTGGAAAAACCTCGATTTAGGGAAATCAGCGTTCTTGGCGAGAGCATCTTGATTCGCGTCGACCCGCAAGGAAATTGGTGTCTTTGCAGGAATACCTCGATTCGTCTCAACTCCGAGGAAATCAGTGTCCATGGCAAATATCTCGATTCAGGGAAATCAACGTCCTTGACGAGAACATCTCGATTCGCGCCGACCCGCAGAGAAATCAGTATCTCTGCAGGAATGTACAATGTCGCAAAGCGAAGCCGCGGCAAAGTTCCCACTTCCATGACTCGGCAGTACACAGACAAACCAAAGTCAACCCTCGACCTCCCTGTTGAAGCAATGCTTTGACTCGGGAGTAGGTCAACTCATCAATCACTTACGAGTCCTCTCGATTTGTAAGGAAGAAAATTCTCTTGTGAGATCCTTACGACTCTCAAGAGAAAACACACTTAGAAATCCTCACGATTCCTAAGGAGAAAATACACCTATGAGATCGTATCGACTCGTAGGGAGAAAAGTCTTTGTAAGACCCTCACGGCTCATAAAGTTGAAAAGTCTTGGGTGGCAGATCCTAACCCTGCCTCCCAAGCCATCACTGCCCTGCAAAGAGGTCAACATGGACTATCCACGGGCCACACTCTCCGAAGTCGAATATCGACGAGGAGGGAAATAACCACTTATGAGTCCTCTCGACTTATAAGTGGGAAAATTCTCTTGTGAGATTCTTACGACTCTCAAGAGAAAGCACACTTAGGAATCCTCACGATTCCTAAGGAGAAAATACACCTACGAAATCCTCTCGACCCGTAGGGAGAAAATTCTTTATGAGACTCTCACGGCTCATAAAGTTGAAAAGTCTTAGGCAATAGATCCTAACCCTGTTTCCTAAACCATCGCTACCTTATAAAGAATTCAAGATGAACTGTTATCTACCATCTATGGGCCACACTTGCCAAAGCTACATGCCACTGAAATGGAGAAGTAACTCATGAGCATATAAACTACTTTACGTCAGAGTAAAACATAAAGAAATAGAAGGGTGCGGCTCATGGAGGTGAGGGTTTGGAACTATATCCGTTAAGAGTCGAGATTTGAGTCAATGATAAATGACGACGCTTGTGTCCGCTCGTTATCTTCTCAGATCAAGATCCTGAAAATTATATACCAACCCAAAACTAGTCATACGCTATGAATTACTCTGCACTACTTCACCCATGTATATACTTACATGGGCAAAGTAGTGGGGGCATTTTTTCCCGCCAAAAAATTTTTTTGCGCAAAAAAGCCCAAGGTATCAAATGGCAGCGATACGTTTAAGAAAATGTGAACCAGTATTTTCCGGGCTGTATTTTAACAAACTCCCGAATGAGAAACAGTTAAATTCTGATGGTATCGAAAGTGTCTCGAAAAAACCTTCGATTTGATATATTATGGGCCTCATAATTCATCCGGGATTAAAAGTTATGAGGCATCACGTGCCCACACGTGACCGGGCATCACGTGTAGACACGTGACCATTTACAGGTAAAGCCTGTAGGCACTGAATAAAAGAAATAATTGGAAATAATTAATCAGTGGGGTCACGTGCCAACATGTGATAGGCTCTTAAACCCTCTGAAACAATAGAATTAAATTCTAATTAAATAATTAATCAGTGGGGTCACGTGACAACACGTGATGGGTTTCTGAGCCCTCTAAACCAATAGAATTAAATTCTAATTAATTGGTCAATCAGTGGGGTCACGTGCTAATACGTGATAGGCTCTTAAACCTTCTGAACTAATCGAATTAAATTCTAATTAAGGGAAATCAAGAACCCTAGTTGGAAAAATATTCCCCTAGATCTTTCCAAACAAAAAGATTGTGCTCTGTAAAGTGGAGCATCGTTGGATTAAAAATCCAATGGTGATTAAAAATCACCAATTTATAGAAAGATTCTATACAAGGAAATATTTCCCTGAAATTTGCCAGGAATAACAGATAAAAGATCTTTTAGATTAAAAATCCAATGGTGAATAAAATTCACTGAGTGATCTAAAAGATCATGTTGGTTACAAAATCAATTAAAATCTTTCAATGAAAGATTGACTAAATAAACCGATTCTTTTCTTTCTCTTATAAATAAAAGCCAAGAGGGAAGAAAAAAAAGAGAACAGAGAGAGAATAAAAAAGAAAAGAGAATTTAATTCTCCAGAGAGAAAAGAAGATCTCTTGAGAAGAGAAAGAAACCCTAGGTGAGAAAGAGAAAGAGACCATAAGCTCCACAAAACAAAAAGAGAATTTAATTCTCAATTTAAGAGTTTAACTCTTCTGATTAAGAACTTAGTTCTTCTTTTGATTGAAGATCTGCAGAAGCAGATCTCCCCACAAGTTGAGAATTTAATTCTCATCGGGGAGATTCTGCCATGCAGATCCAAAACTTAGAGGGAGAATTAAGTTTAAAGAATTCAATTCTTCCAAATTCATAGGAATTTAATTCCTGCAAATGAAATAGGGTTTAACCCTACATAAGAATTTAATTCTTCCGAATTCACAGGAATTTAATTCCTCCAAATGAAACTAGGGTTTAACTCTACATAAGAATTTAATTCTTCCAAATACATAAGAATTTAAATCCTCTAAATGAAACTAGGGTTTAACCCTATAAAAGAATTTAATTATTAAAACAAGAAACTTAAAGCACTCCATGCACGTAAAGGTCAAGTATTCAACATGATCACGTGGTAACACGTGACCCTTCATCCCAACGAACAAAAAAAAAGAATGAATAAGGCATGCTCACGTGCCCCTACGTGACCCTTTAATGGACTCCTCAAAATAAGAAGCAATTAGCCCAGAGGCAATGCCTCACGTGCCCCCACATGACCCTTTAATGGACTCCTCAAAATAAGAGGGAATTAGCCCAGAGGCAATGCCTCACGTGCTCCCACGTGACCCTCAAAATAAAAGAGAACAAAGTCAAAGGCAGTACTGATCTAGGGCGCCTTACGTGTCCCCACGTGACCCCTGACAAATACCCCTTTTCAAAAGAATAAAATAGGGGGATACAGAGAACAAAAGAGAAGAGAATTGAATTCTCCAGAGAGAAAAAAAGAAGAGAATTTAATTCTCCAGAGAGAAAAAAAGTTTGTTTTTGAGAAAAGAAAGAAATCTTAGGTGAGAGATCTCCTATAAGCTCTCACAAAATAAAAAGAGAATTTAATTCTCATTCTAAGAGTTTAACTCTTATGAATAAGAACTTAGTTCTTCCTTTGGTTGAAAATCTGCAAAAGCAGATCTCCCCATAAGTTGAGAATTTAATTCTCATCAGGGAGATTCTGCCATGCCGATCCAAAACTTAGAGGGAGAATTGAGTTTGAAGAATTTACTTCTTCCAAATACTTAGGAATTTAATTCCTCCAAATACTTAGGAATTTAATCCTCCAACAGAGACATGGTTTAACCCTTAAAACAAGAACTTAGTTCTTCTTCATGGTTGAAGATCTGCAGAAGCAGATCTCCCTATAAATTGAGAATTTAATTCTCATCGGGGAGATTCTGCCATGCAGATCTAAAACTTAGAGGGAGAGTTGGGTTTAAAGAATTTAATTCTTCCAAATAGATTGGAATTTAATTCCTCTAAATAAAATTAGGATTTAACCCTACAAAAGAATTTAATTCTTAAAACAAGAGACTTAAAACTCTCCATACACGTAAAGAAATCAGTACCCAATCTGGTCACATGGTAACACGTGACCCTCATCCTCAATGGGTAGAAAAGAACGATCAAGACCAAGTCACGTGCTCTCACGTGACCCTCAAACAGACTCCTCAAAATGAGAAAGAAAAAGCTTGGAGGCAATGCCTCACGTGCTCGCACGTGATCCTCAAAACTAAAGGGAATAAAGCCAAATGCAATACTGATTTAGGGCGCCTCACGTGTCCCCACGAGACCCCTGACTAACACCTTTTTAAAAAGGTAAATGAGGGAAAACATAGGAATTAATACTCAATACATGGGCACTATCACATGCCCACACGTGATGATTACAAAGATTAAGTGTTTAACACCTAGTGGTAGCTTTTGAGAGTAAAATAAAGGAAGTCTGGCCCAATTCTCTGGCGCCTCACGTGACTCCACGTGACCACCTCATTTCTAGTGTTTAACATTATTTTGAGTGTTCTGTCCCTAGTGTTTAACACTATTTTAAGTGCATCACGTGGGAACACGTGATCGTCAAATATGTGTTAGTGTTTAACACTATTTTCAAACCAGTCTTAGCCCAAAATCAGCTAAGTTTTCCAGAGGCAAATCTCCCCTTCAACTAAACCTCAAAATCGATCAGTTCATATGACATTCAAAATAAAGTCCAGAGCTATAATGAATGGTTAGTGCTCAGCCAAAGATAAAATGTTGTCAAAGCCCCCAGACCCCTGTTTAGCATTGCTAAATAATGAGAGGCTGAACCTAGACAAATGTTCAACAGTTCAAACAAAGGTCCAACATTTCGAACCTAATTAGACTTAGCCCAAGTTGGCCATAAGTTCTCAATTCAGATTTAACTGAGCCCATGTGCTCATAATCCAATTAATTGATCTTAGTCCCAAATTGGACTATAGATTTCCCAATCAACATTAGTTCAAGGGTACATCTTTTCACTCCTCTGATATTTATCGTTGTAATCCTTCAACGTCTTCAGAGAGGTGACGGGTCCCGATAACCAATCATTCCATTGACTATGATGTCCTTAACCTCGGACTGTGGGGTCCTTTAAACCCATGGACTATGATGTCCTTAATCTCGGACTGTGGGGTCCTTTAAACCCATGGACTATGATGTCCTTAACCTTGGACCACCATTTCCTTAAACTGGTAATCGACCGCAATGTCCCTAAACTAAACAACATGGCCTAAATGCTCTTTTGTTGGATCTAAACGATCCCGTTAAGTTGATCTTAGTCTAAAATTAGACTAACGTATCCTTAACAAACCGTTAAGTTGATCTTAGTCTAAAATTAGACTAACGTATCCTTAACAAATGTTTAAATTGATTTTAGTCTCAAATGACACTAACGTATCCTTAAACCCAACCCCAAACCCAAATCTAAGAAGATACGGCTTTGGACTAATCCACGCCCTACGGGCGACAACACAAATTAGTCTCCGTATACAATCCACGGGCAACCAAAAACAAAACAAACACCCACGACACGAAGTGATCATCTGGAGAAGGAGAAAGTGGTTACCGCGATATGGTAGCGTAATTAACTGCAGGGGCTTGTGCCTGCAGGGAAGAGCGTCCCCACAATCAACCCTCAAATAAGGGGGAATCTGACGAAGTCTGCTACATCGGGCGCATCCGTTTAAACCTTCGATAAATGGTGCCATAAATCAACTTGGTATCTTCGGAGAGGTGGACGGATAGCACCAATTAGCATCTGCCCCCAAATTCAGGCAAGACGGACCTACGCGGTCGCGTCTCTGTTTTTCGGAGGAGAACAATCATATCAGTCACCCATAAGCCGTCAGCTGTACTACCTGGACGTAACGGCTACCCGGGTATTGAGTGATCAGAAAATCAACAAGCAAGCTTATCCATACTCCTGTGAATCCAACAGTAACACTACCGTACAGTCCGGTCTCTTCGTCTGATATGTCGCATATCTAGTCTAGGGGTGGTAAACGTCATACCCCAATAACTTGATAAGTCATGCCGATATGCGGCTCATAACGGGTCGAGAAACTACTGATAACACTTACCAGTAAATCTCAGTATCAGCCCTGGCCAGGGATTTCCTGTTATAGCCAATCAAGCACAGCACAACATCAACCCCCAATACCAGGAGAGGCGAAACCCTCCTATCGCTCATTGCCTCCATGTGACTCGAGACTGTACCCAAAAACCACCATTTTGCACGTTCTCTTGAACGTGGTAAGATGGAAATCAAAGCATAGTGTGAATCATACAAGACTCTATGACAATCTCGGGTCTACAGACTAACCTGTACCAGTATCACCAGAGAACTGCTATCTGACGTCAGGTATAATACCATCTAGGAGTTCTCGGCGAGTCCTGTTCAGTGTACCCAGTCTCCACTGAGCACCTGTATACCATCTCTGATGTCAAACACCAATGGATATGGGATCATCCATCGCCCATCAAATAGGTCAAGAAGTGTATACGCTAGTCTACTCTGGTATATTGATGCCCCGTCTCGATACACCCTCGACTAGGAACAATTAAAGGATGAACTTATGGACTACTTTGGCCCCACTAGTATGATCTCCATCATAGTCCTGGTAGTCAAGTACACATCCTAAAGGCTTTATCAACATGTGAGAGAAAAAAAGTATCACAATACAAGTCTACATGTTAAGATAAAGAGCAACCAGATAGCATACTATCATGTCGAGCAAGAAAGTCCTCCTTATATATGTCCAAGCATCCATTATAATATACAATCATGTACAACAATGGCCTCTAGGGCATATATATAACTAACAGGATAAAGTAAGGATTGAAAAGTTCAATGGTCAGAATTTTGGTCGGCGGCGCATGCAGACGGAGGACTGCTTATATCAAAAGAACATGTTTCTTTCGTTGCTTGGAGAAAACCCCGAGAAGATGACCGATGAGGCGTAGAACATTTTGGATAGGAAAACCATGGCGACAATTCTGTTGTCGTTGACTCCGCAAGTGGCCTTTAATATCTCGAAGGAGAAAACAACTGTGGCGCTAATGACGACGTTGGCGAAGTTGTATGAAAAGCCTTCAATATCAAACAAGATATACTTGATGAAGAACATTTTCAATATGAAGATGACTGAAAACGGCTCGGTGACGGAGCACCTGAATGAGTTCAACAGTATGATGAGCCAGCTTGAATCGGTGAAAATCGTCTTTGAAGACCAAATTTGAGCACTTCTATTTCTCTATTCGTTGCCGGAGAGTTGGGAGAACCTAGTGATGACGGTTAGCAACTCGATCCTGAGGACTCTCACATTTAATCATGCGGTAAGTTGCATATTAAATGATGAGATCTGGAGAAAGGCCGGGAATGGGAGTTCAGGAACTTCCACGCTTTCGGTGGAGAATCGCGGTAGAACGATGGAAAGAGGGAAAGAGAAGAAGGGCAAGCCTAAAAATCGAGGAAAATTATAAGAAAAAATCCAAGACGTGTGTTGGAATTGTGGGAAGAAGGGTCAGAGGAAAAGTGACTGTAAAGCTCTAAAAAAAGGCTCGAATGAGAAGGCAAATGGAAATGAAGCTAATGTGGTGTCTACACAAGAACATGGGGAACAAGGTCTTTGTTTATCGGCGAGCGAGAGCACAAAGGCGGATACTTGGTTCCTAAATTTAGGAGCATCATTCCATTGCACTTTGAGGTGACATCACTTCAGCGGGTATGTTCAGGGGGTCTTGGGCATGTGACGGTGGGAAACGGTCAGCCGTGCAAGATCGTTGGTAAAGCGACGATCATCTTGCAACCGTCATGAGGTAGTCAAATAAAATTGAAGAATGCTTGTCATATTCCAGATTTGAAGAAGAGCCTGATTTCTACCAGTCGGCTTGACAATGAAGGTTTTATTATGACGTTTGGGAATTCACAGTGGAAGATTTCCAAAGGGTCGTTGGTAGTCGCAAGGGGCAAGTTGAGCGATTCGTTGTATTCCTTCAGTGGGAGCAATGGAGGTTCGGTTGCATTAACGACGGGTTTAAAGATTGATTCGCAGACTGTAAGTCTATATTGCACGCTCTATAGTGTTTGTACAGAGGCGGAATATTCAAAAAAAACAATTTTGAAGTATGCAACAAAGATAATAACCCACGATCTACCACAAGCCCTAAATAGCAAAATTACATAGGTAATTATTCTACTATGTTAAAATGTTATACCTATCAGATTCGTGTCCTTCGGGTCTTAATTCCTATTCTTAAGCTCCTTTTTGGGGTCCTTGATGTAACTTGGTTGTCGGTCTCCTAGATCCTAGATGATCAACCCGAAAGTTCTAGGTTCAAGTTTCAACCTTCAAAGGAAATTAACCAAACTAGCTAGTTTGCTAATCTAGCTAATTTAGATTGTGTTGAGATGATTAAGTGGTAAATTTTTCTATCTCAAGACTCTTGATTCTCAACACATGAGAATGGTAGGGTTGAGAAAGAGGAAGAAGGAAAAAAGAGAAAGAATGGCAACTTAAGAATGAAAAAGATAAGCATGAAGAATGGCTACATCACTAATATCAAGCAATTTTCTCTTCATTTAAAACTAGCCATAATTCAATAAATGCTCAAATTAATTTCAAATCCATGCTTCATGCCATGCCAACTTTACATCTCATTTTTTTATTCATTAATAAATAGAAAATACATATTATGATGCGTCCCCTTCTAGAAGGTATTTTTGTATAAATACAAAATACTTTCTGCCGTATATACATACCCGTATTCGTATCAAAATACAAATACCCAAGAGATAGAATAACACCACTAAAATATACTTGCATTAAATCAATATCTGATTTAATGAACCGGCTTAATTCTAAACCTGCTGGTATTAAAATCCGTCTGATTAAATTCCGCGTAACCAGTACATGCAATCAATCGGAACCCTGCACGTATAAACATACGGCTTCCACATCGTTTCGCTTGAACCAGAGAAACCCACTATGTGAGACTCTAAAAACTCGAAAGTACGCTGGCAGTGCGTTTAACCACAAGCACGTCAGCGGTACAAGCTGTACGTAACGGCTACCCAGGCACCTGTCGAAGAGAAGTCTGACGAGCAAACTTATCTGAACCCCTACCGAGCCTAACCGTGACAATGTCCGCACAGTCTGATCTGTTTGTTTGAGAGTATCGCATACCGGTTCTAGGAGCGGTTAACGCCATACCCCAACTAACCCGATAAGTCGTGCGGGTGTGGCTCAAGACCATCCGAGAAATTACCGATCTAACAATTAGTAATTTTCAACTGCCCTGGCTAGAGGCTTATGGTGTTGACCAACCAAACACAGTGCGACATCGACTCCCTATACTGGAAGAGACGAATCCCTAATAATCACTCACTGCCTCCATATGGTTCGGGACTATACATAACTAAAAGCTGTTTGCACGACTCCTTTGAGACGTGGTAGGGTAGTAATCAAAGCACATTGGGAACTCACACGAGACAAATGATAATCTTATGTCTACAGACTACCTGCACACATGCCACATGAGAACTGCCATCTAACGCTAGGTATAATACCATCCAACAGTTTTCGGAGAGCCCGTCCAATGTACCCATCCATAGTGAGCACATGTATACAATTTTAGGTGAAACACACCAATGGCTGTGAGACTAATCATCGCCCCTTGTCGGAGTCTAGAAATGTATATACTAGTCTACTCTGGAATATCGATGCCCTGTCTCGATATTCCTACGACTAGGGACGGTTTAAGGATATGCTTTTAGACTACCCAGCCCTCGCAAGTATGACCGCCATCACAACGCTGACAGTCAAGCAATTATCCTACGGGTTTTATCAACATGTATAAGTAGTACGTAATAACAGATAAAACATGCGCACATGTTAAGATAAAGGCAAACCAGATAGCAAACTACCATTTCGAGCAAGATTGTCATGTACATATATACATATTCATAGTATCCATTACAAATAATGGCCTCTAGGGCATATATATATCCTACACAGATTTTGTTGTGGCACAAATGATTGAGGTGCCTGATTGATACGAAAGAGTGTGTATATGTAGTTTAACCGCAATCAGAACGGTGTCGCGTATAGCTAGACCGAGATGAGTACGGGTCGTCCTCTGGGAAACGTGGAACCTTTTACTTTTACTTTAGATGTGTTGAGAAAGAGAGGAGGGATAAAGAATTTTATAGAATGGTTTCTAGATCTACGTTAAACAAGAATGTAAAATATAGATCTAGATTATTTTAAAGATGTAGTTAATATAATAAGAGGGCTTGTAGGGTTCGTTAGGATTTAGTAGTTATGGACGATTAATTAAAAGTTACCATTTTTATCCATTAATAGATTTAGAACTAGAACGACGGTGATGCGTGTAGATTAGGGTTTCTGGAGGGAAAAGGAATCCCACTCTTAACCCTTATCTCGACACGGAACTCCGTTCATATCTAGCCTATACCAAAACAATCATTAATCTAATCTCTAATCGCGGTCGGAACTAGCAAAGAATTGCTAGCGCGCCCGATTAGGATGTTAATGATTCTTTTGATAAAGTTTCTAAACTTTATAGGACTTTAAAAGGGTTTAGTTATTTTCATCGTCCATTAGCCTACCATAATCCTACGAACCCTAACAAGTGGAGAATTACTCGCGCATGTTGGGAGAAGAAGATGAAAAGACAGAGAGGGAAAACATAATGTAAAATGCAAAGACAATTAAATAAAATAACTACCTTTATTAATCGACTTGAACAAACTACACTTTAATCCGTAGAAAATGATTACAAACTAGTTGCTTCTCGATCTTTCCTAAGGAGGTAGTCGAACAGTCGATGATCAGCCTGGATGCGTGAGCGTCTGGAGCTTCGTGATCTCTTCGGCTTGATAGCTTTTCCAAGAGGCTCTCGGTGCCTTTTTATAGTGCAAAGCCAGAATCTTTTGCTTCAAAAGTTGGTAAAATATAGCAGAGAATCATGCCCCAAAATCTTTCCTTCCAACTCCATAATATTGCGGCGGATCCGCGGCCCAAGGGGGTGTTTGGCCTCGGATCCGCACTTGAAGGTGAGGATCTCTCGATCAAATTTCTTGGGCTTTCTTCTCGTGACATGTGGCAATCCTAGGCACCTTTAGAATTCAGAAATCTTCTCTCGGTTGCTTCCAGACTTGGTCTCCAAGTTTTGCTTCTTAATTTGGCAAGTTTCCTTCAACAAATTGATTTGTTTGATAAATTCTGTATAACAACTTGGAAAATTCTGCACCATAATCTCAAATAATATTTAGTAGACTTAGTTCTACTAGGATTTGGTCAATAGATTTTTTTGCATACATTTTCCTACCAAATTATAATAAAAATATATTAACACATGGAAAATAATGTTTTTACACATAAACCCTCATATGTATAATATATCATATTAAAGTCCTTTTTTAATATAAAAATGGCAGGAAAAATGTACTACAAATGTGCAGTTTTATCGACTGAACAAATACCCCCAAACTTATCTTTGATCGTCCCGAGCAAACTAGTTTATTTAAGAGGAGAAAAAGAAAGGAGAAAACTAAGCACACTTTCGTAGGCAGACACAATTGCACTGAGCATGTGCGACAAGCCGTTAAACCTCTAGGTGTCCCTAGTAGGAGGAGTGTTGTCTCCTGAGGGTTTTCAGTGGATTACACCCACAAAATCCTATAATAAAAGAGAGATGGTGAAATTTACATATAAAGATAAGAACCATAAAAGAAAGGCCTTGAAAAGAAGAGTTTCCAACTATACTAGCTTTTCAGTTGTCATGAGCCCTATCTTACTAGTCATGAAAAAATGTTAGAAATCACATCATCCCTCAATAAAACATCGTCTTTATTCTTCATTCCTACCTTTCATCCAAACATTGATCATATAACCCCACGTGTGTGTAAAGAATATCCCTACACTCGGAGAATTCAATTCAAGCTATCATACTCTTGTCCATCTACCTTAGTACTTTTTAATTTGATGAATATTAAGATTCGCTCACACCTTTTCATGCGACCGTTAATACTTCTTGAGGTACTAACCAACCGATTACTCATGTGCTTGCTAATTAGGTGATAATATTTTCCTCGTCTTGCACCACCTAAGGCTTAGCAGTGACTCCCAGACCAGTTGGCCTTAGGGCACTAGGTGAAGAGGCACCCTCGCTATATTTTTTTATTGTTGCCTTGGCGATAACAAAACCAGTGTTCATTTTTTTCTTTTCACCATTTTTATATTTTCTTCATTTTTTTTTCATTTCCTTCATACTTTGGCTTTTAGACAAGAGCATTTCAAGGTATTCTCTACTATCCCGAGTTTCAAGACGTGTGTAAGTGCATATTGTAGGGTATCAACATTCAAATGTTTGGCTTCCAGAATAGAAACTATTTTTCAGACTTATTTTTATCCTCAGATTAGTGACTTCCTTCATTTTACTAACTCTTGGGACAACAGCTCATAACTACTTATTACCAGTTTGTGTAAGAAAACTTCTAATTTTCTTGGTTTTCTTAAATTATTCCTATCTTTTGGATGTAATTTTTCACTTTCTATTCTTTTATTATATAAAAAAAAAAAAAAAATTTTAATGCCCGGTGTCAAAGATAATTTAGTGAATACAAACCTCCCCCCAAACCTGTTTTCAGCAGTGTCCTCACTGATGTAGCCTTTTGAGAACATGGACCTGTATACTAAGGGAGAGATACAAGGGGTAAAATAATAGTTAAATGAAAAATTCCCCCAAACTTATTCTTTGACACGCACAGATATTCAATCAAATCCATTTTTACTCACCTCCATTCTTAAAATGAGAAAATGTTACAAAAACATAGAGGTGAGGCGGAGGAAATTTAGTTTTGATAAAGCGGCTCCTGTAAAAACAGGAGCTCCTCCGCGGGGTCAGCAGAAAAATACGGTTTTAATCTATGCCCATTTACTTTAAAAATCGAACCGTTTTTCAAATTTTCGACTTCAACTGCCCCGTGCAGATGTACATACCGCACCACAAAAGGTCCTTTCCAACGAGATTTAAGCTTACCCGGATGAAGATGGAGACGGGAATCATAAAGAAGGACTTGTTGCTCCGATGTGAAGGTTTTTCTAGAAAGATTTTTATCGTGGAATACTTTAGTCCTATTCTTTACTATCACCGCATTATCGTAAGCTTCATCGCGGAGTTCGCTTAGCTCATTCAATTGCAGCTTCCAATAGCTGCCTGCATGATCAAGATCAAAATTAAGCTCTTTAATAGCCCACATTGCCTTATGTTCAATCTCGACAGGGAGGTGGCACGCCTTCCCAAACACAAGGCGGTATGGAGACATACCAAGATTGGTCTTATAAGCGGTGCGGAATGCCCAAAGAGCATCCGTCAATTTGGTTGACCAATCCTTACGGTTTTTCGAAACCGTCTTCTCCAATATCTGTTTGATCTGCCTATTTGAGATCTCAGCATGCCCGCTCGTTTGGGGATGATAGGGCGTAGAAAGCTTGTGAGTGATTGAATATTTCCGCATCAAGGCCTCGAAAGACCTATTGCAGAAATGTGTCCCGTTGTCGCTAATGATAGCTCGAGGGTGTCCGAATCGCGAAAAGATATTTTCTTTAAGGAACTTAATGACAACTTTGTTGTCATTAGTGCGACACGGTACAGCTTCCATCCACTTCGAGACATAATCAACCGCTAACAAGATATATAGATTCCCAAAGGAGTTGGAAAAAGGGCCCATAAAATCAATACCCCAAACATCAAATATTTCCACAACCAATATAGGTTGGAGCGGCATCTCGTTCCTTCGTGAAATTCGACCCAAATGCTAACATCGCGGACAAGTTTTGCAATGTTCAAATGCATCTTTAAATAATGTTGGCCAATAAAAGCCACATTGCAAAACTTTCTCCGCCGTTTTTCGAGGTCCAAAGTGACCGCCGCATGCCTGATCATGACAAAATGATAACACGCTTTTGAATTCATCATTAGGGACACACCTGCGAATGATTTGATCGGAACAATACTTGAATAGATATGGTTCATCCCAGTAAAAATATTTTACTTGGGATAAAAATCGAAATTTGTCTTGTTTCGACCAATCGCTAGGTATAAGTCCCGTCGCAAGATAGTTCACGATATCCACGAACCAAGGTTCGTAAGATACATTCAAGAGCTGTTCGTCGGGAAATGAGTCATTTATCGGCACGGTCACAGTTGGAGAAGAAGTGATGCGTGAAAGATAGTCGGCTACAACATTTTCACATCCACTCTTGTCTTTGATGACAAGATCAAATTCTTGTAACAATAGGATCCAACGTATTAGCCTGGCCTTCGCATCCTTCTTCGATAAAAGATGTCGTAGGGCGGAGTGATCTGTGTAAACCACAATAGGCGAGCCAATCAAGTAGGGCCTGAATTTCTCTAATGCAAATACAACTGCCAAGAGTTCTTTCTCGGTAGTTGTGTAATTTATTTGTGCATCATTCAAGGTTCTACTTGCATAGTAAATTACATGTGGCATCTTATCTGTCACGCCCCACTTCCCAGAGTACGCAAGATTTGGGCACGTGACATAGCCAACCATGCTACCTGTGGGTAGGAAGTATCCATCCACAGTCACATTACGGTTGTAAAGATATCAAGAACAGTAAAATAAACTAAACTAATACATGCGGAAGCTAATGATCCAATACAATGAATAAACAGTATGTCCCATAATGCGGGTTCACATCTGGAAATGAAATGACATAAATAAACTAAACTCTAAAGAACTCACAGTTCAGCCTGCTGGCTGAAGTACTCCTGCTCGGTCAACGTCAAAGGCACGGAATCTGGGCCATGCAAAACCCAGACGTCAGCGCGTCATGATATCAAGTAATGTAGCATAAACATGGTAATAAACAATGCAAGCATGAACATGAATAAAGCAGTAATAAAAGGTAACAAGCAGGGTAATGTGCAATGGTGACTAAACTGTCCTATCAGGTTTTCTACTCTACAGTCTTTGAAACCAATTGATGAATCGTCGATGTAACTCAATAGTATCCCGTGCGTGCCCGGGACCACGGTCATGATTCTCGGGGCTGAATCCGAGACGTGCCGCTAAGCAGTAAAAGGTAGTAGGATAGATGAGTGATGTCAGCATCAACACTCCGGAGCTGGCCAAGCCCGTAAGACTGATCAGAACAATGTGTCGAACTGTTGAGTTACAAGTCGGTTTCACCTTTGATTTCCCCATACCCCCAAACTATGTATGTCAGTCAGGTATTCAGTAGTCAAGGACTAATGCCAACACAAGTCAAGTAAAGGTAGGTCTGTCTGGATCGACAGCAGGAATGGTTAGGTTTGTCGGCATTAGGCATGAGATCAGGTAACAGGTCAGGTTACTTTCAACAGGTAGAGTCGATATGTACAGGGTGTTGTGTCCGGTGTATCAGAGATGTGTCAGGTGTATCAAGATCGGCCAATATATAATGCAATCAGGTATATGATGATAACAGGTATAGTAACCAGTAATGAACAGTAGCATGAAACAGTAAGTAGTAATTATTATTCTATGTGAACATAGTGATGTTTGTATTTCATATTAATCCGGTTCACGCACCTTTGAGGTGCAAAAGCCACAAGATAAAACAATATCGATAGTATACATAATGGAGTTTCAAGAATTTGAACTAAGTATAATATTTACCTCATGAGTGGCTTTAACAAATGAAGTGAGGATGATCTAGCAATTTAGGCAAGGATGTGCCAAATTGGTTAATTAGTTAAGGTGTTTGATTAAAAGCATACCGATTAACTACAAGTAGCAACTACAATGGTTTAACATTACGGATGATTGTAATTGTCATCAAGTCGTGTGGTTATAACAGATAACATGATTATTAAGTTTGTAGCATGTTAAAGCAAGTATTCGGATACTTGCCTCGGCGGTTCCGCAAACCGAAACACGGATGCGATGTCGGCAGAAACTGCGTTCTGGAAGCACGGGCCACGGATCGAGTCCCAACAGAGGTCACTGGAATCACACGGACCAGGGGGCTTCGCTGGAGCGTCGGGTTCGTCAAACGGCACGGTCGGGTTCCGGCAATAACCGAAAATCAAAGTTAGCAACAAGGATACGATACGCCAAAACGACCAGCGGGGGTTGTACCAAAAGGAAAGAGAAGGAAACTTACAGGGATACACCAAGGGTGTGACCACGGCGGGTTCGACGGCACTGGAACGCCGGCGAGGCCGCGACGGTGGCTGCAGCAAAGGGAAGGGGCCTCGGGTGAGCAGGTAGTGTGCTGCGGCGAGTTGGAGAGGAGTGTGGTCGGCTAGGGTGGTCGAGGGGGAAAGGAGGTGGCGCGGGAGACGTCGACGAGGGTCGTCGGCGCGATTTCCGGCGACCTGGAGATGGTGCAGACGTTGGGTGAAGGGTCGGGTTCACTGTTCCGGCGAGGAAAGGAGGGGTGACGGCGAGGTCTCGACGAGGAGGGTGCAAGGGGGTCGTGGGAGGCCTCGGCGGTCGGAGTCGGCGTCGACGACGAGGTCGCGAGGGATGGAGGCGTCGGGAGAAGGTTGCAGGCGCGGGAAGGAGCGGGCGAACGGGAGGAAGAGGGTAGGCGAGTGCGGTGGAGGTCGTGGTGGTGAGGGCGGCGACGGAGAGGTCGCGAGGCGGCCGGCGGTGAGATCTGCGTGAGCTAGGGTTAGGGTCTCGCGTGGGTTCTCGCGAAGAAAGGAAATGGCGAGGGGCGGCTGTGCATGGATTCTTTATATACAGAGTAAGAGAGAGAGAGAGAGATTGGAGAGAGAAAGGGATTCGTGAGGATGAGAGAGAGAGACTGAGGGAAAGAGAGAGAGATTGAGATAGATTGAGGGAGAGAGAGAAAGAGATAGGGAAAGAGAGAGAGAAGGAGGGGGCCCACGAGCTTAGCCTCGTGATTGGCTGCAGGAGTAGAGAAATTTTAGAATTGAAGATTTCTGGGGATTTAAACTGTTGAGTTAATATATTCGTGGTATAATTAGTTATATATATTAAATTGAAACGGGCCCTTTTTGGCGCGAAATGAAACATTTCCAAATCGCGCCCGGGTTGCGCCCAAATGTTCCAAATTCAAATTATATGATTTTAAGCGGGTTCCAAACTTTGAAAAGAGGTGTTTAATGATTAAAATGCATGCCCCCAAGTCGGACACTTGCACGCGCGCGTAGTCGCCCAAACTTGCCCGTTTAGCCAAACGGAACGGAAACTCGACACGCGGACGCTACCACGCGACTAGTGGCGACGAGTAGGCTAACATGGACATCTAAAATTTCATTTTCGGAGTTAAAATTTGTTATGTGCCAAAATGACTTAACCGGGTAAAATTTAGCAATAAACACCAGAAAATCAGGAAAATTGGAAAGAGCGATAAATAACCCTCAACTAGTAATATACATAGTATTATTGGGCTCGGGTGTTACATCATACCCAACTACAAAAGAATTTCGTCCTCGAAATTCCAAGAATACAAGATAACTAACTACTGGAAAAGATGAGGGAATTTCTGCCGGATCTCGTCTTCTCGCTCCCAAGTAGATTCTCCATGCGATCGGTTACCCCAAAAAACTAGCACAAGAGGGATAACCTTGTTCTTAAGAACCTTTTCTCTTCGATCCTTGATCTCGACTGGTCGCTCCTCAAAAGTCAGGTCCTCTCGCACAGTCAGCTCCGAATGATCCAAAACATGAGTCTCATCACGAACATACTTCCGTAGTTGAGACACATGAAACACATCATGAACTCCTGCTAATGACGATGGTAACGCCAACCGGTACGATACCTCTCCGACACGCTCCAATATCTCGAAGGGTCCAACGAATCGGGGACTAAGCTTTCCCCGACTTCCAAAGCGAATCACCCCTCTAGTCGGTGATATCTTCAGGAATACCAAATCACCCACGGCGAACTCTAGAGGTCTTCTTGACGCGTCGGCCCAACTTTTCTGTCTGTCTTGAGCTGCCTTCATATGCTTCCTGATCGTATTCACTTTCTCAACTGTCTGTACCACCAAATCTGGCCCTAGTAACCTTCGTTCACCCACATCATCCCAACATACAGGTGAACGGCACTTACGACCATACAACGCTTCGAACGGGGCCATTTGAATAGTTGCTTGGAAGCTGTTGTTGTACGAAAACTCCACCAGGTGTAAATGATCTTCCCAAGAACCTTTGAAGTCTAACATGCAAGCCCTCAACATATCTTCAAGGGTCTGGATCGTTCTCTCTGATTGTCCATCAGTCTGGGGGTGATAAGCTGTGCTGAACTTCAATCGAGTCCCCAAACTTTCTTGTAAACTCCTCCAAAAGTGTGACAAGAACCGAGTGTCCCGGTCGGACACGATGCTTACCGGTACTCCATGCAATCTGACAATCTCCTGCATGTACCGCTCTGCCAAAGTCTCTGTCGATTGACCAACCCGAAATGGAATAAAGTGAGCTGCCTTGGTCAACCGATCGACAATCACCCATACAGCATTGTTGCCCTTTGGACTCCGCGGTAAAACCGTCACGAAATCCATGGTTATATGTTCCCACTTCCATTGAGGAATCGGAAGTGGTTGCAACAAACCGGCAACCCTTTGATATTCAGTCTTGACTTGCTGACACACTAAGCACTTAGCCACAAAGCGAGCGATTTCCCGTTTCATACCTTCCTACCAGAAATGCTGTCGAAAATCTCGGTACATCTTCGTCCCTCTTGGACGTACAGAGTAAGCTGAACTGTGTGCCTCCTTCGTAAGCTCTTCACGCACATCTCCTTTTGGCACACACACACGGCTACCATATCTCAACGAACCATCTTCAGGGATCAGTAAATCGGTTCGCAGTCCGGCTTCAATCTGCTCTCGAAACTTTGGTAGTCTAGGATCCTGCGATTGTGTCGCTTTAATCTTCTCAACTAAGGACGATTGTACTTGCAACTGCATAAACTGTCCTGTAGCCCGCGGTAGCACAACCTCCAAGTCAAATCTCCGAAAATCCTCGATGATCTCCCTCTGTGCAGTCAATAACTGAAATGCTGGTAACCGACTTAGCGCATCCGGCACGACGTTAGCTTTTCCCGGATGGTACTTAAGATCAAGGTCGTAGTCGGCCATCAGCTCCAACCACCTGCGTTGTCGCATGTTCAACTCCTTCTGAGTGCACACATACTTCAAACTCTTGTGATCTGTAAAGACTTCGACTCTCTCTCGCCCAACAGGTAGTGTCTCCAAATCTTCAGGGCGAAGATCACGGCTGCAAGTTCTAAGTCATGAGTCGGATAGTTCTTCTCATGAGTCTTCAGCTGTCTCGATGCGTAAGCGACGACTTTCCCGTTCTGCATTAAAACACATTCCAGTCCCTTTCCAGATGCGTCGCTATGAATCACCAGTCCTTCTGAATCATCCGGTACGGTCAGGATCGGGGCGGTTATCAACTTCTGCTTCAACGTCTCGAAGGCTAAAGCACATCCATCCGTCCAAACAAACGGTACCTCCTTTCGTGTGAGCTTGGTTAACGGCTCGGCTACGCGAGCGAAGTTTCTCCACAAATCTTCTGTAGTAACCGGCGAGTCCAAGAAAACTTCTTATCTCTGCAACATTCTTTGGAACAGGCCAATCTCGAACTGCTGCAATCTTCTCGGGATCAACGGCGATTCCATCGCCCGACACGACATGCCCCAGAAACTTCACTTCTTCCAACCAGAATTCGCACTTACTCATCTTCGCGAATAATTTCTCCTGTCTCAGCGTTTGCAGTGCGATCCTTAAGTGCTCAGCATGCTCCTCCGGACTCTTTGAGTACACCAGAATATCGTCGATGAATACCACAATAAACTGGTCCAAGAACGGTGAAAAGATCCTGTTCATCAAGTCCATAAATTTTGCCGGCGCAGTAGTCACTCCGAAGGGCATCACTAAATACTCGAAATGCCCATACCGAGTCCGAAATGCCGTCTTGCAAATGTCTTCTGCCTTCACTCGGACCTGATGATATCCTGATCGCAAGTCCAGTTTCGAGAATACCCTCGCGCCACTAAGCTGCTCAAAAAGTTCTCCAATGCGAGGGATCGGGTACTTGTTCTTAATAGTCACCCGGTTTAATTCTCGATAATCAATGCACATCCTTCTCGTGCCATCCTTCTTCTTCACTAAAAGAACTGGAGCTCCCCAAGGTGAGTTGCTGCTTCGAATCCATCCTTTCTCGAGCAATTCACCAACTTGTTTCTTAACTTCTTCCAATTCCACCGGTGCCATCGGATAATAGGATTTTGATACTGGCGCTGCACCAGGAATAAGGTCAATCGCGAACTCCACATCTCGCTTTGGCGGTAAGCCCGAAATATCTGCAAATACATCCATAAAGTCGCGGACAACTGCCGGCTCTTCATTACTATCCACTACCATAGCCGCAAGAACATTGTTCGTCGGCCTAGCCCTAAACTCGACCGGCCCGACAGAACTGCTTCCTTACCGCAACTGCTGTCTGCATCGTTGGCCGCGAAAGGTCCAGCGAGAGTACTGAGTCTCGTCCACTCCGCTGCATGCACGTCCACGGTTGCTCCATTCTGCCTTAGTCCGATAAATTTCTCCTCCATTTCCTCCCGTGCAGTCCGCGGGAAGAACTTTTCCAAGAAACTTTTAGAGAAATCCGCCCAACTGATTGGCTTGGACAAGCGGGTCTCCTCCACCAGCCACCACTCTCGGGCGTAATCCACCAGCTGAATGCGCACCACATCAACTCTCTTGTCGTCTGGGATCTGTGCCGCAATCAGTAAATTCTCCGTGTCTACTAGCCACTGCTCGGCTGGCAACGGCTCCTCCAGAAAAGTGAAAGTAGATGGATCCAAAAGTCTGAAATCTGCTACGGTCCTTACTCGGTCAACTGGTCTAGTTCCAACATCGTTTACAGACTGCTGAACGATCTGCAAACCTTCCTGAAACAAGTCCGCTTGCTGCTGGATCAGCTCGGTCTGTTTCTTTGATTTCCAGCATTTCTCTTATCACTCCAAGCATGGCGGCTTCGTTCACACGCCTCTGGTACGTCTTCAACTTCTTACCTGTCATAATCCTGAACTCAAAACACCCAACATTAGCATGATGATAGATTCTGAATGTGGATCAAGGCTAGAACTCCAAGATACTTAAATAGAGTACCGCATTGTAGCTATGCCGCGGTATCATAGCCGCAATTACTTAACTCCACCCAAGTCGCCTAAGTCCTAGAGATAACAAGAAGTTAGGTTTTCGAATTGACAATGCAAAGTAAGTTTGCATGTCGACATGATCCGGAAGAAGGATTCAAGGAGGGTAAAACGGTCAAGGTGGCTGGACATGTTTCCTAATCACGGGTATCCTGATTCGTGTATCGGGTGCAATACCCAACTACAAAGAATCAACCCAATTAACCTATGTCTCTGATACCATAAAACCATGTCACGCCCCACTTCCCAGAGTACGCAAGATTTGGGCACGTGACATAGCCAACCATGCTACCTGTGGGTAGGAAGTATCCATCCACAGTCACATTACGGTTGTAAAGATATCAAGAACAGTAAAATAAACTAAACTAATACATGTCCAAATCCATAATAACAAGAATCAATAAACAATAAGTGCGGAAGCTAATGATCCAATACAATGAATAAACAGTATGTCCCATAATGCGGGCTCACATCTGGAAATGAAATGACATAAATAAACTAAACTCTAAAGAACTCACAGTTCAGCCTGCTGGCTGAAGTACTCCTGCTCGGTCAACGTCAAAGGCACGGAATCTGGGCCATGCAAAACCCAGACGTCAGCGCGTCATGATATCAAGTAATGTAGCATAAACATGGTAATAAACAATGCAAGCATGAACATGAATAAAGCAGTAATAAAAGGTAACAAGCAGGGTAATGTGCAATGGTGACTAAACTGTCCTATCAGGTTTTCTACTCTACAGTCTTTGAAACCAATTGATGAATCGTCGATGTAACTCAATAGTATCCCGTGCGTGCCCGGGACCACGGTCATGATTCTCGGGGCTGAATCCGAGACGTGCCGCTAAGCAGTAAAAGGTAGTAGGATAGATGAGTGATGTCAGCATCAACACTCCGGAGCTGGCCAAGCCCGTAAGACTGATCAGAACAATGTGTCGAACTGTTGAGTTACAAGTCGGTTTCACCTTTGATTTCCCCATACCCCCAAACTATGTATGTCAGTCAGGTATTCAGTAGTCAAGGACTAATGCCAACACAAGTCAAGTAAAGGTAGGTCTGTCTGGATCGACAGCAGGAATGGTTAGGTTTGTCGGCATTAGGCATGAGATCAGGTAACAGGTCAGGTTACTTTCAACAGGTAGAGTCGATATGTACAGGGTGTTGTGTCCGGTGTATCAGAGATGTGTCAGGTGTATCAAGATCGGCCAATATATAATGCAATCAGGTATATGATGATAACAGGTATAGTAACCAGTAATGAACAGTAGCATGAAACAGTAAGTAGTAATTATTATTCTATGTGAACATAGTGATGTTTGTATTTCATATTAATCCGGTTCACGCACCTTTGAGGTGCAAAAGCCACAAGATAAAACAATATCGATAGTATACATAATGGAGTTTCAAGAATTTGAACTAAGTATAATATTTACCTCATGAGTGGCTTTAACAAATGAAGTGAGGATGATCTAGCAATTTAGGCAAGGATGTGCCAAATTGGTTAATTAGTTAAGGTGTTTGATTAAAAGCATACCGATTAACTACAAGTAGCAACTACAATGGTTTAACATTACGGATGATTGTAATTGTCATCAAGTCGTGTGGTTATAACAGATAACATGATTATTAAGTTTGTAGCATGTTAAAGCAAGTATTCGGATACTTGCCTCGGCGGTTCCGCAAACCGAAACACGGATGCGATGTCGGCAGAAACTGCGTTCTGGAAGCACGGGCCACGGATCGAGTCCCAACAGAGGTCACTGGAATCACACGGACCAGGGGGCTTCGCTGGAGCGTCGGGTTCGTCAAACGGCACGGTCGGGTTCCGGCAATAACCGAAAATCAAAGTTAGCAACAAGGATACGATACGCCAAAACGACCAGCGGGGGTTGTACCAAAAGGAAAGAGAAGGAAACTTACAGGGATACACCAAGGGTGTGACCACGGCGGGTTCGACGGCACTGGAACGCCGGCGAGGCCGCGACGGTGGCTGCAGCAAAGGGAAGGGGCCTCGGGTGAGCAGGTAGTGTGCTGCGGCGAGTTGGAGAGGAGTGTGGTCGGCTAGGGTGGTCGAGGGGGAAAGGAGGTGGCGCGGGAGACGTCGACGAGGGTCGTCGGCGCGATTTCCGGCGACCTGGAGATGGTGCAGACGTTGGGTGAAGGGTCGGGTTCACTGTTCCGGCGAGGAAAGGAGGGGTGACGGCGAGGTCTCGACGAGGAGGGTGCAAGGGGGTCGTGGGAGGCCTCGGCGGTCGGAGTCGGCGTCGACGACGAGGTCGCGAGGGATGGAGGCGTCGGGAGAAGGTTGCATGCGCGGGAAGGAGCGGGCGAACGGGAGGAAGAGGGTAGGCGAGTGCGGTGGAGGTCGTGGTGGTGAGGGCGGCGACGGAGAGGTCGCGAGGCGGCCGGTGGTGAGATCTGCGTGAGCTAGGGTTAGGGTCTCGCGTGGGTTCTCGCGAAGAAAGGAAATGGCGAGGGGCGGCTGTGCATGGATTCTTTATATACAGAGTAAGAGAGAGAGAGAGAGATTGGAGAGAGAAAGGGATTCGTGAGGATGAGAGAGAGAGACTGAGGGAAAGAGAGAGAGATTGAGATAGATTGAGGGAGAGAGAGAAAGAGATAGGGAAAGAGAGAGAGAAGGAGGGGGCCCACGAGCTTAGCCTCGTGATTGGCTGCAGGAGTAGAGAAATTTTAGAATTGAAGATTTCTGGGGATTTAAACTGTTGAGTTAATATATTCGTGGTATAATTAGTTATATATATTAAATTGAAACGGGCCCTTTTTGGCGCGAAATGAAACATTTCCAAATCGCGCCCGGGTTGCGCCCAAATGTTCCAAATTCAAATTATATGATTTTAAGCGGGTTCCAAACTTTGAAAAGAGGTGTTTAATGATTAAAATGTATGCCCCCAAGTCGGACACTTGCACGCGCGCGTAGTCGCCCAAACTTGCCCGTTTAGCCAAACGGAACGGAAACTCGACACGCGGACGCTACCACGCGACTAGTGGCGACGAGTAGGCTAACATGGACATCTAAAATTTCATTTTCGGAGTTAAAATTTGTTATGTGCCAAAATGACTTAACCGGGTAAAATTTAGCAATAAACACCAGAAAATCAGGAAAATTGGAAAGAGCGATAAATAACCCTCAACTAGTAATATACATAGTATTATTGGGCTCGGGTGTTACATTATCAATATGTTGTCCCAAGACAGCACCAATAGCAAAATCTGATGCGTCACACATAAGCTCGAACGGGTGGTTCCAATCCGGAGATGATAGAACGGGGGCTGTAGTGAGTGATTCTTTAAGCGATTCATAAGCAGCCTTACAATCCGAATCGAAGTGAAAAGTAGTGTCCTTGGCCAATAGAAGGGTTAAGGGTCTAGCAATTTTGCTAAAGTCCTTAATAAATCTCCTATAAAATCCTGCATGACCAAGGAAGGATCGTATATCTTTGACACAATTGGGACGAGGGAGGTTTTGAATGACATCTATTTTAGCTCTGTCAACCTCAATGCCTTTATGTGAAATTATATGTCCAAGTACAATACCTTCTTGGACCATAAAATGGCATTTTTCCCAATTCAAAGTCAAGTTCTTATCCTTACAGCGGGTAAGAACAGCGTCAAGATTACGAAGGCAGTTCTCAAAGGAGTCCCCAAAAATGGAGAAATCGTCCATAAAAATTTCTAGAAAATTTTCCACCATATCTGAAAATATCCCCATCATGCACCGCTGAAATGTAGCGGGAGCGTTGCATAACCCAAAGGACATGCGTCTATAAGCAAAAGTTCCGAAAGGACAAGTAAAAGTGGTTTTATCTTGATCCTTTTCGGCGATGGGGACCTGGTTGTAACCAGAGTATCCGTCCAAGAAACAGTAGTATTCGTGTCCCGCTAATCGTTCTAACATCTGGTCAATGAAAGGTAGAGGGAAGTGATCTTTCCTCGTCGCGGTATTGAGTTTCCTGTAATCGATACATACGCGCCACCCAATTTGGGTGCGTGTTTGGATTAACTCATTAGCCTCATTAGTGATGACCGTGATGCCAGACTTTTTAGGGACCACATGAATTGGACTTACCCATTGGCTATCAGATATGGGGTAAATTATTCCACTATCAAGGCACTTGACGATTTCTTTCTTTACCGCCTCCTTCATAACGGGATTTAACCGTCTTTGTGGGTCTCGGGTTGGTTTGGCTTCATCCATCAGATGTATGTAATGTTCAACAATTAAGAGACTAATCCCTTTGATGTCATCCATTGTCCAACCAAATGCTTCCCGATTCGATCTCAACACTGCCAAAAGTGCATTCTCTTGCTCTAAGGCTAGAGAAGGGGAAATAATCACTGGCAAAGTCTCATTCTCTCCTAAATATGCATATTTAAGATGAGAAGGTAGCGGTTTGAGATCAAGAATTGGCGAAGAGACAATAGAAGGTGGGGTAAGCGAATGATATTCGGACTCCCGAAGAGGTTCAAAACTTGCATAAGATATTGACTCGGAAAGTGCTGCTGACTTTTGCAACGAGTCAACGGGTTCAATCTCAAGGTCGGACTCATTGAACATATCCTCACTGTAAAGTGGTGCAAGATCAAATGATGTCTTATTAGTGTTGTCGAGAACATCAAAGCAAAGCTCCTCATCCATGCAGCTTTCGGAAGCTATCTCGTGGATGGAACAAACATCCAGCAATTGAGCAGAAGGTTCTGATGGCTGACTTCCTAGCTTGTAAATATTAAGCTCAATTGTCATTTTCCCGAAGGATAAGTTCATAGAACCGTTACGACAATTAATCACAGCGTTAGAAGTTGCTAGGAAGGGTCGACCAAGTATCACCGGGATTTGATTGCGTGGGTTTGCCACAGGTTGTGTATCCAAAACAATAAAGTCCACGGGAAATATGAATTCCCCGACTTTAATTAACACGTCCTCTAGTTCGCCCCGAGGTTTGGTGATAGATCGGTCTGCCATTTGGAGAGTACAATGGGCGGGTTTTAACTCTCCAATTCCTAACTGCTCGTATACTGAATAAGGAAGCAAGTTGACGCTAGCGCCTAGATCGAGTAAAGCATGATTTATATTTTTACCCCCAATAGAAATAGAGATTGTAGGACAGCCGGGGTCCTTACGTTTCTTTGGTATTTGTTGGGTAAAAGCTGTGCTAACATTACTCGTCATGAAAACCTTTTTAGGCACTTGAGTTTTTCTCTTCCTAGTGCACAAGTCTTTAAGGATTCTTGCATAAGATGGGACTTGTTGAATAGCATCTAGGAGAGGAATATTCACGCTAACTAGCTTAAACATTTCCACAATCTTTTCCATTTGCGGGTTAGGTCTGTTGGCCCTTAATCGGTTTGGAAATGGAGCTCGATCAATAAGTTTTGGGTCCAACGTTTGTGGAGAAGATTGTGGCGACGGATTCGATCCCAAAATTGGAGTGGGAATCGACTTAGATAGATTTGGTGAAATGTTTGAGCCTTGGGGAAAATGGAGAATAGGCTCGGACGAAGGTGGGAGACTAGACGAATTAGGGGAAGAAGAAGAAGAAGAAGAAGGGGTATCAAATGTGTCACTATCATCAAATTGCTCACCCACTCGGTTATTCAGCACTCTCCCCGATCTCAACGTAGTAATGGCATTCACATTATGACTTTGTGAATGGCCAGGATTCGGTAGAGGTTGAGATGGGAGTTTCCCTTTCTCTCTCGCACTCATTGCGGCGTTTAACTGTGCGATTTGGTTTTCTATTGATTTAATACTCTCACCATGGGAGGAGGAGTTTTTCGTTAGGGTATCAATAGAAGACCTCATCTCAGCCGAAATTTGCATGGATTGTTTTATGAACATATCCAAAGTTTGTGCAAGTGAGTTGTCAGTACTGGCCACTTATGGTGTAGAAATGTTGGCCGGATTTTGGAAATTCTGTGACTAAAAGGGGGGCTGATTCTGTGGTTGTGGTTGCTGTGGAGGAGGTCTTTGATAATTGCTTTGTTGGTTTTGATTCCAAGCAAAGTTAGGATGATTCCTCCATCCTTGATTGTATGTGGAAAAATAAGGGTCGTTTCTAGGTCGCTGCTGAAAAGCAGCATTAGCTTGAAACGATGCGTTCATAGGACATTCTTCCGTTAAGTGTGAAGGATCCGAACAGCAACCACAGACAGTCTTGCGAAGCGTGACCTGATTTAGGGAGAATGAAGAGAACTTGCTTTCAATGGCATCGAGTTTCTTCTGTATCGCTGCCATTTCGGTTTTTACTGCGATAGAAACATCGAGCTGGTGAATACCTCCCTTAGTTGAAGGTGGTCGCACGCTTTCCCACTGCAACGTGTGTTCAGCAAGGTCTTCCAGATATTTCCAAGCTTCACCGTCGTCTTTAGACATGAAATTGCATTGACAATTTGTTTCAAGCATCTGCTTTGTCGCTGGATTAATGCCCTCATATATAATCCGACATAAATCCCATCTATTGATTCCATGATGAGGACATTGGACAAGCAGATCTTTGAAACGTTCAAAGCACTTCCAAAATGGTTCATTGGGAAGCTGGGTGAACTGGTTGATCTCGCTCCTAACACGTGCAGTCTTATGGTTTGGGTAAAACTTCTTAAGAAATGCTATGACGAATTCATCCCAATTAGTGATAGAATGTGCGGCAGTATTGTAAAGCCATTTTTCTGCTAAGTCGCACAGTGTGAATGGGAGAAGACGTAAGCGCATAGCATCTAAAGTCAATTGTGAAGCACCCATCATTGCGCATACGTTTTCGAATTTGGTGATGAAAACGTACGTGTCTTCCGACTCAAGCCCGTGAAATTTGGGCAGCAGGTTGATGTAGTGGGGTTTAATCTCGAAATTATCCCCATTAGGTGGTGGAAGAGATAGACAAGTAGGAAGAGGACCACGAATAGGATAGCATCTCTCTTGGAGAGAGATGCGCGGTGGATTCTGCTCACCTGCGGGCGGTGGCAGCATGGTGTTATAATTAGATGGAGTGCCATCCATCACGGTCATGTGTGGTGGGTGAAAAGAAGATGAAGAAGTACCGACTTCGGCGTCGATAGCAGGAACGCGGACAAGACGGGCACTAGGATTCCGTGTCCAGCCGAGCATGCACTAAGCGGGTTTAGTGCAAGTGGCAGCGTATGTGTGATTTTAAAATTGGCTTGTTTTGAAAAAGTGGGACTCAAGACAAATCACCCTAAGATGCACAAGCAACCCTATAACTAAGGTCACCCAGGTCCAGTCTTTAGACCGCTCCTAGACTTCCAAAGGACAAGCCGCAGGATCAATCCTCTACCGCCTCCGTACTACCCTTGTAGCCAGGTAAGTACCAGGTAAGTAGGAAGGAACCACGTCGTGGGCCTAATTAAAAACCACTAGCCTTTGTCACACTTGCCTAGGCACTACAAAAGTAATGCGGATAAACGATAGATTACCCACGACCTTCCTCTGTCCTTATTGAGCGCGACAGTCCTTAAAGTCTGGTCTGGATATTTTTTAAATTAATGAAGGGTTGATCTATATGCTCGGTTTGTGATTTGTGGGGCTTAGGAAGGGTGATGAAATCCCCACCTAATCTTGATTTGGTCTTTGCCCCTTAAAGTCCGTATTAAAATATGCAAAACAAAACCAATCATAAAACTTTTGCAAAAAGATTTTTTTTTTAGCGGCGCAATTTTGCAAAGAATCCTGCAGAAAATAGATTTTATTGGATTTAGAGGAGAGAGAAGGAGTTAAGAAATATACCAGAGAAGTTCGGAACCCTAGATCTCCTGCTTCCTCAAGTCTGTGACTCCAGATCTCCTTGCAAAAATTCATGCATAAATCGTTAAATATGCAATTTGCAGTTTTGTGTTAATAATGATATGGCTCGTCTAAGAATTCAACACAAATAGTAAAAATAAAAAAATTACGCACGTATCCCCGGCAACGGCGCCATTTGATTGATACGAAAGAGTGTGTATATGTAGTTTAACCGCAATCAGAACGGTGTCGCGTATAGCTAGACCGAGATGAGTACGGGTCGTCCTCTGGGAAACGTGGAACCTTTTACTTTTACTTTAGATGTGTTGAGAAAGAGAGGAGGGATAAAGAATTTTATAGAATGGTTTCTAGATCTACGTTAAACAAGAATGTAAAATATAGATCTAGATTATTTTAAAGATGTAGTTAATATAATAAGAGGGCTTGTAGGGTTCGTTAGGATTTAGTAGTTATGGACGATTAATTAAAAGTTACCATTTTTATCCATTAATAGATTTAGAACTAGAACGATGGTGATGCGTGTAGATTAGGGTTTCTGGAGGGAAAAGGAATCCCACTCTTAACCCTTATCTCGACACGGAACTCCGTTCATATCTAGCCTATACCAAAATAATCATTAATCTAATCTCTAATCGCGGTCGGAACTAGCAAAGAATTGCTAGCGCGCCCGATTAGGATGTTAATGATTCTTTTGATAAAGTTTCTAAACTTTATAGGACTTAAAAAGGGTTTAGTTATTTTCATCGTCCATTAGCCTACCATAATCCTACGAACCCTAACAAGCGGAGAATTACTCGCGCATGTTGGGAGAAGAAGATGAAAAGACAGAGAGGGAAAACATAATGTAAAATGCAAAGACAATTAAATAAAATAACTACCTTTATTAATCGACTTGAACAAACTACACTTTAATCCGTAGAAAATGATTACAAACTAGTTGCTTCTCGATCTTTCCTAAGGAGGTAGTCGAACAGTCGATGATCAGCCTGGATGCGTGAGCGTCTGGAGCTTCGTGATCTCTTCGGCTTGATAGCTTTTCCAAGAGGCTCTCGGTGCCTTTTTATAGTGCAAAGCCAGAATCTTTTGCTTCAAAAGTTGGTAAAATATAGCAGAGAATCATGCCCCAAAATCTTTCCTTCCAACTCCATAATATTGCGGCGGATCCGCGGTCCAAGGGGGTGTTTGGCCGCGGATCCGCACTTGAAGGTAAGGATCTCTCGATCAAATTTCTTGGGCTTTCTTCTCATGACATGTGGCAATCCTAGGCACCTTTAGAATTCAGAAATCTTCTCTCGGTTGCTTCCAGACTTGGTCTCCAAGTTTTGCTTCTTAATTTGGCAAGTTTCCTTCAACAAATTGATTTGTTTGATAAATTCTGTATAACAACTTGGAAAATTCTGCACCATAATCTCAAATAATATTTAGTAGACTTAGTTCTACTAGGATTTGGTCAATAGATTTATTTGCATACATTTTCCTACCAAATGATAATAAAAATATATTAACACATGGAAAATAATGTTTTTACACATAAACCCTCATATGTATAATATATCATATTAAAGTCCTTTTTTAATATAAAAATGGTAGGAAAAATATACTACAAATGTGCAGTTTTATCGACTGAACAGTGCCTCAGTGAGTAGAACATGAAAATTCTTTAGGATAGGGGCTTCTTTCGGGGCTGAAGAAGGTAGAGTTGGGGTTTTGTGAGAGCTGCGTCTGTAGGAAGCAAAGTGCGCTCAGATTTCAAATTTGCCACGCCCCGCTTCCCAGTGTACGGGCAGAGGGCGCGACGAGGCCGCTACGTATTTACTCAGAAGTAAATACGCTAAGCGTATCTAAGCAATATAAATGAAAATGCACAAGAGACAAAAGATATAATTGAACATCAACTTTATTTATTAAAATTCTTTTGTACAATGCATGAAAAGTAAATACATCTGAATGAAAGCAATGCTTAAACAATGGCATAACAGAAATAGAAAGTACTGAAATGAAATGTGTACAAGTGTAACTACAGTTCGGGGTCTTCAATAAACTGGTCCAAGTATTTAGTGCTAGGCTCGATCTCTGGAAGGTCCGAATCACCTAACGACATTCAAAGAAGAAGAAAGAGAATATCGTCAGCGAACAAATCGCTCGGTAAGTCCCAAAGATAAGGGAGAAATAGAATAGACACAGAGAGAGAGAGAGTAATTTTTAAAGTTGTATTATATTATTATATTGTTGTATTTAGTGTTAACGCTGTTGTTTGTAGTTTGGTACAGAAGAATGCCAGTGTATACGAGAGGAGTCTCTATACTCCAGAGACTAAAGGCAAATGTAGTACAAGGCTCCGTTAGAATGCCCAGAACAACGGCGATTGTATTCAGGTTAGGTGTCTTAAATCTTGCAGTCTCGTGCCACTTTTAACACCTTCCGTACCAATCTACCCCTTAAACCCCGCGATGTCTTGATTGTATTGTATTGCAATTTGTATTGACTTGTTGATTGTATAATTGGATGACTTTCCAAAACCATGATATCAGTAAATGGATGTAACTGGAGAATCATGTAAATGGATGGAACTGGAGAATCATGTAGATGGATGTATATCTATGGTTCGGTTCGGTCAAGTTGTATAAATTGAACAGATTGAATATATGGGTCCATGAATTCATATTGAATTGCAGTATTGTAGATTGTACTTGAATCATATTCAAGTCAAATTGATTATAATGAGACTCAGTCTGAGTCAGAACAATTAGAAAAGAAATTGAAGTCCTGAATTAGGTTTTGGTATTATCGATAACCGCTGCACATGGGCGGCAGGATTTGTGTCTTTTTCAAAAACGATTACCGTATTGATAACACCGTTTGTTAAGTTGTCTACCTTAAATAGGAAAGCACCGACTTCTCCGGCTCCCTGAGGCTCAAGAGATTGGTCCCGCTTAAACCTATGTTTACTAGGGTCCTTAGGGTAATTTATATAACTTGAGGGGGTTTTATGTAAAAATAATTTTGTATAGTTCTCAAAATATAACTCAAGTATTTAATTATCATTTTTATGTACATACAACAATTTAATGATCAAGATAAATATGTATACATATTCGAATAGCATGAAATGAGTCAAGTATATTATTCAAGTAACTACTATAAACAATGCTGTAAAGAAATATTGTGTACGACTAATTAATCAAGTCGAACGAATGCGGAATATAAACAGAAATATGGCTCTAAGTGTTTTTCATGCGTGGGTTCCAGTTTCACCTAAATACGACTGCCGATTTGGGAGGTATATATGTTTTCGTATCGTCGCGCAAAACAGATCAGAATCTATTCGGCACCATCATATATTTTTAAAATATAGTTTCGGTCAATTTCCATCAGGTTTCAGGTTAAGAAAATTATTAGAAAATTGTAGGTCTTTCGATTTACTTATCCAAAACACTAAGATTTACGCAATTTGAATTTCTGAAGCTCTACTTATGATCATTTTAATATCAGCATTTAAAACAGAAATTCAGATTTCTGGACACCAACTATATATTACATTGCAAAGACTATATCGGGTTGTTTCATGCATGTCTAAGTAATTTAATATACAGAAAATTATAGCTTTATCAATTATGTATCTACACATCTAAATTTTGTCACGAACGGATATCGGGAGTTTGAGTTATGTCTACTTTAAAAACAGTGTGCGAATCAGGACAGATTCTGTCCAGATTCGTCGCTTAATATTGTAACGCAGTTTTATATATTTTTCGTCAGTTTTCAGTAAAAATTTAAAACTAATAAAATCTAGATATTTCGATGTAGATATCAAAAACACCATAGTTTGCTCAATTTGGATAACAATATACCAAGTTATGTGTCTTAGAAGTTGACCGATAACTGCAGTTTTCTATTTTACGAACAGTGAATAAAAACGATATAATTTCTAAATCGTTAAGCGATTCGATCTAAAATTTTTACAGCGTGTACAGAAAAATATATTCTATCATATGTAAATTTTCTGAAATTTCTAGAAGTAAAAATTATTTCTAAAATTTATTTTAAAGGTAAAGGTATTGATATGTCATATATGAGAAATAAGAAAACCATGGTATTTATTCGTAACTTCATTTTTTTTTTACAAAATTTAAATAAAGTAATTTAAAATACAACAACAAACGATGCAATCCTAATTGGTCACTAGGAAATCTTAACATATGGATTGAGAATAATAAAAAAGACCTTACAAACTAAATATTTGTCTATTGTGTGCTCATTATTTATATATGTATCTATTTAATTAATTATTTAGGGACTATGATATGATAAGGGAAGTTTTTCATGGCGATATAAAAAAGAGAAAGAGAAAGAGAAAGAGATGGAGGGAGGGAAAGTGAGAAGGGACTTATATACACAAGCCGGTATTGTTACCGGGCTTGTCTATCCGCCGATAGCCTCGCGTTACTAGCGAGACCTTCTTGAAAACTTCTTTGTGTTCTTCTTCTAGGACTCTAAGTGAAGAGGGAGAAGGGAGAGATAGAAAAATGCGAGGAAGAAAAAAAAAGTGGAGGACAAATAAAGATGGTGTAATGGTGAATTATCTATAATAATATATGCATTCAACATGGGAATTAAAAGAAAAATGAAATTTCACCATTCATTTTGGAAATGAAAGGTCTCATTTGTAAGTTATGAGAAAAATAAAAAATTGATAAAAAAAATAAATGCAAGAATGGGGATTTAAACATGTGATCTATGAAATAATAATGAAAAGACTTAACCAATAAGCTACAAGATTGTTTATGCACATATTTAATTAGAATTAAATATATGTTGTTGCGTGAAAAGAAAGTGGGCTTTTGGGCTCATAGTTTTATAAAAGAAAATGAAAATGATATTGGATTTGGGTTATGAGCTGGGTCATGTCTTGCATTTAATTTTGAATAGGTTAAGATTTAGTTTAAAGAAATGGGTTTGGGAAAAAATAGATGGAATAATAAAATAATATATTTAATAGAAAACAAAATATACGGAAAAATACTAAAAATAAATAAATACAATATTTTACCAAAAAAAGAAAACACGATGGTATAGTAATATTGGGGTCGTTACAAAATTGGAGGCGTGGCGAAAAAGACCAAGAAGCTGGAGATGGTGCATACGGACATATGGGGTCCAGCCTTGGTGGAGTTTTATGGAGGTAATCGGTATTTCGTGACGTTCATCGACAATACAAGCTGGAAACATGTGTGTATGCAATGAAGAAGAAGTCTGATATGTTTGGTATCTTCAAACACTGCGCATGTGGAGAACCAAACGGGGCTGAAGGTTAAATGCCTAAAGTCTGATAATGGAGGGGAATACTGTATACAAGAGATCGAGACATTTTTCTCGCAGAAGGGTATTCATTGGTTGAAGACGGTACTGGGGACGCCACGGCAAAATTGCTGTTCACCACCGAAAACAGAGACGAACTGGGATGGATCGTCTTTTCTAAATTTGGGGGCAGATGCTATTTAGACTTATCCATCCACCTCTCCGAAAATGCCAAGTTGATTTATGGCACCATATATCGGAGCTTTGAATAGATGCGACCGTTGTAGCGTGACTTCATCAGATTCCTCTTCATTTGCGAGGGTTTTTTGATTGTGGTGACGCTCTTCCATGCAGGCGTAAGCCCCTGCAGTTAATTACGTTACCGCATTGCGATAACCACATTCTCCTTCTCCAGCAATTCACTTCGTGTCGTGTGTGTTTTTGTTTATTTAGGTTGCTCATAGATTGTATACGGAGACTGATTTATGTCGTCGCCCGTAAGGTGCGGATTAGTCCAAATCCGTATAATTTAGATTTGGGCTTGGATCAAAGATTTGCTTGACTATGTTTTGAACTTAGGTTGTATATTCCTTTGGTTCAAAAATATTTTGTTTTATTTAAGAACCGTTAATCTAGTTTGAGATTAAGGTCAGCTTAAATAAATAAATAAGCATTTGGGCACAGTTTGTTTTGCTAAGGATACGTTAGTCTTATCTGAGACTAAGATCAACTTAACAATTTTTTTAGGATCATTTTTGCTTAAGATCCAGCAAAAGAGTATTTGGGCTCAGCTGCAAGAAAACTACAGGGACCTAACCAATTTGGGCTTAGTCTGCTTAGTCTTCTCTTTTATTCAAAAGTGCTAAGCACTTATTTGAACTCTGAAGCCCACATGTATGTCATGTGAAGTATTCAGTCATGGGTGCTGTCCAATAAATGTTGAACACTTTAGTCATTTTGATTAAATGTGATGTGCTAAGCATTTTTTATATGGCGCCCACTTGAGGTGCGCGTGCGGTGCTGGGTGCTGCCCAATTAGTACTGAGCACTCGGCTGTTTTGGCTGTATATGAAGTGCTAAGCACTTTTATATAGCGCCCACGTGAGGTGCACGTGCGGCGCTGGGCGCTGCCCAATTAGTGCTGAGCAATCAGCCGTTTTAGCTGTATATGAAGTGCTAAGCACTTTTATATGGCGCCCGCGTGAGGTGCACGTGCGGCGCTGGGCGCTGCCCAATCAGTGTTAAGAACTTAGCTGTCTTCGGCTGTATATGGGGTGCAGAGCACTTTATTTAGCGACCACATGTGTTTCACGTGAGGCGCTGGCCTTCTGTTTGGGACGCCCACGTGTTTTTCACGTGAGGCGCTAGGCGCTGTTAAAAGGAGGCGTCCACGTGGGAAACACGTGAGGTGCTAGTTTTTTTTATGGAGATTTAATCTCTGTTGATATTTTCAGAAAGGTTAAACCTCTGTCAATGACATTTTGACCATTAACGCTCACCAAAATCACTATTTTTTAGGATTTCGGATTGAGATTTTAGAGAACCAAGTTCTTGATTTGAAGGAACTGAGTTCTTGGAGTATTATGGACTCCATTTTTTTTCCTTTTTGAATTTGTTCTTTCCTAAATATTTGATTCTCAAGAACAAGATCTTCCCGATGAGAATTAAATTCTCAACTTATGGGAGACTTGTCTTGTGGATCTTAGATCCAGAGAAAGAACTAAGTTCTTTTAAAAGGGTTAAACCCTTAGATGTGATAGAGATATTTTGGTCTCTTTTCTTTACCTAGGGTTTCGAGAAGGAATGTTTTCTTCTTTGAAAATTGAATTCTCTGTTCTCTCAAGAGCTCACTGTATTTTGCAGAAGCTTATAAGGGGGTTTTCTCTATATGAGACTTGAAGTCTCGGGTCCTTTATATAGTAGAGGCAGATTGTTAATTGGTTTTGAGAAAATCTCTCATTGAGAGATTCCAATTGATTTGATTGGTCTCAAAATTGATTTGGGGAATTTTACCCACCGTTGGATTTTTTATCCAACGACTTCTGTTTTACAGAATATGTTGTTCTTGTTTTTGACAAGATTGGGGAAATATTCTCCCATATACAGAATTTATTCTGTCAAATGTTGATTTTTAATCTCCATTGGATTTTAATCCAAGGGTTCTCTGTTTTACAGGGAGCAATCTTTTTGTTTGGAAAGATTGAAATGATATATTCCCAAAAATAGAATTTTATTCTATTATTAGATTATTGATCCAACCGAGAGTATCTTTCTTATTTAGAAAGATATGGGAGATATTTTCTCCTAATAGAATTTGATTCTATACTTTGATAATTTATCATCTCCGTTGGATTTTTGATCCAACGGCTCTGTTTAACAGAGAGAGTATTGTAGAATTTAATTCTACCTGGACGCCGGTGCTCACGTGTTGTGCACGTGGGCGCCACTTAAGAATTTAATTCTTAAGATGGGTATTCATGTGCTTTGCACATTGGCGCCCACGTGAGGAGCACGTGCGACGCCATCTAAGAGTTTAACTCTTATGTAATAAGTTCTTCTGTGCTTTGCACATCGGCGCCCGCGTGAAGAGCACGTGCGGCGCCATTTAAGAGTTTAACTCTTATGTAATAAATTCTTCTGTGCTTTGCATATTGGTGCTCGCATGAGGAGCGCGTGAGGCGCCATCATAGGATTTAATCCTATAAGGATGGCTCTGGTGCTGGCGCCCTCATGGAGAGCACGTGAGGCGCTGCCTCATTAAATTCAACAGAGTTTCGCTCTTTTATTAGGTTAAATATTGGGGGAACAATGGAATCACTGAAAGGATGAACAGAATGATTCTAGAGCGAGTGCGGAGCAAGACCTTGGATGCAGATGTGCCAAAATTCTTATAGGTAGCGGCGGTTGATGCTGCTGTGTACTTGATCAACAGAAACCCGGCAAGTGCACTTGATGGAGGCATTCCGGAAGAAAATTGGTCAGGTAAACCGATTGATTACTCGCACCTAAAAACGTTTGGCTGCGTTGCTTATTCTTTAGTTGATAAGACGGAAAGGAGTAAGCTTGACTTTGAATCTAGGAAGTGCGCTTTCATCGGATATGGTGGGGATGAGTTCAGATATAGAATGTGAGATTACACAAGTAATAAAGCAATACGAAACCAGAACGTCATCTTTGATGAGCAGCACTTGCACAAAGAAGAAAAGAAAGCAAAGGAAGGTGCAGTACATGAGTTCGTCGAGCTAGATGGAACTCAAGAGAGCATTTAGGTACCTACAGGTGGTGATCAGAACTTGGAGGAAGCCACAGTGCATGATCGGATTCAAGAACAGGATGGTGACTATGTTCAGCAACCAGATGTGCCAGTTCTGAGGAGATCTACGAGAAAGGAGGATACGTGAAAGAATTGTCACCAAATTCGTTTTGTACACGGATTCTGAAGAGCCTGAATCCCTTGTAGAAGCAACAAGCGGCGGTGCTAGAAAGCAGTGGAAGCAGGTTATGGATGAGGAATGATTCTTTAAAGAAGAACCGTACGTGGGACCTAGTGAAGCAATCCAAGGGTCGAAAGGTATTGCTAAATAAGTGGGTGTACGAATAAAGGAAAATGACGAGTTGGCACTGCAGCAAATCGCTGGAGAAAAGAATTCGATAGATATGTTCACCAAGATCATAGGCCTCTATAAGCTGGATCTCTGTTGCAGATTGGTGAACCTCTTCATGAAAATCTGATGAGGAGATAGTAGAGAGGAGTCGTGTGAAATCTTGTGAAGTCTACCAGCGTTGGGAATCAAGGCTGAAGTATCTCCAAGTGGGAGATTGTTGAAATTATGGAGAAACTTCAAAAACAAGCCATATCATATTTTACCAAAACCAACGTTTCTTAATTAAGGGATATCTTATTGCAGTTTCTTGATTATGACAGTTTCTTAATTAAAGAGATGGCAGAGTCTTAGTTAGAATAGGAGGAGTGTCTTATGACAAATTCTTAATTATGCTAGTTATTTAATTAAGGAATTGGTTTGTGTATAATTAGGAACATCTCATATGTATTTTGTATACCAATACTACAATCAAATAGAAGAGAGATCATTATATGAGAAGGCAAAGGCTTAGATCTAGAAAGTTTTAAGAGAAAACTCTTAGGGTTGAGATCTAGAGAGTTTTGAGAGAAAACTCGTAGGGTTGCTCGTGGTGTACTTGATTCAAGATTATAGTAAACGTTTGCAGATTCCGCTCTGCCGGAGACTAGCCATACAGTGAGTGCATCTCGTTAACAAATCTCTTGCCTCTCTTTATTTGATTTCCTAACGTTATTCTCGTATATTTATATTGTTCTTTCGTCGTTTAATTGCGTGGTTTGATTATTACGTGTTTTAGTTTGTCGCGAGTATTGTTCTGTGCATCGGCTTCTTCCATCCCCAACAGCATGGAAGGTTGTGGCATAGCAACTGATGCCACGAGTGTCGTCGCCGCCATAATCGTTGCTGAGGACCCGGGTATTGGAAGCGGATGCTCGGTTCTACCTGAAGCTGGAGCGGTTGCCTTACTCGAAGCTGGCCCTACTTGAGGCACCGTTCGGGGTATTTCGAGAGTTAGATTAGATGGCATCACAGGTAGTTCTACACTATCGGTGTGGAACAAACTTGGACGCCTAAGCTAGGCTCTGGATTTGAGCGACCATTAGTTGGATTGTTGCTGTCAAATCCGTCATTTGTTCTTTATCCCAAGCGCGTTGTCTTATCAGTGCCAGAGGCACTTTTTCGCTAGAGGAATTTCGGGTGATTTCTAAGTTCAAAATTTAATTCTTCCATTGCTTGCCCGTCCCTATCCCCCCCCCCCTAAAGGCCTATGCTTAATTTAACTATGTTGGCATATTCGGCAACTGACAAATTAATAAAGCGAAGAATGAGCTGAAGAAAACATGTAATTGTTCTGTTTCACCGAATCTCGTTCAGAAATTTTTGATTGAGATGACTTCCACAAGTTCATCTGTAGCACCCTCTCCCCCAACCCAACCCGGATTACCTTGGTATTTCGTCTTTATTTTTTACTCAACTTTTCGTTTAAGAAGGGTCATGCCCAAAAACCTGTAAATCTTTGTACTTAGTTTACATGTGTGATAAGGCCTTCACGAGGAGAAATTATTCGGGCAGCTTAATGAGATATGTATTCTTATTTCTTTATTTCTAATGACCGACACATATGACCGGTATACTTTAGAATTTTTACTTCAGGAGGTTTCATTTAAGATATAATATAACATAGTCCCATGCAAGCAAGATGCATCAAATATCAACTCAGACATTCCTTCACCATTCACCAAGAGAATTAGCTATATATATATATATATATATATATCACAAATTAATACAACTTTCATAGATTAAACTTCTGATGGAATAAAACTAGAAAATGGAAGGGAAAAAATAGAAAACGAGGGTACTTAATTAATTAGTGCATACAATTAATACTTCACACCATCACCGACTCTAGCTTTCGCAACACTTCCTCCTATCTCCATCCTGAACCTCTCTTGAACACAAGAAATATAACTTGCAGCTCTCAGATCCACTTCGCTCGCGATCTCTTCGTTTCTCTTCTCTGTTTTCGCCGAAGAATTGGATATTGCCTTCGGCTTAGGCAGAGGCATGACAAGGCCATGGCCTATGTCTCCTACACAACCAAACGAAGCAGACGAAGGATTGATCTTGCTACTGAAAATTTGTTGATTCGAATTCGAAGGCTTCGGTGCTCTGTAGAAGGACATTATGGCTAGCTTCCCTTTGATGCTTCTTCGCTTTCGGTTCGAGTCCATTGATGATCTCTCTTATGAGCCAGTTAAGTGTGTTTGTTCATAGAGGCCAGCCATGCTTAAATATAGAGTTGCCTTGGATGACGAGATCTTGAAAATATCTATAGCTTTTTTGTGATTATGGAATGCCTGTCAAGTATCAACTTTAGAATCTTGATGAATTCACCTTTCAGTACCGGTGGGAGTTTTCTTAAGCTAACTATGTAATTAATTTGTTCTAATTTGATTAGCAATATAGCTAAAATTAGTTCTAAATCAAACATGCACGCATGAACCTGACTCCTGTATTTGAGAATCAATTTTTTGCGAATATATTTAGATAATGCTTCAAGAAAACGGAAATATCTACAACTAGCTACCTAGAGATCGTTTAGTATGTATACTAAATGTAAATATGGCATTTTTGTGTTGAAATTCATTCATTTTATGACTTTTTGATTGTTACGGATATTATAGGTAATCTATGGCTGCTATTAAGATCAACTACGGCTGCTTTCAAGGTCAACTATGGCTGCTATGCTATCTTTGTTTTCATCGGTCCTTATTGTATATATATGTAACATGCAAACACATAATTGATACATATACGATTCTATGCAGTAAATAATATGTTGATTATTGCTTAAAATACATCTTCTTACGATAGGCATGAATCATGATTTTGGATGGGGCTTTCATGTACACCTGCTTATTGTTAAAGGAGCACCATATATGGCATCTTTCTTCAAATCTTCATGTCTTCACTTTTCTCACATGGAAATAGATTCTTGGCTACTAATATTAATTAAACTACTTAATTTGCCTAGTACATCCTAAGTACATATTTAATTACAATCAAGAGTATATTACATTTGTTGTTTATCATTAAATCATTCATCTCCTTTACCTTCAATTATAGAACTGATAATCTTTTCTAACTTGTAATCATGATGTGGCGCAAGTTGGAAGAAGGGGAGATAAGTTTAATGTCCTTCTCATTATGGAATAAAGAGAAGCTCCACTTTCTTTTTGGGGCAGCTTTCATATGATTTTCATGTATATGCCAATAGGATAAACCCTCAAATTATAAAATCTCTCTTCCATTATTAATTTACCTCATCTCTCCATAAGGATCAAAGATCTTAGAATATGCATGCTAGAGGTGTCTCGTTTTTTATATCAGATCTGTTTCCTCTAATTTTATTATTTCACTGTCGCGTATGTATAAAATATGCAGCAATTCAATTTTTTATTAAGATGTGTCCCGAACAAATAATATAGCAAATATAGAAAGATAACAAACTCATCTCAATTGATTCATGAAAGTAAACTTATTATGGCTCTGCAAATGTAGATGATTTTACCTATTGACTTTTTAAGGTATATTTTTCAATATAAAAAAGATCCAGTAATAGATAGACTTGTATTTTGAGAAATAAATAGTACAATCAACAATAAAGAAAATGGTTTTAGAAAGAAAACTTGTTTAGAAAAAGAAATTAGGTCAGTAATAGATAGACTTGTATTTTGAGATTTAAAATACTATATACTCTTTCCTCCCTCTTTAGAGTAATGCAATATATTTTAATGCAGCAGTCCCCTAGTTTAAACAATAAAAGAGAAACCATCAGTAAAAGTCAATTTAAAGACCGGTGCGGTACCGGTGCAAGATGTCTTTAAAGCTTTTTTGTCAAAAATGTATATCCACCGTTGATCATCATAGCAAATCAAGGAAATCAATGTCTCGTGTTATTCATTTTCTATTTTTAAGGGATATATACAAAATCAAGAAGAATTTGCAAAGGGAAATAAATAATATCATTCTTGATTTGCTATGATGATCAATACGGTGGATACCCATTTTTGACCCAAAAAAAAGGCTTCTTAAAAGATGGCTCATTTGGGACACATTCTTTAAATACCTATTGCATTTTGTTTAAATAGTGAATTTACTTGATGATATATTTAGCTCTACAAGTGGGCTCGACCATAACAACTAAAGGCCCAGGTATAAGGCCTTGTGGGTTTTGCGAAAGGGCAAGGCTTGAGGGCAAGGCCTTGCTTATACGTGGTGTTCCATTTAGTTCTGACGTGAAATATATAGAATTATCTATGGGCTATTGACTAGAAGTCCAGCAGGGATGTTAACGGATACTGACTATAATCCGAGTTGACTGTATACGTATCCGGATCCGATTTCTATCAGAAAGGATATCTGTTTCCATTTCTGATGATTATTTGGATCTATACCTGAATCTGCCAATAACCATCGGATACGGATATGATGACACATATATCCGTTCCGTATCTGTATCCTCTCCAGAAGGAACGGTTATTTTTTAGCTTCATTGTGTATGTTTTTTTTCCTTCCCAACATTCATTTCATATCTGTATCCGTATCCGTATGCTATTTTTACCAAACAGGGGTAATAATTTTCACATCAGGTAAAAATCCGTGTTCATATTGGAACCCGCCTGGATTGGCGGATGGGAATATCAATGGGACATGAGCCCATAACGATTGTGGCCCATCTATCGCAAATGGGCAACCCCTGAGATATTTCAGTGCCAAAAGCACCCCCCCCCCGCCCCCTCCCCCCGCACCCCGCACCCCAAAAAAAACCCTGAGTTATGTCGTGAGCTGTCAGCCACAAGCCACCTAGGACAACAAAGCTAAACAGCTGTCCACTTGCGCAGGTTAGCCACCACCCATGACTCGTTCCATCGGCGCATTTTAGCCAACTCCCATCTTTTTCTATAGGGTTTTTACTTGTAGGTCCTCAGAAACATAGAAAATTATTTTATAATTCCCCAAAACTTGGTACTTATTTTTTACCCCAAAACTAATAATATACATTATTTTACCGTCTTTGCGATTTTCATCCTAAAAAAACCCCCTTAACTTGAAACTTAATTTTTCTCCATAGATTTTATATTTCCCATTTACCCGAAAACAATAGGCAACACCGCAGAAACATTCAACTTCTTCATAACTAGAGAAGGATATTGAATATGCTTCTGATTTCATGACCGATTTTAAGAAAGGTTTGGCATAAATCTAAACCTTAATTTCAATTTAGGGAAGCATTTGTATATTTCGAAATAAGTAGAGGTTGAGATATTTTAAAGAAAAAGCTAATGTTATGCCGTTAAAAGTTGATGGAAATCGTAAAGAGAAGTAAAACAATATATCTTATTACTTTTGAGAGTAAAATGTAAATACCAAGTTTTGGAGGGCAGAAATAAATTCGCTGTGTTTTAGAGGGGCTGCAGGGAATAAAACCTTTTCTATACACTATGCTTTTCTGTATCTTTCTTCTGCTCCTCAAAAACAAATCTCTCTCTCGATCTTTCTTCTTCTGCCTTTTCCTTTTTTGGTTCAATCTTATTGGGTCCAAGCTTTTCGAGTTTCGGGTCTAGAGCAGAGGGAGGATTCGACTGGTTTCACGACGAACTCTCCGAGCTTCGTTTGTTGATCGCAGGTACACCTTCGATTCGTCGAATCTCAAGCAACCTTAATTTTTTATTAAAATTTATTATTATTCTATTTTGAGAATAATGGGGGAAAGGTGACATAGAACGGAATTTTCGATGGCATCAAAAACTAGACACTCCACGATTTTATCCAACAATCGGAATCCGAATCCATCATCTAAGCTGTGAATATACCAAATTTCACGTGATTCTGCCACATTTTAACCGTTGAATTAACAATGTAAAATGTTTTATTGTTGGTAAACCGTTAATTTTGCATCCTCCGAATCAAAATCAACAGTGAAAAAGCCGTAGATTCGCATGAAATTTGGTGTATCCAAATCTTAGATGATAACGATAATGATGAAGATAATGGGTGCCGATCGTCGGAAAAAATGGCGGAAGATGTATTTTTCCGACGCACAGGGAACTCCTATGGCCTCTTTCCTACTATTATACTCTTTTAATTAATATGCTATAGAAAATTTTTGCATGGTTGGCATGCGCGCCAAGTTTTTATTGTGTGGCCTGTGCTTTATCGTGACCCCCATGGGCCCGCAAGCAACTACATTTTGGGCTTTGAATTTTCTCTTCATAAAGTTATGGGCGTCAGTTAGATAGGTCTGGCCCATATCCATTTAGTGCCTTGCCCGATTAAGTTTCTGCTCATTTTGTGAGCATTGTTGCAATCAGCATTTGTTTGATTGCTTGCGAGTTTTCCTCCGGCTTTTGAAGGTTCAAAGTGCATTGCGCTTTGGTGAAAACCGCGAAAATGCAATGTTAGCCGTGACTTCGAAATAGAAGTGATACGCAGACAGGGGAAAACAACATGACTGGTGCGAATATAGTCCATAGGTTCATGGGTCAAAAGACCAGGGCAAGGATTTTTTTTATGCAAGGCCTTGTAAGCTCTTGTGGAGGGGTGAGCCACTTGTAACTAGGGGTGAAATTAGACCAAGTTGGACGTTTTTTTCATAAAATTTATATCCGGCCTGAAAATTAGTCCTTAAACCTGAAACCCGCTCAATTCTAGGCTCAGATGGGTTTCGGGTTTTCAGCGGACTGGGTTTTATCGGGCTTTTGAGTTTACCCACTTATAAACATAAAGTCCAACACATTCAATTACAAAACAATACTACAAAATATTCAAATTTTAAGCAATTATTGAATATTAAACATTGTAAACTTTTTCACTAAAATGATGGGAATTTTTTTAAAAAGTAAATATACTTTGAGAGAGAAGATGTCGATCAATTGAGCATGAAAATTAGGTGTAAAGAAAGTTGCAAATGCCCCCCCCCCCCCCGCGCGCACATATATATATTCTTGAAAAAAAGATAAAAGGAGAAAAATCCTCCCCTCTCAAGGCCTCCACATCATCTCTCCTCTCTTTCTCTCTCCTTTTAAAAAATAATTAATTGTTTATCTAGAACTCTCCATTTTGTCTCTCCCAAAAAATATATAAAGGTATCTAAAACCCTTTACATACATCATCAAACCCCCCCCCCCCAACACACACACACACACACACACTCGTTGGTTAGAGGTCCACCCCTTTTGTTTTTTATTGAAAAAAAGATAAAAGGAGAAAAATGCTCCCCTCTCAAGGCCTCCACATCATCTCTCCTCTCTCTCTCTCTCTCCACCTAAAAAATAATTAATTATTTATTCAAAACCCTCCATCTTTTATCTTCTATATATAATGCAAATACCCTTTGATTAGAGCTCCGCCCCTCTCATTTTTTCTTGAAAAAAGTAGAAAAATCCTCCCCGCTCGAGCCTCCACACCATCTCTCTTCTCTCCCTCCTAAAAAATAATTAATTTTTTATCTTGAACGCTCCATTTCATCTCTTCCAAAAAATATATAAAGATATCTAGAACCCTCCACATACATCATCTCTCCCCCAATACACACGCATATTTGTGTGTCTTCTTCTTCTATATCTATATATAATGCAAATACTCTTGGTTAGAGATCCACACTTCTCTTTTTTTCTACAAAAAAAGAAAAAATGTAAAAAATTCTCACCTCTCAAGCCCTCCACATCATCTCTCTCACCTTTTAAGCCCTCCACATTATCTCTCTCTCTCCTCTCAAAAAACAATTAATTGTTTATCTAGAACCCTCCACATTATCAATTTCCTTTTTTTAAAAAAATAAATAAATAAAACTCTAAAACCCTCTACATCTCTCTCCCCCTCTCCTTCCTTCTTAAATTTTTTAAAACTAAAACGTGCAACGCACATGCACAAATTCTAGTATAGTGTAAATACACTTTGGTTAGAGCTTCATCTCTCTTCTTTTTTCTTGAAAAAAAGAAAAAGGAGAAAAATCCTCCCCTCTCAAGACCACCACATCATATCTCTCTCTCTCCTCCATCCTAAAAAATAATTAATTGTTTATCTAAAACCCTCCATTTCATCTCATCCAAAAAATATATAAAGATATCTAGAACCCTCCACATACTTTCATCTCCCCACAATATATATATATATATATATATATATATATATATATATATATATATATATATATATATATATACACACCCTTGGTTAGAGATCCACTCTTCTCCTTTATTCTACAAGAAAAGAAAAAATAAGAAAAATCCTCACCTCTCATGCTCTCAACATCATCTCCCTCACCTCTTAAGTCCTCCACATTATCTCTCTCTCCTCCCAAAAAACAATTAATTGTTTATCTAGAACCCTCCACATCATCAATCCCTTTTTTATAAATAAATAAATAAATAAAACTCTAGAACCCTTCACAGCTCTCCCCCACTCTCCTTCCTTTTTAAATTTTTTAAACTAACACGTGCAACGCACGTGCATAAATTCTAGTATAATGTAAATACCCTTTGGTTAGAGCTCCACCTCTCTTCTTTTTTCTTCAAAAAAGAAAAAGGAGAAAAATCCTCCCCTCTCAAGACCACTACATCATATCTCTCTCTCCTCCATCCTAAAAAATAATTAATTGTTTATCTAGAACTCTCCATTTCATCTCTCCTAAAAAATATATAAAGATATCTAGAACCCTCCACATACATCATCTTCCCACAATATATATATATATATATATATATATATATATATATATATATATATATATATATATAATGCAAATACCCTTGGTTAGAGATCCACCCCTCTCCTTTTTTCTCGAAAAATAGAAAAAATGAGAAATATTCTCACCTCTCAAGCCCTCCACCTCATCCCTTCCAATTTTTTTTAAATAAATAAATAAATAAGATTCTAGAACCTTCCACATTTCTTTTCTTTCCTTCTCAAATTTTTTTAAACATGTGCAACGCACATGTATAAATTCTAGTATATATAATGCAAATACCCTCTGGTTAGAGATCCACCCCACCCCTTTTTGCTTGAAAAAAAGAAAAAAAGGAGAAAAATCCTTTACTCTCAAGGCCTCCATATCATCTCTCCTTTCTCTCTCTACTTCTAAAAAATAATTAATTATTTATCTAGAACACTCAATTTCAGCTATCCCAAAATATATATAAAGACATCTAGAACCCTCCACATACATCATATCCCCCCAATATGTGTGTGTGTCTTCTTCTTCTTGTAGGGTGTTTTTCGTCACCCCATTGAGATGGGAATACGCGCGCGCTTGTCAGGCGTACTACAGATTCCCCCTGCCTAGGGTAGGCCGGGGTTTAATGATTGTGGGGATCCGAATCTCCGGCGGCCGCGGGCTAAGCTGCCATTAATTACCCCTCGCCTTTGGAGCGAGGGAACCTCCGATTAACGGGTTAAACTGGTCATGCGAACTCAATGTGCAGTGTACGTGTGTTTTGTTTTGGAGGGGGGTTTAAATGTATCGGGAGCCACGCAGAGTTTTTACGGGGGTCCCGCTATCCGGATAGCGGGCTGGGGGTCAAGGGGGCTAGCAGCCCCCTTGCGGGGTGCGGGGCAGCGTCCCGTTAGAAATTTTTTTCTAACAGAAACAGTGTCGTGGAGTATGTGTGTATGTACATATGTATACATATGTATAGATATACATGTATATATATATAAAGGGGAAAAGACATCCAAAGGATGCGTGGGGCAGCACCTTGGGCGCTGTGCGTCTAGGTGCTGTGCGCTCAAGCGTTAGAGTACCACATGTCGGCACGTGGGCGCTCTGCGTTTGAGCGCTGGGCGCTCGAGCGCAAATGCGCCACGTGTAGCGCAAGCGCGCCACGTGTCGGCACGGGGGCGACTTGCGCTCGAGCGCTTGCGCTGGAGCGCAAGCGCGCCACGTGTCGGCACGGGGGCGACTTACGCTCGAGCGCTTGCGCTACAGCGCAAGTGCGCCACGTGTCTGCACGTGGGCGCTTGCGCTTGAGCGCAAGCGCTCCACGTGTCTGCACGTGGGCGCTTTGCGCTTGAGCGCAAGCGCGCCACGTGTCGGCACGCGGGCGCTCTGCGCTTGAGCGCAAGCGCGCCACGTGTCGGCACGCGGGCGCTCTGCGCTTGAGCACCGGTGAGAAAAAGAGGCTTTTAGCCTAAAAAATTTCTCGGAAGAGAAATCAGAGAGGAGTTAGACTCCTGAGTGTTTTTTTTTTTTGGGGTTTAGTGAATGATGTTCTTCTTCTTCCTCCTCTGTTAGCTGGATCTTGAAGATCAAGAGATATGAGATTTTTAAAAATCTCTTCTTTTTTTGAGATCTAATGGAAGATCTGAGTTCCCCTTTATGGGTTTTGTGGTGAAAAACTATTTTGTTTTATAAAGAGAAGAGTAAAACTCTTGATTTAATTCAAGAGAAAGAAGAAGGTTTTAGAACCTTGAAGAAGGAGAAAGATCTCAGATCTGAAAAATTTTTAGAGAAAGAAAAAGTTGTTAGATATTTTCATTATCTTTGCCTTTATAAACTATACACTTTACACATAGCCCCTTGGGCTTCACAAAATGGCATTTTGCCCATCCCATGGCTCATGTGCCATTTCTTTTTGCACATAAGCCATGGGCTTTACAAAAATTTGGCTTTATGCCTATTTTTCTTATATTTATCCATAAAATAAAATAAAAGAAATACAACAAAATTGTTTATTACAAAATTTTTATCTTGGCGTGAGGGGATGCCGGCCGCTTCATGTTCGGGCTCGATCCAGGCATGGACCCACTGGATCTGGGCTTGGGCCCACTTGGCTTGGGGTTGACTTGGATTTTGACTTGGTCAACCGGGGTGTAAATTTTTACCCCAACAAATTGCCCCCATCAATAAATGCACACCACATATGTAGGTCGTGTGCATGAAATTGATGGATCTTCTTTCACGTGGAGGCGACCTGATTTAGTTCCCGCTTTTTGGGAAGCTGGCACTGCCCTTTTTACGACATGGACGGTCGTTGCTTGACATGTCTCCGAGACGGAGTGTCCGTGATAGACGTTTTCCCTGGCCTGGAGTGATCTGGTTCCCGCTTTGTAGGAATCCTGCGCTGCCCTTTTTGCGACTTGGACGGTCGATGCTGCCCTTTTTGTGACTTGGACGGTCGATACTGCCCTTTTTGCGACTTGGACGGTCGGTTCTGCCCTTTTTGCGACGTGGACGGTCGGTGCTGCCATTTTAGCGACGTGGACGGTCGATGCTGCCCTTTTTGCGACTTGGACGGTCGGCGCTGCCATTTTAGCGACTTGGACGGTCGGTGCTGCCATTTTAGCGATGTGGACGGTCGGTTCTGCCCTTCTTGCGACGTGGACGGTCGGTACTGCCATTTTAGCGACGTGGACGGTCGATGCTGCCCTTTTTGCGACTTGGACAGTCGATGCTGCCATTTTAGCGACTTGGACGGTCGGTACTGCCCTTTTTGCGACTTGGACGGTCGGTTCTGCCCTTTTTGCGACGTGGACCGTCGGTGCTGCCATTTTAGCGACGTGGACGGTCGATGCTGCCATTTTAGCGACTTGGACGGTCGGTACTGCCCTTTTTGCGACTTGGACGGTCGGTTCTGCCCTTTTAGCGATTTGGACGGTCGGTGCTGCCATTTTAGCGACGTGGACGGTCGATGCTGCCCTTTTTGCGACTTGGACGGTCGATGCTGCCATTTTAGCGATGTGGACGGTCGGTTCTGCCATTTTAGCGACGTGGACGGTCGGTTCTGCCCTTTTAGCGACTTGGACGGTCGATTCTGCCCTTTTTGCGACTTGGACGGTCGGTTCTGCCATTTTAGCGACGCGGACGATCGGTTCTGCCCTTTTAGCGACTTGGACGGTCGGTTCTGCCCTTTTTGCGACTTGGACGGTCGGTGCTTGATTTGACTTGCTCTGCTTCTTGCAGTGTCAGGGGTAGACTTGACTTGCCCCGCCTCTTGCGGTGTCGAGATTGGATTCTGACTTGCTCCGCTTTCTGCGGTGTCGGAGTGGAAGTTGACTTGTTGATTTTGATTTGGGTTGACATCAGCATCGCTATACTGGAATATGGTACCAAGAGCGAATCATCATCTGTCATTGAGAGGATTTTGGGATTTTGGTTTTTGTTTGGCATCTGCATTGCTGCACTGGAATAATGCCAGGAGCAACTCATCATTTGCCCCGGGAGGATTTGGGAATTGGTTTGTTTTTTTTTTTTGAACTTTGAATGTGGTCTCACCGGTAGGACTTGGGAGATGTTGGGATTGTTTCACGCCCGTGGATTGTATACGGTTTTGCAGGATGTATGATCCAGACCGTAGGGCCGGAAAAATTTCGGAACTTTGTCGGCGTCTGCATCGCTGCACGGGAATATGGTACCAGGAGCGACTTATCATTCGCCGTTGGGGTATGGGATTTGAAATTTGGTTGGCGTCTGCATCGCTGCACTGGAGTATGGTGCCAGGAGCGACTCATCATTCGCCATTTGGGGATTGGGGAGCGATGGCTTAGGAGACAGGTTTAGATCCCTATCGCCTAAGGCTTTTCAATTTTATGGGCCGTAAGGGTCCCATAAAAGCATTTTCTCCCTACGAGTCGTAAGGATCCCGCAGGTGTATTTTCTCCTTAGGAGTCGTGAGGACTCCTAAATGTGTTTTTCCTTTATGAGTCGTAAGGATCCCACAAAGGTTTGTTCTCCTCATATATCGTGAGGGCACATGAGTGGGTCTTATCAATGGAGCATCATTCCCAAAGCGGAGACCAGCCGCGTAACTGGTGATTACGGTGGGGCATGTGTATGATGAGAATTATTTGAGCCCGTGGATTGTATACGATGGTCAACTTGGGGACCCACCGTAGGGCTGGAGAATTTTGAGAAATCGGATTTTGGTTGGCGTCTGCATCGCTACACTGGAATATGGTATCAGGAGCGACTCATCATTCGCCGTTTGGGGACTTGGAATTTGGATCTTGTTTGGCATCAGTATTGCTGCACTGGAATAATGCTAGGAGCAACTCATCATTTGTCTTGGGAGGACTTGGGATTTGGGTTTTTGGTCGGCATCAGCACCGCTAACACTGAAGCGAAATACCAGGAGCGACTCATCATTTGCCGTTGCTCGTTGGGGAACGATGGCTTAAGAGACAGGTTTGGGTCCCTATCACCTAAGGCTTTTCAATTTTATGAGCCGTGAGGGTCTCATAAAAGCATTTTCTCCCTACGAGTCGAGAGGATCTCGCAGGTGTATGTTCTCTTTAAGAATCGTGAGGATTCCTAAATGTGTTGCTCCTTTGCGAATCGTAAGGATCTCACGCAGGGGTTTTCTCCTCACAAGGTCGAGAGAACTTTGCGAGTGTATTCATCTCTTTTCACGAGTTTGCGCCCTTTCGGGTTTTCACAAACTCGCCGGTAGTCCTGCTGTTTTTACTCACGGAGCCCTTTCGGGTTTTCATCCGTGCCCGTTTTGCTTGTGGACATACCGTTTATTTTATTTTATTTTATTTTATTTTTTATTATTATTTTTTTTCTCTTTTTCTCTCTTTTTTTTTTGCCGCTGGTGGGACTTTAAAAGTAGTCTCACCGGCAGGATTTGGTAGAGATAGGGGTCATTTACGTCCGTGGATTGTATACGGTTTTGTAGGATGTATGATCCAGACCGTAGGGCTGATGTGCTCAATTCGCCTGCGGCTTGGAGCATTCACGTATAGTATTTCTTGAGATATCGGCCATTGATGGGTGGCATGGGCCTTTCTCCCTCGGCACTTATTAGTTGGTAGGATCCTCCGTCGAACACTTTCTCGATGACGTATGGTCCTTCCCAGTTTGGCTCGAATTTTCCCTTGGCATGTCGATTGGGGATGATCGGTCTTTTGAGGACCAACACCAATTCACCTTTCTTGAAAGCGCGGAGACGGGTTATCTTGTCATAGACCCGTGACATTTGGGCTCGGTATAGCTCCAGATTTTGCTGTACCGCGAGCCTCTTTTCTTCGAGGGCATCGAGCTCTTCAAGTCGAAGGAGCACGTTTTCCTCCTCCGTCAACTCGTGCTGAACGGCCATTCTTAAGTTTGGAACTTCGACTTCGAGGGAGAGGACCGCCTCCACTCCGAAGAGCAATGAGTATGGAGTGGACTGTGTTGGAGTACGGTGCGTGGTACGATATGCCCACAACGCCTCGTGAAGTTTGAGATTCCAGTCTCTCTTGTTGGCTAAAGCATTTTTCCTCAGGAGCTTGCATAGAGTCTTATTGAAGGCTTCGGCTAGCCCATTGGCTCTTGGATTATAGATGGAGGAATATCTCCAGTCTATCTTGTGCTGAGTAGCGAACCTTGAGACATTGAAACTCTTGAAAGAAGGCCCGTTGTCAGAAATGATTCTTCCTGGTGTACCGAAGCGGTATAGAATATTATGTTGGAAGAATGTCAGAATATTTTTTGTCTTGACTTCTTTTAGCGGGACAGCTTCTGCCCATCTAGAGAAGTAGTCTGTCGCGGCCAGTATGAACCAGTGGCCTTTAGATGACGGAGGATCAATTGGGCCAACAATGTCGGTGCCCCAAACTTCGAAGGGCCACGACGTCACCGTAGGATGCAATGGGTTGGAATGCTTGTGAATGAAATCACCATGAATTTGGCAGATCTGACATTTCTTTGCGTGTTCTCCGCAATCCTGTATCATGGTGGGCCAATAATACCCAAGCCGTTTAATTTGAACTCGCATCTTGGGGCCAGATTGGTGGGCACCGCAAACGCCCGAGTGAACATCTTTCATGACCTTTTGGGCTTCGGCCAATGACAGACACCTGAGCCAGAGTTGGTCATATGACCTGCGGTATAACGTGTCATTTACAAACACGTATCGAAGAGCTCTTTTCTTCAGCTGGATCCTCGCAGATTTTTCTTCGGGCAGCTTATCGTATCGGAGGTACTCTATGAAGGGTTCTCTCCAATCGGGCTCGTCTTGGATGATCGAAGCTTCTTCGGCAGGACTGCTCTTCTGTTCCGCGCTTTCCTCTTCTCGTAGAGAGACTGGGGGTAGAATTTGTCGGCTCCTGACTGTGATCAGAATTTCGTCCATGTCAGGATCGGCCAGCTCCTTGGCTAAGCGAGCGAGTACGTCAGCCTTTCCATTCAACGCTCTAGGGACTCTCATTAGTTCAATGTGAGTGAACCGTTTCATGAGTTCCACCACTCGGCCTCTGTACCGAGCTAACTCGGGTTTGTATATTTTATAATCACCGCTTACTTGGTTGACGATGAGCTGGGAGTCACCGTAAACTCGTAGCCGACGGATTTCCATTTCTATGGCGAGCTCCAAACCAGCTATCAGAGCTTCATACTCAGCTTCATTATTTGTCCGAGGCTCGGTGAGAGCGAAAGAACGCCGTAGGGTTCCCATTGATGGCGTGGTGAACACCAATCCGATCCCCGCTTTTACCTCCGGGACGCTTGATCTGCCGGAGCTCCTTATTGATGAGGCCCCATCGAAGTAGAGCTCCCAATATGGCTCGTCTTCCTCGAGGTGCGGCACTTGTTCGTCGGGTAACTTACAATTTAGCGGCGATCCTTCTGGTATGGGATGAGCAGTGAGAAAGTCTGCAAGAGCTTGCCCTTTTACTGCTTTCTGAGGAGTATAAACTATGTCAAACTCGAGTAGCATAACAGCCCATCTTGCCATTCTGCCGGCTAGGCTCGCTCTGGTCATCAAGTGTTTGAGCGGGTCGACCTTGGAGATCAGCATAACCCGATGAGCAAGCAGATAGTGCCTCAGCCTCTTCACAGCAAATATTAGAGCCAGGCATTGCTTCTCGATTGGGGAATAGTTGTGTTCCGCCCCGACTAGAGTTCGACTGAGGTAGTGAAGGGCATTTTCTTTTCCCTCCTCGTTATTCTGGGCAAGGAGCGCACTGAGTGACTCATCCAGCGCGGCAGTGTAGAGAATCAGCGGTTTATTTGGAATGGGAGCGGCCAGCACTGGAGGGTGCAACAAGTACTGTTTGATGCTTTCGAATGCTGCTTGACATTCGGCATCCCAGATAAAAGGAGCTCCTTTCTTCATGAGCTTCAAGAAGGGCCTACATCTCCCCGATAAATTTGAGATCAACCTCCGTATATAAGCAAGCTTGCCTTGAAAAGATCTTAGCTGCGTCAGACTCTTCGGAGGGGGCATCTCCATGATAGCCTTTATCTTTGATGGGTCAACTTCGATCCCTCGATGTCGGACTATGAAGCCCAGAAATCTTCCCGATGACACGCCAAAAGCGTATTTCAGAGGATTCATCTTCATGTCAAATTCTCTCAGTCTGGTGAGAACGGTCCTAAGATCCTGGATATGATCGGCCTTGGTTTTAGTCTTAACGACCAGATCATCAACATAACATTCGACGACTTTATGAATTAGGTCATCGAAGATATTGGTCATTGCCCTTTGATATGTAGCACCTGCATTCTTCAATCCGAACGGCGTCACCTTGTAGCAATATATTCCGATCGGGGTTCAAAATGCTGTGTGCTTCTCATCCTCAGGCGACATCTTGATCTGATTGTATCCAGATGAGCCGTCCATAAAGGTGAACAGCTCGTAATTTGAGGTGTCATCGACCATCATTTCCATGACCGGTAGCGAGAAGTCGTCTTTAGGACATGCCTTGTTGAGGTCCCTGAAATCGACACAAACTCGGATCTGCCCATTTTTCTTCTTCACTAGGACCACGCATGCGATCCAGTCCGCATATTTCTCTTCTCTGATGAAGCCGGCATCGATGAGCTTCTTAGTTTCCTCGATGACCTTTTCTTCTAGTTCCCTTCTCATCCTTTGAGGAGCTTGTTTGACTGGCTTAGCATCAGGAGATATATCCAACTTATGTACGGCCACTTCAGGGGAAAGGCCAGGCATTTCTTTGTATGTCCACGCGAAGCAGTCGACGAACTCATGCAGCAGGGCAATTATCTGCGCTTTCATTTCCTCTGACAAGAGCGAGCTGATGTAGGTCGGCCTTGGATTATCGGGGTTTCCTAAGTCAATCTCGGTTAGCTCGTCAAAGGTTGCTTGTCCGCCATCTTCGAGCTCTTGAGGAGCTTCTTCTGGCTCGGCTATCTCGTCGTCATCATTTGATCTTTCGCTGGCCTCACCAACATGGATCATGTAGTACGCTTTCGAATCAGGTTGAATGTAGCCTATGCCCCGTCTATCTGGAATTCGTCCATCGATGAGTGCTCAGACCTGGGGCGGATACCATAACCCTTCGTAAAACTTTGCTTCGGACTCCGTTTGATATAACCGGCATCCGCACTTCTTAAACTATTCCCGCATCTCGGGCGCATAGTATCTGGGATTGAGGACGGCTCTTATGCCTCTCTCATAGGGAAGGCACGCGACAGAAAGATTGTCCGGGTGCACAACGGGGTTTGACCTGTAAAACAGGATGCCCTTCTGTCCATTTTTCCTCCCGGGCACGTAGAAAGTTTTCAGCTGGTCCACGGTAGAGACTGACAATGCGTCGAGCTCTTTGCACATCCGTTCCGGCACCCTTGTGATGGCCAGGGACCCTTCTGCGACTTCGAAGGTCTCTCGTAATTTCGCTTGCTGCATGGGGGGCCAATCTGCACAGCTGTTGCACGGCAGGTCCTATTCTTCTGACTCTTCAGTGTCACTGCCAAGATGATGGCGGACTTTGCTGCTAGATGGGCTTTCAGCAACAGATTCGTTCGTATCGCTGCCGAAGTGAGGGCGAGTTTTACGGAAGAACGGGCTTCCAGCGTCGGACTCATCAGTGTCGCTGCCGAAATGCGGGCGCACTTGGGTATTTTTGCTTTTGAAAGTGACAGCCGGCGCAGATTTGCTTTTGAGTCTTGGGGCCGGTCTATCCTCAGTCAGTTGTGGCTTAGCATTTTGGTGGTTCATAAAGTACCGAGAATCTTCATATCGGACTTCATGCACACCGAACGGCTGGATGTCTCCGTCAATGCGTCTTTCTTCGCCATTTTTAGTATACTTCATGCATTGATGGAGAGTTGACGGAATGATGCCGTAATCGTGGAGCCACGGCCGCCCCAAGAGAATCTTATAAGACGTGTCGGCGTCGATCACGTATATCTTAGCTTCAGTTTGCAAATCCCCGAATTTGATTGGCAAAGCTATAGACCCCAGAACTTGCTGGCAATTTTTGTTGAAGCCTTGAATGACAATCCTTTCCCTTGACAGGTGTCGGACGTCCATTGACAAACTCTTCAGAGTTCGCAAGTTCATGATGTTCACTGAGGACCCTGGATCAATCAATATGCGATTAATTCGATCTCCGTCGCTGTACCCGGTCACGTAAAGCGGCCGATTATGCTCAGCCGTTCCCAGTAGCAAGTCTTCATCCTTAAATGTGACTACGGCGGCATGCAGAGCGTGCTGGGCTTCTTTCATATTAATTTCCGCAAAGTGAGCCTGCTACCGCTCGGGGTTTTGTAGAGCGTGAATGAGAACATCTCTAAGCTCCTTAGATAGGACCAAGGCGTCGTAGATGCTCAGGAGAGACGGAAGCTTCCGGAGATGTGCCAAGACATTATAGTCCACCGAGGAAGGACTTATGTTTTCATCAGTCAGTTCTCTGCCATCTTCTTCATTAGCGACTTGTTTTTCCTTCCCTTTTGGGGCGTTGCCCTGATTTGGCGGTAGAGCCCTGCCGCTTCTGAGCTGGATTTGATTGGCCTTTGTGGCGAGCTCCTCGTCCTCTTCGGGAAAACAGAGCTCATCCTCGGAGTCGCTGCCCAGATGGATGGCATAGCAGGTCACTACTGGGATCTCTTCATTGGAGTCTTCTTCTAACTCCTCCAGAATTTCAGCCGCTTGTACAGGGAAGATGTCACGCCCCGCTTCCCAAAATACGGAATACGAGGGATAGACAAGGCCAGCCATGTTCCTACGGTCAAGGAATGTCCTGCCGTAGTCACACTTCGGCTTCTAGTTTCTCATGATAAACAGTAAATGATGCGCAGGTAAGGAGAAATGCAGTGACTGAAAGGAACAATGTAAAGACTGACCTGAAGTGGAACAAACGAATGTAACTCGGAATGGCAAGTCAAGAAGTCTGTGATGCACTGGTCCAGGCTAAATCTTCTCCTCACACTGAGCATGCATACTCAGGTCGTCAGAGCGACACAATAGCAATATAATATATATAAAAATCAAGTGACAGTTCTAACAATGATAATAGATGTGTGAAGCAGTAAATCAATGGCATCATGAATATGAATATGCAGTAATCAATGCAGCGGAACAGTAAAGCAGTAGAACGATATATCACGCATGTCAACACAGTATATAAGGTATATAAATGCCAGTATCCCTATCAGTCTCTAAGTCTCACTGCACAGGTCACTAAGCCTATCGTCAGTCCAAGTGTGAGAGTCAACCACTCGCGAGTGTCCTCCACCCAAGGGTAGAACCCAAGGGCAAGGGACCACGGGCCCAACATGTAACATGTATATCACGGTGTATATCACATACCCTGTAAATCTCCATATATCTCCCTAAATATATAAGCCGGCATGGAACTCCTGAGATTCTGTTGAACTCACACTTAAACTACCCCACACCCCGTGGTCTACATCAAACGCTAACCATAACCCTAAATACTAATCGATCCGTGACAAGTCTGTGCGAGAACTGGAGGTAGGACCTCCATCAAGCACGTCCCGACTAATACCTAAGATAAATGGCAGTGTCGGATGCCTTATCTATGACACCCGTACAAGCGCTTCCATAAGTGTCCCATACCACTTATAGTCACACGTACATGCATCCCACAGACGTCGACAATGCAATAGAATAATAGGGTCACTGATTGTGTACAAGTACGTATCACTTTCACTTATTCACGGATACACGATCACTGACGTACTTGCCACAATCATCACTAAAATCTAACACTGGGTAAATGCACGATATCACTAGGTTATCACTGCAATGATATGTGTATGACATGATGCATGAACAGTATATAAGCATGATTAGTATGTTATGAAACAGTATTTTATCACTTGTACGATTTATCATGAAACGTACGTGTATAGTTTAGCGAAATAATAAACAGGTAACAATTAGTATGTTCAGTTGGCCATCCATAGAATTTAGTTTCAAGCCAATCAGGTTCCAGGATCATTAATTATAACCATTTCATTTTAAGCGCTCGCGGCTGGAAATCCGATTTCAGAATCAGAAGTCCGTTTCGCAACGCATTTTAACCCCAGTTGGGATCAGAATTTAGCGACGCTACAGTTGGATGAATTCTAGGGTTTTCAGTAAGGTTTTCAACGCAATAGACGGACCTTCGATCGCGTCTGTACGATAGGAGTTATACTCTATTTAACACTAATATGTCAGTTCTGATTCTGTTGGGACTGTTATGCGTCCCAATCTATTAAATTACAGATTAAATGTCAAACGGTAATGAAACAGAATGAAACTAATTGTGTTGTCTAGCTAACAGATTCACCTACTATAAACAGCGGAGTTCCGCAACCTACGAGTCATAGAAATCTTGTGGTACCCAATATGGAACAGCAACCAACAAATGGAGTCGCTCTGGACTGCAGTCCAGAGTCGCACTCCGATCCAAGTATCGACACCATTTAAGTACAGAACCTATTCTAAACCTGAATAGGGTTAAAGTTCGTCGAGTCGGCTTCGATTTGAGCCCTCGAGCGCATCGTTCCAGTGTGTATACAATTTATGGTGAATTTAACGATTTTCAGGTACAATAAAATTACAGTTTTACGGTTAAACTTGGGGGTAGTTGTTTTAGTCATTAACGGTCATACTTTCTAGCGAAACTTGCACAGGGTGTTCATCACAGCAAGGGCCAAAGTAAATAATCTAGTTCCGTCAATTTAGAAAAGTATTTTCTTTGGGAACACACGTCGAACAGGTATGGCACATAATTGGTTTAAATTTGTAACTTTATAATCTATGTATTTAGTGATTGTACCAGAAATAATTAGCATGTAAGCAAGTAAAAACTTGCCTGGGAGTGCACGGCAGTGAGGTACAGTACGGGCGCGCGACGAGCTAGCACCGCGACGGCTACGGCTCCGGATGAGCTCGAGTCTGTTCACGTCCAGTGGGGGCTCGGGCGTCGTCTATGTGTCTGCGGGCTCGGGCAATATCGTGTGGTGGTGTTGGTCGATAGAGAATGGAAAGGGGTGAGGTTTAGAGAGGGAGAGAGAGAGAGTGCTAGAGAGAGAGAGAGAGGAATGAGAGAGAGGGAGGGGTATGCAGTGAGAGGGATGAGAGGGATTCAGAGAGAGAGAGAATAGACTGAGAAAGAGAGGGAGAGAATAGAGGGGGAGAGAGCTGAGAGAAATGAGAGAGAAAGAGAGTGTACTGAGAGAGAGAGAATGCAGGGGGAGAGAGACAGTGAGGAGGAGAGAGAGAGAGAAAGAGAACTGAGGATGATGATGATGATGATGAAGGGGCGGTCGACGATGAGACGAGGAGCTTACCGGCGCCGGGCAGGGGTGGTCGAGCTCGGATGCAGGGGCTCTGTTGAGGTGCCGGCGGTGATGTGAGCGAGGGTGGAGGATGGAGAGAGGAAGCGAGATCGTGGTCGTCGCCGTCGGGGCGAGCGAAGTGGTGGGATGAACGCCGGCGGTGGAGGTGGCAACGGGTTGGTGTGCAGGGGTGCTCGGCAGGGGCGACGAGCGGAGTTGTAGGAGGAGGAGTTGTCGAGTTGAAGGTGCGATGAGGTTGGGGACGAGGCGATGGTGCTGGAGGAAGGTGGCCGGTGATGGGTAGCGGGAGAAAAGAGAGGAGGAAGGAGAACGAGGGAGAGGAAGAATGCGATGAGAGTGCAACAAGGGGGTGATCGCGAGTAGGCAACATGACGCGCGTCGTGGGTGTAACGTGCGCGAGCGCGGGCGTCGGAGGAGGCGAGGAACGCGGCGAAGGAACGTGCGCGCGAAAAAAGGAGAGACGTTGGGGAGAAGTACAGAAGCGGGCCGACGAGTGGGCTGGGCCGAGTTTACAAAAAAATCAATTAATTTTTAACTGAAAACAGTTTGGGCTGCGAGGGAACGTGGGCCAGAATTAAATCGAAAAAGGAAAAAGAAAGGGCCGGGCCGAGGGGATGATTTATAAGGAAAAATATTAAGAAAATTTTCTTAGTGGGCTGAGGGAGATTAAAGTTTGGGTTGTGAGATTTAATGAAGAATAAATTTGATGAGAAAGGAGTGGGCTGCTAAGAGGGCTGGTCCAAATAAATTAAAAGGAAAAAGGAATTTGATTTAATTGGGAAAGAGAATATAAGGGAATGGAAAAAGAACGGATCAGAGAATTTAAAGGAAATCAAAATGGAAAAATATAGGGAGTTTTATGGTGTGGGGATTTTGGGTTTGAGGAAGGGGAGCGAATAAACTAAAATAGGTTGGGGAAATTTTAAAATAAACAATAATTATAAATACAAATCATAGGTGAAAAGAAATACAAATATAAGCGTACAAAAGGGGGCTGGGTATTACAGAAGAACTCCTTCAATTGAATCAATGTTCTTTCCTTTTGTTCATATTCTTCGAGGGAATCGATATATTTTTGAATGGCCGATCTCCCTGTAGACTCTTTTTCGCGCCGAGCTGCACTTTTCTTCTTCTTGAGCTTCTTGGATTTTGAGCCTGATGGAGCCGCATTGGCAGCTGGACTGGTAGGCCTCTTCTGCCCTTCCCATTCCGTCCTGGGTTCTTTCCGAAGTAGCTTTATCATCTTCTTCGTCTTATTAGATATGTGCGTACTCCACGGAGGCCGCAATGATTCCGTTTCATTTCTCAGGGCAGCGGGTTCGGCTGTCTGCTCTCAGAAGGCTTCAACTTCTGTCTGTATAAAGTTGGTGGTTGCAACTTGATTGTTCACCAACACACTTTTGGACAGCTCGATCTCTCCAGCCTTGTACTGCTTCTCGACCCAGTCTTTGAAGATATAGCAATCCTCGATTGCATAGCTCACTACTCGGTGGTACGGGCAATACAGAGGATTGTCGGTCATTTTTGCTTCTTGGGGTCTTTTCGACTCCGGCAATTGTAGGCCGTTGTTCAAGGCATCTTTAAATATCTTGCGGACATTATCCCTTCTGAAAGAGTAAACCTTGTTCTTTTTCTCCTCTAGGGAAGGCCCATCTTCTCCCAGCAATGGCTTTCGAGACCGGTTGGTTTTGGATTCGCCCGCCCTTCGCTTTTCTTCATTGTCGGAGGCATTGAAGACATTGGTACTGCTGGAACTCCCGCTTCTACGGTTGTCGTCCCGCTTGCTTTTCCAAGTTTTGTCTCTCTGAGAATCCGGCGGGTACTCTTGCTTCGAGCGTTCCAGCATTTGGACTTTCTTGGTTAGCTCCTGAAATGTCTTGAGGCCCGCTGTACACAAGAATGGGACCATCCAATTGCTGAGGTTCCCAATGAGAAGGCTGACGGACTGGTCCTGCTCCAGCGGCGGTTCACACTTGACTGTGAGATTACACCATCGGGCGATAAAGTCGGTGTTGCTTTCATTCTTCCCCGGCTTGGTCCTCACAAGGTCGGCAATGGAGATTTTATCACTGACGCTCATGAACCATTGCCGGAACAGAGACTCCATTTGGGCAAAGGTAATGACGGACCCGTCTGGTATACTCGCGTACCAGTCGAAGGCGACACCGGTCAGGCTGTTGACAAACTGACGAAGAAGGAGCGCGTCATTGCCCCCTGTATTTCCGCACGATGCTTTGAAGTGGGCGACGTGCTAATTTGCATTCCCCGTTCCATCAAATCTTCCGAACTTAGGGATGACGTAGCCGCTTAGGAACTCAATCAGATCGTACTGCGCAGGGTATGGCCGCCCACTACTGCCGATTTCTTTCTGAGCTTCAGCTTCGGCCACCAATGTTTTAACCTTGCTGGTGACCAAATCCATTATCCGATCCTGTGTTAGCGGGATAGTGCTATCTGGGGCCAGGGCGTCCCCAGAAGCGGAATGTGGCCGGCTTTCATGCGGCTCGACCAGTCTTGGTCCCAAAGGAACAGGCATTGGCTGCCTCGGACTGTCATCACCCGGCTGATTAGTAGCGGCTTGTGCCTGATTGGGAGGCGCTCGAGCAATTTGAGCCGTAAGCTGCATCACCACGTTCGTTAAGTCGTCAATCTTCGAATAGAGCTTGGCCATCTCTTTATCTTTGCTCCTAAGCTGTTTTCGAAGCTCTTGAAGCAGCTCTTGCTCCGCAGTCCTGGGGCGGAAAGTCGGCTCTTCCTCGCTGTTCGAGCTTGACTCTGCATGGACCGAGGGGTCTTTCTGCCTATCATCCTCATCGAGAGGGTTTTCTTCATCCAGCGGGGACGGCTGTTCTTGGGCAGCGGCAACCACATTCAGGCTAGATTGGGCTTGGGATGTGGTGGCCCCATCCTTGCTTTTGCTGCGAAGGTTGTCGCTGGGGCGCCCGCCCGCCATATAGACCGTATGGATAATATATCCTGCTGTCTTTTTATCATCGGCAGCTGATTTCAAAGATTGCTGTCTTGACCCCCTCGTTTCGGTAGCTGGCAGTCGATTGAAGGCGGCTGGCCTAACCAGGTTCTTGAATGGTGCTGGCGCTTCTTTTCTGCGTTTGCCCCGCTGCTTTCGTGCGGCACAGAGTGCTTGATAGACTCTTGAAGAGACAGTGTCATACTTTTTCTATTGGGGCCGGGACACATCTCTTTGTGGCACTGTTCGGACCGCTGTCTTCTTGATTCTGGCGGTCATGGCATTTTTCTGAACCCACTTCAGAGGCTCGAAGGAATTGCTGATTCTTACGTCCGACTCAGCCGTCGTCGCGGGGCAACCCTGCACTTGGAACTTCACACGATTCCATTTGGCCGAAGCCTTGGCCCTTTTGTTGGCTCGATACCTAAGCCGCTTCTGCCTTAACTTTTCTGTTCTAAGCACCTGGCAGACTTCGGCTCTCTGGGAAGACGCCGCAGACCGGTCGATGGAGGGTCTTGGAGATGCGCTCGATTGTGCATTTGTTGGAGTCATCGCCTGTGCTCGTCAGCAACATTTGATGTTGCCCTTTGTACCGAAGTTCTTGCCCCCCGCTGGAGCACCAGGGAGTCGTTCAGACACCGTCTTAAGTTTCGGTTGTGGTGCCTTGGCGATCACGACATTCGGCCTCTTGCCCCTTGAGACTGGCTTGGCCGCCTGCTTTGCTGGGATTTCTGCCAGATGAGCGTTTCCGGCAGGGTAGATGATGACGGAGCCAAACTGGAGGGGCGGTTCCTCCCACTGTCGACTGAGGCTTGCGGGGAGAACCACACGAGCGTTGATCTTGACCACGTACGGGATTGGGGGCACGTTGGAAGCTGAATTCGTCTGGGGAGACATTGCCGTCGAAAGTTGATTGCTGCACAGAGAGAAAAAAAACATCATTTCAGTATAGACAATCGATATGTATATTGATTGAGTTCGCATGAACGTTTAACCCGAAATATGGGAGGAGAGAAATGTCCCACCGGGCGTGCCAGAATCTGTAGGGTGTTTTTCGTCACCCCATTGAGATGGAAATACGCGCGCGCTTGTCAGGCGTACTACAGATTCCCCCTGCCTAGGGTAGGCCGGGGTTTAATGATTGTGGGGATCCGAATCTCCGGCGGCCGCGGGCTAAGCTGCCGTTAATTACCTTTCGCCTTTGGAGCGAGGGAACCTCCGATTAACGGGTTAAACTGGTCATGCGAACTCAATGTGCAGTGTACGTGTGTTTTGTTTTGGAGGGGGGTTTAAATGTATCGGGAGCCACGCAGAGTTTTTACGGGGGTCCCGCTACCCGGATAGCGGGCTGGGGGTCAAGGGGGCTAGCAGCCCCCTTGCGGGGTGCGGGGCAGCGCCCCGTTAGAAATTTTTTTCTAACAGAGACAGTGTCGTGGAGTATGTGTGTATGTACATATGTATACATATGTATAGATATACATGTATATATATAAAAAGGGGAAAAGACATCCAAAGGATGCGTGGGGCAGCACCTTGGGCGTTGTGCGCCTAGGTGCTGTGCACTCAGGCGCTAGAGTACCACATGTCGGCACGTGGGCGCTCTGCGCTTGAGCGCTTCCGCGCCACGTGTCGGCACGGGGGCGACTTGCGCTCGAGCGCTTGCGCGTCACGTGTCGGCACCGGGACAACTTGCGCTGGAGCGCTTGCGCTTGAGCGCAAGCGCGCCACGTGTCGGTACGGAGACGACTTGCGCTCGAGCGCTTGCGCTAGAGCGCAAGCGCGCCACGTGTCGGCACCGGGGAGACTTGCGCTCGAGCGCAAGCGCGCCACGTGTTTGCACGTGGACGCTTTGCGCTCGAGCGCTGAGCGCTGGAGCGCAAGCGCGCCACGTGTCGGCACGCGGGCGCTCTGCGCTTGAGCGCCGGCGAGAAAAAGAGGCTTTTAGCCTAAAAAAATTTCTCGGAAGAGAAATCAGAGAGGAGTTAGACTCCTGAGTGTGTTTTTTTTTGGGGGGGTTTAGTGAATGATGTTCTTCTTCCTCCTCTGTTAGCTGGATCTTGAAGATCAAGAGATATGGGATTTTTAAAAATCTCTTCTCTTTTGAGATCTAATGGAAGATCTGAGTTCCCCTTTATGGGTTTTATGGTGAAAAACTATTTTGTTTTATAAAGAGAAGAGTAAAACTCTTGATTTAATTCAAGAGAAAGAAGAAGGTTTTAGAACCTTGAAGAAGGAGAAAGATCTCAGATCTGGAAAATTTTTATAGAGAGAAAAAGTTGTTAGATATTTTCATTATCTTTGTCTTTATAGGCCATACACTTTACACATAGCTCCTTGGGCTTCACAAAATGGCATTTTACCCATCCCATGGCTCATGTGCCATTTCTTTTTGCACATAAGCCATGGGCTTTACAAAAAATTGGCTTTATGCCTATTTTTCTTACATTTATCCATAAAATAAAATAAAAGAAATACAACAAAATTGTTTATTAAAAAATTTTTATCTTGGCGTGGAGGGAGGCCGGCCGCTTCATGTTCGGGCTCGACCCGGGCATGGGCCCACTGGATCTGGGCTTGGGCCCACTTGGCTTGGGGTTGACTTGGATTTTGACTTGGTCAACCAGGATGTAAATTTTTACCCCAACACTTCTATATACAATGGAAATACCCTTTAGTTAGAGGTCCACCCTTTCCTTTTTTTCTGGAAAAAAGGAGAAAAAATCTCTCCTTCCAAGGCCTCCACGTCATCTCTCCTCTCTCTCACTTCCAAAAAAATAATTAATTGTTTATCTAGAACTCTCCATTTCATCTTTCCCAAAAAATGTATGAACATATCTAGAACCCTCCACATATATCATCTCTCCCCTACTATATATATATATATATATATATATATATATATATATATATATAACCTTCCACATTATCTCTCTCTTCTTCCAAAAAACAATTGATTGTTTAATTAGCATGTGCAACGCACGTGTACAAATTCTAGTCTCTGTATATAATGCAAATATGCTTGGTTAGAGATTCACTCCTCTTTTTTGTAGAAATTTTTTTTAAAAATAAGAAAAATCCCCACCTCTCAACACCTCCACATCATCTCTCTCACCTCTCAACACCTCCACGTCATCTCTCTCTCCTAAAATCAATTTATTGTTTATCCAGAACCTTGCATATCATCTCTCCCAATATATATCTATTTTTATATATAATGCAAATAGGGGTTGGTTAGAGGACCCCTTCCCAATTTCTTTTTAAAAAGCAATAAAAAGGGGAGAAAAATCCAAGATTCCTGGGTTCTCCACCTCATCCCTCCCCTTTTTAAAAAAATAAATAAATAAGACTCTAGAACCCTCCGCATTTCTTTCTCGCCCCCTTCAAAAATTTTTAAACTAACACGTGCAATGCACGTGCATAAATTCTGATTATCTCTATATACAATACAGATACCTTTGGTTAGAGATCCACCACTCTTCTTTATCTTGTTGAAAAGAAAAAGGAGAAAAATTCTCCCCTCTTAAGACCTCCACATCATCTCTCCTCCCTCTCTCTCCTCCAAAAAAAATTAATTGTTTATTCAGAACCCTCCATATCATCTCTCCCAAAAAATATATAAAAGATATCCAGAACCCTCCACATACATCATCTATCTCACAACACACACACACACACACACACACATATATATAACCCTCAACATCATTTCTCTCTCTCTTCTCCCAAAAATAATTAATTGTTTAATTAACACGTGCAACGCATGTACACAAATTCTATCTCTATATATAATGCAAATACCTTTGGTTAGAGATTTACCCCTCTTCTTGTTTCTTGATGAAAAGAAAAAAGGAGAACCCCCACCCCCCTTAAGGCCTTCATATCATCTTTTCTCTCTCTCTCTTTCTCCACTCCAAAAAAATAATTAATTATTTATTTAGAACCCTCCATATCATCTCTCTTCCAAAAATATATAAAAAATAGCTGAAAGCCTCCATATACATCATCTATCTCCCAATATATATATACAACCCACCACATTATCTTTCTCTCTTCTCCTAAAAATAATTAATTGTTTAATTAACACGTGCACAAATTCTATTATTTATTATATAATGCAAATATATTTTGGTTAAGAGACCCTTCTTTTTTATAAAAAAAAAATGGGGAAAAATCCTATATTCTCAAGCTTCCACGTCATCAAAGACACCTCCACATAATCTAGAAATATCCACATCTTTCTCTCTCTCCTCTCAAAAAAAATTAATTTTTTAATTATTATTAAAGAAACCTCCACATAATCTAGAAAGCTCCGCATCCCTCTCTATCTTCTCTCTAAAAAAACAAATTTTTAATTAACACATGCAACACACGTGCACAAATCTAGCGTGGGTATGTGTGTGTCTCCATATATATGGAAGTAATATATTGCAAACTGGTTCGTATTTTTAAAATATGGGAACCCTCGATGCACGACATATTTGAACGATTCGAACCGTTCAAGTTTATCACACTACCCTCAAATGTATCTGTATGAAAAATCAAACGATTTAAGAACATCGGACCCATGCATCGAATGATTGCAACATGAACGTCTTCTAATATAACAACATAAACTCTATCTAATATATAATGCAAATACTTTTTGGTTAGAAAACCCTTTCTTCTTCTTTTTTGAGAAAAAAAGAAAAATGAAGAAAAATTCTACATTCTCAAGCCTTCAAAACATCGAAGAGATCTCCACATAATCTAGAAATGTCATGCCCCACTTCCCAGAGTTCACTAACTACGGCACGTGACAGAGCCAACCATGCTACATGTGGATATGAATCATCCCTCCACAGTCACATTACGGCTGTTTATAGGATATCAAGAACAGTTAAATATAAAACTAACTAGTACATGTCCATTTGCCAAAATAAAAGAGTCAAGAAAATGTATAAGCGGAAATAATATTAATATCCAATAAACAACATCTGGAAATACATCCCAATATGGGCTCACATCAAAAAATGAAACTGCGGAAACTAAACTAAACTAAACTAAACATCCTTAAATAATTCCTCACTGCTTGGCTTGATGGCTAAAGTACTCCTATTCAGCCTGCGATAGAGATAGAGGAACTGGGCCATGCAAAACCCAGACCTGTTGCCGCCAAAATTTTCGGCCAAGCCCTTATAAAAAAAGGGGGAGAGTCCTCAAAATTTGGCCTCACGTGTTAAACACGTGGGCGCTCATATGCAAAGCATATGAGCACTGAAAACAAACAACTAATGGTCAAACAAGCCTCACGTGCTAAACACGTGAGCGCTCATATGTAAAGCATATGAGCGCTGAAAACAAACAACTAATGGCCAAACAGGCCCCACGTACTAAACACGTGAGCGCTCATATGTAAAGCATATGAGCGCTGAAAATAAACAGGCTAAAACCCACACTAGAGGTCACGTGTTAAACACGTGAGTTTTCTAGCTATTCACATCCAAAGCATGTGAGCGCTCCAATTTAAAATGCTCTTGTCAAATTCTAAAATTAAATTCTATTTGAGAAATATTTTTCTGATCTTCTTCAAACTAGAAAGATCTTCTCTATTAAACAGAGCACGTTTGGATCAAACATCCAACGGTGATCATCTGGTAGAATAAAGTTCTATCATAGAAAAATATTTTCCTAATCTTATTAAATTAACAAGATATTCACATGATAAGAATAAAATTTTATGTTAAACCAACGAGATATCCATATGATAAAATTAAATTCTATATTAAGAAAATATATTTCTGATCTTGTTAAACTAAAAGATATGACAGAATAAAATTCTGATCTTGTTAAAACTAACAAGATATTCATAATCTTGCTAAACAAACAAGAAATCTTCTCTGTTAAACAGAGAGCCTTTGGATTAAAAATCCAACGGCGATTAAAATTCACCGATTGATCTAAAAGATCATGAAATCAGTCATGATCTCTCAATGAGAGATTTTCTTAACAAATTGATTCTTTTTCTTCTCATATAAATAGGAGCAAGGAGAGGAGAGGAGAAAGGGGGGAGACACATATAAACATACACAGAGGGGGATTGAAGAAAAATAGAGAAAGAATTTAATTCTCTAGAAAGAAGAGGAACCCCTCCCAAAAGCTCCCACAAAACAAAAAGAGAATTTAATTCTCAAACCAAGAGTTTAACTCTTCTCAAAGAACTTAGTTCTTCTTCTGGTTAAGATCTGCAGAAGCAGATCTCCCCACAAGTTGAGAATTTAATTCTCATCGGGGAGATTCTGTCATGCAGATTCAAAACCTAGGGGAAAAAACTGAGTTCAAAAGAGTTTAACTCTTACAAAACATATAGGAATTTAATTCCTCTGAAACTAGGGTTTAACCCTTTAAAATGAATTTAATCCCTGCAAAGAACAAAAGGAGAACTTGATTCCTCGGAACCATAGAAGAAAAGCATGATGATTCATTAGCGTTCAACGCTACGTAACAGATCACATGTTCCCACGTGAGCACCTCTGAGGAACAAAATGAACAACTGACATCGAGTCGCGTGATCCCAGGTGACCCCCTAATAGTTCTTAGCACTTTCAAAAGGAAAAGGAGAATAAACCAAAGACAGTTCCCATTTTGGGGCACCTCACGTGATCCCACGTGACCCCCTAGTAGTTCTTAGCACTTTCAAAAGGAAAACAAGAATAAATCAAAGACTGTTACCATTTTGGGGCGCCTCACGTGATCCCACGTGACCCCCTAATAGTGCTTAGCACTTTCAAAAGGGAAAGGGGAATAAATCAAAGACAGTTCCCTTTTTGGGGCGCCTCACGTGATCCCACGTGACCCCCTAATAGTGCTTAGCACTTATAAAAGAAAAAGGGGAATAAATCAAAGACAGTTCCCATTTTGGGGCGCTTCACGTGATCTTACGTGACCCCCAATAGGGCTTAGCATTTATAAAAGGAATAAGGGAATAAACCCAAAGAAGCAGTGCCCAATTCTCAGGCGCTTCACGTGCCATACGTGAGCGCTCCAAATTTCAGTGTTTAAACACTGCTTTAGAGCCTGATGGGGGAGCATGTGAGCGCCGAGCAAATATTAGTGTTTAACACTATGAGAGGCCAACCTTAGCCCAGATTAGTCAAGTCTCCCGAGGCCAAAACCCTTTTGACCATCAATCAGCCGAGTCTTCCTATGCTCAGGTCTCCCCAAACCGATCCTAGTCCTAAAGATGACTAATGATCTCCTAACAGATGGCATCTAAAATGACGTTCATCCCACATCTCCCCTCGATCTGGAAATTGGTTCAAGGGTATATCTCTCCACACCTCTGATATATGTCGTTGTAATTCTTCAACGTCGTCAGAGAGGTGGAGGGTCCCGACAACCAACAGCTCTTTGGCGCACTCTCAAACCCATGAGCACATCCTTATGAACCGCAATGTCCTTAAACTAGTTATGTACCGCAATGTCCTTAAACTACGACCTCACCGCCAAATGGTGATTTATGGACCTCAACGTCCTTAAACTGGTTACGGACCGCAACGTCCTTAAACTACCAATGGACCGCAACGTCCTTAAACTAGCTACGAACCGCAATGTCTTTAAACTAGCTATGGATCGTAACGTTCTTAAACTATAACGGACCGCAACGTCTTTAAACTAGCCGTGGACCGCAACGTTCTTAAATTAAACCCTCACCCCAAAAAAATGGTGATCTATGGACCGTAACGTCTCTAAACTAAAACGATTGAGCCCAAATGCTCTTTTGTTGGATCAAGAATGGTCCAAAACCCAGTTAAGTAGATCTTAGTCCAAGATCGAACTAACGTATTCTTAACAAACATTTAATTTGATCTTAATCCCAAACAAGATTAACAATCCTTAAATCAACCCAAACCCAAATCTAAGAATATACGGATTTGGACTAATCTACGCCCTACGGGCGGGAACATAAATTAGTCTCTGTATACAATCCACGGGTAACCAAAAATAAAACAAACATGCACGACATGAAGTGACCTTCTGGAGCAGGAGAAAGTGGTTATTGCGATGCGGTAACGTAATTAACTGCAGGGGCTTGCGCCTGCAGGGAAGAGCGTCCCCACAATCAAAACCCCCTCACAACGAGGGGGAATCTGATAAAGTCTGCTACAACGGCCGCATCCGTCCAGACCTCCGACACACGGTGCCATAAATCAACTTGGCATTTTCGGAGAGGTGGACGGATAAACCATAACATTGGATGCATAATCACAACACATGTAATATTTCTATTCATATGGATATAAATATATTAACATAGCATGTTGCAAGATAAACTTTCTTGATTGGATCTCACGTCGGGGTACGTACGTCACGTTCGACGTCGGGTAAATGTCGCGATGCACACAAGCGCGTACAAGACTGGACTTGGCTACTCAAAGATGTGACCACGCTGGATGGTGACGATGACTGGGTCGCCCATGTCGTCGGCGACGTGCGTGACTCCGGCGACGGCCGGAAAATAAAGAACTTAAGAAAAAGAAGAAGAAAGAAAAGAAAGGAAGAGAAAGGAGAAGGAGAATGGGGCTGCTCTGGGTTCTGGGGACAGAGAAGGAGGTGACGAGACGAGGGTGACGGCGACGGTGAGGTTTCTGGGGTTCAGTTGCAGGGTTGGTGATCGGGTTCTTGGGGAAAGCAGTGGGTTCTCATGGTTAGAGAAGGAGGAGATGAGAAGAAGGTGATGAGGGTGTGGTTGAGGAGATGGTGACGAGGTTCTCGGCAGCGAGGGGCTAGGGCTGGGCTGGGGTTTTGGGTTCATCGCGAAGGCAAAGAGAAGACGAGGTGGGGAAGAGAGAGAGGTATGGATATAATTAGGTTATATATATATATATATATATATATATATATAGAGAGAGAGAGAGAGAGAGAGCGAGAGCGAGAGAGATTAATGGAGGAAAGAGGCCATAGGAGAGAATTTCCTCCTATGGTGTCGCAAATATACACCCTTCTTTATTTTTTCCGACGATCGGCACCCACCATCTTCACCGTTATCATCTAAGATGTGGGTACGCCAAATTTCATGTGATTCTACAACTTTTTCACCGTTGAATTAGTGGGTTCAAAATTAACGGTTTACCGACAATAAAACTTTTTAAATTGCTGAATCAACGGTGAAATGGTTGTAGAATCACATGAATTTTGGTGTATCCACATCTTAGATGATAACGATGAAGATGGTGGGTGCCGATCGTCGGAAAAAATGAGGGATGATGTATTTTTTCGACGCCAGAAGAGGGAATTCCTTTTTTTGGCATCTTTCCTCTATTATTCTCATATATATATATATATATATATATATATATATTAAGAGAGAGGGGGGGGGGGAGAAAGGCAAAGTGAAAGTGAGAGAGAGAGAGAGACGGTAAGGATATATTATTCAGTTAAAAATATATTTATATATATATATATATATTAACTTCGAGACTAGTTTAGGTAAAAAATAATATTATAATATATTTTCTAGGATTTTATAGCTAATACAAAATACTCTAAAAAATACCCGGGTCTCTTCTACAATTCTAGTTTTAAAATACGAATAATATACGTACAAGCCAAAATCATAATGCGATATCCGGTTAAATAAAATGCATACCCCCAAGAACGAATACACGTAAAAACACATAGCGATTCAAACGAGTCCATTTCATCAAACTGGACATGAACACGATGTTTGGATGCAACCATAGGGTATGGGGTATGATACATGCCATGCTAGATGTTAAAAAAATTATTTGACTATTATTTATATTATTTAAAGATATGCAGATGCCAGATATTATACATGTATATATAGAGCCTAGATGTGCACGGATACTCCATACTAGCAAATATATGACGCAATTTAGTATCAAGATGGGTTTCAAGCATGCGGGTCGGGTTGGATAGTAACCATAGATACCAAAGTACTATCCGCACCCAAAACAAATAATAATCAAGAAATAGTCATAAGTTAGAAAATACTCAAATCAAATATGGTATAAATTACAAGAAATATCCACGTCTCTCTCTCTCCCTCCTTCCAAAAAAAATTAAAAAAAAAAAACATTTTCAAAAAAATTAATTTTTTAATTGTCATCAAAGAAGCTCCACATATCTCTGTTTTCTAAAAAAAAAAAACATTTTCAAAAAAATTAATTTTTAATTGTCATCAAAGAAATCTCCACGTAATCTAGAAAGCTTGATTTGTCTCAAAAACTATCTATAACCGCAATCAAGAACGGCGTCGCATGAAGCTAGCCGATGAGTACGGGTCGGTCCACAGGGATGTTGTAAATTTCCTAATCGCGCTAACGAGTTAATTCCGAAGGGTGTTCGGATTTATTATTAAATCTAAAAATTGAAGTTGTATGATACTAGGATTAGAAACTTGCTAGGATTAGGTTTAGGGAAAATTTGGTAAACAAAGATCTACATCTCTTTCCATTGCCTTTAATTAAAGATATCATATTAGTGTTATGGTAAATCTTAACAAAGGGGATTAGGATGATTGGGAAGATTGATTCTTCCTCTAGATCCTTGTCCTTCCTTTCTTAATCTTTATCCTAACCTCCATGGAAAACCTTAGAATCCGGGCCTTTAGACTACGGAATCACCGTTACCTTAGAATCCGGGCCTTTAGACTACGGAATCACCGTTACCTCGAGGGTAGAGTGCCGTAGGGAGCGGAATAAGAAGGTATGCATGGAGTTCTAATGTTCATAAAAGATTGGCAACAGAAACGAGATGAGAGATCTTCATCTCTCAAATCCTTCCCTATTCCTAACCCTAACAAGCGAGGAAACTACTCGCTCATTGAAGGGATGAAGAAAGACATGATTTTATTAAAGAGAAGAAACATCTATTGCTAGTTAATAAAATTCTTAAACTAAATTAAACTAAGGCAAGAAAATAATTTACCTACAAAAATGATGCTCTCCAAAAGAATGCTGAAATTTATTAATGAAGGGAGGCATAAGAAATTACAATGAGTAGAGTTCCTATTTATAGAGAATAGGAAACCCTAGGTTACAATTGATTTGCATGTCTACATTTACCAAAATATCCTTAGGAAGACCTAGTCAAAGTAGACTTCAAGCTTTGGTAAAATTTTATGTCTCTGTCTCTTTAAAGAAAGTAATGGGCCTTGGATCTTTGGGCTTCCTTATTATTTGGTTCTTTATTAAAATAGCTTATATGTTTCTTCCAGATCTCCAGTGAATAATTGCGGTGGACTTTTAACCGTTCGCTTTGTAATCTTGGACCTTGCATTGCCTTGTACTTTGTGAATTTTATCTTTGATGTAGGCTTGATCAAGAGTCTTCTATTTGTTGGTCAAAGTCCACTTTTTTATCGTCTTTACATCGTTTTCACTGTTTTCTGTCTAAGAACCTGTAACCTGTAACATGTAGCAGACATGCGTCAAAAGCACCTGTTTATTTATAAAAAGAATAAGAATGGGGAATATAATAATGCAATATTATCGTATGAACAAATACCCCCAAACTTATCTTTTGCTCGTCCTCGAGCAAACTTATTTTTATTCACTAAAATCCTAACCGCACTTTCGCAGGGAAACGCGATTGCACTGAGCACGTGCAACAAGCCGTTAAACCTCTAGGTGTCCCTAGTAGGAGGAGTGTTGTCTCCTGAGGGTTTTCAGCGGATACTACCCACAAAATCCTATCAACTCGGCCCATTGACTTTTGTTCTCCAATTAAGTTTTCCAACAAGGAATTCTATTATTTTCGACTCATAAATTATCCACCCATATTCTTCACACTTCCTCATCATTTAACTTAAGATTATATATATCCTATAGACTTACTTAGCTTTCGGCATCTCTTAAGTTTTCCTTCTAGGATTCCATCTCGACTTAGGAATTTCTATCAACTCTATTAAAGATATAAGTTCTATTTTTCATTCCTCTCTCTTATCTAAATTCCAATCACATACCCCTACGTGTGTGTATAGATCACCCCTACACTTGGAAATTCAAATCAAGCAATCATACCCATGTCCGTTGTCCAAAGTACTTATTAATTGGTGAATTTTTAATTGAATTTTTGCTTACACGTCCTTGATGCGACCGTTAATACTTCTTGAGGTACCAACAACCGATTACAAGATATGTTTGCACTTTAAAGCGTAATTCCTATTCTTGCAACACCTAAGGCTTTTAGCAGTGACTCCCAAACCAGTTGGTCTAAGGCACTAGGTGATGAAGCACCCTCGCTAAATATTTTTCTATTTTTACAGCCTTAAGTAATCACAAAAACCAGTGTCCATTTTTTTTTATTCTTTATTCACACTGATATATATATATATTTTATTTTCATTGCACTAAGGACTTTAGACAAGAGCATTTCAAGGTCTCTTCTACTATTCCAAGTTTCAAGGTGCGTGATTGTGCAAGTTGTAGGGTATACATTTTCAGAATCTAGACTTAAGCTAGGAACTATTTTTCAAACTTATACTCTAATAAAAGCTTCAATATTTTTCTCTCATTTTGACTTAGCCCAAGAAGTGAACCCAAAATTTGCCTATTTCTAAATAAACTACAAGGCATATACTCTCTACCGTTAAACTTTAAGGAATATTATTTTTAGGGTTTTTAATTCACTAAGTCTAAGATCTAGTTGTTCCTAACCAGTTAACTTATTTGTCAAACTCAAGTCAATTAGCCAAAATTGAATACAATAATTTTTATAATTTTTGAAATTTTTCAAATTTTTATGGGTTTTCAAATAAGTATGCAAATGCAAAAATATGTACAAATGAATGCGAAGGAAAAAGACGTACCGAGCATACCCCCAAACTTGAACTTGACAGTGTTCTCACTGTCATACTAAACCAAGAGGGTCAAAATGTCGGCACTCCCCTGTTTATTTATTTACAATTTTTTTTTATTTATATTTTTTTGAATTTTTTTTATATTTTTTTATAGAAAAAAAAACAAAAAAAATATATACATATATACAACAAGGTTCCCCCCAAACTTAAGCTTGGCCTTACACAAACCAAAGGTTAGCACCAACCATTCAAAGATCTTATCGTGGTAATGGTAGGGTTGGTGAAAGAATATGATAAACACGCGAGACCGTGTGGAAAGAAGAATGGTAGAATATGGTCTCGGTGGGGGAGAAGAATGGCGAAAAGAAGAAGGAAGTGGAGTACGATCTTGAGGGTGTAAATCGAGTGAATAAATTAGCACAATATGTGATGACCAATATGTTAGAAGAGATTGCGCTAACCTATCTACTCGTCGAGAAATGGGATCAAATCCCTCAAGATTCGCAAGAAAACATGGGTACGCCAAACTTGATATTTGAGATGAAAGCATAACGGTCACTTGCACGGTCGGAACAATAGGAAGGACGAAAAGGAGTGAATTAGGGATAGTCTCATTCTCACCGTAGTAAACCGTGTCGAACTGGAAAGATTCCATCAATGGTTCGAAACGACTGTAAGCAACCGAGTCTGATGGATTAACTAACTCATCTGAAAATGCAAAGGACTCAAACTCGGACGGTGAGACTTCAACATCGTCCGAAAAAGTGAAACACTCGTAAGTGTCATCGGCTGTGAGAACTGTGTCAGATTCGAAGGAAAAGTTTTCAAGCTCACAGTCGTCAAGTGTGAAATGAGGCGTGGTCGGAACGATGGAAAAGAGGGAGGGTGATTTAGGTAAAGGTTCAAGAGGATGAATTGGAAAATCCGACACATCAAAGAAAAATGGTTCAATCTCAATATGATCCTCACCACTCTCCTCAATATTATCCTCATAATTCTCCTCAATATTCAACTCATCCATGCCATTATCATCAAAATCAAGACGCATATGAGATTCGGGAGAAACATTTAATAACTCGGGATGATGATTTGAACATAAAATTTCAATTAAATCGACAGGGTCATCATCCGAAATATTCCCGGCGTCTATATCCTCAATCAAGTGAAAGTCAATTTCTTTAGACACCTCCTTAAAAGCATGGATGTTTATCAATGTAGGTTCTAGAGTGGAAGTGTAAAGGTCAAACGGATTAGGTGCTGTTTCACTCGAAGGGGGTTCCTCACAATTTGGCAAATCAAACACTACAAAGTCGCACAACCCGTTTTTATTTTGAACTTGTGAATTATTTAGGACATTCGATGGAAAACTGGAGTTGTGGGCTTCAATTGGGTAAGGGTAGGTTTGATTTGGAAATCCTCTCACATTCTCATTCTGTCCAACCGCCTCCTCATACATTGAAAAATTTGGGGCTAGCGGGAAACTAGCTACCGGTTCAGCAGGTTGCATAAGGGCGGCCACGGACGCTTCCATATTCCTAACCATTTTGTTTGTTGCTGCGATATACGCCTTCAACGCCTCTTCCAAACTAGACTTGGGTGGTAAGGGGGTTTCGGTAAAAGATTCGAAATTGTTTGGATATGTGAAACTCCCAAAAGGCTGTGTAGAAGCAGTGTCTAGTGAAGGTGGGAAGGTCGGGTAAGACTGGTAGGAAGTGGGTGGTTGGGCAGGGGTAGGGTCAACATATGGATAAAAAGGTGAATAGTCGTGTTGATCTCTAGAACTAGATGAGTGGAGAGGGGTGAAAGATCGACTGCGAGATTGAGCAATATGCTCAGCAATGGACATCGGCTTAGGAGTGACAGAAGGACTCGAAAGAGTGGTATCAACATATGGAAGTGGTGAAGGTTGACTTGGTTGACACAAAGTGGGTTGAAAAGTCGAATTGTTTCTCCTAGACGCCTCTATTTGATCTTTCAAAGATATTTTAGGCAAGGAAGGATCGTCTTTAAATTGATCGAACAAATTGCCAAACGACGCAAAATTAGGTTCGGGATACCAAAGTTCGGCAAGTGATTTGTTATGTGGGGTACCCATGTTAGAAGAAAGGGAGAAAGAAAGAAAGTTTGTTGGTGCAAGGATTTATTTGCGGCAAAAGTTTGCAAGTTCTTGTAATAAAAATTTTCCTTATTCTTTTTTATTTGTTTTGCAAAAATTTTCGATAAAGGGCTAAGACACAAATGCATATAACCAGAAATGCACAATCAGTCCGAGATCTAGGATCACCTAGGTCAGCTAGACAGCTCCTAACTGTTCCAAAGGGCTAGAAATAGGACCTCAAACCGCCTCTTCACCGCCAATTGCGGCCAGGTAAGTGGGAAGGAACCACCACGACAGTGGGCCTAATTAAAAACCACTAGCCTAGACACCGCAAAATCAGTTAGGATAAACGGTCGATGCCTATACTAGTCCTTTTCCTATTGAGCTCGATTTCCTTAGGGCTGAGTCTAGTATTTTTTATTAATTGTGGTCGATGCAAAATGCTTTAGATGTTTTCTGGGGTCCTGGGAAGGGTGATGAAATCCCCACCCAATTTGAGTTGGTCAAAAGCCCCTTAAAATCCGATTAAAGATATGCAAAACAGTAAATCACTTACAATCAAATCTTTTTTGTGTGAATTTCAAAGTTTGTAAGTTTTCTAATTAAAACTTTCCTTTTTTCTCTTGCTCTTTATTTGGAAAGATATTTTTAGCAAAAAAATTAAGGATATGCAAATCAGAAAAGATCACTTGCAATCAATTATTATTTTAAGCATAGCGCAACGAATCCTGCATAAGATTTGTTATTTGGAAAGAAATATTTTTAAAGCGCAAAGAAATCCTGCAGGCAAATTTACAGAAGATATATCAAGATTTGAAGAGGAGGAGAGAAAACTCACAGAGATTTGCAATGGCGTAAATCTGCACAGGATAGTTTTTTTTTTTTCTTTTTTTTTACTGAACCGCAGAGCAAATCTGGCGAGAACCGACCAAACGGCCGCGGATCCGCCGCCGTAACCCTCCTTCGACCGCGGTTCCGCCGCGGGTTGGTCGGCTCGGGTTTTTTTTTTTTTTTTTTTTTTTTTTTTTTTTTTTGAACCAGATCACCACGATTTTTCTTGTTGACTCAGTCCTCCAAATTTCTTCTGTTGTCTATTGTGATATTCCTCTATTTGTTCGGATTTGATATTTGCTGTTCTGATCTCTGTAGATTTCCAGATCCGAATTTCTTTGTAGATCCTGCAAAAAATTCTCACAAGAATACCCTTTCCAAAAATAACAGAAGATATATTTTTTATATTTTTTTTTGATTTTTCAGATTTTTATGATTTTTTAAATTTAGATTAACCCGAAATTGCAAAAAGGAAAATTCTATGCCATCCCCGGCAACGGCGCCATTTGATTTGTCTCAAAAACTATCTATAACCGCAATCAAGAACGGCGTCGCATGAAGCTAGCCGATGAGTACGGGTCGGTCCACAGGGATGTTGTAAATTTCCTAATCGCGCTAACGAGTTAATTCCGAAGGGTGTTCGGATTTATTATTAAATCTAAAAATTGAAGTTGTATGATACTAGGATTAGAAACTTGCTAGGATTAGGTTTAGGGAAAATTTGGTAAACAAAGATCTACATCTCTTTCCATTGCCTTTAATTAAAGATATCATATTAGTGTTATGGTAAATCTTAACAAAGGGGATTAGGATGATTGGGAAGATTGATTCTTCCTCTAGATCCTTGTCCTTCCTTTCTTAATCTTTACCCTAACCTCCATGGAAAATCTTAGAATCCGGGCCTTTAGACTACGGAATCACCGTTATCTCGAGGGTAGAGTGCCGTAGGGAGCGGAATAAGAAGGTATGCATGGAGTTCTAATGTTCATAAAAGATTGGCAACAGAAACGAGATGAGAGATCTTCATCTCTCAAATCCTTCCCTATTCCTAACCCTAACAAGCGAGGAAACTACTCGCTCATTGAAGGGATGAAGAAAGACATGATTTTATTAAAGAGAAGAAACATCTATTGCTAGTTAATAAAATTCTTAAACTAAATTAAACTAAGGCAAGAAAATAATTTACCTACAAAAATGATGCTCTCCAAAAGAATGCTGAAATTTATTAATGAAGGGAGGCATAAGAAATTACAATGAGTAGAGTTCCTATTTATAGAGAATAGGAAACCCTAGGTTACAATTGATTTGCATGTCTACATTTACCAAAATATCCTCAGGAAGACCTAGTCAAAGTAGACTTCAAGCTTTGGTAAAATTTTATGTCTCTGTCTCTTTAAAGAAAGTAATGGGCCTTGGATCTTTGGGCTTCCTTATTATTTGGTTCTTTATTAAAATAGCTTATATGTTTCTTCCAGATCTCCAGTGAATAATTGCGGTGGACTTTTAACCGTTCGCTTTGTAATCTTGGACCTTGCATTGCCTTGTACTTTGTGAATTTTATCTTTGATGTAGGCTTGATCAAGAGTCTTCTATTTGTTGGTCAAAGTCCACTTTTTTATCGTCTTTACATCGTTTTCACTGTTTTCTGTCTAAGAACCTGTAACCTGTAACATGTAGCAGACATGCGTCAAAAGCACCTGTTTATTTATAAAAAGAATAAGAATGGGGAATATAATAATGCAATATTATCGTATGAACAAATACCCCCAAACTTATCTTTTGCTCGTCCTCGAGCAAACTTATTTTTATTCACTAAAATCCTAACCGCACTTTCGCAGGGAAACGCGATTGCACTGAGCACGTGCAACAAGCCGTTAAACCTCTAGGTGTCCCTAGTAGGAGGAGTGTTGTCTCCTGAGGGTTTTCAGCGGATACTACCCACAAAATCCTATCAACTCGGCCCATTGACTTTTGTTCTCCAATTAAGTTTTCCAACAAGGAATTCTATTATTTTCGACTCATAAATTATCCACCCATATTCTTCACACTTCCTCATCATTTAACTTAAGATTATATATATCCTATAGACTTACTTAGCTTTCGGCATCTCTTAAGTTTTCCTTCTAGGATTCCATCTCGACTTAGGAATTTCTATCAACTCTATTAAAGATATAAGTTCTATTTTTCATTCCTCTCTCTTATCTAAATTCCAATCACATACCCCTACGTGTGTGTATAGATCACCCCTACACTTGGAAATTCAAATCAAGCAATCATACCCATGTCCGTTGTCCAAAGTACTTATTAATTGGTGAATTTTTAATTGAATTTTTGCTTACACGTCCTTGATGCGACCGTTAATACTTCTTGAGGTACCAACAACCGATTACAAGATATGTTTGCACTTTAAAGCGTAATTCCTATTCTTGCAACACCTAAGGCTTTTAGCAGTGACTCCCAAACCAGTTGGTCTAAGGCACTAGGTGATGAAGCACCCTCGCTAAATATTTTTCTATTTTTACAGCCTTAAGTAATCACAAAAACCAGTGTCCATTTTTTTTTATTCTTTATTCACACTGATATATATATATATATATTTTATTTTCATTGCACTAAGGACTTTAGACAAGAGCATTTCAAGGTCTCTTCTACTATTCCAAGTTTCAAGGTGCGTGATTGTGCAAGTTGTAGGGTATACATTTTCAGAATCTAGACTTAAGCTAGGAACTATTTTTCAAACTTATACTCTAATAAAAGCTTCAATATTTTTCTCTCATTTTGACTTAGCCCAAGAAGTGAACCCAAAATTTGCCTATTTCTAAATAAACTACAAGGCATATACTCTCTACCGTTAAACTTTAAGGAATATTATTTTTAGGGTTTTTAATTCACTAAGTCTAAGATCTAGTTGTTCCTAGCCAGTTAACTTATTTGTCAAACTCAAGTCAATTAGCCAAAATTGAATACAATAATTTTTATAATTTTTGAAATTTTTCAAATTTTTATGGGTTTTCAAATAAGTATGCAAATGCAAAAATATGTACAAATGAATGCGAAGGAAAAAGACGTACCGAGCATACCCCCAAACTTGAACTTGACAGTGTTCTCACTGTCATACTAAACCAAGAGGGTCAAAATGTCGGCACTCCCCTGTTTATTTATTTACAATTTTTTTTTATTTATATTTTTTTGAATTTTTTTTATATTTTTTTATAGAAAAAAAAACAAAAAAAATATATACATATATACAACAAGGTTCCCCCCAAACTTAAGCTTGGCCTTACACAAACCAAAGGTTAGCACCAACCATTCAAAGATCTTATCGTGGTAATGGTAGGGTTGGTGAAAGAATATGATAAACACGCGAGACCGTGTGGAAAGAAGAATGGTAGAATATGGTCTCGGTGGGGGAGAAGAATGGCGAAAAGAAGAAGGAAGTGGAGTACGATCTTGAGGGTGTAAATCGAGTGAATAAATTAGCACAATATGTGATGACCAATATGTTAGAAGAGATTGCGCTAACCTATCTACTCGTCGAGAAATGGGATCAAATCCCTCAAGATTCGCAAGAAAACATGGGTACGCCAAACTTGATATTTGAGATGAAAGCATAACGGTCACTTGCACGGTCGGAACAATAGGAAGGACGAAAAGGAGTGAATTAGGGATAGTCTCATTCTCACCGTAGTAAACCGTGTCGAACTGGAAAGATTCCATCAATGGTTCGAAACGACTGTAAGCAACCGAGTCTGATGGATTAACTAACTCATCTGAAAATGCAAAGGACTCAAACTCGGACGGTGAGACTTCAACATCGTCCGAAAAAGTGAAACACTCGTAAGTGTCATCGGCTGTGAGAACTGTGTCAGATTCGAAGGAAAAGTTTTCAAGCTCACAGTCGTCAAGTGTGAAATGAGGCGTGGTCGGAACGATGGAAAAGAGGGAGGGTGATTTAGGTAAAGGTTCAAGAGGATGAATTGGAAAATCCGACACATCAAAGAAAAATGGTTCAATCTCAATATGATCCTCACCACTCTCCTCAATATTATCCTCTTAATTCTCCTCAATATTCAACTCATCCATGCCATTATCATCAAAATCAAGACGCATATGAGATTCGGGAGAAACATTTAATAACTCGGGATGATGATTTGAACATAAAATTTCAATTAAATCGACAGGGTCATCATCCGAAATATTCCCGGCGTCTATATCCTCAATCAAGTGAAAGTCAATTTCTTTAGACACCTCCTTAAAAGCATGGATGTTTATCAATGTAGGTTCTAGAGTGGAAGTGTAAAGGTCAAACGGATTAGGTGCTGTTTCACTCGAAGGGGGTTCCTCACAATTTGGCAAATCAAACACTACAAAGTCGCACAACCCGTTTTTATTTTGAACTTGTGAATTATTTAGGACATTCGATGGAAAACTGGAGTTGTGGGCTTCAATTGGGTAAGGGTAGGTTTGATTTGGAAATCCTCTCACATTCTCATTCTGTCCAACCGCCTCCTCATACATTGAAAAATTTGGGGCTAGCGGGAAACTAGCTACCGGTTCAGCAGGTTGCATAAGGGCGGCCACGGACGCTTCCATATTCCTAACCATTTTGTTTGTTGCTGCGATATACGCCTTCAACGTCTCTTCCAAACTAGACTTGGGTGGTAAGGGGGTTTCGGTAAAAGATTCGAAATTGTTTGGATATGTGAAACTCCCAAAAGGCTGTGTAGAAGCAGTGTCTAGTGAAGGTGGGAAGGTCGGGTAAGACTGGTAGGAAGTGGGTGGTTGGGCAGGGGTAGGGTCAACATATGGATAAAAAGGTGAATAGTCGTGTTGATCTCTAGAACTAGATGAGTGGAGAGGGGTGAAAGATCGACTGCGAGATTGAGCAATATGCTCAGCAATGGACATCGGCTTAGGAGTGACAGAAGGACTCGAAAGAGTGGTATCAACATATGGAAGTGGTGAAGGTTGACTTGGTTGACACAAAGTGGGTTGAAAAGTCGAATTGTTTCTCCTAGACGCCTCTATTTGATCTTTCAAAGATATTTTAGGTAAGGAAGGATCGTCTTTAAATTGATCGAACAAATTGCCAAACGACGCAAAATTAGGTTCGGGATACCAAAGTTCGGCAAGTGATTTGTTATGTGGGGTACCCATGTTAGAAGAAAGGGAGAAAGAAAGAAAGTTTGTTGGTGCAAGGATTTATTTGCGGCAAAAGTTTGCAAGTTCTTGTAATAAAAATTTTCCTTATTCTTTTTTATTTGTTTTGCAAAAATTTTCGATAAAGGGCTAAGACACAAATGCAAATAACCAGAAATGCACAATCAGTCCGAGATCTAGGATCACCTAGGTCAGCTAGACAGCTCCTAACTGTTCCAAAGGGCTAGAAATAGGACCTCAAACCGCCTCTTCACCGCCAATTGCGGCCAGGTAAGTGGGAAGGAACCACCACGACAGTGGGCCTAATTAAAAACCACTAGCCTAGACACCGCAAAATCAGTTAGGATAAACGGTCGATGCCTATACTAGTCCTTTTCCTATTGAGCTCGATTTCCTTAGGGCTGAGTCTAGTATTTTTTATTAATTGTGGTCGATGCAAAATGCTTTAGATGTTTTCTGGGGTCCTGGGAAGGGTGATGAAATCCCCACCCAATTTGAGTTGGTCAAAAGCCCCTTAAAATCCGATTAAAGATATGCAAAACAGTAAATCACTTACAATCAAATCTTTTTTGTGTGAATTTCAAAGTTTGCAAGTTTTCTAATTAAAACTTTCCTTTTTTCTCTTGCTCTTTATTTGGAAAGATATTTTTAGCAAAAAAATTAAGGATATGCAAATCAGAAAAGATCACTTGCAATCAATTATTATTTTAAGCATAGCGCAACGAATCCTGCATAAGATTTGTTATTTGGAAAGAAATATTTTTAAAGCGCAAAGAAATCCTGCAGGCAAATTTACAGAAGATATATCAAGATTTGAAGAGGAGGAGAGAAAACTCACAGAGATTTGCAATGGCGTAAATCTGCACAGGATAGTTTTTTTTTTTTCTTTTTTTTTACTGAACCGCAGAGCAAATCTGGCGAATTGAACCGACCAAACGGCCGCGGATCCGCCGCCGTAACCCTCCTTCGACCGCGGTTCCGCCGCGGGTTGGTCGGCTCGGGTTTTTTTTTTTTTTTTTTTTTTTTTTTTTTTTTTGAACCAGATCACCACGATTTTTCTTGTTGACTCAGTCCTCCAAATTTCTTCTGTTGTCTATTGTGATATTCCTCTATTTGTTCGGATTTGATATTTGCTGTTCTGATCTCTGTAGATTAGATCCTGCAAAAAATTCTCACAAGAATACCCTTTCCAAAAATAACAGAAGATATATTTTTTATATTTTTTTTTGATTTTTCAGATTTTTATGATTTTTTAAATTTAGATTAACCCGAAATTGCAAAAAGGAAAATTCTATGCCATCCCCGGCAACGGCGCCATTTGATTTGTCTCAAAAACTATCTATAACTGCAATCAAGAACGGCGTCGCATGAAGCTAGCCGATGAGTACGGGTCGGTCCACAGGGATGTTGTAAATTTCCTAATCGCGCTAACGAGTTAATTCCGAAGGGTGTTCGGATTTATTATTAAATCTAAAAATTGAAGTTGTATGATACTAGGATTAGAAACTTGCTAGGATTAGGTTTAGGGAAAATTTGGTAAACAAAGATCTACATCTCTTTCCATTGCCTTTAATTAAAGATATCATATTAGTGTTATGGTAAATCTTAACAAAGGGGATTAGGATGATTGGGAAGATTGATTCTTCCTCTAGATCCTTGTCCTTCCTTTCTTAATCTTTACCCTAACCTCCATGGAAAATCTTAGAATCCGGGCCTTTAGACTACGGAATCACCGTTATCTCGAGGGTAGAGTGCCGTAGGGAGCGGAATAAGAAGGTATGCATGGAGTTCTAATGTTCATAAAAGATTGGCAACAGAAACGAGATGAGAGATCTTCATCTCTCAAATCCTTCCCTATTCCTAACCCTAACAAGCGAGGAAACTACTCGCTCATTGAAGGGATGAAGAAAGACATGATTTTATTAAAGAGAAGAAACATCTATTGCTAGTTAATAAAATTCTTAAACTAAATTAAACTAAGGCAAGAAAATAATTTACCTACAAAAATGATGCTCTCCAAAAGAATACTGAAATTTATTAATGAAGGGAGGCATAGGGAGGCATAAGAAATTACAATGAGTAGAGTTCCTATTTATAGAGAATAGGAAACCCTAGGTTACAATTGATTTGCATGTCTACATTTACCAAAATATCCTTAGGAAGACCTAGTCAAAGTAGACTTCAAGCTTTGGTAAAATTTTATGTCTCTGTCTCTTTAAAGAAAGTAATGGGTCTTGGATCTTTGGGCTTCCTTATTATTTGGTTCTTTATTAAAATAGCTTCTATGTTTCTTCCAGATCTCCAGTGAATAATTGCGGTGGACTTTTAACCGTTCGCTTTGTAATCTTGGACCTTGCATTGCCTTGTACTTTGTGAATTTTATCTTTGATGTAGGCTTGATCAAGAGTCTTCTATTTGTTGGTCAAAGTCCACTTTTTTATCGTCTTTACATCGTTTTCACTGTTTTCTGTCTAAGAACCTGTAACCTGTAACATGTAGCAGACATGCGTCAAAAGCACATGTTTATTTATAAAAAGAATAAGAATGAGGAATATAATAATGCAATATTATCGTATGAACAAAGCTCCACATGTCTCTCTGTCTTATCCAAAAAACCATTTTTTGATTAACATGTGCAATGCACGTGCACAAATCTAACGTGGATTTGTGTGTGTCTATATATATATATATGTGTGTGTGTGTGTATATGGAAGTGATCTACTGCAAACTGGTCCGTGTTTTTAAAATACGAAAACCCTCGATGCACGATATATTTGAACGATCCGAACTGTTTAAGTTTATTACGCTACCCTCAAATGTATGTGTATGAAAAATCAAACGATTTAAGGACATCTAACCCATGCATTGAATGATTGCAACATGAACGTCTTTCAATATAGCAACATGAACTCCATCTAATATATTGGTTAGAGGTCTTTAAATTTTTTGATTTTTCATACACATATATTTACAAAGAGGACAGGGTGATCTACTTGAACGGTACGGATCGTTCAAATATACCGTGGATCGAGGGTTCCCGTTTTAAAAAAACGCGGACCGGTTTGCAACAAAGTGCTCTCCTATATCTATATATCTATATATATATATATATATCCAATTGTGTTGGTTTCAGACGGATACAGACAAGTTCTGGTTCGGATGCGGATCAGGTCAATTTATTGGGTTGGGCGAGTGGTTCTGGATCTTACCCTAAACCCGTTTAAGCCCGCCTGACTGGATTCGGGTGTGTAATTAATATCGAAAAACCCTATATTTTCAGACAGATCAAATTGAGTTCGAGTTTAAACCCGTCCGGTTTTCACCCCGTACATGCAAGGCCTTAAATTAATAATAATTAAAGAAATTGTTAGTTTACGCCAAGAGAGCATGCTGGAGCCAGTCTTTTGTCTGTATTATCAAAGTCAAAGTCATATGGATAGGTCTGCCCCTGTTCGGAAGGGCCGGTTTGGTTGGAGGATTATGAAATGTTGGAATCCAAAAGAGTATAATTTAGAGGTTTTGGTTTAGTTGATTTCTCCTCTGGTTGGTATTGGATTTCTCATATAGAATTTGTAGATTCTTGTTTTGTTGGTGAAAAGCAAGCAGCATTTGGATTTGATGATTATGAAGAAAGGGGAATTTTTTAAGATTAAAAGTACTGCAGTGCCCATCAAACATTGGCAAATCCATGAGAATCATCTTATCTTTGAAGGATCTTGGGATCTTTTTTTTTTTTGGGTCCCATCATAAAATCCATGTCAATCTATGTTTACAATCCAATCCAACCAAATTTTGGGACTCCAAACGATTCTCAAATCCAAAACTCAAGAATCCTTCAAAATTTCACAACCATACCGACCCTAATAATCGTTGTTGTATATTTTAAAGTTGCCAAGCTTACACTACGTCTACATAATATGTCAGCATAAATGCTGGAGTTTTCTAGATCATGGGTTGGTGTTCAGCGCCACATCGCAAAGAGAAAAATAATGTCTTTTTACTTAGAATTGAAACATGTGCATGACAACTTCGTTGCAATATACAACGGCACATGGGCCATAGACCAACAAACACGTGTGGTGCTTTGGACCTTCTTCTGTAAGGCGGCCCAAAGCCCCTGGCACTTGGGCCCTTTTTTTTGTTTAAACCAATTCATTGGTTAGCACAAAATAGACATCTATCCAAATTTTGACCAATCAATACTTCTTAATTATTGACTTTTTCTTTCCAAAATTTCCTTATTGCTTCTTATAGAATTTCCAATCTCGATAGCTTTTTGCTACTCATAGAAACTTCGGACTTTATTGTAACCCAAATCATTTTTATCTGCAATCTTTAACAAACTCATTTAAATGGAGACAAGCAATTGCCACTGAGAATTAAATTCATTTACTTTTTCTCCCACTAACTTATCCAATCTCCAGCGACTAATTTTTCCTGCAATAAAAGTCACGCCCTATATCCAATACAGAGAGTATTGTCCGCGCTGGCCGAAACCGCACGGTTTTATCTTTCGGGACGAACCGGACCCGACCAGGGGCCACTTCCCAGGGGGCCATCCATCCTAGAACTTCCATGGCTCGAGCAACACGCTTTCTCAATCTCTTATAATGCCGATTCACTTAAAAGGCGTCTCTGTATTGAAGAGTAATATCATTTTATTTATAGTTCCGGATCTGCCCTCTGGCACTCTCTGTATAGAATTTCCAATCTCGGTAGCTTTTTGCTACTCATAGAAACTTCGGACTTTATTGTAACCCGAATCATTTTTGTCTGCAATCTTTAACAAACTCATTTAAATGGAGACAAGCAATTGCCACTAAGAGTTAAATTCATTTACTTTGCACCCACTAACTTATCCAATCTCCAGCGACTAATTTTTCCTACAATAAAAGTCACGCCCCACATCCAATACAGAGAGTATTGTCCACCCTGGCCGAAACCGTACGGTTTTATCCTTTGGGGCGAACCGGACCCGACCAGGGGCCACTTCCCAGGAGGTCATCCATCCCATAACTTCCATGGCTCGAGCAGCACGTTTTCTCAATCTCTTATAGTGCCGGTTCACTTAAAAAGCGTCTCTGTATTGAAAAGTGATATCATTTTATTTATAGTTCCGGATCTGGCCTCTGGCATGACACTTGGCGTGGCATTTTGTTCCGTGAGTAAGAACCGAGTCCCGACATTCTCCCCCCACATTTGAACAATGGTTCGTTATCGAACCACAGACCTACTATTGAGAGACCATCTCTGATACCATTATGTCACGTCCTACCCTCAATACAGAAAGTATTGTCCGCTCTGGCGGAAACCGTACGGTTTTGTTCTTCGAGGCGAACCGTACCCAATCAGGGGGCACACTTCCCAGGAGCTCACCCCATCCTAGAACTTCCCTGACTCTAGCTTAACTACCGAGTTCTCGATCTCCTATAGTGCCTGTTCACTTAAAAGGCGTCTATGTATTGAAGAGTTGTATCATTTCATTTATAGTTCCGGATCTGCCATCTTTCGGAATGTATTATTTCCCATTGTTCTATATCGGGTCCCACGGATTCAAGAGGTGGCCCCCACAGATTCAAGAGTTGGGCTCTGCCCCCTTGGTATCACACTTGGCGTGACACTTTGTTAACAATAACCGGCTCCCGACATAAATACCAAAAGATCAGTAGCTGTTGATTAAATTATTAATGACCAGTGATGCTTAATTAATTAATTAAGACCAGATACTAGGTAATCTGACATTATCAGTGACCGGTGACGCAATCTAGTAAATACTAAATGCATAAAAATGTTAACATGATCGATTTCATTCCTGCTTATGTTTTCACCCCCAAATACTCTGCATGCACGCAGCACGTTCCGCTGTCCCTTTGGCATTCCTCTGCTGACGCACGCAGTAGCGACCACGACGGCACCCACCCAATCAGACAGCGCCACGCGTCAAGGCCACCGCCGCGTCTCCGTTACCTGGCGCATGTTAGCGCCAGAGGCGCACCTCTCGAGGGTAATCGGAGGAAAAATAAATGGGGTTTTAAAAGTGGGATGGAGCTCGAGAGGCACCCACCAATGGCGCAGCCGCGTCCCAATCCTACGTGTGAAATCGGTGGTGGCGCGGTTGTGATCGGAATCTCAATCCCTATCCCTATCCCCCCTTAAAAAAGCCAGCCTTGATTCCCCTACAAAGACAGAAAGGAAAAAAAATAAGAAGCAGCCCTCGATGATAGTTCTCCCTGGATCAGAGAGCTAGGGTTTCGCCAATAATGGGGAGGGGACGAGTCGAATTGAGGCGGATCGAGGACAAGACCAGCCGCCAGGTTAGCTTCTCGAAGAGGCGCAGCGGGTTGCTGAAGAAGGCCAACGAGCTCGCCGTGCTCTGCGACGCCGAGGTTGGACTCATCATTTTCTCGGCCAAAGGGAAGCTCTATGAGTACTCCAGCGCCTCAAGGTACACGTTTCTGTCTTAAAGTTTGGATTTTTCGTTGATGTAGTCTTTATCTTGCAGAGCCCTAACCCAAGCGCTGTTCGTTTTCCCCCAATTTTCCGTCATCTTTGAATGTTATTTCATGTGACAGTCGATTTTGTTTCTTCCTATAGATTAAAGGCACGATTTTTGATAAGAGGTGGTAGAGATCCCCTATACCAGCTCTCAGATTAAGTTGCTCGCAAATTTTCTTTCTTTCTTTCTTTGCCTTTTGCTTTATTCACTGTTCATTTCCCCCCAATTTGATCATCATTTTTTTGATTTTTTTTTAGCTAGATCGACATACACATGCATTCATTATAATCCAGTAGATTTTGTTTGTGGTTGAGCGCCTCAAGGTTCTCTTTTTCTGAGAATCCTTAAAGGTTTGGTTTTTATTCCGCCTTTTGAATCCAGAAACCATAACCCTAGACGAGCATTCGATTCACCAGCTCACAACCGTAAGGAAACTTTTGACATGGTTCTTTCTTCACGTCCATTATTACCGAATCTCTCACCTCAGCTTCTAGTTTCTCATTGATATCATTCAAATGCTGTTGGTTAGAATTTCGATATCATTTTATGAATGCTTGCATATATTAATACATACTAGAATATATGCATGTGCGTTGTACGTGTTTAAAAAAATTTGAGAAGGGAATTGAGAGAAATGTGGAGGTTTGAAGAGTTTTATTTATTTATTTATTTTAAAAAAAAGGAAGGGATGATGTGAAGTCCTTGAGAGTTGGAGGAGATGACGTGGTGGGCTTCAGAGGTGAGCATTTTTTCTTCTTTTTTTTTAGAAAAAAAGAGAAGGATGGACCTCTAACCAAGTGTATTTGCATTATATGTACAAGGGTATTTGCATTATATATATATATATATATATATATATAGAGAGAGAGAGAGAGAGAGAGAGAGAGAGAGAGAGATAATACAGATTCATTAACACTTTTCTGGCTTTCTGTTTATTTAGCAGAGTTGCCTTTTCGTTCTTAATACTAGTTCAGTTGTTTTTTTTGTGTCTGTTCATCATCATCTGCATCTGCATACCACCTTACCTGATTGAGATGTATCTCTCGGGCTACTGGGTTAGAAAACGAAAATTTGAAGGATAATTGAATACGATAATAAACTGTAAAATTAATCTCATGAATATGTTTGTAAATTTTTTGAGTTCAAAGAAAACAAAAGGCACACATAATAAATTTGGGTCCCAAGGGATTTTTTTGGTGATCATTTATTGTTAGTGGTTTTGAAACACATTTTTATTTTATTTTGAACATTTTATTTATTTTTATAAATACTATTTTGATGAATGTCTGTGTGCAGTTTAATCGTATGGGGTTATGGGGTAAATATTATATATAGAGCCGGGTAAGCTTGGTGGAGATGGTAAAGCCCTTATATATATATATATATATATATATATATATATATTCATTGCCTTTATACAGCGTTTCCTACTATCTACTGCATGTATGCTTATTCATATTTATATATGTATATATAAAATAGAAACAACCTCCCTGGCAATTCCCCGAACACGACTACCACAATACAGGAGTTTTGAATATGAAGAGAATCGCAACTTGCATCATCAGCTTGTACATGCGCTAACTTTTGAAGAGTGCCATAACTTCATGTTTACACCACAAGAATCATCCCTTTATTCCGTCGGGCATCACCTGACAGAATAAATAGACACCAGACGAAATAGGTTTATTCCGTCGGCCGAAATCCGACGGAATAAAAGACGACGAAATAAATCTGTTCCGTCGGGTACTTTATTTTGTCGGTAGAAAACTGACGGAACTAGGTCGAAAAAACCAGGCAAATTTTTCTGTACGCAGCTTATTCCGTCGGACAAATTCCGACGGAATATACCCGATGGAATAAGCTGCATACAAAGAAAAAACAGAGCATGTTTTGAGTGGGTTTCGAGCATTCGATACAAATTCAATTCAATTACTGATATTATAGCCAACAAACAATCAATCCACATCATAATACTCGCAGTCGTGCCACATACAAAATCAATTCATTCCACAATCAATTCAAAACAAAGAAAATAGATAATAAACACAAAGCTGATACGATACAATATTGAAATAAAGTTCATTACTTAAACAACTTCACGAAATTATAGAATCCAATAATCCGATACGAAATATAATTAACATATCATTCATATAATCATATTTTACAACTTCTTAAAATGTAAAAACGTACGAGATGTAGTGATTCATTGATGTGTGCGCGTTTTGTGCTTTTCCACTCCATCTCGAGCTCACTCGTCGCCGCCGCCGCCGTTGTCCGGAAAGTCGTCGAAATCGAGCAGGTAATATAGTGTTAATAATAAACAAGTATCAGTACACATTATTCTCGATAATTATATGAAAATTGTATCGAAACCAAAGATTATCAAACTTACATCCGGTACTTTCTTCCCTTGAGATCTTAAGCTCTCGATGATCTGTACCCTCGTCTTATGTGACCCAGCGACTTCTTGCGACATCCTTTTTCGTGAACTTGAAGCCAACGAGAGTTCAGATGCAGGAGACGAGAAGACGCGTGCTCGAGAACCTGCGGAAGTATGAGGAGACGAGAAGACGCATGCTCGAGAACCTGCGGGAGTATGAGGAGACGAGCCTTCTCCATGGAATACCGGAGTGGGCAGAGATGCAGATGGGGCCTCAGAAGGCACATGCTCCTGAATGAACATCCCCGCGCGTATATTAGGAGGATGCAACTTCGGAGCCTGATAGGCGTGATATAGTGTAGGCGAAATGCCCTGGCCATCCAGATGAACTCTCCCGTGCCGATCCGGGTTGTGTCGATGTAGACAACAGAAAAGTTTCAGAGTTAAAATCACCAACTACTACTTCTGCACCGCTGGGTTTCTCTCACCAATTTACACTTGAGTATCAAACGCTCGAGTTTTGGGAGGTGCTTTGGTTGAAATCATCGACCGTTGCTTCTATATCACGCTTCAAGCCGGTCTCCCTTAGGATCGGCCCAAAGCAAATATGACCCCCTAACAGGTATTTATTCCCGGCATTTCAACGGTCGGTCAACTTATTCTCGGCCTCTTCAACGGTCGGTCAACTTATCCTCAACCCCTTAACGAGTCGGTTAACTTATTCCAGACCCTTTCAACGACCGGTTAACTTATCCTTGGCCCCTTAACGGGTCGATCAACTTATTACCGACCCTTTAACGGGTCGGTCAACCAAGACCCGACCCTTTCAACGGCCGGTCAACCAAGACCCGACCCTCTCAACAGCAGGTCGACCAAGACCCGGACCCCTTAAAGTCTGGTCAACCAAGACTCGACCCTCTCAACGGCCGGTCGACCAAGACCCGGACCCTTTAAAGCCCGGTCAACCATGATCCGACCTTTTCAACTGCCGGTCGATCAAGACCCGGACCCTATAAAATCCGGTTGACCAAGACCCGAACCCTTTAAAGTCTAGTCAACTGAGAAGCTCGGACCCCAAAGTCCGATCAAGCGAAGTCCGGACCCCTTAAAGTCCGACCAAGAAGTCTGGACCCCTTAAAGTCCGATCAAGTGTAGTCCGGACCCCCATAGGGTCTATCCACAATGGCGAACCGGCCCCCCATGGGACCGGCTTGGTGTTTCCGGCCCCTTAGTGGGGCTGGCTTGGTGGCTCTGGTCCTCCCTTTTGGGTCGGTTCGGTGCATCGGCTTCCTCATGGGGCCGGTTTGGTGCAAGTTGGACAAAAAAAATATATTATGACATGTCTACACTTGTCTTGCACATTTTATTACAAATAACCCTCTCCCATTGTTTTTTGGAGGGAGTGGTTATTATTTTTTTAAATTCAAAGAGAGGTTTTCCTTCTCTTTTAGTTACTATTGTGCCACCATCCCTTAGCCTATAAAAGGGGGATGGATGTCATAATTTTCACACTTTCCATACACACATTCACAACAATTCTCCACTCTAAAAAAGGAGAGGCTTTGTACCCACTGGCGAATCTACATAGAGCCCAGGTGAGGCGGACGCTTGACCTGGATTTTTGGATTTCGGTAAATATATGCATTTATATTAACTAATATATAGCAACTAAGTACTATATTAACATAATGAACTCAATTCTTGGTAGTTGGACTTTGGAATTTTATGGTGGAGGGTAGAGTTCGAATCTTGGTCTCATTATTTTTTTCTTTATGCATGGGAATTAACAAATCTAGTGTATTCTAAAATTATGCATATCATTAGTGATTTCAAATTTTGATGTACGTTAAGAGGATTTTTTTAATTTCGAAGCTTATTTAAATATTTAAGGCCGTTTAATTTCCGCTCCCTGACCAAATTTTCTGGATCCGCCACTGCTTGTACCCATTCTCATTCTCATTCAATAAAGAGAGATTTTTTTGTTCAATTCTGATATCGGTTCTCCGCATTCTCTCCAAAAGGTGAGATGTCTTGACTATTCTCGACAATCCGTTATCTTTACTTTTAATTTGCAATAGTGCAGTCTTTTCTTTTCTTATACAATCAATGGAACACTATTTTCTAAATTGAACATGTCTATTTAAATAGTAATGAACACTCTTTTAATATCGCCTTCATTTATATTTTATAAGTTTCTCTTTTTAATCGGGGGTATTCTTTAAAAGATGTAATTAACAAAACAAACTTGTAAAAATATTGTTTACTTGTTGTTTTGGAAGTGCGTAACCTAACCTTCTTATTTTTCTATCTTCAACATATAAAAATACGGTTTTATGCAACTTTATTAAAATCCCTCCTCAATTATAGAGATTGGCTATGTAATTTATAAAAGCCATATTCTATATTATAGATGCTAGTTACTTATCATAGCCCCACTTTATCGGTTAACACCGTTAAAGATTAGCGTTATTATGCATTTTTACCATTATCGCTTCTATCTTTAGTTTTATTTTGATTGTATCATGGACATAGGTTGATTGATTCAATACTGAATAAAGAACCGTTTTTATGGTTTTGTATTTTTCAAGTATTGAGTTAATAATATTCATTCCATATGACCATTTAAAATCAAAGAAGACTAAGGTCTTAAGTTGTTTGGATCATTACCGAATGAGAGAATATTATTCTCAGTTTCAAGTAATGGCCCAAACATATTCAAACCTTACTAACAAAACACTACTCGATGAATCGAGCAAACAACCGGGTTCGTCGTGAAACAGATTTTGGCTACCACAGTAGGAGTGCACTTTTCCCCTTCTTTGAAAAGAAATTTTATAAAATATAAATAGGTGTTGTTTTTCACCGTTTTGCCATTTATTAATTTTTACTCGTCTTTTCATAAAAGGTGATCATGACAAATACTGTGAACTTCAACGGAAGCGATATTCCGCGAGTTTTTATCACTATAGAGATCGGTCCATCACAATTCGTGTTCCACTTGATGACATGATGGAGACTACTTAAAAACAAGAGATCGTGAGCCCTAATCCCGACTTCGGTCATTCCCGCGCAAGCACCCGATCCGGATGTTGTGCATAATGACGACGACGACTTCATCCCAGTCATCTCAAGGTCCACTAAGAAGAGGACCAAAGCCGCGTTTTCCACCTCAAATAACGTCCAGAACCGAACATTCCGTCATAACAACTTTACCAGCAAGGAGCCCTTGGCATCTAATCAAGTCTCCCGCGATAAAGGGAAGATGGTGGTCGAAGATCTATACCCCCCATGCCTTATCATTCACAAGAAGGTTGTTTCCGCAATGTGAGATTTCGCCCGTTCTCTGATGAGGATTTTCCTCCTCTTCGCTCCACGAAGGAGGCTTTTCCTTTATCGTTCGCTCCTAAAGCCAAAGCAGTGGCCGTGAAGACTACTATACCACTGCCCTTCATTGTAAAAAAGAAGGCGCCAACTGCTGTTTCGAGTTCTCCAACAAATCCTACGGGAGATAGTAACATGGTCAAACCGGCATCGCCTCCTCAAAAGCAAGCAAGGGCGCGCTCCCCATCACGGAATACCTCTGGTCCAAGTTATATTCCTATGGAATGGCATCACGAGGATTACGCAAGATACCCACCATCACCTCAAAGGGCTGCAAGTATTCGTTCGCGAAACAACACCGAACCTAGGCCTACTCTGCTTCCACCCCTCACCGCTCATGAATATATAATCATGATGCGAAATATATGGCAGGATTCAAGGTGTCTCCCCAAGAACAAAGAACCATGCAGCGACTTCGCAGAGGAATGTAATAAGTTATATCACACATTCTGACAGCGTTTCCTGTCGGTATCGAGGAACCGAACGATGAACATACTGAAGTAAGACGTACTAATGTTTTATTGAGTTGTGATCCTGTAACTAGCGGTCGGTCTAGATCATTATTTGTATCAAACAATATTGTTATTAATAACGAATCTAGTTTTAAGCTCTTATAATATAAACAATCTAAACGAAGAAAATTACACTCCTCGTACAAAACAAGTATTGGCCACTAATGAAACATCCCTAGATGATCAATCGGCACAACTCCAAAGGGCTTTTCAAAAAATTGAAGAACTGAATCGTTTAAAAACACAGCTTCCGCCAAGTCACTCCAGTGCTGAACCAAATCCTCCTTTCAACGAGTCAGTACAAAACCGAGCTCCATCAATCGACACCGTTTAAAAGATAGTAGTGGAAGGTGTAAGAGTGTATCTTATGCAAACTCAGCATGCTACTAGGCCTGGATATATGAAACCCTACCCCTCAAAAGTAGACTTGGTATCATTCCCAAAGCTCTACAAGCAAACCTTCTTTTGCCAAATTTAGTGGAAATGAATTACTGCATGAGCACATCACTCACTTCTTAGCAGCATGTTAAGACACTGCGCGCAATGGTTCGCTTCTTCGTCAGTTTGTGCAAACACTTTCTGATCCAGCATTCACATGGTATAGCAAGTTGCCACCTAACTCCATTCATAATTGGGAGCAAATGCAAGATGCTTTTCTACAACGCTTCTACAGTACTCAACGGGTCGTGGGGATCACTGAATTGACACGAACCGAGCATGCCTACAATGAAAAGGCCGCCGATTTCATCAATCAATGGCGGAATTTGAGTTTACACCGTCCTCAACCCATCACGGAATCGGAAGTAGTTAGAATGTGCATGAACAATTTTCGACCGGAAATGGCAATCCATCTGCAAAGGGTCCGACCACTGTCTTTTGCAGATCTGTCTCCCAAAACAACTGACATTGAGAATTTCCTTAATCAATTGAATAAGCAGTCTGACCGGGCTTTCAAAGGTCACAGTCGGAATTTTAAGAAAGATCAAAGTTACGACAACGGGAAAGGAAAACAAGTAATGGAAACTTCCGTGAATCAACGACACTCTGAACCCCAAAGTCAACCATCCAGATTCCAGATAAAATTCTCGCCAGAAGTAAAGAATCCGTCGAAAGAAGATTTACAAGACATCCTCAAAGGGTTGCTCGAAATGAAGTTAGTTCAATTACCTCTATCACGCTACTCGGATGAAGGAAAGCCGCACCTTAGCAACGGTCTATACTGCGAATATCATCGCATGCCAGGACATGATCTACAACAAAATTTTATCTTCAAGAAACTGATCCAGAATATGATCAACGAAGAGAAGATCGATGCTGTATTACTTAAGAAATTGAAGAAAGGAAAGCAATCCGTTTACATGATATCAGTTTTCTCTAAAGCCACCTTAGTGAAGGCTTCTTCAGCCACACTATTATCTTCAACAATAGTTCCTCCGACCGTACAAGACCTTCGGTAGACATTCACGTTTTTACGCTTAGAAAGGATGACTAATTCACCGCCAGACCGCTCTTTTACTTGCCCGATTACTTTGACGTATGTTCATCGCCGCAAAAGGGCTCCAAAATACAAGATATTAAGAAAAGTTATGCTAAGAAGCAACATTGAAGGTTTTATCGCTCAAGCCTCTCATGATTTATTGACAATCATGCCTTAAGTGCCAGAAGGGAACATTCAATAGGAAAACTTGTCTAGTAATACCATCGGTATTTTTGAAGAAAGCGATAAACCTCTTCACTTCCCAGAAGAATCTCCTGAAACTGATGTTATCATCCTAGCAGGCACTCGAACGGTAGAAATAGACCATTCTCCTGATCAACCGTTGACATCCCACCAAGTAAGGGTCCAAATCCCTAGTGAGATAATACACTCTGAAGATGTAAAATACAACATACTTGCCCATTTGAAGAAGATTCCGTTTTTTCTCAGCGTGTACGATTCTTTATGCTTGTCATATGATCGACGTAAAGCTCTCCTCGCGGCTCTACAGCATACAGAGAACCGCAGAGTATATGTAGCCAATACATCTACTGATCTTTCAGATATTTTCAATATCGAATTTACTGAAGATGATTTATTGTTCGACACCAACCTCTATAATCGTCCAGTCCTTGTTACCGGAGTGCTTGGGAATACACTTGTCAACAGAATAATGTTGGATTTTGGTTCCGCGGTAAACCTATTACCTTTGAAGATCTTGACAATGATGGAATACACCGTTAGAGATTTGACAACCAGCAACATAATCATACAAGGCTTCAACCAGACATGACAACAAGCCTTAGGGACTATACGGCTCACCCTAAAATTCGAAAGATGGTCTTCCACTCCACTCTTTCATGTTATCGATGCCTTTATATCATACAATGCATTACTTGGCAGCCCTTAGATGCATAAGCATGATGTGATTTCTTCCTCCTTCCACCAATATTTTAAGTTTGTATCAAAAGAAGGAGAGATCAAAAAGATATTCACGGATACGCAATCTTTCACCGTCGTCGAAGCTTTCTATGCTGATGCCAAGTTCTATCGAGATAATGCTATAATCAAGGATGACCATGGATTTAGCATTGAAGCAAAGAGCGATTCATTCAAATCTCAAGTAGATACTCCAAGATGTAAGGAGACGCTCGCCGAATGCGTTATATATCGCTATATCTCTCGCGAACAGAGAACCGAAGGAGACCCAATCTTTCATATAATCGGGAAGGAGGCTCTTCACAAGCATTTTTCTTCCCAACCTCCATCGGAGCGTCCAGAAAGAACAGAAAGAAGAAGAAAAGTTATCACAATACATCTCGTCCCATAGCCTTTGTGCCAGCTCTATCAAACAACACAAAGGATTCCGACTTCTGCTTACCAATGCATCTTTACAATACAAAAGCAGTCGATATGATGGTCAAGATGGGTTACGATCTCAACCTAGCATAACCCCACTTCCAACACCATTCGAGAATATACTCTCCGAAGAACAAAAGGAAGCACTTTACCAGAATAAACCGATGCCCAGTTCGAAGAAGCGCTTAGGTTATCAAGCTTGCATGGTTACATCACACGAAAATGCTGATCACTACAACAATGAAACTGCTCTCATAATGCTACAAGGATTAGTTTATCCTTAACCCGTTCCTGATTAAGACAAGAAAATCAACCACAGATCTTTCAAGACAGGGAATTTAGTACTAGCCTTAGTATGCCCTATCATCACCACCCGCAAAACTCGAAGCAAGTTCAAACCAAAATGGGAAGGACCTTTCATTATACAAAAAGTGTATTCTAGCGAGGCTAACGAGATTGTTTTACCAGACGGAGAATATTCACATCCTTCAATCAATTCCAAATTTCTGAAGAAATACTACGCCTAAACAACTTCACAACATACTTCAAACTCTACGAGTATAAACCGAGTCCTTATGTCTCTTCTTCATAAAAAGAATATGGGCTTATCCCATCACTTCTTCAAAGAAAGAAAAGAAAAAAAATGGCGCTATCTACGCCACATCTATAAAGGCGCTCAATTTTCAACAACCATCAACACACATTCACAAACAGGGGCTCATTAACCAAACTGCTATCTTTACGCTTCTATCTAGCAATGGCTATGTGTACGCTACTCTCTGATTACGTCTTCACCAACGGGGGTTTATTAACCAAACGACTATCTTTACGCCATAAGTATCATTGCAATGTTCAAGAAAATTTACACCATGTTGCGGGAAGGAAGTATCATATTTCTGAATAAGGCAAAGGCATACTTCTTACATATGCCATTCTACTTCGATTTCAGCAATAAATGCCCTTTGATGCCATTATATATGAAACTCATCACAATTGCGCTTGGCCCCGCCTGCACAAAACCAATTTGCGTATGCAAGTCCAAGTGTGGGGCTATTTGTAGACATCAAAAAAGGTTTTGAGTTAAAATCGCCAACTACTATTTCTACACCGCTTGGTTCTTCTCACTAATTTACACTTGAGTATCAAACGCTCGAGTTACGGAAGGCGCTTGGGATTGAAATCATTGACCGCCGCATCTATATCCCTTTTAAGCCGGTCTCCTTCGGGATCGGCCCAAAGCAAACCCGGCCCCTTAATGGATCGGTTAACATTCCTGGCCCTTTCAATGGTCTGTCAACTTATCCCAGGTCCCTTAACGGGTCGATCGACCTATTCCCGGCCCCTTAACGAGTCGGTCAACCAAGACTCGACCTTCTCAACGTCCGGTCAACCAAGACCCGGACCCCTTGAAGTCCGGTCAACCGTCCCAGGTCCCTTAATGGGTCAATCAACCTATTCCTGGCCCCTTAACGAGTCGGTCAACCAAGACTCGACCTTCTCAACGTCCAGTCAACCAAGACCCGGACCCCTTGAAGTCCGGTCAACCGAGAAGCTCAGACCCCTTAAAGTCCGATCAAGCGAAGACCGGATTCCTTAAAGTCCGACCAAGAAGCTCGAACCCCTTAAAGTCTGATCAAGTGAAGCCCGGACCCTATAAAGACTAGCCACGATGGCGAACCGCCTCCATGGGCCCGCTAGTGGGGCCGGCTTGGTGGCTCCGGCCCTCCCTTTGGGGCCGGTTAGGTGCATCGGCCCCCTCATGAGGCCGGTTTGGTGCAAGTTGGACAAAAAATATATTTTGACATGTCTACACTTGTCTTGCATATTTTTTTTACAAATAACCCCCTCCCATTGTTTTGGAGGGAGTGGTAACTTAATGCAACATACATATACAATAACAATTTCAAGAAACAGTTAAGCAAAATTACATAGTTATAGATGTAATTAAATTTATCATAGTCAAGATATTTAATACATAATTTAAATTCTACATATCTAAAAGCTGCATGTATATAAAGGAGATGAAAAAGAAAATTGAACCGAAGTGTTTAATTGTCTACAAGATTATGAATAATACAGACATGTATAATTTAGTAATTATTATCCTCTATAACACGAATCTCATTCGCTGAATTTTGTTCGGAGTCATCGATGAATTGGTCCGGTTCACGCGTTCGTTTTCGTTTACGGGCAGCGGATCTTGATGATCCGTCCTTTGCAACAATCTTTGAAATAGCCAAACAAAAATAATTAATATTTTTGGGCCGCGGTGGCAACTTAATGGGCTTTTTTCCGTCGGATAATAGCCGACGGAATAAACCCCCGACGAAATAGGGCATATTTTCCTGTAGTGGAAATATTACCACATGATCTAACAATTTTTGCCGCATGATCAACAATTTTTTCAACATAATCACAAATTCCATAAATCTAACATTTAATTTTTCCACAATCAATAATAAGTTTCAAAAATTTTCCACATTTTCAATGTTCCCACACCTAGAGAGAGAGTGGGGGATGGGGCTTACGATGAGTAGAGGAGGCTGATGGTCGTGGCGATTGTGAAGACCGGCGACACTATGTGGACAACCACGGCTGTAAGAGTGAGAGAGAGAGAGAGACAGAGAGAGAGGGCTAACCACGATTAGAGGATGCCGATGGTGGAGGCGGACGATGGTTTGGGTTAGGGTATTTGGAAATTTAAATAGGGGAATGACTTCGATTTGGGGATTGGAGGAGGGGGGATTGTTTTTCCGTCAGCCAGAAACCAATTCCTTGATCGGGCCTCCTTTAATTTAATCCGACGGAACAAGTTGCCCGACGAAATAGCCCATATTTTCTTGTATTGTTAACTTCTTGCGACCATGCAAAGGTGCAAGACGTCGCTGTTTGGTTTAGATGTTAAACATATGTTAGATGTTTATTAAGAACTCTTGATTACAACAAGACAATAGAGTCCTATTCTTTCTTTAGTGTCGGCTCACTACTTTTGTTGTAGAAAGCTATGCATGCATAGATAGCCCTTGAGAAGGCGATAAATGTTCTCGGACATGATATAAGGATCAAAGCGGTCATTTTGGAGCAATGGTATTATTGTGTGCTTGATGATATATAGATGTAGTTCTGCATAGACCTAAGGAAGCAATTGTTCCACTACTTCAAAAATGGAAATATGCATATGAATAATTGTTTGGACATACGAAATTTGTATAACACCCACCCTCTAGTTAATGGTAAACGATACAAATTTATGCTTTTCTTGGCTCTTTATCATTCCATGCGTAGTAGTTGCTAATCTTGAGCATTTGTAAATAAAATTTTCCTCCTTCACTTTTTTTAACCAACTTTATGCGAGTGATGACTTGTTGTGCTACTAAAGCTGATGTCAGCATCTGTATAGGTGATGACATGGATGCTCCCATCTCTTGATGGGTGCTTCTCATATCTAAAATCTCACCGATAAAGCTTATATATCAACCCAACTTTTTTTTAATAAAAATGAAACTGGTTACGAACAAGTAAAACAATCAAATTATGGGTTAAAAGATGAATCATTTTAAATTATCTATTGTTGGCTTTTGTTTGAGCTGAAACCAGTAAAGACTCGAAGGAGTTTAAGTAGATTCCAAGCAATGTTAGCTAGTGGTGAACATTGCATCCCTATTGGGATTCTTCCGGCTTTGAATGGGTGAAACGATAAAAGAGAAATTTTTAGATATTTTATTATATGACCGATGGTTTCTTTATATAGAGATTACAATTACTTGATACTCAAGTATCGTGGTACGGTGTACCCTAATACCAATATGTTCTAAACTATTCCAACACCCTCCTTAAGCTGGAGCATAGATATCAATGATGCATAGCTCGGACAATAGACGAACAAATGCGGGTCTTGAAAGAGGTTTCGTCAAAATATCTGCAATCTGTGTATGAGTAGAATTATGATGGAGATTGACTTTCTTTTCAATAATTTTCTCCCGGATAAAGTGACAATCCACTTCGATGTGTTTTGTCCGTTTGTTACACTGGATTCTCTGAAATATGAACTGCAGCTTTATTGTCACAGAATAAGGATGCCGGTGTTGTAGAACTAACACCGAGATCTATAAGTAATGTGGAGAGCCATGTCAATTCTGAGACGGTGTCACGCCCTGCTTCCCAAAATATGTAAATATGGTACGTGACAAAGCCAATCATGCAATCTAGGACGAGCAAAAATCCTTCCATAGTCACATTATGATTGTCAATCAGATATCAAGAACAGTAAATAAAAATCTAACACATGTCCAACTGCCACAATAAAATAATAACAAGAAAGTAACGGAAACAAATAGGGATTCAACGACAAATAATATCCTAGCTACGTCCCTTATAAGATCATAACGTTAAACCATAACTAGATAATAAAATAAAACTAAATATCACTAAACTAATCCGCAAAGCTCCTCACTGCTCAGCTTGCTTGTCAAAATATTCTTGATCTTCCAACAAGGTTAAAGAAACTGAGCCATGCAAAACCCATACGCCGGTGCGTCATAAATATTATAATAATAACAATTGAGCAATGTACTATATAGGGTGTCAAGTGCAAAATAATGTATAATTATAAACAAACAATCACAGGTGATGTAACGGCAGGTTATAGGTATCTCACGTGTATCCTAAAATCTGTGTTTCTAGGTTATCTATCATAACAGTATTTGAAACCAATTAATGTAATTTTTATCGTAACTCAATAGTATCCCGTGTGTGCCTGGGACCACGGTCATAATTCTCGGGGCTGAATCCGAGATGTGTCGATAGACAGTAAAACAATATCATATACAGATGAATGATGTCAGCATCATCATTCCGGAGCCCGAAGCTCATATTGACTGACCAGTCTCTGGAAAGTACTGAACTATTGAGTTCCAAGTCGGGTTTTATTCTTGATTTCCTCCTTTCCCCATGTTTCATGTTTTAGCTGGGTGTCAATAGAGTGTATCTAATGCCAACACAGGAACAATCGTGTACAGACCAAGACAACAAGTCATGTCAATTAGGATAACAAGTCAATATTGTTGGCATCGGTAACCAATACAGGCAACAGGTATGACGATACAACTAAAGCAATGGCAAGATAACGTGTCGTGCACTTGTCAGAAGAAATATTTATTTGTGCAACTAGTCGTAATAAAAGCACTACTATAATTGTCATGGTGATCTAGCTGTAACGAATCGATGTATGCATCATTACTTTTTAAAAGATATATCTAAACATATTTATAATAGCGTTTTACACTTGTTATTCATTATAAACTAAATTGTATCTACTAACTAAATTGGATCTACTAAAATAGTTCAAATAAGTAATTTTGTACAACCTCAACAATTGTAGCTATACACGTGCTAGTATTAGTAAAAGATAAAAATATGGATTAATTGTATATCGATAATAATTTACAATATTATAAATATATGTATATATATTATACTAGATATATTTTGGTATAGATAAACTATAATGAAACCAGCTTGTAGTAAGATAAACTTGCCTCAATCTGTAAAATACGACGACAAACGGATATCCGCGCTTCGAATACCGACGACAACGACGACGTAAACCTTATGCAAGCGAGGTCTTGGCTTGATCTTAAGCAACGATGACGAAGTGACTGCGTTGGGGCTGCTCGTCTCCCGAACTTCAGAGACTCGGGTCCTTGGGTGCTCGGCTGTTGCGACAACGGTTCGACGGTGATAACGTGGATAGTTGCTGTGGTTGAAGGAGGCTCGAGTCTTGGGGATGAAGAAGTCGGAGAAGAAGAAAAGAGATGATGGTGATGGGTGGTGCTCGAGGTTCAGGCGAGGACGAGGAAGGATGTGCGGTGACAGGCGAGATGAAGTTGACGAGGATGGTGAGAGGTCGGGGATGAAGTCGTGGATAGGTGCGAGGGAAGATGAAGAGAGAGTTGTGAGTGGACGAGGAGAGAATGGCGGCGACGACAGGAGGAGGAAGGTGAAGGCGAGGGAGTTATGACAGTGACGAGGTGAGACGAAGACGGCGAGGCAACGGCGAGGCGCTAGGGCTCGAGAATGATGGTGAGGTCGGAGGGATGGGTTGTTGGTCGGGGGTGATGGTTGTGTGGCGAGGATAGAGAAGGAGTCGACGACAAGGACAAGGAGATGAGGAAGAGGGTGAGGTAAGGGTGCAGACGATGGCGACGTGGGTTTGGGCTCGGGATGGGAGCGGGAAAGATGAGGCGGAGAGAGAGAATGGAGCGAGAGAGACAGAGAAGAGATAGGAAGAGAGAGGGAGGGAATTTTTTTATTAAAGAATATATAAAGAGTATATATATATTATATATATAGTATTGTTTATTAGGTTATATATATTATATTATAGGTTTTAAGGTATATAGATAATATCAAACTATAACCAATATCAACCAAAATCTCATCAAATATATATTTTGGAAAACAATTCACATATGTTAACTTTTAAACCATAATGTAAGAATATATTTTAAATAAATTATACCCCCTAAAAAAGATTTAAAAGATTTTAAATATATATCTAGATTTAACAAATATTTGGTATTAGATATTTTGAAATTTAAACGTAATAGATAAAAGCAAAAAAAATAAGATATGGGATCCTTAACCATATGATGGCAGTTAACCAAAATAGATTATCTTTAACTTGTGGATATATATATATATATATATATATATATATATATAAGATTCTCATGGATTCAGTTTGCGATAAATATTAATAAAATATAATCTAGTACTATAATGGGTTTCACACATACGGGTCGGGTCGGATAACTACCTCTACCATTCGAATCGATCGCAACCCAAAAGAATAAAATAAAAGAAATATAAAGTAAGTTTTAAAATACTAACTAATATCGTATGACCGTACAAGGGTATTACATTATACCCAACTACAAAAGAATTTCGTCCTTCAAACTCATGAAACAGGAAAAGACAAGAACAATTAAGATACGGATCTAAGGAAAGAGATGCGAAAACTTTTTTCGAATCTCGTTTTTACGTTCCCAAGTAAATTCTCCATGCAAACGATTTCCCCATGAAACAAGTATCAAAGGGATTATTTTATTCTTCAGAACCTTTTCTCGTCGATCTACAATAGCCATTGGTTGCTTTTCATAAGTTAAATCTTCTCTCACTGTCAGTTCCGAGTGATCAAGGATGTGCGTCTCATCTCGAACATACTTGCGGAGTTGAGATAAATGAAACACGTCATGAACACCCGCCAAGGATGGTGGTAAAACCAATCGATAAGCTATCTCTCCAACATGCTCAATGATACCGAAAGACCCCATGAATCGAGGACTAAGCTTGTCTCGACTACCAAATCGGATTACTTCCCTAATCGGTGATATCTTCAAGAACACAAGATCACCACCAACAAACTCCAAAGGTCTTTTTTCAGTATCAGCCCAACTTTTCTGTCGATCTTGTGCCACTATCATATGATCACGAATCACGTTAACCTTCTCTACACTTTGCATGATAAGTTCCGATCCCAACAATCTTCTTTCTCTAATATCGTCCCAACAAACAGGCGAGCGGCACTTGCTACCGTACAATGCTTCGAATGGAGCCATCTGTATAGTCGCCTGAAAAATGTTATTATATGAAAACTCCACTAAATGTAAATGATCCTTCCACGAACCCTTGAAGTTTAACATGCAAGTTCTCAACCTATCTTCAAGAGTTTGGATTGTTTTCTCGGACTGTCCATCTGTCTGAGGATAATAGGTCGTACAAAACTTTAGGTCGTACTAAACTTCAAGCGAGTTCCCAAACTTTCATGTAGACTCCTCCAAAAGTGTGATTTGAACCGAGTGTCACGATCAGAGACGATATTCACTGGTACTCCATGCAATCTCACAATCTCCTGCATGTACCTCTTTTCTAAAGCCTCCGTCGACCGTCCAACTCGAAATTGTATGAAATGAGCTGTCTTAGTCAGTTGATCGATAATCACCCAAACTGCGTTATTGCCCTTTGGACTCCGTGGTAAGGCTGTCATTAAATCCATGTTTATATGTTCCCACTTCCACTGAGGAATCGGAAGTAGCTGCAACAAACCAGCTGTCCTCTGATATTCAGCTTTGACTTGCTGACACACCAAGTATCTCGACACGTAACGAGCAATCTCTTTTCATGCCTTTCCACCAAAGTGTTGTCGTAAATCTCTATACATATTCGTTCCTCCTGGATGTACTGAATATGCGGAACCATGAGTTTCCTTCATGACTTCTTCACGAACATCTCCCTTAGGCACACACACAAACACCTTCCATATCTTAACGAACCATCTTCATGAACCAAAAAATCTGTTCGAAGTCCCACTTTACTTCTCGCAATTTCTGCAATGTAGGATCGTGCAACTGTGCTGCTTTAATGCTATCAATCAAGGATGACTGTACTTGCAACTACATCATCTGTCCCGAAGAATCTGGTAGTACAAGCTCTAACTCGAATATCTGAAAATTTGCTATAATCTTCTTCTGTGCAGTCAACGTCCGTATTGCTGGCAAACCGACTTAAAACATCCGGTTCTACATTAACTTTCCCCGGATGGTATTTTAGATCAAGATCATGGTCAACCATCAGCTCCAACCATCTACACTGTCTTATGTTGAGCTCTTTCTATGTGAACACGCACTTTAAGCTCTTGTGATCAGTAAACACCTCTACCTTTTCGTCCAATTAGTAGTGTCTCCAAATTTTCAATGCAAAAACAACTGCTGCTTGCTCCAAGTCATGAGTTGGATAGTTTTTCTCATGAGTCTTCAATTGCCTCGACACATAAGCTACAACATCTCCATGCTGCATCAAAACACATTCCAAGCCTTTCGCAGATGCGTTGCTGTGAACAACTAATCCTCTGGAACCATCTGGCTCCTGTTAAAATAGGAGCGGTTGTCAATTTTTACTTCAGTGCTTCAAAAGATGACGCACACTTCTCGGTCCAAACGAACGTTATCTCCTTTCGTGTTAGCTTGGTCAAAGGTTCCGCTATCCGAGCGAAGTTCTCCACAAACCTTCTATATTACCCAGCAAGCCTAAGGAAACTTCTGATTTCCCCAACATTCTTTGAAATTGGCCAATCATGAACAACTGCAATTTTGTCGGGGTTAACTGCAATTCCATTTCCGGATACAACATGACCCAAGAACTTCACTTCTTCGAGCCAAAACTCGCACTTGCTCATCTTAGCATATAATTTTTCTTGTCTCAACGTCTACAGTACTATTCTCAAGTGCTCTTCATGCTCTTCTTTACTTCTCGAATAGACCGGAATGCCATCAATGAATACTACCACGAACTGATATAGAAATGGTGAAAAGATCCGGTTCATCAAGTCCATAAATATCGCCGGTGCGTTAGTAACTCCAAATGGCATAACTAAATACTCGTAATGCCCATATCGAGTTCTGAACGACGTCTTGCAAATGTCTTCTTCTTTCACCCGAACATGATGATACCCTGATCGTAAATCCAATTTCGAAAATACTCTCGCGCCACTAAGTTGATTGAATAATTCATCTATGCAAGGGATTGAGTTCTTATTCTTAATAGTCGCCCGATTTAACTCTCGATAGTCAATGCACATCCTCTGCGTGTCATCCTTTTTCTTGACTAGAAGAACTGGAGCCCCCTACAGTGAACCGCTGCTGTATATTCAGCCCTTCTCTAGTAACTCGGAAACTTGTCTCTTTACCTCTTCCAGTTCCACCGGTGCCATCGGATAATAAGCCTTTGAAATTGGCACCGATTCTGGAATAAAATCAATCGCGAACTCCACATCTCGTTTTGGCGGTAAATCCGAGATGTCATCGAACATATCCATGAAATCCTGAACTATTACTGGTGCATCCTCCTTGATTACTTCCATCGACGAAAAACAGCACTTGTCGGCTTAGCCCTAAATTCGATTGGCCCGACAGATTTGCTACCTCCCAAGAATACGAATTCCGGATGTTCGGGAATTTGGAAAATCACTTTCTTCACCCTACAATCAATGTGAGCGTGGAAAATGCCAAGAAAGTCCATTCCCAAGACAACATCATAACTGCCAGTATCTATCACCAAGAAATCCGCAAATAACTTCCGTCCGTAAATAACAATCGGACAACCCCTGCACTCTCTACTAGAAATAATTCTCCCATTCCCACTGTATATGTCCCAACAGCTAGATAGGGCCGTATGTGGGATAGAGTGTGCACTAATAAACAAGGACGACATAAAGCAATGGGATGCACCAGAATCGAATAATGCCAATGCGGGAAAATTATAAACAAGTAGGATACCTGAAACGACATTATCTGAACTTTTGACCTCCTCACCCGTCAAGGTGAAGGCCCGCCCTTGATTAGGCCTCTGAGTAATCTGCTTCTGCCTATAAGTCCTTCTGTGGTGGTTTTTGAATACCGTCTCTCAATCGTACTTTCGAAGGGCATGTACCAATGGTATGGTCAGTTGATCTGCAAACTAAACAATGTCCAAGCCTCCTTCGACAATCTTTCTGCGTGTGGCCGGGTAGACGACATAAGTCATAAATTACACCCTTTTTCTGATCTGATACAAAAGGCTTTTTCATAGGTATTGTCCCCTCTTGTTTACCGGAATGCCTCTACGTCCAGAAACTCTGGTAGGTGCATAAGGAGTCTTCCGCACTACAACCTCTTACTGTTGAGTACCTTTTATTCTTACTGATAAACTCTGTTGTTCTTTAGTCGTCTTGAGAACTTGAGAGAATGTGGTCATACCCAACGAAATGATGTGCCTCTGAATCTCCACATCCAAACTACGCATAAACCGCCTTGCCCTATCTGTCTCATTGGCGACCAAGGGCCCCACAAATCGACTGAGCCGGGTCCACTTAGCCACATGTGTATCAACAGATCCGTCATTCTGCTTCAAGCTAATGAATTTCTCTTCTATTTCCTCCCTGGCAGATTGCGGAAAGAACTTCATGAAACTTCGCGAAAAAGTCGCCCAGTTGATCGGCTTGGTCAGACAGTCTCCTCAACAAGCCACCACGTAATCTGGAATCTGTGCGGTAACAAGAAGATTTTCTGTATCCACTAGCCACTGCCCTGCTGGTAATGGCTCCTCTAATCCTGTAAATGTGGTCGGATCGAGCTTCGTGAAGTCCGCCACGGTGCCCTCACGCTGTGTTGGTCTGGGAGCTGCTGCCCTCTCATCTGTTGTGATAACAGTCTGTTGGATCGTCCTCAGGCCCTCTTGAAAAGCCACGACCTTTCACTGATTCAATTCTGTTTGACGCTTCTGGTTCTCTAGCATACCACGTACGATCCTAAGTAATGCGGTGGCGTCCACACGCCTCTGATATGCCCGCAAATCTCTTTCTGCCACGATTCTGAAGCCAAGAACACTGAAAAGGATTAGCAATGGAAACATGATTCAATAAACAAGAAGTCGATAAACTATAGATTCGAGACTGGCAAGAATATGTGGCAGGACATGTTCTTAATTCCGGGCTTCCTGGTCAGTGTATTGGGTCCAATACCCAACTACAAAATGAACCAAACCCGACTAATCCTATGCGTCTCTGATACCAACAAAACCTTGTCACGTCCTGCTTCCTAAAATACGTAAATACGGTATGTGATAAAGTCAACCATACTACCTATGGCGAGGAAATTTTTTTCCATAGTCACATTACGGCTGTCAATCAGATATTAAGAATAGTAAATAAAAATCTAACCAACACATGTCCAACCGCCACAATAAAATAATAACAAGTAACGGAAACAAATAGGGATTCAACAAGAAATAATATCTTAGTTACGTCCCTTATGGGATCACAATGTTAAACCATAACTAGATAATAAAATAAAACTAAACATCACCAAACTAATCCGCAAAGCTCATCACTGTTTAGCTTGCTTGTCAAAATATTCTCGATCTTCTTGCGACAAGGTTAAAGGACCTGGGCCATGCAAAACCCAGACGTCAATGTGTCATAAATATCATAATAATAACAATTGAGCAATGGTACTATATAGGGTGTTAAGTGCAAAATAATATATAATTATAGACAAACAATCACAGGTGATATGACGACAGGCTATAGGCATCTCACGTGTATCCTAAAGTCCGTGTTTGTAGGTTATCTATCCTAACGGTATTTGAAACCAATTAATGCAATCCTCATCGTAACTCAATAGTATCCCGTGCGTGTCCGGGACCACGTTCATGATTCTCGGGGCTGAATCCGAGACATGCCGCTAAACAGTAAAACAGTGTCATGTACGGATGAATGATGTCAGCATCATCATTCTGGAGCCCGAATCTCGTATCGACTGATCAGTCTCTGGAAAGTAGTGAACCATTGAGTTACAAGTCAGGTTTCATTCTTGATTTCTCCTTTTCTCCAGGTTTTATGTTCTAGTCAGACATCAATAGAGTGTCTACCTAATGCCAACACAGAAACAATCGTGTACAAGCCAAGACAACAAGTCATGTCAATCAGGATAACAAGTTAATAGTTGGTAAACCAATACAGGTAACAGGTATGGCGGTACAGCCAAAGCAATGGCAAGATAACGTGTTGTGCACTTGTCAGAAGAAATATTTACTTGTTCAACCGGTCGTAATAAAAGCACTACTATAATTGTCATAGTGATCTACCTATAATGAATAGATGTATACATCATTACTTGTTAAAAGATATATCTAAACATATTTATAACAACGTTTTACACTTGTTATTCATTATAAACTAAATTGTATCTACTAACTAAATTGGATCTACTAAAATAGTTCAAATAAGTAATTTTACACAATCTCAACAATGGTAACTATACACGTGCTAGTATTAGTAAAAGATAAAAATATGGATTAATTGTATATCGATAAAAATATGGATTAATTGTATATCGATAATAACTTGCAATATTATAAATATATGTATATATATTATACTAGATATATTTTGGTATAGATAAACTATAATGAAACCAGCATACAGTGAGATAAACTTGCCCCAATCTGTAAAATATGGCGACAAACGGATATCCGCGCTTCGAACACTGACGACGTAAACCTGATGCAAGCGAGGTCTTGGCTTGATCTTGAGCAACGATGAAGTGACTGCACTGGGGCTGCTCGTCTCCCGAACTTCAGAGACTCGGGTCCTTGGGTGATCAGCTTCTGCGACGACGGTTTGACGGTGATAACGCGGATGGTTGCTGCCGTTGAAGGAGGCTCGGGTCTTGGGGATGAAGAAGTTGGAGAAGAAGAAAAGAGAGATGATGGTGATGGGTGGTGCTCGGGTTTAGGCGTGGACGAGGAAGGAGGTACGGTGAGGGGCGAGATGAAGTTGACGAGGATGGTGAGAGGTCGGGGATGAAGTCGTGGATGGATGCGGGGGAAGATGAAGATGAGAAAACAGCGACAACAACAAGAGGAGGAAGGCAAGAGCGAGGGAGTTGTGCGGGTGACGAGGTGAGGCGAAGACGGCGAGGCAACGACGAGGTGCAAGGGCTCGAGAACGATGGTGAGGTCGGAAGGATAGATTGTTGGTTGAGGGTGAAGGTTGTGTGGTGAGGATAAAGAAGGAGTCGAGGACGAGGAGATGAGGAAGGGGAGGGGCGCAGGCGGCGACGACCTGGGTTTGGGCTCGGGATGAGAGTGGGAAAGACGAGGCGGAGAGAGAGAACGAAGCGAGAGAGACAGAGGAGATGGGAAGAGAGAGAGGGAAAGTTTTTATTAATGAATATATAGAGTATATTATATATATATATAGTATTGTTTATTAGGTTATATATATATATTATAGGTTTTAAGGTATATAGATAATATCAAATTACAACCAATCTCAACCAAAATCTCATCAAATATATATTTTGGAAAACAATTCACATACATAAACTTTTAAACCATAATGTAAGAATATATTTTAAATAAATTATACCTCCTAAAAAGATTGTATATATATATATTTAACAAATATTTGGTATTAGATATCTTGAGATTTAAACATAATAGATAAAAGCAAAAAAATAAGATATGTGATGCTTAACCATACGATGGCAGTTAACCAAGATAGGTTGTCTTTAACTTGTAGCTACCAATACACACACACTTATACTAGATTCTCATGGATTCCGTTTGCGATAAATATTAATAAAATATAACTTTGCACCATAATGTGTTTCACACATGCGGGTCGGGTCGGATAACTACCTCTACCATTCGAATCGATCGCAACCGAAAAGAATAAATTAAAAGAAATATAAAGCAAGTTTTGAAATACCAATTAATATCGTATGACCGTACTAGAGTGTCACAGACGACATGGGCTATAGCCCTATATTCAGTTTCGGCTGATGAGCGTGCAATATGTTGCTTCTTGCTGCTCCAGGTAATTAGGCTCCTCGCAAAGAAAACACAAAATCCACTTGTGGAGCGACGACCATCCATAAATCCGGCAAAATCGACATCGGTATAGGCTATAAAAGACAGATTAGAATATGGTTTATAGAGAAGATTTTGCTCAGGTGCACGCTTTAAATAGCGAAGAATGCGCTCAACGGCCCGAAGATGGGAAACTAAGGGTGTCTACATAAATTGGCTCACTGTGCTGACTGCAAATGATATGTCTGGACGAGTAACCGTGAGATAGATCAGCTTCCCAACTAACCGTCGATACCGACCTGGATCGGAAAGTGGCTGGTCATCTAGTGAGCTTTACTGTTGTATCCATGGGAGTATCAGCAGGGCGACAACCAAGAAATCACATTTCTTTAAGAAGATTAAGAGTATACTTCCGCTGTGAGAGAAATAATGATCTCTTATTTCGAGATACCTTTATACCAAGAAAGTACCGTAGAGGACCAAGGTCTTTGGTGTGAAAATGTGAGACCAAATGAGTTTTGACCTTAGATATACCTTCGGAATCATCTCCAGTTATGATTATGTCATCAACATAAATAATGAGAATAACTATTCCTTCTTTCTATCTATGTATAAGAAGAGATTGATCTGCCGAGTTTCTTGTGAAGTTTATCTTTTTTAGGACCATACTGAATTTATCGAACCATGCCTGAGGAGAATGTTTTAGCCTATAGATAGATTTTGTAAGACGACATACAAGAGACTCCCCTTTACATTCAAAACCAAAAGGCTGCTGCATATAAACCGTCTTGGAAAGATCGTCATTAAGGAAAGCATTCTTGACGTCTAGCTGATATAAAGGCCAATTGCGGGTAACCTCAAGAGGGATCAGGACACGAACAGTTGTGAGTTTGAATACTGGAGAGAAAGTCTCAGTATAATCGACACCGTATTGCTGAGTGTAGCCTTTGGCAACAAGGCGAGCTTTCAAACGAGATACACTGCCTTCGGGATTACGTTTGATAGTAAAGACCCACCGGCAACCAATTATGTTTTTCTGTAAAGGGAGGCTGACCAGATCCCAAGTGTGATTACACCTTAGTGCCTGCAACTCTTCCATCATAATCTTATGCCAACCTGGATGACTCATAACTTCCTGAACAGAGTTAGGAAGGGAAGCAACAGACAAGAAAGAAACAAATTGACATAGAGTTGGAGTAAGACGATGATATGAAATAAATGAAGCAAGAGGATGAGAATTAGTGCATGTTCGTTTACCTTTGCGAAGAGCAATTGGTAAGTCGTCAGACAAACCATCAGAAGGAGGGAGAGGTGTAGGCTCGTCAGTTTCCGGCTGTATACATGGAGGAGGAACTTCAGTATCTGCTGTTGAATCTATCACTGCTTTCGGTCGACGCCTATAGACATGCGTAATCAGAAGAGGATGAGGAACTTCGATAGTAGTATATTCCGTTTGAATTGGTTGGTCAGCTGGAGGTATAGGAAGTGGTGGTGGTGATGGTGGGACGCGAGGACTTTCCGTTGGGGGGTAAAAGGGTTGATCCTCAAGAAAAGTGACATCACGAGAGACTACGACAGTGGATACAAAAGGAAGTAGGCAAACATAATCTTTTTGAGTTCAGAATAACCAACAAATATATGTTTGACAGCCTTAGAATCCAATTTATCACGAGTTATCGGTGACTATGAATATAGCAAACACAACCAAATATTTTAGGAGGAAGGGAAAAAGGGTCTTGGTCGGGAAATAAAATATAGAACGGTGCTTGATTTTGAAGAATCGTGGAAGGCATGCGATTAATCAAAAAACATGCGGTAAGGAAAAATTCCAAAGGGGCATTTTGAGACATGCATGTCAAAGCATAATAGAACGAGTGACGTCAAGCAGGTGGTGGTTTTTTCTTTCAATACCATTTTGTTGTGGTGTGTAGAAGTTTGATGAATAATCGCACGGGATTGGTAAAGAGTTTGAAAAATACTACTCATGTATTCTTTTGCATTATCAGTTCTTAGAGTTTTAATAGACGTATTAAACTGATTAACCACTTCAGTAATAAAAATTTCAAACACATGTGGTTATTCAGATCGATCACGTAAAAGAAACAACAATGGCATTCTAGAATGATCATCAATAAAAGTGTCAAAATATTTTTAGCCAAATATGCTAGTATGCTTGTAAGGACCCCAAATGTCAGAATGAACTAACTCAAATATCGAAGAACTACATTTATTAGATGAAGGAAAAAGGAACGAAAATATTTCCCCAAAATATATGACTCGCAGGAAAATCAGATAAAGAGAAATCAGGTAACATAGTATGGAGCATAGGAAGAGTTGGATGTCCAAGATGTCGATACCAGCAAATGGTAGAAATAACAACAAATGCGGATGGTGGCACATCCAAATAGTACGAGCCATTAACTTCTTTACCTCTACCAATCTGCTCCTTCGTCTGGTTGTCCTGGATCATAAAGTTATTAGAAAAGAAAGTTATTGAACACTTGAAATCATTGGTAATGCGACAAACAGAAAAGATTTGTATGAAGTGAAGGGACAACGAGAACATTTTTAAGCGGTAAGGAATATATCATATCAATATTGGTACAACCACAAACAGGAAAGACATCCTCATTGGCAATGGAAATAAATTTAATGCGAAGTGGAAAACATAAAGTTAGAAGCAATACGAGTCGTATGGTCGGAAGCCCCGGAGTCAAAATCCCAAGGGTTTGACTGAGAGTACAGATATACCTGATGTGATTAAGTTGGTAGTAGAGATATGAGAGAAAATACGTTGCAGATGCTGTAAGTCTTCAGAAGAGATCTGTGAGGATGATGCTGGCGGTTAGGTCGTTGTGAATGAAGGAGCTGTATTCTGTCGGGCAGTAGGAGTCCGAATAGGTATGTTTTTCCCAGCAGAATTGATCTGTATTGTTGGTACGATCGCAATGAGAGCAAGAAAGGGAATCACGTCTGCGACCCCGAGTACCAATAGGAGCACAACCACGACCAGGGGGAAATCCTCGGCCATGACCATGAACAACAAGGGCAGAAGATGGAGCCTCCTCTGTAGAAGCGCATGTTGGAGGGACACGATAAGTAGCAGCGAGAATACTATTCAGGATAGGCGTACCGTCCTGAGAGAAAAGAAAGGAGCGAACTCCATCCAAGCGAGGCTTCATCTTAGCCAAATAAAAAGTCTTAATAAGAGCCTCACGCTGACTCTTGGTAAAGGATGGATCAGAGGAGATGGGTTGATACATGTTCCATTCTTCTAGAAGCCTCCGGAACCGGACGCCAAAGGCATGTAGATCATCATCTGGAGTAGCGGTAGTAAGTTCATTGAAGATATCATAGAGACGTTGAAGGCTATCTTCTGATGATTAAAGAGATTTGAGATGGGACCATATCTCTTTTGCAGTAGGGAGATACATAATGGCCCGATAACAGCCGGACTCACAGACTTTATTGTCATTTTGAAACCAAGATGAATACTGTGCATCAGAGGTTGGTGGATTTTCTTGAAAGAGATGGTGATGAAGGCCCCTGCTCTTGAGAGCCCGTTCAATGGCGTGCATCCATTCCAAAAAATTATTAGAGTTAGAGAGAATCGAGATAGTTAGACGAAGTTCCGTTTTGTAATCAAAAACAGGAGGATCAATCTTGTTATCCGTCATATTGAACGTCACACGCAAAGAAAGCAAGTAAAAGAAAATTCAGATCCAGCAAATAAAAAGCGATAGAAAGATACTCATCTAAAAACCAATTCATCATGAGGTTTCGTTGGCGGGGTCTTCGTTCATCACTTCATCTTCTTTTTCATTTTCTCATACTTAGTTTTATAAGGTTTACATCAGCTCCGTTGCCAATGATTTTTTGTTTGGTACATGCATAAAAATATGCATGAATAATACATTTTCTTCTGTTAAGATACGAAGGTTTCTTATTTCACAAGAATGAAAGCAGTTTTTCAAATGAGGAGTGGGGAATCAAACGCCTTAATCTAATTGGAAGTTAATTACATAAATTTCAAATTCTAATTTTGTAGCCATTATGCTGGGCTGCATCAATGGTTTAACATCACTTGAAGTAAATCTAAATCCATAGCTTTCTACTATAGGGAGTTCCATCACTATTTTCAACTTGATGCAGTTTTGAGCAATCGTAGACGACCCAAAGCCTTCGACCATAGTAATTTTCACAGCTACTCCGAATACAGCTATTTCGAATACACCGATATATACATCAATCTATCAGATCGGGATCCCTTACGATATGATACAAGTGATAAAAGATGGATATCAAGCATCTCATATCAATCATGATAATATGCCAGATCCACTAACATTTTGACCATAGGAAATAAACTAAATCCTATTTTGACTCAAATCGGACTTTGGTTCGAGACCTTGCTACATCATATTTCCCATCTTCTGAAAACTCGTCCTCGAGTTCGGCTCCAACAACAACAACTGAGCCTTTTATCCCAAGTATATTGGGTGGGCTACATGAACCAACATGAGAATCATGCCGGGCCCAGCACATGAATCCTCCGCCTCCGCCCACTCCTATCGAACAATATACTTTCATTGAGGCCTTTGGCAACCATATCTTTTCGTATCACCTCCATCCACGTTTTCTTCGATCTTCCTTTCCCCTTTTGACAGGGCCTATAACGATAGTATCCATTCGTCGAACCGGCGCTTCCATAGGTCTGCGTCGCATATGATCAAACCATCTGAGCCGGTTTTCCCGCATCTTCTCCTCCACAGGTACTACACCAACTTTTGCACAAATATTCTCATTTCACACCTTATCTTTTCTATTGTTACTACACATCCAACGAAGCATGTGCATCTCCGCTACGTGTATCTTCTGTGTATAATGTTTCTTAGGAGCCCAGCATTCTATACCATATAATAAGGTAGGCCAAATAGCACTCCGATAAAACTTCCCTTTCAACCTTAATGGAAAGTTACGATCGCACAAAATCCCTGTTGCACTCCTCCATTTCAACCAACCAACTTGGATCCTTTGATTAATATCGCTATCGATCTCCCCATCATTTTGGATGATGGAATCTAGATATCTAAACTGATCGTTCGGTGATATCTCTCGTCCTTCCAGTATTATACCAATGTGGTCTCGACTTCTCTGTTTGCTAAATTTGCAATGCATATATGTTGTCTTGGACCTGCTCAATCTGAACCCCCAGATTCCAACGTTTGCCTCCATAACTCCAATTTGGCATTAACCCCGGCTTTCGTCTTATTTACTAGAACAATATCATCAGCGAATAACATACACCAAGGTATCTCATTTTGGATAGTTCTAGTAAACTTATCCATCACGATGGTAAACAGGAATGGACTTAATGTATATCCTTGATGTAAGCCAATTGTAATCGGAAAATCACTCGTTAGGCCATCGAAAGTTCTGACATTTGCCACTACTCGATCGTACATATCCTTGATTGTTAATGTACTTGACGGGGACCCCTTCTTCATCATTGTCCCCCATAATCTCTTTTTAGGTATCTTGTCGTACGCTTTTTCTAAATCAATAAATATTTCTAAATCAATAAATATCATATGCAAATCTTTTCTCCTCTCTCGAAAACGCAAGCTCGACAAGTTGAAGTAAATGAATAGCCTCTGTCGTCGATCGTCCAGACATGAACCCAAACTGGTTATCTGTTATCTTAACATCCTTTCTCAGCCTGTGTTCAATCACCCACTCCCAAAGCTTCATGGCGTGACTCATCAGTTTTATTCCACGGTATTTTGAGTAGCTTTGAATGCCACCCTTGTTCTTGTAGATTAGTAAAATGGTACCTTTTCTCTACTCATTTGGTATCTTTTTGGTTTGCCAAATCTTATTAATCAGATCTGTCAGCCATTAAATGCCTATTTCTCCTAAGCATCTCCAAATCTCGATAGGAATCCCATCTGGACCAACCGTTTTTTATCCCATTCTTTTCATAACCTCTTTAACCTCGGGTATTATTATTTTACGCATGAAATTACAGTTTATATCTTGAGATTAAATGATAAGTCCATCCAAATTCTTAGTAATGCTCTCATTAAACAATTTGTCAAAATAATCTCTCCACGTTTTCTTGATATCCTCATCTCGAACTAAAACTTTATGATCTTCATCTTTGATACATTTCACTGCACATAAGTCTCTGGTCTTCCTTTCTCGCATCCGAGCAATCCAGTATATATCATTTTCAGCCTCCTTAATGTCCAACTTCTCGTACACTTTCTTACAGAGCTTAGCTTTAGCTTCCCGAACAACTTTCTTAACTTCCTTTTTAGCCATTTTATACTTCTCAAATCTCCCCGTATCTCTGCTTTTCTTCAAATCCTTATAAGAATCCATCTTGATTTTAATAGCAAGTTTTATTTCTTCGTTTCACCATGATGTGTTCTTAGATGGTGGAGTACCACCTCTCGACTCACCAAGTAGATCTCTATCTACCCTCTTGATACAACTGGCCATCTTGTTCCATGTTCTGTCTGAATCATCTTCAGACTGCCAATCCGTCTCTTGAACTACACGATTTATAAAAATCTTTTGGTTACCTTCCTTCGGTCGCCACCATTTAATTCTAGATTCTACCTTACGTGTAATTTTTCTAGGTTCTCTTCTAAATCGAAAATCTAGAACTAAAAGTCTATGTTAAGTGGTTACACTCTTATCTGGCACTACCTTACAGTTGATGCAACAACCTCTATCTATCCTTCTCGTCAGAAAAAGTTTATCTGACTTGCACTTGATTCGCTCCTAAAGGTGATAAGGTGATCTCTCTTTTCTTAAACCAAGTGTTTGCTAAGATCAAGTCATAAGATAAGGCAAAATTTAGAATCGAGCTACCTGCTTCATTCTTTTATCCAAAACCAGAACTTCCATGGATAGTATCAAATCCACTACGACTAGTACCTACATGTCCATTGAGATCACCATCAATAAATTTCTCTCCATTAGGTATCCTTTGCACCATCTCATTTAAATCTTTTAAGAATAGACACTTACTAGCGCCATCAAGCCCTGTCTGTAGTGCATAAGCACTAATAATATTAAGGATCTCCCCACCTAGAATAAACTTAACCAGTAAAATTCTCACATTTTCTTCTAATCTCAACTACATCCTCAAGCAATCGTCTATCTATGATTACGTCTATCCCATTACGATTTTTATCTCTACCCGTATGCTAAAACTTATAACCCTAAGGCTCGACTCTACCCTTTTCATCTACCCACTTAGTTTCTTACAAACACATAATACCAACTCTCCTCCTAATTATCACCTTCACTAATTCTGTTAGTCTACCCGTAAGGGAACCTATGTTCTAAGAAGCTAGACGGATCTTATAAAATCCTTGCTTATTTGTCACTACACCCGGGGTCAGATGTAGCACGCCGCTTCCGGACAACGACCTAGAAGCCCTGGCATACTTAACACTACACCTGGGATTCGATGTAGCGCGTCACTGAGTAAGGGACACCCCAACGATATTCATATTATGGTTCATGTCATAGAATGCGACAGATTTACGTTGGCTGTCACAAGCCCGTCACAACCCTCACTCTTTCTCATCCGGACTTGGGACCGACAACGGTGTGTTTGAATATGCAAAATATTCAAGCGCAATATTTGAATGGTGCAGCCCCTTGACATCTCAAGCGTTTGGGCAAGACGAAGTGAGCTGCTACACCTCAAGTGCCCATGCACTCGTCTCAGCCGTCCAAGATGAGTCTTTAAGGCGAGCATCTAAACGATTTTTATTTAATACATAAAAATAAAAAAAATTCCATGCAGCTTTCTCCTTAACTATAGAAAAGTCCTTTATGAGAATAATTTTGAACCTACAATGAAGAAAAAGCTAGGTTTTTTTTTATTCCAAATAGAAAAAGTCTTTTAATCTTTTCTTGCACATTCTTTCCCTAATACTCAAACCGATCTAGCAAAATCTTGTAGGCAGTTTAAATATTTGTTCTCTCTTCACTAAGGCGGTCATCTTTGTAATGCCACTCGCCTCGGGCGATGGACAGGCTTCGTCGTCTATCGCTTTAAAACACTGTTCAGGAGGAAAGTACTCATACAAGTCAACCACATTGAAGTTCTTGAGATCATGTCTTGAGGAAAATCCATCGCAGTGCCGATCTTCCGCAAAATTTGAAAAGTCCCATACTTATTTGAAATCTTGAGTTTCACTCGTAATCCACTAAGTCGCCAACAAATTAACTGCAATCTTTGATAAACCCAAAACAAATTTTTATCAATCAAAGCCTCCATACCAAAATGGTTACGGATAATTTTTTCAATAAAACATTCTAAAAGGTACCTTAAAAACTAATAGAATACGGTCTAACTAAATAGCAAATAAATTTACATCAAAAAATAAATTTCTAAAGCAAGCTAAATATCTAACCTTATTATTTAAAATCTAACTAATTAATATCTAACCTCATTTCTAAAGCAAATCAATTAGCCCTGTTATTGATTGAATTTGACGACAACAAAGACATAAGGAAAATATACAATAATAATCAGTGTTTTTGAAGGTGTTTTTGAGGCGCGCCTCTTAAGGCGAATGGCTAGAGTTTCGTCATGGAGCGCAGAGGAGAGGCGAGACCTTCCCCTGAAGCGTACGCTTCATTCGCGAGGCTTTATTGAGGTGGACAAAGTGTACGCTTCAATCGTGAAGCGTCTTGAAGTGTACGCTTATTTGTTTGGAAAAAAGGCAGAAAAAGCTTAAATTCTAACCTGGATCGTGGATTTTGTCTTCTAGATTGCAGGTTGGCAGCGGGATTGAGGTTAGGAGGCGAGGATCGAAGGTGCTGCGTAAGTTGACAGGGAGATTGATGCTAGAAGGCGAGGATTGAAGGTGCTATGAGAGAAGAAAGTATCGTTCTTCCATTGTTGGTGGCACAGGAAACCCACGTGAGAAAGCACCAGTTTTCTCTCTCTTTGTGGTGCTGTAATAAGAGAGTTACAAAGAGATAGGTTATTGGGTTTGGGCTTTGGGTTGATAAGACAGCACATAACATTTCAATCTTTCTTCTTCTCTGTCTCTACACAGGTAAATAAAGATTCAGCAGTCATTGATAATTTAAAAATTAAAAACTACACTATAAAACTATATTATTATTAATTATTAATCAATATCCATAATTTATTATGTTAAGAACATCTTTGTTTTGGTATATGAGTGAAGCAAGACCATAATATTATCTTATATTCTGAATTTTCTTTCTTTATTTATATTTATAATTAATAAAACTACAAAAATCGTGAAGCTCAAGCCTCACTAGCCGAGGGTTGAACACTTCACCTCACGCCTCCGCCTTTTAAAACACTGATAATAATATCATTTTTCAACTTTTCCATCCTTTATTTCCATAAGGTTCGCAATGGGTCCGTTTCTAGCGGCCATTAGACCACAAGGCTTTGATGCCCCACTCGATGTAAGCATTTTTATGGTAGACGAGACGACCTATCCCAAAGTTTTCTATCATTGAGAGTTTCACCACTAACACAAATATTGGTCGTATCGATTGATATATCAACCAATATGATACAAGCGATAATATCGTTTTGCTCACATTTAGTCGTATCCTATCAGTTCAAATATTGTCGATAATTCACTACTGGTATATCACTGAACCATATGCCTATCTTCGCTTTTCAATCAGCTGTAACTTGATATCATATCCAATGACATCATGTATAGCCATTTTTTGTTTTTGGGGTTTGAAATCGGTTAACCGATGCAGAGGCTAAACTGTATTTTTAACTAATTTGATATCCCTTCTCATATCAAAGGTATCATCTTAAAAGCAATATTTTTTCAAACATGGGCATATATTCAAAATATAACGAAATGTTAACTTAAGATATCGAACCGCTGACAATAGAAATTTTAACTTATTTATCCAAAAGAACGTTAATATTTTAGATACATCTCGAGTTATTTTTGAGAATAGTCTAGAAATTTTTGTTGTTTTAATTGATGTTGATATATAAGATGACATTTTAGAACTTTATCATGAATCTTATATGTAGAATATATATAGGTACAAATGTCTGAAATGCTCAATATAAATCCGATATATAAAGAACATCAGATAATTATTCATATCCAATGTATTATCGATATCCATATCCATCTGATTCCGGTATCCGATGTTTGGAAACCTTGTGTTTTTGTCTTTCACTCGGAATCCACTAAATTGTTTGAATCCATAAAGCACGGAATTCACAAACAAATAAATAGTGATCGAGTGTAATTTGAGATAAAACCAATGCTAATTTCATCAATCAAAGCTTTTATACCCTTTACAAGTACAGGTTGATATATGCCACATAATTTCGAGACCTGATGGTGCGGCCTCATAAAATAATCATTGTATTGGATGATAATTAATTGTGTAAATTATGATCTCCCCATCTAAAACTGCCATACTTGCCAACTGTCAGTGAAGAAAACTTGAAACATCATAGGTCAGCGACTCCTAATTCAATTGGATTCATCTTCATGTTGGGCCATCAACTTGTCAATAAACCGCATTTGAAAAATCTAGGCACCCACAAGTGCGACATTTTGTCACCAACTCACCATGTTCATACACTGCTATTGCCCATAACACTCTTCAGCACACTACGATACCTCATCACAAATAACTCTTCCTACCTTTGTCTTTGTGATCTCAATATACTACTAGTCCTCTGCAAGGTTGTTATGCTTATGTAGTATTGCTGCTTCATCACCATGCTTTCTGTTAACCTGAACAGGGCTTCACCCATTTTCATCACCCGTTTTCGAACAGCATTCTTATCTGAATCAACAAGTGACCTACATCCTTGGGCATCAGTCGTGTTGACTACATTATGTGTGTGCGTGCACATGAAGAGTATTTCTTTTTGAATATCCATGAATAAGTATCATTGTATCCATATTGGTGCATCGCAGCATGCTCACAAAGGCTCTCTCTAGTGACGTTGGGGAATTTTGATCGACATCTATAATATTTGCTCTATTTTGAATCCTCATTTTAACGGTCCCCTCCAAATTGTTGGGTAAACTTTTCCAAAGCCCCAATTGTCGAACTGATTTTATTCTCTTGGTCCAAGGCAAGGAATCGTTGCCACCGAAATATGACAGTAAGGCCATCAAATACTTAATCATCATGCTCTCACACATCGAATATAATAACCTTACATTTCTCGTTTAATATGACTAGATACTAGTAGTATACTGTCTATACATTAGATACTCAATGCTAGGACTAGTGTGACATGAATCATTGCTGCCAATTCATGTCAAAATACTTATTGGCAGCTTACCAAGTTCGTCTATTGTATAGATAACATATTTCACAAGTCTCCAGAATGGCTTTCTTTGACTATATGTTTCTGTGCAACCACATAACCGATCTGTATAGAGCTTACTTGAAAATTTTCCACATCTATATAATAATTCACAGCTCAAGGAAATGTACTGAATCACAATTACTTTTTTCTCTATTCCAGCATTGAAGATGTCATTCGACGTTACAGACAATTTTCAGATGCGGAGAGAGAAGTCAATAGAGGCGGTACTAGAGTACAGGTAGAAAGTATGTTTATATTAGTAATTTCATAAGCAGTAAATACTAGTATAACCAATAGACGATGATTCAAGAAGGAAGATGTGAGGATAGCTGCAGAGGTTACAAGCCTAACACAAGCTTCTTAGGAACAGAAACATCTATAAATTAAGGAGAGCCGGATTAAATGCTACCATTTTCTATTTGTGAATACAAGTAACAAAAATGTTGCAAGAAAATATGCCTCCAAAACGCAAATATCTGAACTATGTAGACGAAGAAAGCTTGATATTGGGTAGGTTTATAAATATTAGTGATCAAGGCTACATGATTCCCCTCACATAAAAAAAAATGCTTCCCCCTCAATAAAATCCATACGTCATTAATGTGTACCTTACTATCTTCATCTTTTGCCCTATGGGCCATCATGTATGTCTTGAATTTTCCGTGGCATAACAGACCGGACAAAATTCTAAAGCACCACAAAGTCAAGGTGAGGAATTTGCGTGCCCAAGAACCAATGCTGAGCTGATGGAACTTGCTCAAAGGTAGTACAATTTTATATACCTCTGCAGCTAAATTGCTGTCTCTCTATGTTTCCATGTTAAATAGACGGTTATAATTTGACAGTGTGTGGAAACTAGGCAGTGATGTTAAAGATAGAATTTAGAAGACATTCTTCTCTGAAAAATATTTGTTGCAGATATCTGGAAGACACAAATATCCATCAGCTGAGTGTAACCGAACTTGAGCAAGTGGAGAAAAAATTAGATGCGGCTCTCAGGCAAACGATGTCAAGAAAGGTCAGAGAAAATTTCCCAGTTCGGATACAACCTAAACCCTTATTGCTTGATTAGAAGTCAAACTAGAACTCTCACGCTGGTTGAAAATCGGGCCAGAACGATCTGCAAATTCAACTTAGAAACGAAACATAATGGCTGTGGGAAAATTATTTTGCAGTAATTCAATCAACAGTTTTGTTGGCTTGTTATTATGGCTAAAATTTGATCTCTACTAACAAGAACAATTTGCTGATTACAATTTTTTGCTAAATACAACCACAGGTCATGAAATCAAAATGAATTACTTTGCTAAAGGTTTGTGCAACCTCTGCTGTCCACTAATCCCAGTAGATAGAAAATCACATTGTCTAACCCTGATAAATAGAGCAAGAATTTTTGTGCCCAAGAGGGAGGGAGAAGGGTGGGGGGATGAATTTAGCACTAGAGTGAAATCTCATGCGTTACATAACTGTAACCAGATAAAGAAAATGTCTGCCTCATGATAGGGTGATGATTGATTCTGTGAAAGTGTGTAGTAGTAACCGCAATCAATAACGGTGTTGCGTGTAGCTAGCCGAGGAGTACGGGTCGTCCGCAGGGATGCACGGAACTTTTAATCTTGCTTTAGACGAGTTGATTAGAAGAAGAAAGGAGAATAGTTGTAGATTCTAGATTTATGTTAAACACGGATGTAGAATATATATAGTTTTAAGATCTAGTTTAAAAACGAATGTAGAATCTATAAAGAAGAGGCTTGTAGGGTTTGTTAGGATTTAGTAGTCATGGATGACTAATAAAAATTACTTCTTTTATCTTTTGATAGATTTAAAACTAGATAGATAGTGATGAATGAGAATTAGGGTTCTTGGAAGAAACTAGGGTTTCCCCACTATTGACCCTTGTTCCTTCATTGATCTCTATTCATGTCTAGCCCTTAACAAAACAATTGTTAATCTGATCTCAAATCACGGTCAAGACTAGCCGATCGGGATGTTAATGATTCTTTTGCTAAAGTTTATAAACTTCATAAGATTTAAAAGAAGTTAAAATATTTTCTCATCCATTGATCTACTCTAATCCTACGAACCTTATCAAGCGGAGAATTACTCGCGCATGATGGAGATAGAAGAAGAGCGGATAAAGATCATAATGTAAATATAGAAAATAAATGCTAAATAATTAAACTAATGATCTACCTTTATTAATCAACTTCACAATTACAAAACCTTCGAGTTTAGATTACAAGAGCAAGAAGAAGTTGCTCTCGATCTCTGCCTCGTAAGAAGTAGATGTTTCGTCGAATCTCACGTCGCCTTATCACGTCGAATCGCGGACCTGTCGTTGATCACTTGTACTTTAACGGTGATTTGCTTCGGGTAAAAGGTGATGATTTCTAACTTTAGCCCTCGGTCCTATTTATAGTCACAGAAAATACAAACCCTAGATGTCATATGTGAGGGTTTGTTGAGAATATCTTACCCACAAAATCCCACACCCTAACTCTTCAAAACAGTCGCGGATCCGCCGCGGTTTAGAGGGTTTAGCCGCGGAAGCGCGGTGATTTGGTGAGATCACTTGATGAAAACTCTTATGTAGCCTTATAATGACACAGAGAGATTGTCGTGATATCTGGAATCTTCATATCTTCTCTGAGTTTCTGCCAGAATTGATTTTATGATTTAATTAAACTTCATCGGCAGATTTTGATTCCCGATATCTCGATATCCCGATCTCCTGATCTGAGCCAAATTTTGCACAATATCTCCATGAATAATGTTAGTAATATTTGTTATAGAGATATAATCTTAATCATTTTATATGGTAATAAATCTTTAAGCAATTTGATTAAGATTATTTGATATGATATGCATAATAAAAATATTATATAAATATTATATGCATATATTTTCCTTTATAATGTTATTTATAATATATAAACATATGGTAAATAGTATTTTGCAGATAAACCCAAATATATTCTATATTTATAATAAACACATTTAAATATTTAAGAAAAGTAAGGAAAATGTTATATCAAATGTGCGATATTTTCGACTGAACAGGTGAATACTCCAAAAAGGTTTGCAATGGCATGGATCTCCCTCCCATTATTCCCACAGTATTGAATAACAAGCTAAAATTATCTGAAGGCAGTTAAGGATCAACTTGTTCCTCACAAGCTGCGCTGCTGTGATCAACAAGAGATAAAAAGGGAAATTCCTTGGGCCAGGATTGTAGATTCAGGTGTACTGAAACTGGAAACCAGTCAAGAAAGGAAGCATTCAGAGGTTCACTGAATGGCTTTAATGCCAGTCACCTCTCCTTATGGGTATCAACCGAAAGGCTGATTGATTAGTCTTTCCCTAGTGACAAGTGAGAAAGCGCTCCACACGTGTTGAAAGTGGTGAATCCTTGACGAAAGCAGTATGAAACTGTGATAAGGGCTAAAAGGTGTTGCCTAGTATATGAAAGAGGATATATTCTGGAAGGATATGCCAGTGGTTATAGGCTGTAGAGCGCACTGTCTTTTTGTTCAATTGGAACTCTCCTTGTGGTCAAGGTATGCCGAACAGTGGATAATCATGCTTTTACAAGTTAAAAGAGTATTTAGTTGACTGCTTTTTAGGGGGAAGCATTAACATCTTGACTCATTCTATAAAGGTCCGCTTGGTATGTAATTCAGGAGTGAAAAGCGTCCCCAACAAAAATAGGATTCTCGGGAATTTGTGATTCCCTCGGGCTCCACATCCCCTCCGATTAGGGGAGGAATCCAACATTTCCTCCTTTGGGATTTATATCACCTACAGCCACGATCATGGCCTATTATGATACACGAATTCATTTCCAAAAAGTACCAAATCATGTCAGATTTGTATCGGAATTGTCCATATGGGATTATTTCGAATATTTCAAGGGTACTTGTGGAACCCTTTTTGGTATATCCTAGAACTCATAATTTTCTAGATGTTCCGTACCTGTATGAACATATTATGTTCTAGATGTTCAGAACATGTATGAATGACTAAAACATCAACTATCTATTCATCAATCCTAACAACTATTTGTATATTTAGTTTAGATTTTCTAATATAGTAATTTCTTGTTATGTGTGTGTGCATTTTCATAACAAAAACTTGCGCATATGAACAAATCATATCCTTAATTTTTGAAAATTGACAATTTACCAATCCGACTCGTATTGTGCCGAATCCATATACAAATCTGTGCTACTTAATCATGACCATTGCCATCACTGTCTCTTCTGCAGCTGCCGGTCACAGTCGCCGACGGCTCTTTCAGCCATCACCGACCTTCACTGCTGCCAGTCACTGTTGCTTTGCCCCATCTGTAGGCAGCTCAGCTCCGGCTGACCACCAGGACTGCCGCTGGCATTACCGCAGCTAACCCAACCACTATTACTATATCCTCCATTGATCTCTCCATTACCAACACTGTTGTGCATTATATATTTCTTGAGATAATTGATTTATACCAAACACGACAATGCAACAATCCCTCAATTAGATGCCTGGGATCACATTTCTAGGAATGTTAATATTCCTAGAAACCTTAACACTCTGTGTACCAAGTAGGCCCTAAAGTATTCTGGTATGATGCTTCAATATGATAAAAGAGCAGCTTGCTATAGAGAGGACACCAGCAGAGGGTACAAGAAATATAAGAACCTAAACTATTGATTGTACAGGGGAAAAAATTCCTATTCGGCCACTCTTTTTGGCCACTTGTTCAGACTACTCATTGACCACCCTCTGGGGGAGCCTGATGTTGCCAATGCCTAATTCCCACTCCCACACTCTACCTTCTTTATGCGATATACGGCGTCAAGCGCATGGGGCAGGGAGCCGCATACCGCAATCCGTAACATGGGCCAATTCTCACACGCACCCTCTAGCCTTTCATGTATATTCTCCCTCGCTAGTAAGAACCTATAGCCTCTTCTGTAGACTTATTGATGCGCATTGGGAGTAAGATTCCAAGGAACAGCATAAATCCAAAACAGATTAAATATGTCCTAGAAGTTCTTAACATGATGTACCTCTCATATACTTCTTATATAAGCACTCCTTGAAAATAAATTTAAATTGAACTTTACAGAGTAGGTGACGCAATGCGGAAAATCTAACTTATCCAGCAACATAGATCAGTTATAGAACAGCACAGCCACTAGATCAGCTTCTGTCAGTCTAGTCATGACTGACTAAAAATGCAAGAATGCCTTATGCAGAGATATACATAAAAAAATATAATGGGAATAGATCCATGGGTTATATAAGAATACATCCGATTGGCATTGTATAGAAACACAGAATATTTGCACGAACTTGTACACAAAATATGTCCTTGAAAGTGTGTGAATATGTGCACACATCTATATTGAGGTGCACACACGCGTGTATCAGCAAGTGATCTACAATGTCACTCTAGCGATATCGCATCTACGCTTATTGGGATTTGCTATTTCTACCATCAAGTCTGTTTATTTATTGGATTGGGGTTAAAGTCCAATGCAATGTTTGGATTTTAGCATCATTATCAGTAACTCATGGTAGTGCCACTGTTTCATAAGATCCTTACATTAAGGCTCACTAGAAATCTGGAAAAATTCTTTGTTAATTGGCTATTACCCTAATATTAATTCTACTCCCCCTATGTCCATCGGTGCCTATTCATGTACACATGCACGTACTCAAATTTGTATACCCATAGACATGTTTAACAACAGATTAGTTCTTATCTGTCACAATTTATAAATATTAGAAAACACCATTGGGTAAATATGCTGTGAACGAGACTTTATTTACTTCGTTATAATGAGCACTCATCTCCATATTTTCATTAGCATACTCTTCATCCAAAGTTATTGTTAGAATACCCGAAGTGTATTCGGGTTTATTATATGTAATTAGATACTTAATAGAGGTGTAATAGCAAAATGTCTTTGCCTATAAAGAGGAGGATTAGGTTTAGACCAATCTATCCATTACATTCCCTAAAACATTTCTCTCATAATCTCACCCCTTATTCTTCACTTGGTATCGGAGCCAATCTGAACCACACATTACCTCGGATCTAATATCAGAGCTAATCTCAACCATCCACCATCTAAACACTAAAATACCTTATCCTTAACTCCAGCCGCCGCCAACTCCACACCCGCTGCGACCGTCGCCGCCTGCCCAAGTCACTACCTCGCCGGATTTCAACGACCTTGCTGGAGCTCTCCTGAAGCAAATCGACCTTGTTGACTCTTTCTTGTTTTGTTTGGGAAAATCCATAATTTCGAAATGCTCAGCACGGATTTGCTCTCGTAGAGACACTTAAAATATATTCACTCGAACTCGTAATTAAATAGTTGTTTGTAAGTTGGCTTGGCGAAGTCGGGCGCCCTATCTTGAGGCGCTCCATGATCATCGTCTGGATCTGAAGACCCATGGCTGCCTTGTCTTCGAACTGGAGCGCTTCCTCGCCGTCGATCTTCTTCTAAAACCCTAAATCAACGACGAAGAACCCCCATTCATCTTCAATCGAGCCTTTCTTGACCTCGACTTCGTTGATCGACTCATCTTCCTCGATTTGGAGCCGTTCTTAGCCATCGACCTTGATCGATTTGGCTGTATTGAGATCAATTGATCTCGTTTTGGCCGTGTTGGTGATTCTAAGATCGATTTGAGGAAGTTCTTGGCTTGGAGTTTGTTTTTGGGCTGTTCTTGAAGATTCGAGTGTTGATTTGGGTGTAGATTGAATCTTGGAGCTTGATTTGGGGATTCTTTGCTTCGATTTGATCGTTTGCTACAGTAATCCAAGACTTAAAGTGATATTTTGTTCATGTTCATCATTCTTTGGTCCATTGCTTGCATTGTTTTTCATAATGAGTTGCTCGATTGATTGTGTTGGATTTTTAGACTTGTCGGAGTCCGTATTCGGATCCAATTGAGTTGGTTGGTTGTTTGATTGTGTAGTTGTTTGATCGTGGACTGGATCTTGGAAGATCGATCACGATATTTGTATGGAATCTTTATAGATTCCTTTCTTTAGTTGGGTTGTTTGGTTGATCGGCATTCTTGGTAGTATTTCGGTGAGATTTTAGAAGATCTTTCTTTTGGTGTGTGAATTCAAGCTCGTTTGAAACGAGCTTTTATTTCGAGAGCCGTTGCCTCGCAGTGTTGTGATCTCAAGGGTTGTTGCCTCGATTCTGAAGTTGCTGCCTCAATGACTTATCCCCTTGGATTTTCTCATCTACGATACAACTTAACTCCTTCATTATTATTCTTGTTCATGATGTCTTCGTTATCTTTTCTTATTATTTTGCTATCGGAGACCATGATGGGTTCCGATGTTATAGCTTGAGGAAGTTGGTGTTTTTTGTTATATCGGTAGTTGGATCTTGAAGATCAACTACGATTCTTTGGACTGGATCTTTAAAGATCTATTTCTTGTCATTTGGTTGGAATTGGTGAGCTTAAGACACCATCCATCTGGTGTTCGATAGATTGATTTGATAGCTTATGGATTTCGATGATCCATTTATTTAATTTTGATGATAGCTTAAACATGAATAGTTCGTTTAGTGTCACTTGCTTATCTTGCTTATCCTTTCGATATTAAACTCGTATACACTTGATGTTTAGCTTGCTTATCCTATATCTTGTGTATACAGAGTAACATATCAATATCTCATGTTATACTTGTGTTATATTTTTGATATCGATATATTACTCTCATCCATTGTTTTGGTAATTTACAATATAAATTTGTATATACATGTGATCTATATCTTGCTTCTATATCAATATCTCATGTTTTGAGTTTGAGTTATATCTTGATATTGATATACTATTCATGATTGTGATATCAAAAAATAATGAATATTCATATACTTGTGTTTATTAACTTGCTTATCTTTCATAACACTGTATATGATGAGCTTGGTCTTTAAGATTGCATTTTAGCTTATTGGATATCTCGAGACGAAACTCTATAAATGAGGACGGAGGAAATTGAGCTTAAATGGATATATCTAACAGAGGTTGGAAGATATGGAAGAGAGCATCCCAAATTGTATATCAAGCTTCGTGAGTTCAAGATATGTAGTCGGGAAACAAGGATTCAAGAGTTCAAGCCATGAATAGCCAAGAAGTTTGAAGCGTCAAAGATTGAAGTCGAAGCGAAGTTCATTTGAAGATCAAATATCGACTTCAAGACGCAAGTGAGTGGAATGACGTGTTCAAGTTTGAAGCGTCAAATGTCGAAACTAATTGAAGATCAATCGACTAACGCAAAGTTCAAGCGAAGCGCCAAAGTTTTAAGAGCTCGTGTCGAAGTGTCGAAAATTCAAGATTTCGAGGTAATGCGATATCGATATATGAATTTTTGTAAGTACTCTGTAGAATATGGTTTATATTAATTAGAGCTCTTGAACACTTGCACACGTTTGCACAAACGTTTTACATTGAATGAACTTTCGGGTTTTCGATTTAAAATTGATTTTCATCACAAAACACAAGTTTCTGGGTTTTTACACTTCAGACATTTGTCCCCATGTGCTTCAGACGTCTGTAGTCTTTCTATGTGTTTACAAAATCCTAATATCAGAAATATCAATTTTCATTCGTTTTGTGCTTCAGACGTCTGACCCTTGCTTGTTCAGACGGTTGTCTATTCTCTATGTTTTCATATGGCCTATTTTTATGAGATATAGACGTCTGCCCCTTGCTTATTCAGACGTATGTCTATTCTGTGTTTTCATATAACCTATTTTTTATGAGAGACAGATGTCTGCAGTTCATATGGACAGACGTCTGATAAAGGTTTTCAAAACAGATTTTTTTAGACGTCTAGCCAATTACGCTTCAGACGTCTGTTTTCGATCTGTGCTTTATATTGCCTTCTTTAAAAATGATCGACAAATGTCTGCAGCTATACGGGGTCGACGTTTGAAAGTTTTTGAAAATATAGCCGTTGAGATTTATTTTGTTAAAACTTTAGACGTCTGGCTTATTATTCTTCAGACGTTCTTACTGAAAAATACCGATTTGACTTATAACGGCTAGTTTTTTTGTATGGGGTTATAAAAGAGTTTTTGGTTGGTTTTTTGAGATCTGATCACGCAATATTTTAGTTTGCAAAATCCTAAGTGATCAAGAGAGAAAAATCCTATATCTTGTAAGAGTTCAAAATAGTTTTTGATTTACCTACATCTTGTAAGAGTTTAAAATAGTTTTTGATTTTCTTATCCAATCTCACATACTCACCCAAGAGCTAAATTTGATTTGCCATCTTGAGTATATAGTGCTTCAATTGTAAAATTTTATTGAGAGTAATTGTGCTTCATTGTAAGTCTTTGTGAGGATGTCTTGAGTGCAAGAGTCCTTGGTAAGAGAGAAAATTGAGAAGGTTTTTTTTTCTCTGTGTGAGGATTTTTGAGTACAAGAGTGAGGAGAGCTTGTAATTGAGAAGAGTTATTAGTGTGTCGAGTGACGCGTTGCCGGTGCATGTGTTTGTCTCATCGGAGACGTAATTAAGTGAAACGAGCTTGTACGCCTAAAGAAAGTGGACTACGAGATCTTCCGAACTACTCTAAAAACTTTTTGTGCCTTGAGTTTGTAATTTCTCTATATCTCTCTTTTATTACTTGCCATTTACATTTGTATCTAATTGCTTGCATGTATCCATAAATTAGAAATTGCATGTTTATTTCCAACTTGCTTTATATACTCATAACTTGATATTGTTGCTTGCTTGTTATTAATTATTTCACAATTGTAGTTTGCTTAGCCTCTTATCATATTGGTATATCATTTGTTAAGCTTTGCAATTGTGTTCTCTATTAGCAAGTGTTGTAGAATTTTTATTTTGGGCATATCGGTAGTGTATTCCTATTCATCCCCTTTAGGAATAATTTCATGATTGAGAAGCCTCTTTCACATTTGGTTGTTTGTGAGTAGCTATGATGACGTTAGTTGCATTTCCTTCCATTTCAGAAGGACCATCGATAGATGATGAAATACCGAGACTTTGTTTTCTTTTGTTCTCACTCACTTTAGATTTGATTAAGGTAAGCGGTGATCATGTATCTTATCTCTCACCGACACATGATCCATGTCCTTGGGTTATTAATACTAGAGCTACCGATCACATGACAGGGAAGCAAAACATATTGTCTTCTTATAAGCAGAAATTTAGACTCACCTCGGTAACTTTAGCAAATGGTACTACCTCTTCTTTAGAGGGAATGGGTTCAGTATGGTTACATCACAATTGTCCCTGATTTCTGTTCTGTACCTTCCTCGATTTCCTTTCAACATGCTTTCTATTGTCAATTGAATCAACAACTGAATTGTAATGCCACCCTTTTTCCTGGAGGATGTGTTTTTCAGAAGTTTGGGACGAATCGAACGATTGGCACTGGGACAGAGGTTGATGGCACATTGACGAGTACCCATGCCATATAGCATGTTCAACCTCGAGCCCTATACCCGCTTTTGATGCTTATTGCCGTTTTGGTTACCCTTACAAACATTGAAGAGAGGATAGTTCTATCTCGTGGTTCTTTGTCTACTCTAGAATGTAAATCATGTGAGATGGGTAAACACCGCTCAAGCTACCCCTTTTGTGTTAATAAAAGGGCCGACAATGCTTTTCAATTAGTGCATTTAGATGTTTTGGGGCCATGTCCAGTTATTGCACAAGGGAGTTTTCGTTATTTCGTTACATTTATTGATGACTTTTCTCGAGTCTCATGGTTATGCTTGATGAAATCTAGAAATGAGGTATTTTCTTATTTCCAAAACTTTTGCTTCGAAATCAAGAATCGATTTGGAGTTAGCATTGGTACTCTCAGGAGCGATAATGCACGAGAATATTTCAGTGCACCCTTTAGAGAATACATGGAGAAACTTGGTATTATTCATGAATCATCTTGCCCTTATACTTAACAAAATGGGGTAGCCGAGAGAAAGAACAGGTACACCTTTTTGAAGTTACTTGTAACCTCTTGTTTCATATGCGTGTGTCTAAGCATTATTGGGAGGATGCAGTACCTACTGCTAATTACCCGATAAACCGTATGCCTTCGTCTATATTAGATGGACTAGTTCTTTACTTTGTTTTGTTTCCCTCGGTCATTACATTTCTTATACCTCCTAGAGTCTTTGGATGTGCGCTTTGTTCGCTATCTTCAATCGAAAGGCTCTAAACCACACCCTAAGGCCATCAAGTGTGTTTTTCTTGGTTACTCTCGAACTCAAAAAGGGTATCGATGTTACAGTCCTATTTTACGCTGCCGGTTTGTCTTAGCTGATGTAACCTTTCATGAATCTACCATTTACTTTGCTTAAACACACATAGCTGATGTTACAGTCCTATTTTACGCCGCTGGTCCTATTTTCCTTTGGATATTTTGCATGCTTTAGCTTCTGACGACACTCCATCTGCGACAGTTGATACTCCACCTCCTATTTGGAAATCATTCATACAGTTCCTATTATCGAACCGATTCCTGATTCACCGCCATTGGGCCCTCCACCACCTGTTATGAGCGTATGCTCAAAGGGAACGTCCAACCGTTGGACCTCCGGCTCCTGCTGCCGAGCTTCTCGAGTCTTCGGCTCCACCAGCAACTAATATTGATCTCCCTATTGCCTTATGGAAAGGCACCCGAAACTGCACTTCTCATCCTATAGCTTATCATATGCCAAATTCCTATTTATCTCATACATACCAGGCGTTCCTCTCTTCGATTCTTATGCTTTACCCAAGTCACTCTCTGAGTATTTATCTCATAAATGGTGGACGGATGCTATGATTGATGAGATACCCGCCTTTGAGCAGAATCAGACTTGGACATTAGTATCTCTTCCTGTTGGAAAAAAGGCGGTGGAGTGTCGTTGGGTATACACTGTGAAGCTTAATCCTGATGGGACTTTTTCCCTCTTGAAAACACGTTTGGTTGCTAAAGGGTACTCGCAGACTTATGGTATTGATTATGAGGAGACTTTTTCTTCTATAGCTAAGATGACTTCTGTTCGTCTGTTTATGTTTCTTGCGGCACACAACATTAGCCTTTGCATCAGTTTGATGTGAAGAATACTTTTCTTCATGACTCTTTGGTGGAAGTCTATATGGAGCAACCACCTGAGTTTGTTGCTCAAGGGGAGTTTGGCTTAGTTTGTCGACTGAAAAAGTCATTGTATGGCTTGAAACGGTCTCCACAAGCATGGTTTAGAAGATTTATCGAGGTGGTTGTTTCATTTGGCCTTAAACGGTGTGCTCATGATCATTCGGTGTTCTACCATAATAACACCAATGGCCTTTGCATTCTTTTGGTGGTATATGTCGATGACATAGTGATTACTGCCAATGATGCAGCTGATATTGCACAACTTAAACACCACCTTCAAACAAAGTTTCAGACAAGGATCTTGGGAGCCTTAAATGTTTTTTGGGTATCGAAGTTGCTCTGTCGAAGGATGACATCTACATCTCATAGCGAAGTATGTGTTTGATATGCTGACTGAAGTGGGGATGTTAGGGTGCAAACCTATAGAGCCTCCAATGGATCCTAATACTAAGCTACTTCCAGGACAAAGTGACCCAGTTGAAAATCCCGGAAGATACCGACGGTTGGTCGGTAAGTTGCATTACCTCACCGTCACTCGACCTGGTATCATACCCAATTAGCGTTGTGAGCAGATTCATAGCCGATCCTCGAGTGGCTCATTGGGATGCGGTGATTCGAATGCTTTGCTATTTGAAGAATGCTCCATGGAAGGGTCTACTGTACACATATCATGGATATTCTCGAGTAGTAGGCTTCACTGATGCAGATTGGGCCGGGTCTCCATTCGATCGTAGATCTACTACAGGATATTGTGTGCTTGTAGGAGGTAACTTGGTCTCTTGGAAGAGTAAGAAGTAAAGCATAGTGTTCCACTCTAACGCCGAGTCAGAGTACCGGCCTATGGCGAATACGACTTGTGAGTTTGTATGGATTCGCTTTCTGCTGGGAGAGCTTAACTTTGAGCCCATTTTTTCTATGCGGCTATATTGTGATAATAAGGCTGCAATCTATATTGCCTTTAATTATGTGTTCCATGAGCGAACGAAGCATATTGAGGTGGATTGCCACTTCGTGAGAGAGAAGATTGAAGATGTGATCATTGATACTTAATATGTTCTCATCTGAAGATTTATTCACAAAGTTCTTAGGAAGGAATAGAGTGCAGTTTATCTGTAACAAGCTGGGAATATTTGATATGTATGCTCCAGCTTGAGGGGGAGTGTTAGAATACCCGTAGTGTACACATGTTTATTATATGTAATTAGATGCTTAATATGGTGTAATAGTAAAATGGCTTTGCCTATATAAAGAGGTGAATTAGGCTTAGGCCAATCTATCCATTACATTCCCTAAAACATTTATCTCTCATAATCTCTCCCCCTTGTTCTTCACAGTTATCTTTTAGTTATTTAACTTGAAAGTGACTAGAAAAAGATAACTAATCAATCATCAAATAATCAAGCATTGATATTTTATATAATCAACTGCCAAGTCACACCTTCTTTTCATGCAGGCCAACATGATGATGGATATGATCGCTAAGCTCCGTGAGAAGGTACATCCCTTGGATCATATTTCTCTATGTAATGCAGTATATTCAACTTAGAGAAAATGGTAAACTGCAAATGAAAACCCTGGCAATCAAGTTTGCATGCACTTCCCTGTTTCATGAACATACACCACAATGGAGACACTATCACAAAAGCTGTTGCTCCTCACTCCCATTTGTTTTGGATCTTGCTAAAAGAAACTTGTATTGTTGTAATCAGAAAAGCACATCATAGAATTTGCACCATTGTGTCATCTGGCTTGAGACTGCCATCTTTCCTGTCATTGCAACTACAACCTAGACATTGGAATTTTCCTTTTTAAATGAGATGAAGTCTCAATATCCTTTTTCAGCCCAGCAAGTGTAGATATTAGTATCCTGGAGCCAATTTATTTGTAGTACAAGTCATCGAGCCATTGACATCTGACACAGGCAGAACCAAGTTTAATAGACTTCACAATGTTTTTGAATTTCTTTGTGTGAAGAATTTACTGCATCAGTTAAAACTTATGGACAGCTATAAGGCCGAAACGGTCCCAATTATTTTGTCAAGCTAAAAGGAATCATGCACTGCACCGATGGCTTCCAAAATCCTGCATAGAATAACCAAAAGATAACCCTAGATTTGCCTCTGGCATGTCCTCCGACGATCAAGTTGGTAGCTTCTATATAATATCTTACTGTGTTAGGGTTTAGCATGGTAATTGTAGAGGTATCTGTAGGAGCATTTTGGTCATATCAGCCCCCAGGTAGTTATTTGGGATCACAGACGCGAGTAGCAGGTGTCAAGCGGTGCACATGCTACTTCTGCATGCACTGGCGACAAAAGTCTCACGTGTTGATTTTTGTTTAAAATTACATGGAGAAACCAAGCCCAGCCCACGAAACAGGCCCTGCCTGGCCTAAGGCAGCTGACGCGTGGGGGCGCCGCCCATAAGGACGGCAGGCGGCGCAGGGGCCCATGCAGGGGCGGTTGGTGGCCGCAAGTGGTCGGCACGTGGGTTTGACGCATTCGTGGGTTTGACCGTGCGTGGGCTGCTACGAAAGAGGGCTGGTTTTTTTGGGTGATAATAATGGGTTTTGGACTTATTTGGTAATTATCCAAATCTCTCTATATATATGTGCTCATTCCCTGTGAGTTTTAAGCCTAGAAAAAAATCCGAAAATTCGAAAAATATTGCAGAAAAAATACTAGACAACCATACTGAAGTATAGTGCAATTTTAGGAGAGGAGAGATCATATATTGTGAGATATTTTGAGATTTGTATTGTAAGTCGAAAGACTATTGAAGGAGTCGGTGGGATACGTTATATGGTGACATTTATCGATGACTTCTCAAGGTATGTGTGGATCTATTTTCTTAAAGAAAAGTCAGAAGTTCTATCTAAGTTTTATGAGTTTCTAAAAAATAAATAGGAGAAGTTGCCAAAAATATTCGCTGCTTGCCAGTGATAATGGAAGAAAATATACCTCCAAGGAGTTCTTCGACTATCTGCATCATCACAAGACTCGTCGACAACTAATTTTTCCAAACACTCCACAACAGAACGGTGTTGCCAAAAGAATGAATTGGCATCTGGAAGAGATATGCCGAAGTATGTTGCATGCTAAGAATGTTTCGGGACGTTTCTGGGCGGCATGCATGAAGACTGCAGCGCACGTGATCAACCAATTACCTTAGCCAAAGCTGGAGTTTGTCTCACCATTCCAGAAGTTGTGGAATATCAAGCCAACAGTAAGCCATTTTCGAGTCTTTAGCTGTGTATGCTATGTCTTTGTACCAGATCACATGCGTAGCAAGTTTGATAAGAAAGCAATTCGGTGTATTTTCGTGGGGTACGATAACGAAAGAAAAGGATGGAGGTGTTGCGATCCGACCACTGGAAGATGCCATATCTTAAGAAACGTAGTGTTCGATGAAATGTCTTCCCAGTGGTCATCATAAGAAATTGTCATGCTGGATTCTAATGATCTGGAAATAAAGCTGCAAGAGAAAATGGGGGAGCCAAAGCAAGATGAACAGCCGCGACAACCAGAAGATGCTGAATCCAACTCTCCAACTTTATCAAAGGAGAAAAGCTCTTGGCACACGGTTGTTCATAACAAGATGTCAAAAGATCGTCCGAGTCGGCTAGAAGACACCATTGAAAGACAATGCATCTGCGGAGTTCATCGAGACAAAGAAAACCAAATCAAAAATACCTTAACGCAGCTATTGCGGAAGAAGTTAAAGAAAAGGAACCATCCGCATTTGAAGAAGCTCATCAAAATGATAATTGGCGAAAGGCGATGGAAAAAGAAATTCAGGCCTTGCAGCAGAACTAGACTTGGGAGTTGGTGTTGAAGCCCGAAGATATTAAACCCGTATCATGCAAATGGGTCTACAAACTCAAGAAGATTGGTCGATCGAGAGGTATAAAACGCGATTGGTGGCTCAAGATTTTTCATAGCAATATAGACTAGATTACGATGAAACGTTTAGTCCAGATGCTAAGATTACAACTATACGAGTTTTTTTAACTCTTGTAGCAAGTAAAGAATGGAAACTCTGGCAGATGGATGTGAAGAATGCATTCTTACACGGCGAAGTCGATCAAGATATATACATGGAGCAGCCTAGAGGATTTGAAAATAAAGAAAGGCTCGGGTATGCATGCAAGTTAAGAAAAGTTTTATATGGATTAAAGTAAGCGCTAAGAGCATGGTACGGAAAGATAGCAAAGTTTCTCGTACAAAATGAACACTTTGTCGCTCCAGCAGATTCCGGCTTGTTTATCAAGCTACAAGAAGGCAAGCTGATCGTGGTACTAGTCTATATGGACGATCTGATTGTAACTGGAGATGAAAAGATTGAGATTAAAAGAGTATATATCTCAATTCGCTTTCAGATGAAAGAGCTCGGACAATTGAAGCATTTTCTTGGGCTTGAAGTGGATCAAAGAAAAGAATGAATGTTTCGCCGCCAACAAAAATACACGAAAGACTTATTGCTCAAGTATGGCATGATAATTGCAAGCCAGCATCTTCACCAATGGAGACGAATGTCAAGATATGTGCAAAAGATGGAAAAGACCTTGAAGATGCGACCATATATCGACAACTAGTTGGAATTTTGATTTATTTGACGATAACAAGACCAGGTATCACATTCACTGTTGAAGTGGTGAGTCGTTATATGCAGAAACCAAAGAAGCCTCATCTAGAAGCGGTTCAGTGAATTCTAAGATATGTAAAAAGAACCATTGGCTGTGGTCTTTTATATAAGAAAGATAAGAAAAGCAAAGTACTTGGTTACTGTGATGCTGATTACGTCAGAGATCATGACACTCGAAGACCAGCAACCGGATGTGTTCGGCCTTAGCTCTGCAGCTATCTCATGGTGCAACAAAAGACAGTCGACTGTGTCATTGTCAACAAAGACCGCGTACAGATCAGCGGCCATGGCAGCTCAAGAAAGTACGTGGCTTATGCCGCTGATGGAAGATCTACACCAGTCAGTGGACTATGCAGTGGACCTATGCCGTGACAACCAATCATCCATCAAACTAGCAGAGAATCCAGTGTTTCATGCACAAACAAAACACGTAGAGGTACATCATTTTCTCAGGGAGAAGGTACTGTGCGAAGAGATTGCAATGCAACCGGTATGATCAGAAGATAAGGTGGCAGCCATTTTTACTAGAGAGCCTATCAAAGTTTGTAGAATTCAGAAGGAATCTGGGCTTAGAAGTTGGTGATGAGGGGTATTAAAGTCGGCACCAACCTTTTATTACCCTACTCCACCTACCCATCACTCTTGCAAACCTTTTTTTCCAACCGGCTGCTCCCCTTATGTAATTTTTTCTTCTAATTTCCCTATTCCATCTACCCCAATGAAAGCCTATAAGATGCAAAACCAATCGTTATTGAGAGTAAGTGCAAGCAAAAACAAAGAAAAAGTGAAAGAGAGCTCTTGAGTAAAAAATAAAGCTTTGTATAAGCTAGAGAGTGTTGTGTTTAAGTTGTATTATTTGTATGATTTTTTTTAAAATCCAGGTTCGGCCCTCAACTAGACCACTTCTGCAACCGCGACGAAAAACTTCCACTAAAGAAAGAATTACACGAGATTATACAAGCTCACCCACTCACACAAACCTCACTATAAAGAGAACACTCCAAAAATAAAACTCTCAATACAAAGAGCAGCCCAAACAAAAGAAGAGAAGAGACAACAGGTCAAAGCTTTAATGATGACTTTAATACAGACAGCTATTTCGAATTAATAACACCATACACAAATAATACAACTTAACTACTACACAACACTCTCTCTAGCTTATACAAAGCTTTATTCTCACTAAAGAGTTCTTTTTCACTCTTTCTTTGTTTTTGTTTCCACTTGTTCTGAATAACAACGATTGGTTTTGCATCATCTTATAGGCTTCATTGGATAGGTGGAATAGGGAAATTAGAAGAAAAAATTGCACAGCCGGTTGGTGAAACAAGTTTGTGAGAGATGAGTAGGTTGAGTAGGGTAATAGAGGGGTTGATACTGACTTTAATATCACGGACTTAATGCGGCTTGCTAGCATCTAGGACATTCTGTGTACTCTCATCCTCTGATCGTGTGTCCAACAATATTACCTCACATCAGACACCACAATCAATTGGATATGAATAGCTAAATAACAGAGTATGCTGAAAATTTATTTCGCCTCAGCCAGCCATGCGGCACATGCTACAGCAAATTTTCAGTTGACTATTTTTCCCCAGCCATACGTATAGGATACGCTCATTTTAATACATTCTCCCCTTTGGTAGCTTCTCTTGTCAATCCTAATTTAGATACAATGAAATGCAAGGTTCTGCTTATGGTTTTTATCATCCCTTTTAGGCTCTAGGAGGTGCTTTCAGATATGATCAATAGAATTGAGAACACATTAACATGATACATGGCAATTCTCAGCGGCAACAGATCAAATACACTACCCGCGGAGTAATTTCTTCTTCCCTTTCAGGGAGCTGAAAGTATTTCCATACTTGAACTTTGTATGATATACCACTTATTAGCAGCAACCACAGCGATTACAATGAGCAAATGCTTTTACAAATTTGTACACAACACCATGTATTTGGAAATAATTTTACTTCATCTGTCATAAGGTGATATTATATTTCATATAAGCTACAGGGTAAATAATATTTTGCTGATTCATCTCCAGCATATCAGATAATTAGATGATTACATAGAAGCAAGCCGATATATATATAGTCAGGGTTATGTGGTGAGAATTAATATTCATCAACTAGTAATTTAATTACTACACAACTGTCCCTACTTTTTAAGTACCTGATGCTAATATAGGGTGCACTACTAAACTGCTCGGTGCAAAACCAGGATGCAATGCTTGTTTGTGCATTTATATGATGCAATACTTGTTAAATTCAAAGGTTGCAACTTACTACCAATAGCCTAGCCTTTTCCAACTTCATGGCTAACTATACCTTTCCAAGTGCTTCATATTTGCATCATATCAAGTGCTGCAAATTAGCAGCATGAGTGTGTTAATTTTGCTTATTATAAGTACTGGCTTTCTGCTTTTATGACATAATATCAGATGTGGTCTCATCATTAGCAATTTAAAACATGTTTGTGTGCACTAGTGCTGCATTCAATGTCAGATTGCCATATCAGATAAGCTGGAAGAGAAAGCAAGTTACCTGCAACTTCTGAGGGAAGCCATAGTCCAACAGCCTGCGGACAATAATCTGCAAAATTATACAGAGAAGAAGATTCATCATCAGACGAATAATGAAACTAATACCGGATCTTTTTGCCCTTTAAATTTAAGTTATTAAAGAAACAAAAAGCCGTTACAAAACTTCTCAAACTATACATGAACATGAAAAGAAATTAGCAGGCTCCGCTTGTGCAAAATTCATTCATGTTTTAATTTTCACTGCAGGGGAAGATGCTCCAGGAAGAGAGAAGGTTCCTAGAATCGGTAAGTAAATATAACATAATGAAACACAACTATATATTTTTGTGTATTTCTGATTATTTGTCCATGTATTTCTGTGAGTTGAGGTAATGGAGAAAGAGGAAACTACAGGAAAAGATAATGACAATAGGAAAGACTCTTGCCATACTGGAGCAGCAGCCGAGGGGTCAACTGCCGAAAATGCCGATACACCACAAGGAGTGTGGTGGCAGCCTCTGCAGAATTTTCCCGTCTTAATGGACATGTAGCACTGCTGCTTATATATATATATATATATATATATATATATATATATATATATATCCTATAAATATGTCTAATAATCATGAGTATGGTTTGTACTGGACCTTCATCCATATTATCCTATCTATGTTCTTTCCATACAATAATGCGTACAATAATGCGCAAGTTGTGAACATATGATAGAATAACTATACTTGTTACGTCTATGATAATAAGAGAGAACTATGGTAGGCCCTGTAACAGTAAATCTTAAAACCAGTGGAATGGTTACGTTTTTTTTTTGCTATTTTTTGCCAAAAAGAATGGCCAACTATCGCTGTATGTTGGGAAGATGTCAAATTTCGCCTTTGTGACAATGCTGATCTTTTTACTTTTTGTTTGATGTACTCCTAACACCTGTGAGTGATTTTCCCTACTTTGAAAATTCAATTACATGGCACATATAATAGCGTGAATTTTTCGTGTAATGTTATTATTTGTCTCATATAATAGCCATTACATGTCGCTCCTAGCATTAAGATTTTGGTCAGATCTGGGTCTACATTTAGATTCCAGATCGTAGCAGGATGTAGTATTAAACATAAATATTATGTAATAAACTTCAATATCTCCAGCTCTTTGAAGAATGGAGATGATCGTTGATTCATTAATCACTGCTCAAATAACAAAATCAGCCCGGTACTTGATATTTATTTGTGTTCCACAAGAAGTTGTCTGAAAGAATGCTCATCATCATCGCGGCTTCTAGCAGCAGCACGAGCAGGAGTACATGTATAGTGATATTGTAGGATTATCACTATATCTCATTTATTCCCACATTTCCTTTTCTTTTGGAATATACTTCTTGGGATACGATTTTCTAAAATCATTAGAAATTAAATATGTGCATCAGTGCATCTATGGTTTTTCATTTCTATTACTTGAAAGCCAAGCTTCCTTTTGTCTTATCGGGAAGGTTATCGAAGAAGAATCACAAACACGGTATGTTATTTGTTGTTGGTGGGCCTGCACTATACCGTAGGCCTGCTGCCTACTGTGCGAAGATCCAGCAGGGGGGCGGGGTGTAAAACATGGGGGCTAACTTCATCCCATGTTTTCAAGTTGGCCGCTCCCGCTCCTGATACCTTTGGGTCTTGACTTGCAGTAGAACGCCATGTTAGTTAAATAGAAAGATAGCTGACATAGCATAGTTGGTATCTAAAGAAAGAAGTAAATGGGCTTGTATGATGTAGTGCACCTTGTGCAGGAGGGTGAGGCAATGGCGGTATCTAAAGAAAGAAGTAAATGGGCTTGTATGATGTCGTGCACCACGCATGTGAGGACAAGGCAATGGCATAATGGCTCTTCTTAGACGCACTTTGCAGGTATGTGTCTAGTAGCAAGCATGAGTTAACCTTTTAGTCCACGCTAGAGTTGTGGGCTTATAATTTTTGAATGAAATGTTGTATTCATTCAATATGAAAAGATGTATTATTCTGAAAGTGTGCATTCGTCCTGAAGGGATGTATGCCTTCATGAAAGGATACAAAACTCTTCAGTTCCTATAAAATTATTTGGACTTCTCTTTCGTTTGAAATCATTTATTAATTCCTCTCTTTTTCTTGCGTTGGTGTGAGTTCTGGTTGAAAGTGAGGGCTTTAAACTGGATTTCCTTGCAGAATCTTTTTCAGTTTGAATTATCTCGGGAGACAAGTTTGTGTAAAAGAGAATAGGAAATCATGGTTCCCTCGATTTAATTAAGCAGTAAATTCATCCCCATTTAGCTGTCAACCATGTATGATCTGATCCTTTAAAATGAAATCTACTATAGTTATGAAAAACTAGTTAAAAGGACCTGGATAAATGAGTAATGGATCCCGATATGGGTCCAACCAGTCTAGTCCCCTTGGATAAATGGATGGATGTAGATCATTTAAAGAGAAACGGATGTGGAGGATGTCATTATGGATCCAAACACGACCCCTTGACATGCCTGTGGATGGATGTAGATCCATTAAAGAGTATACTCCCTCTGGAACAAGATATAAGATGATTACATAGAAGCAAGCCAATAGATATACGGTCAGGGTTATGTGGTGAGAATTAATATTCATCAACTAGTAATCCAATTACTACACATGCCCCTACTTCTTAAGTACCTGATGCTAATATAGGATGTAATACTAAACTACCTGGTGCAAAACTAGGATGCGATACTCGTTTGTGCATTAAGTTTGCTTCATATAAATACTGGCTTTCTGCTTTTACGACATTATATCAGACATTGTCTCATCATTAGCAATTTAAAATATGTTATCAGATAAGCTGGAAGAGAAAGCAAGTTACCTGCAACTTTTCTGAGGGGTGTCTGAGACCAACAGCGTGCCGACAATTACAGTTAAATAGAATATGCTTCTCACAATCTGCAAATCATACAGAGAACATCATCAGACAAACGATGAAACTACTAACTGATCTTTTTGCCCTTTAAATTCTGGTTAATTAAAGAAACAAAAAGCAGTTACAAAACTCTCAAGGTATATATGAACATGAAAAGAAATTAGCAGGCTCCTCTTGTGCAAAATTCATTCATGTTTTAATTTTCACTGCAGGGGAAGATGCTCCAGGAAGAGAGAAGGTTCCTAGAATCGGTAAGTAAATAAACACGGTAAAACACAACTATATATTTTACGTCTATTTCTGACTATTTGCATGTCCATGTATTTCTGTGAGTTGAGGTAATGGAGAAAGAGTATGATAGAAACGACAAATAATCATAATTGTAATTCTGGCTCTTTGAAAAATGGAGATGATACCCAATACATTAATCATTACTCAAATAACAAAATCAGCCTGGTACTTGATATTGTTATGTGTGGGCCAAATCAACGCACCCTTTCCACAATGGGTTGTCCGAAAGAAAGAATCACCATCATCATCATCATCATCACCATCATCATCTCATCAACATCGTCGACGGCGGCTACTAGCAACAGCACGGGTAGTAGTAGGAGCCGTGTTTCGTTGGCATAAAACGAAACACTTGCTGATCAAGAGCCCCCTCTATTCCTGTCGTGTAGCCGTGTTTCTTCGGCATAAAACGAACCAGATCAAAAGTCTCCTGTCGTGTAGCCGTGATTCCGGTCATTGATGGAAGCTAACCTATTTTCATTTTGCTGTTGTTCTGTGGGAATTACGGAATATCCTGGTTACATGTAAAATCCTCATTAATCGAGCTTATAACTTAAAACACTATAATAACCAATATCATGACACTCTAGTTATATTTTTCATTCAGAATAGCAGTGTATAAACGTGTGTAGAAAACTCGCAATGAATTCGACTGCTGCATTTCATATTGTTTGACATGGACCACTTGAATACTTAAATCCATGAACTTAACATGAACCACTTGAATGATTGAAACTCATGAATTCATGGGAACATACAATTTGAATTCGTGCTAGCATTGGTGTCGAACTCTAGAGCTTAAATAAATAATTCACATGGGTATGTAAAGTTCGACGAATGAATAATTTACATGTAACGGGGATCATACATGATCGCCGTAGTTCCGGGTATTACAAAATAATACATTACTAACTTATGAATCTTTTGAATCCGTGTTTCTGTTGTTTCGAGAGGAAACGAAACATTCTCATTACGTGTAAAACCCTCACTAGTCGAACTTATAAATTTAAAACATGATAATACCGTTTAAAGAACAAACATCATGATATTATTGCTTTATATCTATTGCTATTTATACGTGCTTGATTGTTCCTTTCTTTTATATATATATCAAGTTTCTTTTTAATACTCGTTCGTTGACGGACATTCCATTTTCTGTGTTTTCTTTCTTTTGGGAATGTACGTCAGATGACTTTGAGGCAGGAGACCAAGCTTAGTACGAAGTTGAGACAAGCGAGCAAGATAGTTTTTTAAATTTTTAGAACCGTGTTCAGTTATTGTTTTTGGGACTGTAATAAATGTTTTTGGACATTATTATTATTTTAAATTCTTTTATTTATTATCTTTATGCTTGTAGTTATGCTTAACGTATTCATTTCGAGGAGTGTTTCTCGGTATGAATACGTTGCGGGCCTCTTTCGCTCTCGCTCTCCATCTTTTGGGAAGCTGAGCGTGACGGGCAGCAAGAGTAGAGTGTGTGTAGTGATAATGCAGGATCATTACTGCATCTCAATTATTACTACATTTACTTCTTTTTCTTATGGATATACTTGTTGGGCAATTTTAGGATTTTCTAAAATCATTAGAAATTAATTATGGGCATCCATGGTTTTTCATTTGTATTATTCGAAAGCCAAGCATCTTTCTTTTCCCTTATCAGGAAGGTTATCGGAGAACCACAAATGAGATGTTTGGGCCTGCGCTATGCTGCATGTCCGCTGGCTAAGGTGCACAGACCCAGCGGGGGTAAAACATAAGGTATGGCCCCATTGTTTTTAAGTTGGTCGGGCCCACTCCCGATCCCATCTAATCCATGTTATTTATATAGAAAGATAGCTGACATAGCATAGTTTTTATCTAAAGGAAGAAGTAAATGGGCTTGTATGATGTAGTGCACCGCGTGCGTGAGGATGATGCAATGGCATAATGACTTTTCTTAGACGCACTTTTGCATGCACAAGTCTAGTAGCAAGCACGAGTTAACCTTTCGGTGCACAGTGTAGTTCTGGCCTTAACTCTGCAGTTCCTATATAATTAGTCGGATTTCTTCTTCGTTCGAAATCATTTCTTAATTCCTGTTTCTCTTCTTGTGTTGGAGAGAGTTCTGGTTGAAAGTTAGGCCTTCAAACGGTTTTTCCATGTTCAGGTTGTTTCTCAATTTGAATTATCTTAGAAGACAAATTTTTGCAAATATCGTATTAAGAGAATATGAAATCATGGTTCCCTTGATTTAAGCAGTAAATTCACCCACATTTAGCTAAAAACCACCATTATCAAACCCTTCAAAATTCTAACAATTATTTATTTATTTGGTTAAGAATGCTAGCTTTCAGTTTTACTTATATTTTCAAAGTTAGAACGACTAGATTAAGGACGACACCCTGCTTTGGGGGGGGGGGGGGGGATTTTAGATTAACCCAATCACTAATCACTATCTCCGGGTGGGGGGGGGGGTGATTTTTAGATTAACCCAATCACTAATCACTATCTCTACTATTCTAATGCAAACAAAGGAGGGTATGTGGCACTTCCAATATCAATTTCAAAGAGAAAAACAAAAAAAATAAGAAAATTCCTTTTATCAGGTAGCCACTCTTTTTTTCTTCACCATTTTTTTGAAAAAAAAAAGGCTTATTTTCCTACAGTTTCTGGGTTTTCCAGAAAACTCCCATATAATTTGAAAACGGCATAGAACTAACCATTTTAACGACGTCACGCATCGCCAACTCTCCAAGCCGGCATAATTGTCATGTCAATCATTTATTCATAAAATAGCCTTAATTATGCCCTAATCTTAATTCTAACTCAAACCCAAACATCCTCCTTCCTCCACCATCTGCCCGGCACAGCCCCGTCGCCGGCGAATCCCACCAACACCACCACCTTCTTCCTCCTTCAAATCCTCACCACCACCATCTTATTCTTCTTCCCCCTTCAAACCACCACCATCTTCTTCCATCCTTTTCCAAATCCCCACCCCACCACCTTCTTCCTCTTTCAAATCCCCACCACCACCATCACTTCCATCACCATCTTCTTCCTCCGCCAAATGCCCACAACCACCGCCACCTCTTTCTTCCTCCAAATCTACATTACCATCATCTTCCTCCTCCTCCTCCACCACCACCTTCTTCCTCCGCCAAATGCCTACAACCACCGCCACCACCTTCTTCTTCCTTCAAATCCTCACCTCTTTCTTCCTCCAAATCTACATCACCATCATCTTCCTCCTCCTCCTCCACCACCTTCTTCTTCCGCCAAATGCCCACAACCACCGCCACCACCTTCTTCTTCCTTCAAATCCTCACCATCATCTTCTTCTTCTTCCTCTCCCTTCAAACCACCACCATCTTCCATCTTCTTTTTCTAAATCCCCACCTCCACCACCGCCTTCTTCTTCTTCCTCCTTCAAATCCCCACCACCACTATCACTTCCATCATCATCATCTTCTCCCTCCTTCAAATCTCCACCACCTCCACCACTTTCTTCCTCTAAATCTACATCATTGTCATCTTCTTCCTCATCCTTCAAATACCCACCACCATCATCTTTTTTCTTCTCCAAATTCCCACCACCACCGCCTTCTTCATCTTCCAAATCCCCACCGTCATCATCTTCTTTCTCTAAATTCCCACTACTACCATCACCATCTTTTCAAAATTCCCGCCGCCACCATCATCTGTCTCCTTCAAATTCCCACCACCACCACCATTACTATCATCTTCTTCTACTTTCTCCATTTCCTCCTACCTCGCCACCTTCTCGTCGCCGGTCATCTCACTGTTGCTGACTCGCCGCCGTCTCGTCTCCGGCTCATCCCATTACTTATAAATTATCTAATTAACAATTATGGAAGTTGATCCTATGAGGTCGTACCTCATTTCTTATTTTGATACCAATCTTTCAAACTCCCAACCCTCTGTCTTTTTCACAGACCCGTACCGTTCATTTTTATTTACATGTTTTAGATAGGATGTATATAAAATATCCCGAGATTTGGAGACCTTTAACATATCCATCAAGTGTACAAAAAATCATCGGCTTTTCGGTGCAAGAAAAATGCGATCGCTTGATGGCTGTGTTAGAAATCACAAAATCTCATGAAATTTTAAACACGTCCTATCTAAAACATATAGATTGAAGTGAACGGTATAGATCGATGAAAACACGTCGGGTTGTTGATATATGAGTCTCATTTTGTTTAGTTTTATTTTACAAAACCATATTTTAAAGATATCAAATGTTACCAACCATGTCAGATCAGTTAAAATGGTAAAGTAATGGAATTATTCAAGTGATAGAACAATCGACAGAGCAACTGGCATCTCAACAGTAACTTCAAGTGACTATGAAGGTCAAAAAACACTTCAAAGGAAATTATCGAAGAAGTCAAACAACGGACAAATTGAAGACTTTTTATTTTTTTTTGAGTCTAGAGTCGATCTCAATGGTTTGAATCTCTTCCTGATCTTAATTTTTAATACTAGAAACTCTTTACTTAAAGAGGTATCAAAAATATCGATTCGATTCAAAACAACTTCATCTCTTTATAGTGGTTCGGCGCCCAATAACGTCTTGGTCCCTAGTCCACTTTCTTTAGGTCCTTAAGCCAGTTCCCTTTAAACCTCACGTTTCCTCGCAACCAAACACATCACTCGACACGCGAATAACTATTTCTCTCTACAAGCACTTCTCCCTAACAAAGGCACCATTTCACTCAAGAATCCTTACACAAAGAAAGAAACACTTCTCTCACTCTTCTTACAAAGGCACTCTTACACTCAAGGATCCTCACACAAAGAAAAGAAGAGAGTTACAATAAGCACAATACTCCCAAGAAGTTTCTTTCAAGCTCTTTCTCTAAAACTCTATCAAGTACGGATGATCAAGTTAAGCTTTTGAATCTTTTGTGTGTGAGAGTGATAAATAATCAAATGAACTCTTTTAAACTCTAACAAGAGGTAAGATTTTTGGCTCAGGATCTCTTAGATATTCGCAATTGAAAAGCTCAAGAAATTGAGTAAGTGGTTAACCATCAAAAATCCCATAGAAACCCTATTTATAGTCCTCAAGAAAAACAACTCAAAACAAGTAGGATAACAGAATTTAAGCACGATAGACGTCTGAAGACAAACTGGACAGACGTCAGAAGGCAAAATCGAAACACCACAACGGATATAAATGGTAACAATTTTCAAATCATTTCATCGTCAGACGTCTATCAATTAAAGCATCAGACGTCTGTCATTTGTCGGCAGACGTCTCAAGTACATTAGGGCAGACGTCTGAAGAACAAAACATTTTTCACCCAGGGACTTTTGGGTAGACATCTGAAGAAAAATGGGATGACGTTTGAAGGTATAAAATTTTCATTTTTAAAACCTTCATCAGACGTCTGTCCATTTGAGCTTTAGACGTATGTTATTTCTGATATTTTCCGATACCAGAAAAAGAAACAGAAAAAGAAATTGTTCACAGACGTCTGAGCTTCAAAGAGGCAGACGTCTGGAAAGCACAAAAAACAGAAAACTTTGGGTTTTAAGAATACGAAAACTTTAAACTTGAAAACCCAATGTTTATAAAACTTTTGTGATAGTGTGTGTGAGTGGTCAAGAGCTTTGATTGATAAAACCATAATCGATCAAGTACTTACAAAGATTCCTATGTCGGTTAACGCATTTCTTCGAAATCTTGAATCTTTGACGTCTCGACTCGAGCTCTCGAACCTTTGGCGCTTCGCTTGAATTTACGTTGGTCGATTGACGTTCAATTGGTTTCGACACTTGACGCTTCAAACCCGAACACACCATTTCACTCACTTGCGTCTTGAAATCGATATTTTGATCTTCAAATCTCGGACTTAACTTTGACGCTTGAACTTGGACTTGGCTTCTATATCTTCAATGAGCTTGAATTGGCAATTTGAGAAGCTCTTGTCCGAATCCTCCTACCTCAATTTAGATACGACGTTTAAACTCAATATAGTCCATCCTCCTTTATAAGCTTGTTCCGTAAGATATTCGATATCCTGAAATGCAATCTCCAAACTATCATGCTCATCATATACAGCGTTATGAAATAATCAAGTTAATAAACACTATGTATGAACATTCATTGTTTGATATCGAAACCATGAATATGAATATGAATATCAATATCGATATGTAAATTACGAGCAAAGTATGAGATATTGATAAACAATACACACACGTGTTTATATGAAAACCAAGATAGAAACACATGTATATACATAAGTCTTCATATTTTGAATATCAAGCCAATGAATGAGAATAATATATCAATATCGACAAATATATCAAATGCAAGACATGAGATGTCGATATATTATTCGACATACACAAGATATAAGATATGCAAGCTAAATATCAAGTGTATGCAATTTTAGTGTCGATAAGGTAAAGCAAGATAAGCATATGACACTAAACACCTATTCATGTTTTAGCTATCATCAAAACAAAGCGAGAATGGATAATTAAACTACATGAAAATCCATAAGCTAACATTCTCCCCTTTTTATATGATGGCAAAACATGAATAGTCAAAGACTAAGTTTTCCTTGACTATCAAATCGAATCACTCCTTTGGTCGGTGATATCTTCATGAATACAAGATCACCAACTGCGAACTCTAGAGGTTTCCACCTTGTATCGGCCCAACTTTTCTGTCGATCTTGCGCCGCCTTCATAAGATTTCGGTCACATTAACTTTCTCCACTGTCTGCACGATAAGATCCGGTCCCAATAATCTTCTTTCACCAATATCGTCCCAACAGATGGGTGAGCGACACTTGCGACCATATAATGCTTCGAATGGAGCCATCTGAATAGTCGCATGAAAACTGTTACTATACGAAAACTCCACCAAGTGCAAATAATCCTCCCATGAACCCTTGAAGTCTAACATGCATGCTTTCAACATATCTTCAAGAGTTCGAATCGTTCTTTCTGACTGGCCATCTGTCTGGGGATGATAGGCGATACTAAACTTCAATCGAGTCCCCAAACTTTCCTGTAGACTTCTCCAAAAGTGTGATAAGAATCGAGTATTATGATCGGAAACGATGCTCTCAGGTACTCCATGCAATCTCACAATCTCCTGCATGTACCGTTCAGCTAAAGCTTCCGTCGACTGACCAACTCGAAACGGTATAAAATGAACCGTCTTGGTCAATCGATCAACAATCACCCAAACTGCATTATTGCCCCTTGGACTCCGTGGTAAAGCTGTCACGAAATCTATAGTGATATGTACCCACTTCCATTAAGAAATCGGAAGTAGTTGCAATAAATCGGCTACCCTTTGATGTTCAGCCTTAACTTGCTGACACACCAAGCACTTCGATACATAACGAGTAATCTCTCTTTTCATGCCTTCCCACCAGAAATGTTGCCGTAGATCTTGGTACATCTTTATGCCTCCCGGATGTACGGAATATGCGGAACTATGCGTCTCCTTCATAACTTCTTCACGAATATCTCCTGTTCGCCGCTGAAAATCGGGAAGACAGACGTCTTGCCTGAATTTGGGGGCAGATGCTATTTGGGTTTATTCGTCCACCTCTCCGAAAATGCCAAGTTGATTTATGACACCGTGAATCGGAGGTTTAGACGGATGCGGCCGTTGTAGCAGACTTCGTCAGATTCCCGCTCATTATGAGGGGTTTTTGATTGTGGGGACGCTCTTCCCTGCAGGCGCAAGCCCCTGCAGTTAATTATGTTACCGCATCGCGGTAACTATTTTCTCCTGCTCCAGAAGGTCATTTCATATCGTGTGTGTTTGTTTTATTTTTGGTTGCCCGTGGATTGTATACGGAGACTAATTTATGTTGTCGTCCGTAGGGCATGGATTAGTCCAAATCCGTATTTTTTTTAGATTTGGGTTTGGGTTGGTTTATGGACCGTTAGTCTTGTTTTAGACTAAGGTCAACTCAAACGTTTGTTGAGGATACGTTAGTCTAATTTTAGACTAAGATTTACTCAACAGAATTTTGGGATCATTTAGATCCAACGAAAGAGTATTTGGACTCTATCGTTTTAGTTTAGGGACATTACGGTCCATTGGGTTTAAGGACATCGTAGTCCATGAGTTTAAGGACCTCATAGTCTAGTTTAAAGACATCGTAGTCTGCATGGTTTAAAGACATCATAGTCTGTAAGGTTTAAAGACATCGTAGTCTGTAAGGTTTAAAGACATCGTATTCTGTAAGGTTTAAAGACATCGTAGTCTGGTTTAAAGACATCGTAGTCTGTAAGGTTTTGGTTTAACTGTTTGGGGATGCACCAAAAGTTATTGGTTATTGGGACCCTCCATCTCACTGAAGACGTGAAGAATTACAACGACATGTATCGGAGGTATGAAGAGATGTACCCTTGAACCAATGTTGGTTGGGAGATCTCTAGTCAGGTTTGGGACTAAGATCCATTGTGAGCACATGGGCTCAGTTAATCTGAATTATGGACCTGTGGCCAACTTGGGCCAGTCCACTCAGTTTTGAATAAAATGTTGAACATTTATTTGGGCTCAGTCCCTTTTTATTCAACAATGTAGAGCATTGAGTTGGGTTATGACACCCCTTTTTATTTTTGTCTTTTGCTGAGTGTTGAACACTCTTTATGGTGTTGGGGCTCTATTTACAGAGCGCTTTGTATTTCCTCAGTACCCACGTGAGGAGCATATGGAGCGCTTGGCGCTGAGCGCCAAACTTGGAGCGCTAAAGCACTTCCTTTAAAATAGCGCCCACGTGAAGAGCACGTAGCGCGTTTGGAGCTGAGCGCCAGACTTAAAGCACTAATGCGATTCTTATAAAATAGCGCCAACGTGAGGAGCACATGGCGCGCTTGGCGCTGAGCGCCAGACTTGGAGCGCTAAGACGTTTCTTATAAAATAGCGCCCACGTGAGGAGCACATGGCGCGCTTGGCGCTGAGCGCCACATTTGGAGCGCTAAAGCGCTTCTTTTAAATTGGAGCGCTAAGACACTTCTTATAAAATAGCGCCCACGTGAGGAGCACATGGCGCGCTTGGCGCTGAGCGCCAAACTTGGAGTGCTAAAGCGCTTCTTTGGTAGCTCTGATCAGTTCGGTGCTCTGAAAATTAAATTCTCGGTTTATAAGAGATTTTGTCTCATGGATCTAAGAACTGAGTTCTTTTTGTGAAAAGATGCTTTGATCTCTTCTGTTTTTGTGAAAGACTTGGTCTTATAGATCTGTGATCTAGAAAAAAGAACTAAGTTCTTCTGATGTGAGAGTTGAACTCTCAAATATGAAGGAGATGTTATGATCTCTCTTCTTTTTATTTATCTTGAAGAAGGTTCTTCTTTTTTTGAGAACTTGAAACTTATAGAGAGGTTTCTTTCTTTTTTTGTTTGAAGTTTATGGGGGGTTCTTCTTTGCAAGACTTGAAGTCTTGGGTCCTTTATATAGGGGAGGCTTATTTGTTGAATCAGTTAAGGAAATCTCTTATTGAGAGATTTCTGATTGATTTGGGGAATGTTTCCCACCGTTAGATTTTTGATCCAAGGGTTTCTGTTTTACAGAAAATAGTTTTCTTGTTATTAACAAGATTAGGAAAATGTTTTCCCATACAGAGATTATTCTGTATCTTGGTGATTTTTAATCACCATTGGATTTTTGATCCAACAGTGCTCTGATTTACGGAGTACAATCTTTCCTGTTTGGAAAGAATTGAGGAGTAATTCCTCAACAAAATTTTATTCTAGAATTTTGATAATTTATCATCTCTGTTGGATCTTTTGATCCAAGGGTGAAGAACATTTAGTTCTAGCGTTGGCGCTCTCGTGCTATGCACGTGAGGCGCTGCCTCAGAGTCTTTTGACTCTTGGTGCTGGCGTTGCTAGCGCTCTTGTGCTTTGCACGTGAGGCGCTGCCTGAGGATCTTTGACTCTTAGCGCTGGCGCTCTCAGTTCAAAATTCAAATTTTGAACAGAGGTTTACTCTGATTGGGGGAAACAAATGCCCCCCACCATTGCGCTCACGTGGTTTACACGTGAGTGCAGCGGTGACAGCCTTTTCACCGTTAGATCAACTTGGAAGTTGGATCGACTTTCCCTGCTTATAAATAGGGCCTTTGGCCCTTTAAGATGACCGTTGTTCATCTTCTTGATTTCTTGTTTTCTGAGAATTTTATTCTCTTTCAGAGCTAAGTTCTCTGCCTTAAGAAACTCTTCTAGAGTCAAAACTCTGCCCAAATTTGGTAAGGATGAACTTATTAACAGAGTTTTTCTCTTCTCAGATCGTAGATCTTAAAAAAGTTTCAGGGTTTTACCCATTAACAGAGCCGTGCTCATCTTTAGATCATAGATCTGTTCATCTTCCATGAAGAACTCTTGGAGTTTGTTCATAAATCTTGAAGATCTTGGAGTTTTTAACTTAGTAAAAGCTTTGCTTTTTTGGGTTTTTGATGGATTACTCCATCATCTTCACAGAGCATAGCTCTTAAAATTTTTAGGGAATTTTATTCCTTTCATGATTAGAGTTAACAGATGTCACTCTTTTCTGCAGAGCGTTGCTCTCGAGGGAGTTTAACTCCTTGGCCCGTGGGGCTTCTCATTAAATGAGAATTCTTTTAGGATTTCTTATTTAATGAGTGACTGTCTCATCAATGATGAGCCGTCATCTTGATTTTGTGGGTCTCCTCTGGTCCCTTTCCACTGCATTGCAGTGCGGTACAAAATTTAAAGTACCAAGTGTCACAATTTGAACTGTAGCCTTGACAGCTAACTCTTGTTCTTTTTTCACGCAGGTATTATGTCTTTCGACACTTCTTTCCCCTTTGTTTGTCCAAAGAGCGCATTCCCTGACGCGCCCGTGGATAGGGTAGTCTTCGCGCTGATCAAAGATCACGGCCCGGAGCAAAAGTCTCTTCATTTATGGGGGGCGTAGTACAATCAAATCATCCGGGGTCGACGCAGCTTTTCTTGTGCGGTGCCTTCGGAGGTGATCTTCGCCATTCATTACGCCGACTCACCCCAAGTGAACTACACTGTAGAGGAGGTTAACTGGACCTCGGAGGGTCATCTCCAGCCTTCTATGGCTGCAATACCCATACAGCCTCTAATGGTTTTGGATATCTTGGGGCGGCGCATATGTCAGGAAAAGTCACGCCCTTGGGGACAAGCGTACATGATCGGCTTGACTCCCCGCCATTCAGCCGGATATCTGCAGTGGGCTCGGTACATCTTGTCGGCCAAGAAATCGCTGTTGCTGAAGCTCGGGTTGTACCCCACGGTTTATGCTTCTCTTTTTCAGTATTCCATGCTCCCTATATGGTGAGTCAAAGCTTTTTTGGAACAATGGAACGTCCCCACTCGTACCTTTCTCCTATCAGATCGGGAAGTTTCAATCTCTTTGGAGGAGTTCGCGGAGATCTCCGACTTGCCTGTCAGAGGGGAACATTATAAGGAGATATTACCCCATGACGAGTACATTTTCGCCACTCGATCAGTAGTGATGGGTCTGACCCTAGAGAATGCCATTCAGCACCGATTCCCAAGCTTAATCAAAGTGTTAAACATTTATGAAAGTCCGTTCCTTGAATCCAGAAGCCACGGGGTCAGCTTCACAGATTTCATCGCCCGTTTTCTTCGCCCGGAAGTCCTGTCGAAACAAGGTGTGAAGTTCGCCAAACTCGACGATCCCTTTGGCTTTGGTTCGGACAACCAGCCGGCAGCGGAAGCGGATCAGAGGAATTTCTTTCTCCCGGACACCCCGTTCATCTCTTTCGCAGAGCTCGCAGCTTCCGACGTCGATGAAGAGACAGGTTCATTGGCCTATGGTTAAGCTGGTTTATGCTCCCCATGCACCCTCGCCACATGAGGCCGTCCGTTTTCTACCCGGCTCATCGAATGGTTGAAGGGACACGGGTTGCCGTCGGGATTGCTGGGCTGGCCCATTTGTATCATGGCCTGAGTTTAGCGGCAGACACAACTTAGCCGAGGGTACAGCCCGTAAACTTCCCGCTGCATTATTTTACGTCGTGGATCCAATTTCATATGCTCGGCGCTTTCGGAGTCCACAAGCGGCCCCGTTTCTACGACAGTTATTACTTTCCTCGGGTTATGCTGCTAGTTGACGCTTCCGCTTTGGAACCGAATCAGTGAGAGGCTCGGGGTTTGGTTCTTCGCCCGCGTACGGTCGAGGATGGCATGACCTTCGTCAATAAGGTCTTAACCATCGGTAAGGAATCCACGAAAACGGTGCAGCCGCTGCGCGACACCTTCAAAGATGGGGTTTCTACCTTGAAATCTCGGGAGATTCTTCATTTATATTCGATCAGGCCGGGCTACTTGGTGTTCAGGTAAAAATGACTCGGCGCTTTTCATGAGGTACAACCCGTACCGTTTTGCCTAGCAGTTGGGTTACAATCAGGGCGTTCCCCTTGAGGCCTTCTTGGCAGAACCGGTTGCTACTGAAGAGGGTATCCGGAGCGTGTTGCACCACTTCATGCGCCTAAACACCGGGTCCAACTTTTTGATCAGTGAGCTGAGCTGCGTTCCAAAAGCCTTGAACGTATATGTGGCGTGGTACCAGCACGCGATGGGTGCTATTATCAGGGAAGAAAAGCGATTATTGCTTGATCGCAAGGGTGCTATCCCAGCTGGTAATCCAGCCGTTCCTTTGAAGCGACGGACCATCGTTCGTCCTTCCTTGAGAGAAGTTGCTGCGGTTGTGGTCCCGCGCACCTTTCCTGATAAGCATCTACCTCGTGTTCCTGTGGAAGCGGTGGCTGCAGCGTCTCCTGAGTCTGGCGTGGGTACGGAGATCGGGACTCGTCGCCCAAAATTGCCCGCCAAGTGCAAGCTCTTGTCACCGGCTGCCGGCGCTTGCTCGCAAAAGAAGAAGAAGTCGATGTTTTCTGTCGACGTCGTACTCGGCCAGGAGCCCCATGCTCCCTACAGCGAGGGCCTGTGCGAGTATAGCACTAATGATAGCTTGTTCGACATGTCGGTGACTGACACTGACCTACAGGCTACCCTTCTGGCCTCCGAGCGATTGGCCCGCGAAGAAGCGGCGTTAGTTACCATCGCGAAGTCAGGTATACTTCAGTTGTATTTTTTCATTTATTCCTTCCTTATGATTATGCTTTACTAATGCTCTTTTTTTCAACAGGAATTTCCGCTGAAGAGGCTCTCGCGGCTTCCCTCAGAACATTTGAAGAGGAAGAGAGGCTCCGTGCTTGTTTGGGCCTTGGTATACTTCTGCTCATTGTGCCTTCATCCCTTTTTTCTTTATTCGTGTATTGACCTTCTCTTTTATCGTATTGCAGGGACCACCTTGACTCCGGTTATCCCGAGTGTGGTGCCGATCTCAGGTGGTGATGCAGCGACGCTTTCAGAGCCAGCTATGATGGCACCAGCTCTCCCATCCTCCCAGCAGGAGGCTTTGCTCAAGCAGTCGATGACAGACGCTCTAGAGGCAGAGCTTGGTTCGGACGATGACGTCCCTTTAACGGAGGTCTTGAGGAGATCGCTTCTCACTGCTAAGGCCGAAAAGAAGCGTAGGAAGCGTGCAGCGAGGGAACACGATGCTACTTTGGCTGTAGGTGCATGCTCAAGCACCACTCCATCTTTCGCTCTTTCTGTAGAGGATGCTCCGGCTGTCCTGTCTACCGCCCATATACAGGTTGCGCGCGCGGCTCGGGAAGAGACCGAAAAGCTGCTCGAAGGTAACGTAACGCTGAGTCTTTTATTAGAACTTGATCTTCAAATTCTTATATACCATATCCTGCAGGGCCAGGTCTCGATAATGAGATGGCAAGTGAGACGACGACGACCACAGAGCCCGAAGCGGCTACTCTCTCTCGGGAGTTTGGGACTGCCCAAACCGCCGCTCTTTCCCCTTGCGGCTCCCTGATATCGGCGGGTATCGCAAGTGTCATGACGGCTCTTGTCGAATCAGGAGACGAAGGCACAGGTGCCGAAACTATTCCATTGAAGAAGAGCGAAGAAACCGTTGCGTCTGGTGATGCTTTCGTCGCGGTTTTGGCTAATGACCCATCAGGTAGGTCTTGGGTCGCTGTTTACTTTTTATTTCGCAATCCCTTTCAGTCTCCTCTGATGACATTTTGTTCGTTTTGAGTGTAGGTGTGGTGAACGCTGAGGTTGTGCCACCCAAAGAAGCGTCACCAGTTACTGCCCTAACTGTTTCCGTCCCTTCGCCTTCTCTCGTGTCCTCTCAAATGCTGGAAGGTATGGGTTTGCGAGTTATTTAACTTAAATTGCGGATACCATCTTCCTTGTGTTGACAGCATATTGTCGCAATTCTGCAGGAGTCCTTTTCGACCATCTGTATCAGGTGTTGAACCCACATTTCTCCTTCCAGTCAGAAATCGTTCTGCCTGCTTGTGTCGGTGAGTATAGTTTTTAACCGACATCCTTTCCTTTCTTTTACAGGCAACCATGTCGTTGCTAATTCTTCTTTGAATCGATTGCAGCGTTACAGATTGGAGGAGGGGACGAGAGAATAGTCGCACCTCCGGTACTCCCAACTTTGCCACCTGTCGCCGCCGGTATAGTAGACTCCATTGCTCGTGTATTTTTTTTAACTCCCGAGTCGACATCTGACCATAATTTGTTTTTCAGCGATCACACCGACTCCAGCTCCCTTCGAGTCTCGAATCCCAATGCCGGCAGGGCCCTTTTCTAAACGCCCATCTTCCAGGGGTGCTGCGAACAGACTGCGAATGTTGAGCGAATTCGTCGAGGATCTTTACGTCGAGGCCTTCGCATTTGCTGCAGACATTGCTGCTGAGGTTAATCTTATGTTGGCGACGCTCGTGAGCTTCTATGGCCAAGGCGTCGTCGAGTCTTGGGTTAATCACTGTAGAAAGATCGAGGCTTTCCTGCATGATATTGAGCTCAAGCGTCCCGCTCAGGAAGTATCGGCTTTGAACTCTCAGCGAGCTGCATGGGTTGAGCAGAGTGTTCCTTTCCTTCGCCATTTTGAACAAGAGGCGACCCTTAGGCGAAAGGAACGTGAGGCGGCTTCCGCGGAGTCTGTCCGATTGCGTGCCCAGGTCAAAGCGAACGCTGCACAGCTAAATGCTATTTTTGAAGGTCTCCGACGATGTATTTCCGACGGGCTGGTGTTGAGGAAGAAGCTTGACTTCACTGAGCGGGTTACGCAGAGTCATCAAGCCGCTCAGCAGGAGATTGATGAGAAGATTTCATCCTGTTTGCAGCAACGGGCTCGAATTGAAGCGGAGTTGGCCGCGGCGGCTGATGATGAAAAGGAGTTGAGAGGAGTGTGCGAGCGGCTTGCTGATTTACTAAATACGCCTCCTTCTCAGTAGCCATATTTGTATCGACTAAAAATTTGTAATTTATGAATAACATGCCCTTATTCATTTTTTTTATTCTTTTATATGATGTATCTTGTATTCAACTAAATTCATGAATAAAAGATACAATTTTTTCTATCCTGTACTATCGCTTTCTTTTCTTTGCTGTGTTATTGGCATGCTATTTTAGCAAATGTGGCATGTAGATAGTAGATAATAGTCCATCTTAACCTCATTGTAGGGTAGCGATGGTTTAGGAAGCAGGTTCGGGTCTGCTGCCTAAGACTTTTCAACTTTATGAGCCATGAGGGTCTCATAAAGACTTTTCTCCGTATGAGTCAGAGAGGATCTCGTAGGTGTATTTCCTCCTTAGGAATCGTAAGGATTCCAAAGTGCGTCTTCTCTTGAGAGTCGCAAGGATCTCACAAGAGCATTTTCTCCCTCACAAGTCGAGAGGACTCGTAAGCGGTTGTTTCCCTCCTTGTCGATATTCGACTTGGGAGAGTATGGCCCGTGGATAGTCCATCTTGACCTCCTTGCAGGGCAATGATGGCTTAGTAGACATGGTTAGGATCTGCCACCTAAGACTTTTCAACTTTATAAACCATGAGGGTCTTATAAAGTCTTTTCTCCCTACAGGTCGAGAAGATCCCATAGGTGCATTTTCTCCTTAGGGGTCGTGAGGACTCCTAAGTGCGTTTTCTCTTGAGAATCGTAAGGATCTCATAAGAGAATTTTCTTTTCATACGCAGGGACACTATTTCCCTAAGGTCGAGAGGAAACGAGAGATTCCTGTAAAGACACTGATTTCCTTGCGGGTCGAAACGAATCGAGAGGTTCTCGCCAAGGATGCTGATTTCCCTGAATCGAGATTTTTGCCGAGGACACTGATTTCCCTGGGGTTGAGATGAATTGAGAGATTCCTACAAAGACACTGATTTCCTTACGGGTCGACGCGAATTGAGATGTTCTCGTCAAGGAGATTCCCTGAATCGAGGTTTTGCCAAGGATGCTGATTTCCCTGAATCGAGGTTTTACCAAGGACGCTGATTTCCCTAGGGTCGAGACGAATCGAGAGATTCCTGCAAAGACACCGATTTTCTTGCGGGTCGACGCGAATTGAGATGTTCTCGTCAAGGACGCTGATTTCCCTGAATCGAGGTATTTTGCCAAGGACACTGATTTCCCTGGGGTTGAGACGAATCGAGAGATTCCTGCAAAGACACTGATTTCTTTGCGGGTCAACGCGAATCGAGAGGTTCTCGTCAAGGATGCTGATTTTCCTGAATCGAGATATTTTGCCAAGGACACTGATTTCCCTGGGGTCGAGACGAGTCGAGAGATTCCTGCAAAGACACCGATTTCCTTTGCGGGTCGACGCGAATTGAGGTTCTCGCCAAGGACGCTGATTTCCCTGAATCGAGGTTATTTTGCCAAGGACACTGATTTCCCTGGGGTTGAGACGAATCGAGAGATTCCTGCAAAGACACTGATTTCCTTACGGGTCGACGCGAATCGAGAGGTTCTCGTCAAGGACGCTGATTTCCCTGAATCGAGATATTTTGCCAAGGACACTGATTTCCCTGGAGGTTAGTTGACTTGTTTCTGAATCGAAGCACTGCTCGTATTTCCGCGACGGGATCATTTAATAACATTTTTCCGCGACGGGGTCATTGCTGACGTATTTCCGCGACGGGGTCATTGGCTGACGTGTTTCCGCGATGGGGTCACGGAGGTCGTTTCCTGACGTGTTTCCGCGACGGGGGTCTTTTAATGACGTATTTCCGCGACGGGGTCATTGGCTGACGTATTTCCGAGACGGGATCATTGGCTGACGTATTTCCATGACGGAGGTCATTTGCTGACGTGTTTCCGCGACGGGGGTCTTTTGCTGACGTATTTTCTAGACGGAGGTCATTTGCTGACGTGTTTCCGAGACGGAGGTCATTTGCTGTCTTGCTTCGTTTTCTGCGGTGTCGGGGCTGACTCTGGGTTGTCTGTGAACCGTAGAGTCTTGGAATTGGGGACTTTGTCGTGGCTCCGATTAATGGTGTTGCGTCCGTGCCCAACTGGCATGAGGAGGGACGCCGTTGTTGGTCTTCTGGAATGCAGATGTTGCTGTCGAGATCTGAATTTCCTTTTGACAGAGTTTGTTGGGACATGTGATTCCATTTTCGTTTATGCCCATGGATTATATACAGGGGTCAGTATGGACTTACCTGCAGGGCAAAAGTTTCATTCTTTCATTTTTTAATTTCTTTCAGCGATACTCTATCATTTCAGCTTTTTATATCGCGAAAGTCGCGATTGCCCAATCATTTCGGCTATTTTTTGCGGTGCCCAATCATTTCGGCTATTTTTGTTTTTACTCACTGCTTTTTATTGCGAGTTGCCCAATCATCTCGACTATTTTTGTATGTATATATTTTACTTGTTGATTTTGTTGCAAGTTGCCCTATCATTTCGGCTATTTTTGTATGCATATATTTTACTTACTGATTTTGTTGCAAGTTACTCTATCATTTCGGTTATTTTTGTATGCATATATTTTACTTGCTGATTTTGTTGCAAGTTGCCCTATCATTTCGGCTATTTTTGTATGCATTTATGGCTCGCTGACTTTTCGCCGCGAGAATGGAACTTGGGATCTAATACCAATCTTAGCATCAGCATCGCTGCGACTGGAATATTGCCAGGAGCGAATCATCATTTGCCGTGAAAGGACTTAGAATTTTATACTGATTTAGGCATCAGCATCGCTACCACTGGGACGTTGCCAGGAGCGAATCATCATTTGCCTATGTCGATTTGAACAAAGGTGGCTTAGCAAACAGGGTTAGGATCCTGTCGACTAAGGCCTCTGACTTCATGAGCCGTAAGGGTCTCATAAAGATATTTCTCCCTACGAGTCGTGAGGGTCTCATAGGTGCGATTTCTCCTTAGAAATTGTGAGGATTCTTAAGTGTGTGTTCTCTTATAAGTCGTAAGGATCTTACAAGAGCGTTTTCTCCTTATAAGTCGAGAGGACTTACAAGTGTTGTTCACCAAGCGGGGAAATTTCGCGCCATTGGCGGGAACTTGGTGGGGGAGATGTTTATTTGTGCCCGTGGATTGTATACAAGGGTCAGCATTGAACCACCTTGTACGACATTTTGGGAGATGTGATGGCTTAAGAACTGGTTCAGATCCCTGTAGCTTAAGGCTTTTGAATCTTACGAGCCGTGGGGGTCTCATAAGAGGGTTCTCCTTACGAGTCGTGAGGATCTCGTAAGTGTAATTTCTCCTTAGGAATCGCGGGGATCACTAAATGTGTCGCTCCTTTGTGAGTCGTAATCTCACGCAGGTAGTTTTCTCCTTACAAGGTCGAGAGGACCTTGCAAGTGTGCATGAATTTTTTTACGAGTCTGCACCCTTTCGGGTTTTCACAAACTCACCGGTAACCCTGCTGTTTTTACTCACGGAGCCCTTTCGGGTTTTCATCCGTACCCATTTTGTTTATGGACATACCGTTTTTTTTGCGTCAGCCGAAGGATGCTGCGGTTTGTAGTAGTTTTAGAGACGTTTCGGTCCGTCGCTAGTTTTAGGACATTTCGGTCCATAGTTAGTTTAAGGACATTATGGTCCACTGTTAGTTTAGGGACGTTTTGGTCCGTAACTAGTTTAAGGACATTACGGTCCACTGTTAGTTTAGAGACGTTTCGGTCCATAACTAGTTTAAGGACATTACGGTCCATCGTTAGTTTGGGGACGTTTCAGTCCATCGTTCATCCTGTATGCACGTGTATCTGTTACGTGACAGGATACATGACGATAAAGTGGGGATACACCCATTTAGGGGGTGATTTGACTTGGTTGGGGTGTTTTGTGATCCATCCCTACCGCGACTTCTTCAGCTTGATGCCGACGCATGGCCTTTTCGAATATGGCCATTTCACGTTCTCGATCAGCTTTGCTCTTTTGACGGGCTTCGTTTAGCAGCACGTCAATCAGTTCATCGGACGGTTCCAAGGATTTTGGTGCCGATTCTGCCCCCTGCTCCTCTATGTTATCTTCTAATGCCGAGTGAGCCTCTTCATCACTTAGTGACGAATGAGAGATCATGCGACAACTTGTCACGTAATTCTCGGGTTCTTCTGACGAGTCGTCTCCCTCATCATTGTTTCTATCTCCACTTTCAAGTATATGGTTGAGAAACTCTTGGAGTGTGATCGGGGTTCGCGCCCTTTGGTTGTATTCCTCCAGTGCGTCAATATGCTTTTGCAGATCCATGCGCTTTTCGTTAGGCTGCGCGGACTTCTTGTTGGTCTTCTTATTTTTCTTCGAAGACTTTGACGGCTGGGACTGGGCGTTTTGCCCATCGTTACCCATTCTCGGTGTTGGTCACGGTTTCAGCATCCCCTCAATCATTTCCGGCTCTAGTAGGCTTCTCCATCTGATTGCCGGGCATGCTTGAAGATTCTTAAGTATTCTCTTAGTTTTTGCCAAGAGGACAACTTCCCATGGAGCTTCCTCTATAAAAGAGCATGATGCCCCCGGCGTATCCGTCTTTTTAGAAGCGTGCGGTTGTGGCGGGTTTACCCTCCAGTTTTCAGACAACGCGAATTTGCCTTGCTGGTACTGGTCTTCAACCCAGTTTTTGAAGACATAGCAATCTTCGATTGGGTGACCCACTACTCTGTGGTAGGGACAATAGTTAAGATGTTTGACGTCATTCGGTTGTGGTGGGTGTCTCAGCTCTGGTAGAGTGATGGGCCCATTGCGCACTGCCAGTTCGAACAGTCTTCTTGTTCTATCCGGAGGGAACGAGTAAGGACGTCTCAACTTCTCATTGAGGGATCGCTGCTTGTTGCTTTGGCGAACAACCGGTCTTGGGCCACTCGGTTGTTGCTGAGCGTTGGCAACGAAGGTTGCTTTCCCTTTGCCCTTTTCATTTCGTGGCTCCGTTTTTTAGGAGGACGGTGTATGGCCCATCTGGTCCATCTGGGCCAGCTTGTCGATCAAAACCTGGAAAGTGGTCGGCTTGAAGAACATGAATTGGGAAATGGTCTCTTGCGGGTCAATGGTCCCTGTGAACATGCCCACGGCAGGAGCTTCTTCTATGCGTTGTTCGCATCTCGACCATAGGTTCCGCCACCGAATGGCATATTGAACCCAGGTTTTTCCCGGCTTCACTCTAGCGTTAATTAATGCGGTGATCGTGGTGCGCTCGCTAGCACTTGCGAATCTTTGTATAAATAGTAGCTCCATTTCTGCAAATGTCTTGACAGAGTCATTCGGGAGCTCGGAATACCATTCGAATGCTGTCTCCGACAAGCTGCCAACAAACTGGCGAAATAGCAATTTGTCGTCGCCCCCAGTATTACCGCACAGAGCCCTGAATTGAGCAACGTGCTGGTGTGGATTACATGTCCCCTTGTACACGTGGAATTTAGGGATCGTATATCCCGGCGGGTAGTTTATTTGATCGTACCAACCCGGATAGGGTCGTCCAGTTTTGACGATTTGGCCAGCGGCTTCGCTCGCCTGGTGAGCTCGTATCTGTTGAGCTATATAGTCGTCAAGGGCGGTTTTGGAGATGATCTCTTTCTTGGCTGCTGATAAAGCCAGAAGAGGGTTCGATGTCTCCCCTCTGTCGTCCTCAAGGATTATTGGAGGGTCTTCAGCTGGAGGATCCGGCTGTATCATCATCCCGACCATATCCAGAAACAGAAGCGCCATTTGCTTGATGTTGGCTGCCTGTTCCGTGGACTCTTTGTCTTTCTTCTCGAGCATTCTTCGGAGGAACTCGGCGTCGGTTTCTTGTTCCTGGCGCTGCTCCGACGACGTCTCTGGGCTTTCTTTTAGCCCAGTGAGTGCGGCCATCTTCGTTAGCATCTCTTGGAGCTTTTTCTGTTGTTGCTCCTGAGCCTTTGTCACAGACAGTGTAAGTGGTCGATGGCCCATGGAGATACGGCTATCTTTTTTCCCGGAAGCCATGTAGATGGTGTGCACTGCCATGCCCCCAGACTTGGGGCGTTTGGATTCAGTGCCCCTGAGATTCGTCGCAGACACGGGATCTTCTCTGGCCTTCTCCTTTTATGGGCAGTTGAAGTTGACGGGGCTGTTGTGATAGGCACCCAGGCAGAAGATACCTTCCGTGGCGCGGCGACGGGATGGTCCTCCTTTTGCCGAACCTTCATCTTCTTTGGTTGGCGGGAGTAGTCTTGGTTAATTATAGAGTCTTGGACTCTTCGCCAGACCCTGTAGATTCTGAAGGATAGCCGCTGAGGGGGCTGCTCCGGCTTTGCCTTAATAACATTTTCAGCGGGTGGAGGAGACTTTCAACACGGCGGTTAGAGAGTTTTTGCACACCCTCCTGAGCGGCTCGAAGCTGTTCCCCGTTGGAACAACATCAATTTCCACCATCGGAGCTGGTGGAGCCAATCCAGAAAGGGAACTGCCCCATCTTTCCTCACTCGGCGCCAGTGGCGACGTCGAGTATGTCATGCGGATGGGACTGGATCAGTTACGGGGGTGGGTTCATCATGCCCCCTGTTCTGGTGAAGGGTTGCTGTTAGTGCCAGCCTATCGAAGACTGACGTCCGCTGAGAAGAAACGTCCAACCTGTCGAAGACTGACTTTTGGGTAGGGGAAGCATTTTTAACGATCCCGCTTGCAGCAGGAATTGGAATGGCCAATCTTGTGAAGACCGATCCCTTAGCAAGAGAATCCCCTTTGACGACTTCGTCCGTCGGAGAAGGAATGGCTATCCGCTTCAGGATAACTCCTTTAGGTATTGCAGGCTTCTTTATGGGCCCACTGGAGCTCAGGCTCAGCCTGTCGAATACTGGTGCAGTAGACTTGGAATTGGACGGCCCGTTGAGAGGGGTTGTGGTAGTTGTAAGCCGATCGAAGACCGACTTCTTCGGAGCTTCATGTGACGGCCTTGAGATGCTGAAACTTGCCGGTGGGATCATGGTCCCAAAGAACAGTCCAGTGGTGGCCTGAGTCACCTGTTCCACTGGCATGGCAAAGATGGAGGCCGCTTGGGGCCCATAGGTCACTCCTCCAACGAGGACGAAGTGAGAGTTGTTGCTGCAGTTAGTGCAGTTGGAAGCCATTTTCTCTGCACGGGAGAAAAATACCAAATCTTAGTATCTCGAATCCAGGGGCAACTATATCAAACCGCGATTTGTTCGCGAACATGACACACGAAGTGTGGAGTGGAAAGAGCAAAAGGTCCCACCGGGCGTGCCAGAATCTTTTCGGTGCCAAAAACCGGGAAGACAGACGTCTTGCTTGAATTTAGGGGCAGATGCTATTTGGTTTTATCCGTCCACCTCTCCGAAAATGCCAAGTTGATTTATAACACCGTGTATCGGAGGTTTAGACGGATGCGGCCGTTGTAGCAGACTTCGTCAGATTCCCCCTTATTGTGAGGGGTTTTTGATTGTGGGGACGCTCTTCCCTGCAGGCGCAAGCCCTTGCAGTTAATTACGTTACCGCATCGCGGTAACCACTTTCTCCTGCTCCAGAAGCTCACTTCATATCGTGTGTGTTTGTTTTATTTTTGGTTGCCCGTGGATTGTATATGGAGACTAATTTATGTTGTCACCCGTAGGGCGTGGATTAGTCCAAATCCGTATTTTTTTAGATTTGGGTTTGGGTTGGTTTAAGGACCGTTAGTCTTGTTTTAGACTAAGGTCAACTCAAACGTTTGTTGAGGATACGTTAGTCTAATTTTAGACTAAGATCTACTCAACGGGATTTTGGTATCATTTAGATCCAATGAAAGAGTATTTGGACTCAATCGTTTTAGTTTAGGGACATTGCGGTCCATTGGGTTTAAGGACATCGTAGTCCATGAGTTTAACGACCTCATAGTCTAGTTTAAAGACACCGTAGTCTAGTTTAAAGACATCGTAGTCTGCATGGTTTAAAGACATCGTAGTCTGCATGGTTTAAAGACATCGTAGTCTGTAAGGTTTAAAGACATCGTAGTCTGTAAGGTTTTGGTTTAACCATTTGGGGATGCACCAAAAGTTATTGGTTATTGGAACCCTCCATCTCTCTGAAGACGTTGAAAAATTAAGACATGTATTGGAGGTATGAAGAGATGTACTCTTGAACCAATGTTGGTTAGGAGATCTCTAAACAGGTTTGGGACTGTTCCCTTATAAAAAATGAATAATAAATAAAAGCAACGGGAAAAAGTCCCTAAATGAAGCATCACGTGCCCACACGTGATAGGCGCTGCGCTTGACAAACTAGGCTGAAACTGGGCCTCACGTGCAGACACGTGACCTCTATATACAAAGTATATAGGCGCCTGAATAAAGCAAACAATTGGACAGAACAAAAACTCACGTGATAGCACATAACGCTCTTTGGTAAGCTTAGATTGGTGGGGTCACGTGCTACACGTGATGGGCTCCTATACCTTCTGAACCGATAGAATTAAATTCTAATTAAGAGAAATCAAAACCCATAGTTGGAAAATGTTTTCTTAAATCTTTCTAAATAAGAAAGATTGTGCTCTGTAAATCAGAGCACCGTTGGATCAAAAATCCAATAGTGATTAAATATCACCAAGATACAGAATAAGTTCTGTATGGAAAAATATTTTCCCAATCTTATTAAAAATAAGAAGATTGTCTTCTGTAAAACAGAAGCCCTAGGATCAAAGATCCAACGGTGGGAAACATTCCCAAATCAATCAGAAATCTCTCAATAAGAAATTTCCCTAACTGTTTTAACAAATCAGCCCCCCTATATAAAGGACCCAAGACTTCAAGTCTTGTACGGAGGAAACCCCCCATAAACTTAAAATTCTCAGAAAAGAAAAAGAGAAGAGCAAAGCTCTAAAAAGAAGAGTTTTTTCAAGGTAAATAAAACAGAGAGATCAAAGCATCTCCTCATAAAAAGAGGGAGAGAGGAAGAAAAATAGAAAGAGAATTTAATTCTCAAACCAAGAGTTTAACTCTTCTCAAAGAACTTAGTTCTTCCTCTGGTTAAGATCTACAGAAGCAGATCTCCCCACAAGTTGAGAATTTAATTCTCATCGGGGAGATTCTGTCATGCAGATTCAAAACCTAGGGGAAAGAACTGAATCCAAAAAGAGTTTAGCTCTTAAAAAACATGTGGGAATTTAATTCCTCTGAAACTAGGGTTTAACCCTTTAAAAAGAATTTAATCCTTTTAAAGAACAAAAGGAGAACTTGATTCCCCAGAACCATAGAAGAACAGCCTGATGATTCATTAGCGTTCAACGCTACACAATAAAAGCTCATGTGTTCCCACATGAGCACCTTTGAGGAACGAAAAAGGAAAGATTGAGATCTAGCCACGTGACCCCGCGTGACCCCTGAGAAGTGCTCAGCACTTATAAAAGAGAAAAAGAAATGAACCCTATTTTTGAGGCGCCTCACGTGACCCCACGTGACCTCTGAGAAGTGCTCAGCACTTATAAAAGAAAAAAATGGAATGAACCCTATTTTTGAGGCGCCTCACATGACCCCATGTGACCCCTGAGAAGTGCTCAGCACTTATAAAAGAGAAAAGGGAATGAACCCAAAGGCAGCACTCACATTTTGAGAGCACCTCACGTGTTTGCACGTGAGCGTTAATGAACTAAGCGCTTAGCACCCAAATACAGCGCCTACATTTGGAGAATACCTCACGTATCCTCAACAAACGTTTAAGTTGATCTTAATCTCAATGAGAATAACAATCCTTAAACCCAAACCAAAACCAAATCTAAGAAAATACGGATTTGGACTAATCCACGCCCTACGGGCGACAACACAAATTAGTCTCCGTATACAATCCACGGGCAACCAAAAATAAAAATAAACACACACGACACGAAGTGACCATCTGGAGAAGGAGAAAGTTTTTACCGCGATGCGGTTGCGTAATTAACTGCAGGGGTTTGCGCCTGCAGGGAAGAGCGTCCCCACAATCAAAAACCCCTCGTAAACGAGGGGGAATCTGACGAAGTCTTCTACAACGGCCGCATCTGTCCAAACCTCTGATACACGGTGTCATAAATCAACTTGGCATCTTTGGAGAGGTGGACAGATAAAACCAAATAGCATCTGCCCCTAAAATTCAGGCCAAACGTCCCAACGTCCCGGCCGTGTCTTTCGGCGGAGAACAGATTCTGGCACGCCCGGTGGGACCTTTTTCTCTTTCCACTCCACACTTCGTGTGTCGTGTTCGCGAACGAATCGCGGTCTGCTATGGTTGCCTGTGGATTCGAGATACTAAGATTTGGTGTCTTGCTCCATGCAGAAGAGAAAATGGCTTCCAACTGCACCAGCTGCAACAACAACTCCCACTCCGTCCTCGCCGGAGGAGTGACTTATGGGCCCCAAGCGGCCTCCATCTTCGCTATGCCAGTGGAACAGGTGACGCAAGCCACCACTGGACTTTTCTTTGGGACCATGATCCCACCGGCTAGTTTCAGCGTCCCAATGCCGTCACAGGAAGCTCCGAAGAAGTCGGTCTTTGATCGTCTTACCACTACCATGGCCCCTCTCAACGGGCCGTCCAATTCCAAGTTTATTGCCTCGGTCTTTAACAGACTAGGCCAAAGCTCAAGTGGGTCCATGAAGAAACCTGCAATACATGAAGGGGTTATCCCGAAACGGATAGCCATTCCGACTTAAGTAGAGGAAATCGTCAAAGCGGCTTCTCCTGCTAAAGGATCAGTCTTTGCAAGACAGACCGTTCCGGCTCCCGCTTCAGGCAAAGTCACCAAGGCTGCTTCCCCTGCCCAAAGGTCAGCCTTTGACAGATTGGACGTTTCTTCTCAGCGGACGTCAGTCTTCAATAGGCCAGCATCAACAACAACCCGTCATCACAACAGGAAGCATGATGAGGCCACCCCCATAACTGAGCCAGTACCGTCTGCGAGGCATGCTCGATGTTGCCACTGGAGCCGAGTAAGGGAAGCTGGGGGCAGTTCCCCTTCTGGACTGACTCCACCAGCTCTGATGGTTGAAGTCGATGCTGCTGTTCCAACCGGGAACATCTTTGAACCACTCTGGAGGGTCCACAAGAATTCTCCGACCGCTGTATTGAAAAGATCTCCACCTGTAGAGAATGTTACAAACTCGAAGCCGGAGTAGCCCTCTCAGCGGCTGTCTTCCAAAATCCACAAGGTCTGGCGGAGAGTCCAGGATTTTGTGATCGACAAGGACTATTCTCACCGACAGAAGAAGTTGAAGACTCAACAGGAAGAGGACCATCCCTCTGCCATGCCACGCAAAGTATCGTCTGCTCAGGTGCTTTACATACCGTACCGTCGCGTAGATACATACTCCTACAACAGCCCCCTCAACTTCAATCGTCCATACAAAGAGGAGGGCGGGGAAGATCCCTATGCCTGCGACAAATCTCAAGGGCACTGAACCCAGACGCTCCAAGTCTGGGGTCATGGCAGTGCATACTGTTTATATGGATTCCGGGAAGAAGGAGAGTCGTGCCTCTGGGGGTCATCGACCACTCACCCGATCGGTAACAAAAGCTCATGAACAACAACAGAAACTCCAAGAGATGTTAACGAAGATGGTTGCACTCACGGGACATAAGGAAAGCCCCGAAGCATCGTCAGATCAGCGCCAGGAACAAGAAACCGATGCCGAGTTCCTCCGGAGGATGCTAGAAAAGAAAGATCAAGAGGTAGCGGAACAAGCGGACAATATAAAACAAATGGCGCTATTGTTTCAGGATATGGTGGGCATGATGATCTAGTCAGACCCTCTAGCCGAAGATCCGCCAATAATAATTGAAGACGACAGAGGAAAGACATCAAACCCTCTTCCGGCCTTTTTAGCAGCAAAGGAGGAAACAATCTCGAAGGCTGTGCTCGATGATTATATAGCTCAACAGATACGAACCCATCAAGCGAACGAAGCTGCTGGCCAAGTCGTCAGAACTGGGCGACCATATCCTAGCTGGTATGACCGGATTAAATATCCGCCAGGATACACGATTCCTAAGTTTCATGTATACAAGGGGACAGGCAATCCCCATCAACATGTCGCTCAGTTCAGGACTCTGTGCGGCAACACTGGAGGTAACGATAAGCTACTGCTTCGCCAATTCGTCGGCAGCTTGGCGGAGACGGCGTTCGAATGGTATTCAGAGCTTCCCAACGATTCCGTCAAAACTTTTACGGAGATGGAGTTGCTATTCACCCAGCGTTTCGCAAGCGCTAGCGAACGCACCCCAATCACGGCATTGATCAATGCCAGGGTGAAGCCTGTAGAAACATGGGTTCAGTACGCGATACGGTGGCAGAACTTATGGTCGAAGTGCGAACAGCGCATAGAAGAGCCTCTTGCAGTAGGCATGTTTGTGGGAACCCTCGATCCGCAGGCGACCATATCCCAGTTTATGATGTTTTTCAAGCCGACCACTTTCCAGGACTTGATCGACAAGCTGGCCCAGATGGGCCATAAGCCATCCTCTTCAAAGACGGATCCTCGGAATGAAAAAGGGAAAGCGACCTTTGTCGTCAATGCTCAGCAACAGCCGAGTGGTCCAAAACCAGCTGATTGCCAAAACGACAGACATCGATTTATCAACGAAAAGTTAAAAGGTCCTTACTCATTCCTTCGGGATAAAACAAGAAGACTGTTCGAACTGGCGGTGCGCAACAGGCTCATCACTCTACCAGATCCGAGATGCCCACTACAGCCAGGTAACGTCAACAATGCCAATTACTGTCGAGTAGTAGGCCATCCAATCGAAGATTGCTTCGTCTTCAAAGGCTGGATTGAGGACCAATACCAACAGGGCAAATTCGCACTGTCCGAAAATTGGAAAGTAAGCCCGCCCCAGCCGCACGCTCCTAAAAGGGTAGACACGCCGGGGGCATCATGCTCATTTATAGAAGAAGCTCCATGGGAGGTCGCTCTTTCAGCCAAAACAAAAAGAATGCTGAAGGATCTTCAAACATGCCCGGCAATCAGGTGGAAAAGTCCACTGGAACCCGAGATCATTTTGAGGGAATGCTGAAGCCGCGCCCGACGCCAAGAATTGGTAACGATGGAAAAAACGCCCAGGCCCAGCCATCAAAATCTTCGAAAAGGAAGAAGAAGACCAAAAAGCCTGTAAAGCCTGATGACAAGCGCACGGACCTGCAAAAACATATTGACGCACTGGAGAAATATAACCAAAAAGCACGAACCCCGGTCACGCTCCAAGAATTTCTCAGGTCCTCTTCTGAGTCCGGGGAAGCAGTAGAGTGAACTATAACAATACCCTTAAGAGTGGAGATAACGACAATAACGACGGAAATGACTCGTTAGAAGAATCTGAGGATTATATGGAAAGCTGTCATATGATCTCTCACTCGTCACTAAATATAGAAGAAGCTCATTCGGCGTTAAAAGACAACCTAGAAGAGCTGGAGGCAGGATCGGAGCTAAAACCCTTGGAACCGTCTGACGGGATGATCGACATGCTGCTGAACGAAGCCCGTAAGAAGAGCAAGGCTGATCAGCAACGTGAAATGGCCATATTCGAAAGGGCCAGGCGTCGGCGTCAATTTGAAGTAGTCATGGTAGAGATAAATTGCGAAACACTCCAACCAGATCAAAGTACACCCACAGCAAACAAAAGCAAGCTTAAGACGAGGAAACGGTTTTTGAATACTTTTCATAAAATAGTCAAAGATCTTTATTTATTTCTATCTAGTCTCCCAGCAATTTGCCAAAACCTTGTCCATGGGAATGAAGCTGCCACCGCCCAAAGAAGATATCCCCGAGGATACGCACCTTGACAAAGCAGACGTACATCCTAACTATTGCTTATACCACCAGAAGATTGCACACCCTACCGAAGAATGCATGGCCTTTAAAAAGTGGTGGCAGGGATACGTTGCTCACCAACAACATTTCAAGCGGATGAAGCGCAAAACTCATCGGGAGCAGAAAAGCACGACAGATGAGCACAAAAGAACTGCCGGCAACTGTTACATGGTCGATGCCAGGGGATCGCAAGTTCTCACCTTCGGAAGTGATTCTGACGAAGAAGTATTTCTCGGCCCTCTCCAAAGAATCCATCTCAGGAAAAGAGGAAGAGACGAATAAATGTAAGAACATTCAGCTGCGTAACCGCACGTTACCTGAAAAGATTCTCGGACCAAAAAGATAAGGGGAAGGAAAAATTCCCCGAGGATATTGCCCTCGATGAGCGAGTCGCCGAAGAGCTCGCAGCCAAGGATCCGCCCAAGAAGAGCAAAGTGGATTACAATGTCCTGACACACCTGAGGAAGATACCCTCACAACTGAGCATCTGCCCTTCTTTTGTCTAAAGGTGCACGAGATTCTCTGATCAAGGCGCTACAAGAGCCCGAACAGTTTCAAGCCTTTCTTGCCGAAGAAAAGATGAAAAACGAGCTGAAAGAAGTGCACACAGCCGACATCACCTTCAGCGATTAGGACCTCATCCTCGGGACGTGCGAGCACAACCGCCCCCTATATGTCACTGGGTACTGCCACGATATTAAGATAAGGAAGATTCTAGTTAACAACGGGTCCTCTGTCAACCTCTTAAATGTCAGAGTGCTAAATGAAATTTGCATGAGCGTTCAGCACCTAGCTCGAGATAAAATTACCATCTCCGGTTTTGACTTCCAGTCATCACGGACGCTCGGGTCCGTAATACTGACGTTACACTTCGGGTCGCTCGTCACCGACATCAAGTTTCACGTCATTGACGCCAAGACTTGCTACAACGCTTTGCTCGGCAGGCCCTGGTTATACGAATACAATATCATCCCTTCTACACAACATCAGTGTATGAAGTACTTCAAAGATAGTCTCGAATATACCGTGACAGGGGAGCTGAACCCATTCTCCATGAACGAAGTCCGAAAGTACGAAGATGCAAAGTATTTCTTACCAGACTTTGAAGATACGGAAAGATGCCATAAGCCGGAGAATAAGCAAAAAGCTATCACCACTATTCCGGTCTTCGGGAGCGATACTGAAGAGGAAGAAGAGATAGTCTGTTCGGGGCCGCTCCAATACAACAAGCCCGGACCGTCTACCTCTATGTTGATCTTCGGCAGCGACTCTGAAGATGAGGTCAACGCAGTGTTCTCGGTCCGTCCATCGGTGCAGGCCCTCACTGGAGATGATCAGAGTTTGCAGATCGCCATGATTCCGCGGCAGCACTACAGAGAGCTTGATACGCTTGAGACATATAGTGTGCAAGAGCTACGGACATTCTACGTTCCTCCCAGGCAAAAAGGTGAAAAGGTGATCCTATTTTATCGATCCGCGGAGACTAAAGTCGAAAAAGAAATCTGGTATGGTGCTGATTCTATGATTGACAAGCTCCAGCCCATCCGTCTGCCCAGATACTACAAAGAAATATTAAATAGGCTGTTCAGGCGCCAAGGCGTACCCTTCAAACAGACTGCGTGACAGGCTCAATTCTACAACAGGATTTGGAACGTCCCCGGAACTCAGCGAAAATTGCTCAACGGAAAAATGGAGACGATCAGGCTCGGATATGTCCAATCCAAAAAACGGGAGCAGTTCCATAACTGCCATGTCATAAAGGACCTTGATGAAGAAGATGATACTCTTTTAAAAGACGCTGACGTTGAACCAGAACGAGCTCCTGCCATAAAAGTGTCGAGTCCGTCATTTGAAGAACAGATGGACAAGCTAATAAGGGAAGCGGGTCAAAAGGTCCGGGATGACCACAACCGTGAAATTGCCATTTACGAGAAAGCCTTGACGCAGCGCCTCCTTCTGCAGGCTACGGAGAATGGCGAAGCCCTTCATCGCCAGCCTGTCATACAGAAGACCCGACTTAGAGGCAAAAACAAACTAAAAAACGGAAAAAACGTTCGACAGCGGCAAAGTGGGTTCAAGAAGCCACGCGATCGAGAATTGAGCAGCCGGGATCCGTCTCTTATAAAAAAGATGGGTCGAGCATATTCTTTTCCCTAAGACAAGACAAGGAAGATATTCAATCTTGTCATGAAACATCAAATGATTACGCTCCCGGAGTCCAAACACCCCAAACAAGCAGACGAGGTCTCTCACCCGGATTATTGCTCCTATCACCGAGCGATAGGACATCCTCTCGAAGACTACTTCACATTCAAAAACTGGGTCGAAAACCAATATCAACTCGGCAGGTTCGCTCTATCCAACAGTTGAGGGTAGCCCCACCGCAAAGGCATGTGCCAAAAGCGACGTATATCGTGAGAGTAGAACCAGGTCAATATCGGTCTTGGAAACGATCTTGTACCTGCCACGTGATAACGCGGTCAAAAGAAGAGCGCGAGAAAATGGATGACCTCTCCCATTGCTTCGCAAATGAGGATGAAGATGAGTTGATCTCAGAACTTCCACCGGCGCCAAAAGAGCTGGAAGATGGGATACATACTACTGCGGACAGCCTAAGGAAGATCGACTTGGGGACGGCAAACGACCCGAGGCCTACATTCGTCAGTGAGCTGTCATCCGAAGAACAGGTAGCTACGCTAAGAGACGTGCTCATGCAGTATAAAGACTGCTTCGCATGGAACTATTCCGAGATGCCGGGGCTAGATCCAGAGATAGCTGTGCATAAATTGGCGATATCTCCGGACGTCAAGCCAGTCAAGCAAGCACCAAGAAGAATGCGGCTTGAATTTGAAATGAGCATCAACGCCGAAGTCAAGTTAATCGACTCCGGATTCATCCAAGAAGTTCAGTACCCTGACTGGATCGCCAATATCATCCCAGTGATGAAGAATAATGGGACTGTGCGCATCTGCGTAGACTTTCGGGACCTCAACAAAGCTTTTCCGAAGGATGACTTTTCCGTACCGGTCACCAAGCTGATGATAGACAATACGTCCACTCACGAAGTCTTCTCCTTCATGGACGGCTTATCGGGGTACAATCAAATAAAGATGCATCCCGAAGATCAGAAGCATACCGCTTTCCGGACTCCTCTGGACATATTCTGCTACAAAGTGATGCCTTTCGGTCTGAAGAACGCCGTCGCTACTTATCAAAGGGCCACGACGAAGATTTTCGATGACCTCATACATGAAATCGTCGAAAGCTATATCGATGACCTCGTGGTGAGAAGCAAATCATATGAGGAACACTGGGAACATTTGAAAATAGTGTTCCAGCGTCTTCGGAAATACAATCTGAAGATGAACCCTCTCAAATGCGCATTTGGAGTTTTCTCGGGCAAATTCCTGGGGTTCATCATCCGACACCGGGGCATCGAAATAGATCCATCAAAGATCAAGTCGATTATGGAAATACCTTCGCCAAGAACTCTTAAGCAATTGCGGTCTCTCCAAGAAAAACTCGTGTATATCCGGCGGTTCACAGCCAATCTTTCCGGCAAATACCGCCCCTACGGCCATTTAATGAAAAAGGGAACCCCGTTCGTTTGGGATCGCAAATGCCAAAGTGCACTGGACAAAATCAAGCAATACCTGCAGAATTCGCCGGTGCTGACCGCTCCAGTCAAGGGAAAACCCCTCATCCTGTACACAACCGCCCTTGAAGGTTCTTTAGGCGCGTTATGGGCACAAGAGAACAACCAAGGAAAAGAGAGAGCCCTTTACTATTTGAGCCGAGTTCTCCTGGGGCAGAAAACAACTACTCCCCTATCGAAAAACATTGCCTGGCGTTAATCTTCGCTATAACAAAGCTTCGGCATTATGTTTTGGCGTATGAGGTCCATCTCATATCAAAGATGGATCCTCTCAAGTATTTGATGTCAAGAGCCATACTAACGGGACGGCTCGCTAAATGGGCCCTACTCTTAATGGAATTCTCGATAATATACCGACCTCTCAAGGCAGTGAAAGGCCAGGCCATCGCTGACTTCCTCGCCGAGCATCCGATACCTGCCGATTCGCCCCTCAATTGTGAATTGCCGGATGAGCACGCGTTTGACACGATCGACAGGGAAAAAGGAGGGAGTGATACCCGATGGAAACTCTATTTCGATGGAGCATCTTCTATAAAGAAACGACAACACAACACCCCTATAATCAAATCGGGGGTAGGCCTTATCTTCGTGACTCCGCAAGGAGGGATAACGCGCTTTGCCTTTTCCCTAACAGAGCCGAGGATAAATAATGAAGCAGAATATGAAGCTTTGATAGCAGGCCTTGAGACCGCTGTCGACATGGGAATCGAAAACCTCCTTATATACGGAGACTCCCAGTTGGTCGTTAATCAAGTAAACGGCGACTATCAAACGTGAAAACCGAAGTTGGTAAAATATGGCGAAAGAGTGCAACAATTGCCGACTCAAATCCCTTCTTACGCCCTGTAAAGCATACCGCGAGCGGAGAATAGCAAGGCGGATGCGTTAGCCAAGCTCGCTAAAGAATTGGCTGACGAAAACCTCGATGACGTAAGGATCGTTGTACAAACCCGTCGGGTTCTTGCACCAGCAGAAATATCTCTGGAGTCGTTTGAAGGAAAGGAAGCGACTGAGCAAACAACCCTACAAATAGAGGACCAGGAAAAGGCTAAGGATTGGAGAGAAGTCTTTATAGACTACTTCAAATCCCTTCAAACACCTGAAGTCGCATCCTCAAAATATCAGCTCATGAAACGAGCTCTGTCTTTCGCCTTCATCAATGATACTCTATATAAGAGATTGTTCGACTCTCTATGGCTGAGATGCCTGGGGCCGGAAGAAGCAAAGAGAGTCGTCCGAGAGACTCACGACGGACTCTGCGGTTCTCATCAAGCCGGGCTAAAGATGAAGTTGGAGATCAAAAGGATGGGCCACTATTGGCCCACGATGATTCAGGACTGTCTCGAATACGCAAAGCAGTACCACTTGTGCCAAATTCAAAGAAACTTCATCCACCAGCATCCAAATCCGCTACACCCAACAATGGCTAGCTGGCCGTTCGAAATGTGGGGGACAGACATAATTAGGCCCATCGAACTAACGTCATCCAGAGGACATCGGTTCATATTGGCGACAACCGATTACTTTTCTAAGTGGGCAGAAGCAATGCCGCTAAGGAAAGTGAAGACGGAGAATATCCTCCATTTCTTCAAGACTTATGTTATCTATCGGTTCGGAACTCCGCGACGAATTATCTTCGATAACGGGCCGGCCTACAGAAATCACAGAATCAGCCGCTTCACAAAGCAGCATAATATAGACTGGAGATACTCTTCGGTCTACAATCCACGAGCTAACGGTCTGGCTGAGGCTTTCAACAAGACCTTAACGAAGATCATAAAGAAGACGGTGTCCAAAAATAAGAAGGACTGGAACGAGAGACTGCATGAAACTCTCTGGGCATATCAGACCACGTTCAAAATGGCTACGAACACAACGCCATTCGCATTGGTATTCGGTACTGAAGTAGTACTCCCCTTGGAGATAGAACTACCCTATCTACGAGTGGCGGTTCATTACGAGCTAACAGACGAAGAGAATTCCCATCTTTGGCTTGAGGAGCTCGATGCCCTCGATGGAACTCGTCTCATAGCGCAACAAAACTTGGAGGCTTACAAAGCAAAAATGACGTGCTCATACGAGAGATTGACTAGGCCGAGAACATTACGCCAAGGCGAACTCGTGTTAGTTGTCAAAAGACCTATGATCCCCAATTGTGCCAAACGGGGGAAATTCGAGCCGAACTATGAGGGCCCATACATCATAGGTAAAGTTTACCAAGGAGGGGCCTATCTACTCATAGACATGCATGGCGAAAGACCCTTCAGGCCAATAAACGGTCGGTTCCTGAAAAAGTACTACGCCTGACAAGTCATGGCTTAGGTCAACGATAGATGACGATGCCTATGTCCGCTCGCTATCTTCTCAAGCCCAAACTTTATAAGTAGTATCCGGCGAAACTTTGCCTCAAAATCGCTTCCGGACCGAAACGTCCTTAAACTAACAACGGACCGAAACGTGTTTAAACTACTACAAACCGCAGCAACCTAGGGCTATAAAAAAAACGGTACGTCCATAAACAAGATGGGCACGGATGAAAACCCGAAAGAGCTCTGTGAGTAAAAACAGCAAGGCTACCGGCGATGTTTGTGAAAACCTAAAAGGGCGCAGACTCGTGTTTAAAAAAAAAAGAGAACGGTACGTCTATAAGCAAGATGGGCACGGATGAAACCCCGAAAGGGCTCCGTGAGTAAAAACAGCAGGGCTACCGGCGAGTCTGTGAAAACCCGAAAGGACGCAGACTCGTAAAAAAATTCATGCACTTGTAAGGTCCTCTCGACCTTGTAAGGAGAAAAATACCTGCGTGAGATCCTTACGACTCACAAAAGAGCAAAACACTTAGGGATCCCCACGATTCCTAAGGAGAAATTACACTTACGAGATCCTCATGACTCGTAAGGAGAACCCTCTTACGAAACCCTTACGGCTCATAAGATTCAAAAGCCTTAAGCTACAGGGATCTGAACCTGTTCTTAAGCCATCATCTTTTCCAGATTGCCCTACAAGCGGTTCAATACTTACTCTTGTATACAATCCACGAGCACAAATAATCATTTCCTTGCCGAGTTCCACCAACGACAAGGAATGCCATCATTTGATGAACAAACACTTGTAGATCCTCTCGATTTACAAGGAGAAAATACTCTTGCAAGATCCTTACGACTTACAAAAGAACGCATCACTTAGAGGTCCCCACGACTTCTAAGGAGAACATACACCTATGAGATCCTCACGACTCGTAGTGAGAAATACCTTTATGAGACCCTTACGGCTCATGAAGTCAAAAGCCTTAGTCGACAGGATCCTAACCCTGTTTGCTAAGCCACCTTTGTTCGAATCAACAGAGGCAAATGATGATTCGCTCCTGGCAATGTCCCAGTGGTAGCGATGCTGATGCCTAAATCGATATCAAATTCCAAGTCCTTTCACGGTAAATGATGATTCGCTTCTGGCAATATTCCAGTCGCAGCGATGCTGATGCTAAGATTGGCATCAGGTTCCAAGTTCCATACTTGCAACAAAATCAGCAAGTAAGAGAAATGCATATGAAATAACCGAAATGATAGGGCAACTTGCAACAAAATCAGCAAGTAAAAGAAATGCATATGAAATAGCCGAAATTATAGGGCAACTTGCAACAAAATCAGTAAGTAAAATATATGCATACAAAAATAGCCGAAATGATTGGGCAACTCGCAATAAAAATCAGCGAGTAAAAAGAAAAATAGCCGAAATGATTGGGCACCGCGAAAAATATCAGAAATGTTTGGGCAATCGTGACTTTCGCGATATAAAAGCTGAAATGATAGAGCATCGCGGAAAGAAATAAAAAAAATGAAATGAAACTTTTTGCTCTGCAGGTAAGTCCATACAAACTCCATCAAAGGGAACCACATGTCCCAACAAACTCCATCAAAGGGAGAGTCGGGTCTCAGCGGCAATATCTGCATCCCAGAAGACCAGCAACGGCGTTCCTCCTCATGCCAGCAGGATACAGACACAACATCAACAAATGGAGCCATGGCAGAGTCCCCTAGTTCCAAATCTCGACGGTTCATAAACAACCTGGAGACAATCTTGACATTCGTCGCAATATTGCAGACACAATGTCAACAAACGAAGCAAAGGAAAATCCCTAGCTTCAGGGTCTCGACGTCAACATCGACAGCCTAAAGATCACCACGATGTTTCTTCTCACTCCAATCGAATGCAGACGTAACGTCAATAGCCGACCCCAGGGTCATGACGAAACGGAGCCATGGCAAAGTCCCTAGTTCCAGTTCTCAACAGCAACATCTACAGCCTAAAGATCACCACGATGTTTCTTCTCACTCCAATCGAATGCAGACGTAACGTCAACAACCGACCCAGGGTCATGACGAAATGGAGCCATGGTAAAGTCGCTAGTTCCAGATCTCAACGGCAATATCTATAGCCTAAAGATCACCACGATGTTTCTTCTCACTCCAATCGAATGCAGACATAACGTCAACAACCGACCCCAGGGTAGCGATGAAACGGAGCCATGGCAAAGTCCCTAGTTCCAGATCTCAACGGCAACATCTACAGCCTAGAGCTCAGTAATGACGTTCCTCCTCATTCCAGCAGGATACAGACGCAACATCAACAAATGGAGCCATGACAGAGTCCCCTAGTTCCAAATCTCGACGGTTCATAGACAATCTAGAGACTACCTCGACATTCATCGCAATATTGCAGACACAATGTGAACAAACGAAGCAAAGGAAAATCCCTAGCTTCAGGGTCTCGACGTCAACATCGACAACCTAGAGATCAATACCGACGTTTCTCCGTATTCCAATCAGATGCAGACACAACGTTAACAAAGCGGAGCCACGGCAAAGTCCCCTAGTTCTAAATCTCGACGGTTCTTTGACAACCTAGAGATTACCTCGGAACCATGACAGAGTCCCTAGTTCCAAGGCTCGATACTACATCTACGGCCTAGAGATCAACAACAGTGTCCTTCTTCCTTCCAGCAGGATACAGGCGCGACATCAACAAACGGAGCTATGGTAAAGTCCCCTGGTTCCAAAACCTCGACAGTTCACAAACAATCCATAGACAACCTTGACATTCGACGCAATATTACAGGCACAATGTCAACCAAAGAAGCTAAGGAAAATCCCCCGCTTCAGGGTCTTGACGGCAACTCAAATGAGACCTGAAAAGACTATCGGAGATCATCCCACACCAGCGCGGAGTGGTCATGACTCATCGAGGCTCCCCAACTGAGCCTAACCTCAAATAAAAAGCGACATGGAATACCCTAACGCTTGCTCTTTCGACGGTAATATTACTTGGAAGATTATTTGAAGACGTCTTGTCCATCCCCCGAAAGGATCAGAGACACGACAGTCGCAGGGCTACCAGAACAAAAAGATTGCATTTCGGGGAATATATCGGCCAACGCGACGGTGCGACGGGTAAAAAACCCTAGTACCACAGACCCTAACGGACTTCTATAAGCAGGAGTTAACTGTGACGTTATGAAACCCTTGCGAGAACTTCTCGATTCGTCTCGACCCTTGAGGAAATTAGTGTTCTTGCGAGAAATTCTCGATTCGTCTCGACTCGTAGGGAAAAGCCTTAGGCAATGGGAATAAGGACATGTTTCCTAACCACCGGGGCCCTGCAAGTCGGTTCAAGATGGACTATTGTATACTATTCACTGGCCACACTCTCCAAATTCGAATCTCGACAAGGAGGGAAACAACCACTTACGAATCCTCTCGACTTGTAAGCGGGAAAAATTCTCTTGTGAGATCCTTACGACTCTTAAGAGAAAACACACTTAGGAATCCTCACGATTCCTAAGGAGAAAAGATACCTACGGGATCCTCTCGACTCGTAGGGAGAAAACCCTTTATGAGATCCTCACGGCTCATAAAGTTGAAAAGTCTCAGGCGACAGATATGAACCTGTTTCCTAAGCCATCGCTTCTTATCTCGATTCGCGTCGACCCGTAAGGAAATCAGCGTCTTTGCAGGAATCTCTCGTTTCGTCTCAGCCCCAGGGAAACCGGTGCCCTTGGCAAATATCTCAATTCAGAGAAACCATCGTTCTTGACGAGAACATCTCGATTCGCGTCGACCCGCATAGAAATCAATATCTTTGCAGGAATACCTCTATTCGTCTCAACCCCAGGGAAATCAGTGTCCTTGGCAAATATCTTGATTCAAGGAAATCAGCGTCCTTGAAGAGAATATCTCGATTCGCGTTGACCCGCGGAGAAATCAGTGTCTTTGCAGGAATACCTCGATTCATCTCGACCCCCAGGAAAATCAGTGTCCTTGGCAAACCTCGATTCAAGGAAATCAGCGTCCTTGACGAGAGCATTTCGATTCGCGTCGACCCGCAGAGAAATCAGTGTCTTTGCAGGAATACCTCGATTCTTCTCGACCTCCAAGGAAATCAGTGTCCTTGGCAAAATCTCGATTCAGGGAAATCAGTGTCCTTGACGAAAACATCTCGATTCGTGTCGACCCGCAAAGAAATCAGTGTCTTTGCAGGAATCTCTCGATTCGTCTTGACCTCAGGGAAATTAATATCCCTGCACATGAAAAGAAAATTCTCTTGTGGGATCCTTACGACTCTCAAGAGAAAACGCACTTAGGAATCCTCACGACTCCTAAGGAGAAAATACACCTGCGGGATTCTCTCGACCCGTAGGGAGAAAAATCTTTATGAGACCCTCATGGCTCATAAATTTGAAAAGTTTTAGGCGGCAGATCCTAACACTGTCTTCTAAGCCATCACTGCCCTGTAAGGAGGTCAAGATGGACTCTCCACGGGCCACACTCTCCCAAGTCGAATATCGACAAGGGAGGAAACAACCACTTACGAGTTCTCTCGACTTGTAAGGAGAAAATTCTCTTGTGAGATCCTTACGACTCTCAAGAGAAAACGCACTTAGGAATCCTCACGACTCTTAAGGAGAAAAGGCACCTGCGTGACCCGTAGGGAGAAAAGTTTTTATGAGACCCTCATGGCTCAAAAAGTTGAAAAGTCTTAGACGGTAGATCCTAACCATGTCTTCTAAGCCATCACTGCCCTGCAAGGAGGTCAAGATGGACTATCCACGGGCCACACTTTCCTAAGTCGAATATCGACAAGGGGGAAACAGCCACTTACGAGTCCTCTCGACTTGTAAGGGAGAAAATTCTCTTGTGAGATCCTTACGACTCTCAAGAGAAAACGCACTTAGGAGTCCTCACGACCCCTAAGGAGAAAATTACACCTACGGGATCCTCTCGACTCGTAGGGAGAAAAGTCTTTATGAAACCCTCACGGCTCATAAAGTTGAAAAGTCTTAGGCGACAGATCTGAACCTGTTTCCTAAGCCATTGCTGCTCTATAAGGAGGTCAAGATGGACCATCTGCGGGCCGCATTTGCCAAAGCCACATTCTCCAATGAAATAAAGAAGCTACTTACGGGTCCTTACGATTCGTAAAGAAAAATACCCGAGTGAGATCCTTACGACTCATGGAGGCGATGAACACTTAGAAATCCTTACGATTTCTAGGGAGAATTTGCACCTACGGGATCCTCTCGACTTGTAGGGAGAAAAAACCTTCTTGAGACCCTTACGACTCATGAAGATGAAAAAAGTCTTAGGCTACAAGTACTCTAAACTTGTCCCTTAAGCCCTCAATTCTATTGCTATGCATAACTCTGCACTACTTCACCCACGTACATACTTACGTGGGCAAAGTAGTGGGGGGCATTTGTTCCCTTATAAAAAATGAATAATAAATAAAAGTAACGGGAAAAAGTCCCCAAGTGGAGCATCACATGCCCACACGTGATAGGCGCTACGCTTGACAAACGAGGTTAAAACTGGGCCTCACGTGCAGACACGTGACCTCTATATACAAAGTATATAGGCGCCTGAATAAAGCAAACAATTGGCCAGAACAAAAACTCACGTGATAGCACGTGACGCTCTTTGGTAGGCTTAATTTGGTGGGGTCACGTGCTACACGTGATGGGCTCCTATGCCTTCTGAACCGATAGAATTAAATTTTAATTAAGAGGAATCAAAACCCCTAGTTGGAAAATGTTTCCTTAAATCTTTCCAAATAAGAAAGATTGTGCTCTGTAAATCAGAGTACCGTTGGATCAAAAGATCCAATGGTGATTAAACATCACCAAGATACATAATAAGTTATGTATGGGAAAATATTTTCCCAATCTTGTTAAAAACAAGAAAATTGTCTTCTGTAAAACAGAAAACCTAGGATCAAAGATCCAACGGTGGTAAACATTCCCCAAATCAATCAGAAATCTCTCAATGAGACATTTCCCTAACTGATTCAACAAATCAGCCTCCCCTATATAAAAAACCCAAGACTTCAAGTCTTGTACGGAGGAACCCCCCATAAACTTAAAATTCTCAGAAAAGAAAAAGAGAAGAGCAAGCTCTGAAAAGAAGAATTTCTTCAAGGTAAATAAAACAGAGATCAAAGCATCTCCTCATAAAAAGAAGGAAAGAGGAAGAAAAATAGAAAGAGAATTTAATTCTCTAAAGAAGAGAAAGCCCACCCAAAAACTCCCACAAAAAGAGAATTTAATTCTCAAACCAAGAGTTTAACTCTTTTCAAAGAACTTAGTTCTTCCTCTGGTTAAGATCTGCAGAAGCAGATCTCCCCACAAGTTGAGAATTTAATTCTCATCGAGGAGATTCTGTCATGTAGATTCAAAACTTAGGGGAAAGAACTGAATCCAAAAAGAGTTTAACACTTACAAAACATGTGGGAATTTAATTCCTCTGAAACTAGGATTTAACCTTTTAAAAAGAATTTAATCCTTTTAAAGAACAAAAGGAGAACTTGATTCCCCAGAACCATAGAATAGCCTGGTGATTTATTAGCGTTCAACGCTACACAATAAAAGCTCACGTGTTCCAACGTGAACACCTTTGAGGAACGAAAAAGGAAAGATTGAGATCTAGCCACGTGACCCATGAGAAGTGCTTAGCACTTATAAAAGAAAAAAGGGAATGAACCCTTATTTTTGGGGCGCCTCACGTGACCCCACGTGACCTTTGAGAAGTGCTCAGCACTTATAAAAGAAAAAAGGGAATGAACCCTATTTTTAAGACGCCTCACGTGACCCCACGTGACCCCTGAGAAGTGCTCAGCACTTATAAAAGAGAAAAGGGAATGAGCCCAAAGGCAGCGCTCACATTTTGAGAGCACCTCACGTGTTCGCACGTGAGCGTTAATGAACTAAGCGCTCAGCACCCAAATACAGCGCCTACATTTGGAGAATACCTCACGTGTCCGCACGTGACCATTTAATGAATCAATTGCTCAGCACTCATATGGAAAAGAAATATATCCAAAAGCAGCGCTCACATTTTGAAGGCACCTCACGTGTTCGCACGTGAGCACCACAGGGAGCTAAGTGTTTAACACTTACATATATAAAAAGGGAATAGAACCCAATGAACAGCGCCAATTTTCAGGCGCCTCACGTGCTACACGTGAGCGCCCCCAAAATTTCAGTGTTCAACACCGCTTTAAAGCCGCACGTGAGAGCACGTAAGCTGTTAGTTATATGTATGCCCTAGAGGCCATTACTATACATAGGATGTATATTGTAGTGGATGCTGGAACATATATAGGGAGGACTTTCTTTCTCGACATGATAGTATGCTATCTGGTTGAACTTTACCTTAACGTGTATACTGTTTGTCTCTCTGTTACATATTGGTAAAGCCCTTAGGATGTGTGCTTGACTACCTGGACTATGATGCGGATCATACTAGTGGGGACATGGTAGTCCATAAGTACATCTTTCAAAGTCCCTAGTCGTGGGTGTATCGAGACGGGGCATCGATATACCAGAGTAGACTAGCGTATACCTTCTCGACCCATACAGATGGGCGATGGATGATCCCATATCCATTGGTGTTTGACATCGGAGATGATATACGGGTGCTCAGTAGAGACTGGGTACACTGGACGGACTCGCCGAGAACTCCCAGATGGTATTATACCTCACGTCAGATGGCAGTTCTCTGGTGACACTGGTACAGAGTAGTCTGTTGACCCGAGATCATCATAGAGTCTTGTGTGGTTCCCACTGTGCTTTGATTTCCATCTTACCACGTCCAAGAGGGCGTGCAAAACGGTGGTTTTTGGGTACAGTCCCGAGTCACATGGAGGCAATGAGCGATAGGAGGGGATTCGTCTCTCCCGGTATAGGGAGTTGATGTTGCGCTGTGTTCGATTGGCTATAACAGGAAATCCCTGGCCAGGGTTGCTGAGATTTACTGGTAAGTGTTACCAGTAGTTTCTCGAATTGTTATAGACCTCATATCGACACGACTTATCGAGCTATTGGGGTCTGACGTTCACCACCCCTAGGCGAGATATGCGACATATCAGACGATCAGACCGGACTGTACGGTAGTGTTACTGGTCGGATTCACTGGAGTGTGAGCGGGCTTGCTCGTCGATCTTCAGATCGCTCAATACCCGGGTGGCCGTTACGTTTAGCAGACCGCTTGCGGCTTGTGGGTGTTTGATATGATCATCATCTGCTGCCGGCGTATTGACGAGTCTTTAGAGTCCTACACAGAGGTTTCCTGGCTCAAGCGAAACGAAATAGGAGCGCGTATGAGATATGTGCGGGACCGAGAATGATGCGTGTATGTGATACCGTATTTCATTCTCGCGATGTGACACTGATCGGTTATATGCGATATAGCCGGATTATCGGATCAAGTGTTGATTCGATAAGTTGTTACTGATGATACTAGTCGGTTATATGCGATATGACCGGATCGTTAAATCAAGTGTTGATTTAATGATTTAATGCATAATTATATATTTCATATATTACTTTGCGTTAACTAGTATTGGTTCACTTTAAATAGATTTTCTCACTCGGATTGTACACATTGTATATGTGATATACTTTTGTGCACTTCATTGTATCATGTTTGATGATACATGTTATGCTAGGGTTTTTGTGTAAAGATCAAACCATGGTTACATGATTATGGTTAGGGTTTTGTTTTATTCACTTATTTATTTATCCATTTCTTTTGGAAAATAAATGGAAAGGAGAAAAGAATGGTGGCTAAATTTGGAGTTTAGTTGAAGCTTCATGAAACTTTGATCAAGTCAACCATTCTTATCTCATCCTTAACCCTAACCATTCCCACTAACCATGATTCATTCTCTACACTTGACTAGAGTTAATATTATGATAAGTATTGTTATTCTTTTCTTTTTTGAATAATCTTATCACAATATTCTTCTTCTTCTTCATCTTCTTTCATGAAGAAAAAGCTTTCTTCATCAATGGTGATTGATGATAAAGAGTGAGAAATCCAATTCTAAATTCAACCCACTTCCTATTTCTTCATCCTCTACCTCTTGCCAAGTAGTAGAGTGTGTTTACTTCACAAGTTTCATGACTTGGTGAAGTTGTGAGCTTGATCTAGCGATGCCTCGACGTAGATCATCTTCGGCATGGACATCGACGACCTAGCTTGCTTTTTCTCCGACGAAGCCGACTCTAGAGCCCGGATTCCTTTTGGACAGCGGAGACGACTTCGTTGCGGAGCTATGGAGGTGGAGCACCGGATCTACAAAGGTTGTATTTCCGATATCCCTTAGTTAATTGTTAACTAGTTCACTTTTTCGCCTAGTTTTCTAGCAAACGATCCATAGTCGGGTCTCTCGGTACCTAGATTTTTTGAAGATGGCATGTTCGATGCCTTGTGAGACCTCATTAGGGTGCCTAGGAACCCTACAGTGGTATCAGAGCCTAGCTAGAGCCTTAGGCGAAGTCCAGACGGAATTTGAAGTCCGATCGAACCGAAAACACGAACCCAAAATTGCTCTCTGTCCTTTTTCTAAAAACTGGGATTTTTCCAGATTAAAAATTGCCAAAAAATTCAGCAGGGAATTGTATGAGTTACTGTGAAGCACGTGATGATAAATCCACTAAGGAAGCGCGGAACCGCGGCCCCCACCATAGTATTAGCGGCTCTTCCGCGGCCACACTGTAGATTTACACCACGTGGATAACACAGTAATTCTTGTCTCAGAGTGCTGAGTCTTCTGGAAATTTTTATATTTTATTCAAGAGTTGAATTTTCTGGAGTTGTTTTGGGGATTCGGTGTTTCGATCGGAGTATCAAATTTTGTCTGTGTGGCTTTCCGGATAAATTTTTAGAATATGTTAAGTTCGACCGGATATAAATACCCAATTTTTCCCCTGTCGGGAAATTTCCAAGTGTTGTATTTTTCCGTAGTTTAACGACGTTCTAAGTAGTGCAAGTAACGCGATGGACCCTCTAGAAGACAACAAACCTTAACTCGATTATGTGACCATCTTGAACTGCCCTTTGAACCTTCGGGTTTGGGGCAGTACGGCGTGCCACATGTGAGGCGTTGGCTTGACCCTTCTACGGCTGGACCGTCGGTACTGAGGCACGAACTGAATGTTGTTAGACTTATTTCATGTGTTGATCTGTATCGGGAAAACTTGGGTGTTCGAATGTTAAATCGGAAAGTTTAACATTTTCTAATTGTCTGGAATGTGATACAATAATTGGAATTCACAAAAGTTATGAGATAACTAAATGAATGTTATAAACATAGCACTTTAGTCTCACTTGATCGGTTGCCACGGAATTTTGATGTGATCAAAAGTCCGTCGCAATCACGTAGCGTACGCGGATACTCGCCGGGTAAACTTAATAGACAGCCTCGCTCCATAGCCCCGACCAAGTGACTGTAGGAGAACCCCGTCGCCGAAAGCATCCGTTCGGGTGCTCGCGGTAGCGGTGTTCCGCCTTGGTGCACTTCGTCGACGGCGTCGGGGGTGCGGTCGTCTACTGAAGTTTGCGACGAGTATTCGATCAGAATGTCGGGAATCCTATTGAATTGCCCGACTTGGTATTGAAAAGTGTTTTCGATAATGAGACTAAAATGCGGGGTTTATAATTGTTAGGCATGCGATGTCTAAGGAATTCATTTGGTCAGGCATGTGATGTCTGAGGTGGTTGCGGATTCTAACTGTTGTAGTTTTACACTTTCTTTTCTGTGACCGTAAGTGTAATGTGTGATATCGCCGGTTTCGTTGCTATATGTCAACGACAATTGGGATGCGCATATTTACTTACGTTGATGACATGTGATGTTATGTGTTGCTGGATATGTTATATTGGATCGTCGTGTTTGAATAGCCGGGGGTTTTTATGTGAGATGAGTGTTTTTCATTTTCATTCATGTAAAAACTTGTATGTAATATTCTTTTATTGGGGCGCTTCCAGGTTGCGGAAGTAGTCACCCGTTGTATATTATTTACTTTTCCGCACTAGGATGGACCCAAGGAGGGGAGCACAAGTAACCGGGTTCTGGAGTCCAGTGGGAGACCAACTCGAGGAGTCGAGTCCGGGTCTCCTAACTCTAGAATTGGTAGGGTTGCTTGCCGCTCTCGTAGGGGTCTAGGGGTGTGGGTTTGGCTATTCATCACGACCGTGGAATCCGTGTTTTATACTGGCTCGTATTGAAAACACGGACGTCCTAGTATATCCAATATTTCATATGTTTCTTCTGCTGCGATATCTGTGATGTGATCATATGATGTTCTGTGATAGATACAGCATATAGTATATATGATATATTATATAGACGTTACTTATGTTTTACACCCGTGCTAGCCCTGCCCCGCTCTGCCGTTAGTTACCTAACCTAACGGTGCACGAGGGGACATCGAGGCGAATGCGGATGGCATAAGTGTACGTCGTATTTATCTGTGATGATTAGGTACTTAAATGATGGGACTTCATTAATGTGATTAATGAAATAAAAGAAACCTAAGATGTTGTAGAATCGAATTTCAAAATAAAACAGGTAGCTACAGTTCTTGCTTTGCACAGCGGTATATATGATATATCCTGCACCTTATTCGATAAGGAAAGGACCGAGATCCCTTCACCGGGAGTGACTCCTTTAGTAATAACTGGCAGATGCTACACACTCGGTTTGTCTTTTGATTACTTTTAAGTGTTTTTGTTTTGCACAGTGATATATATGATATATCCCGCACCTCATTCGACGAGGAAAGGACCGACGATCCCTTCACCGGGAGTGACTCCTTTAGCAAAACTAGAAAAGCCTCAAAAGCACTCCATTTTTAAAATCATTTGATTCTACAACGATATCAAGTTCATTACGCAATAGGTTTTCAGAAAAACCTGTCGTAGTCCTCCGTCATTTCAGATAAATCCTGTTTAGTATTCGTGCTGCGTTTGTTGACCTTGTCAAGGCGCAGTGTGCGGTAGCTAACCAGTATTTATCTGCTTATGCATATGATGCAGATTGGGTTAGGGTAGTCGTGCGGCCTTGTTGACCTTGTCAAGGGTCGTGCGGGTGGGTTTGATTCAATCAAGAAATGACGGGTTGAACTTGACTTGCGGTCTATGGTTTGTTGACCTTGTCAAGGTCATAGATCGTTCGGGGCAAAATATTATCGGGAATTTCAAGTGTTGAAATTTGCAATGAGATTGCATACCTTCTATGAGATAGTTGGATCCCGATACCCGCTGCGAGTAAGAGTTACTCCTGGGAGAGTTTTATACATTACAATTAGCCGATCAAGTAGGTGTCTAGAAAGGTGTCAACGGGGTTACGCCTCTGGGAAAACGAGGTTTACATTAATTAGGTTCGTGCGAAAGCACGGGGGACCTCCCTCAAAGTACCGACACTGGCCTGGCTGAAAGATTGGCGAACTTATAGTGTGTAATTAATCCCGGCTAGTCTTTCCTTTTAGGGTTTGAAGGAAGATTTGATAAAAAGCAGTGGGAGCCATCCTGATTAGATAAAATAATAACCAATCTATTCTTGACAGAGCGCACGCTGAGTGTTTTCTTCTCTCTCTCTCCTGGTAGCGACCATATCACGCCTTAATCAAGATAATAATACAGATTATTGACCGAACCCGCTTGTTATACTGAGCTGGGGAACGTTGGTCCCGCTCCAACTTATAATTGTTATAAGACAGAGCAGGAAATTGGGGATTACCAGAATTCCCGTGCCGCCCAAACGAAGAGAGTGCATGTTGATGCATCATCTTCGGATGTGTTCATTACAAAGAACTGTTTCTCTGTATCCTCTACGTCCTGGGTATGTGATACCAGATCAGGATCCCAGATATGTAATCTGTTACATAGGGCTACAGATAGGTAGAGAACTGAGAACGGGTGATAAGTTTCATGAGGCAGAAAACGGGGCAAGTGTTGCAGCCAAGTCTGTTGGTCACTGTCACCCTGTATTACAATACATTGATTCTGAACGAATGTTATTAGATACCGAACCTGATATACAAAATCATATCAGTCTCTTTATTAATAAAGAAATGATAAAATTTTGTATTGTTGGATAATGTTTTGAACATTTCCTATATCAACAGTTGATCGGTTCAGGCACGTTATCTAAAAGCATTAATGTTCTAAATCAAACCACAGTTCTTAGTATACGGAACACACACAAGGGGAAGAGTTCAGAAATGAACGAATCCTTCTTGAGGCATTGTAGACTAGGTCATATCAATGCGACCCGACTGGCTGAAGTTACATTTAGATGCATATTTAAATTAGTTTGAATTTACATCTTGTGAAACTCGCCAGTCATGTCACAAAGATAAGATGACCACAGCTCTGTTTATTGGAAACAGAGAAAGAGTTAGTAAACTCTTGGGATGATACATCATGATGTATGTAAGGTCCCCTGTCTACACATGCCAGGACAGGTTCTTTGTACTTCATTACATTCTCTGATAATCTCTCAAGATTCAGACATATGTTCCTGTTGAAACATGAGTCCGAGCCTTTTGAGATATTCACAGAATATAAGTTAGAAGTAAAGAACCAAAATACGGGTATACGTATTATGTCCTTTGATGAGATCAAGGAGGAGAATACTTGAGCACGGAATTCCTGAACTATTCTAAAGGAGAATGAGATTCTCTCTCGGTATTACTCCTCCGAATACACCATAGCACGATGGTATATCGGGGTGGAGCAATCACACCCTATATGATATGGTGTGCTCTATGATGAGTATTACTGAGTTACCTATTTCCTTTTTGGGTGTAATGCACTTGAGAAGCTGCATACCTATTGAATAGGGTTCCAATCAAATCAGTTGCCTACCACTTCATATGTGATATGGAAAGGGAAGAGCCCATGTCTTAAGCTAGTTAAGATTTGGGGTTGTCCGGCCTATGTTTAAAAGCAAAATCCGGACGAGCTCGAGGTAAGGTCTGTTATGTAGAACTGGAAGTGTTCCAGCTATACAAACTACAGCAGATGATTTGGTACAACCAGAGGATTCAGTAGAGACCAACGAACCTCAGCCTCTCCGCCGATCTAGTAGGGTTCCTCACCCACCTGAGAGATACTTCTGTTTCTCTATGACAGTGGGAGCGAGGATTGCGTCATGAGATGATGACCCAACTAGTTTCGAGCTGGCCATCAGGAGTGTGACTCTGTAAGAATGGCTGGATGCTTAGTGATCTGAGATGGAATCCTTATACACCAACAAAGTATGGACTTTGGTTGCTATATCTGAAGGGTTAAATCCCCATCAGGAGCAAGTATATCTTGAGAAGATTACTTGGTGTAGATGGAAAAGTTGAGACTTTCAAAGCTAGACTTGTTAAAGGTGTACATCATTGACCAGGTATGGATGATGATGAAACCTTTTCTAAGTAGCTATGCTTAAGTCCATCCAGATCCTACTTGCCACGGCTACATACCATGACTACGATATCTGGTGGTTGGGTGTCATGACAACTTTTCTAAATGAAGTTTAGAAGAGAGTGTCTATAAGTACACAACCAGAGGGCTTCATAGACAGTGGGAGCAGCGGAAACGTGTGCAAGATGCTTTATAGGATAAAGCAGGCATCGCGGAGTTGGAACATCTGTTTTGATGGATTAGTCAAAGAAGTTGACATCATCAAAATGGTAGATGAACCTTGTATAAACAAAATGGTAGTAGGGAGTATGGTGACGATCCTCGTAGAGTACGTGGATGACATACTCTTGATAGGGAAGGAGTTTCCTATGCTACGATCGATCAATCTCCGCTTATCACAATGATTCTCCACATAGGATCAAAGTGATACCTGCTAAATCCTGGATTTTGGATCTATGAGATAGATCTAATTGGATGTTAGGATTCTTACTAGTTGTAGTGAGATGGTATCAATCGATCCTGGAGAGAATCACTGGAATGGTTCCAGGGTGATAAAGACGACTGAGTGTCAGTCACAGGCATTGTCTTTACCCTCAGTAAAGGGACGGTATGTTGGAAGAGTTCCAAGCTGGATACCGTGACATACTAGATGATACAGGCAGGATACATCGCTACTTAAGATACTACCAAAGAGGCAGTCTGGATGTATAATGGTTCATGAGATGAACTATGTTCCAACCATTATGAGACAATGGAGTTGTGGCTTATGCCAAGGAACGCAGGTCCCATCAGTGATCCAGACATATTCTAAGGCAGTATCACCTGATCATGGAGATGGTTGATCTCCAGGGAGATCGAGGTTAGGAGAGTAGACTCAGAGGACAACACAGCGGATCCACTCACAGAGGCCTGTTCCCAGAGAGAGACTTTTATGGGATGGTTGAGTATGAGATACTACAACCACTGCTATCAGATGGCCCTAGTGCAAGTGGGAGATTGTTAGTTATATGTATGCCCTAGAGGCCATTACTATACATAGGATGTATATTGTAGTGGATGCTGGGACATATATAGGGAGGACTTTCTTGCTCGACATGATAGTATGCTATCTGGTTGAACTTTACCTTAACGTGTATACTGTTTGTCTCTCTGTTACATGTTAGTAAAGCCCTTAGGATGTGTGCTTGACTACCTGGACTATGATGCGGATCATACTAGTGGGGACATGGTAGTCCATAAGTACATCCTTCAAAGTCCCTAGTCGTGGGTGTATCGAGACGGGGCATCGATATACCAGAGTAGACTAGCGTATACCTTCTCGACCCATACAGATGGGCGATGGATGATCCCATATCCATTGGTGTTTGACATCGGAGATGATATACGGGTGCTCAGTAGAGACTGGGTACACTGGACGAACTCGCCGAGAACTCCCAGATGGTATTATACCTCACGTCAGATGGCAGTTCTCTGGTGACACTGGTACAGAGTAGTCTGTTGACCCGAGATCGTCATAGAGTCTTGTGTGGTTCCCACTGTGCTTTGATTTCCATCTTACCACGTCCAAGAGGGCGTGCAAAACGGTGGTTTTTGGGTACAGTCCCGAGTCACATGGAGGCAATGAGCGATAGGAGGGGATTCGTCTCTCCCGGTATAGGGAGTTGATGTTGCGCTGTGTTCGATTGGCTATAACAGGAAATCCCTGGCCAGGGTTGCTGAGATTTACTGGTAAGTGTTACCAGTAGTTTCTCGAATTGTTATAGACCTCATATCGACACGACTTATCGAACTATTGGGGTCTGACGTTCACCACCCCTAGGCGAGATATGCGACATATCAGACGATCAGACCGGACTGTACGGTAGTGTTACTGGTCGGATTCACTGGAGTGTGAGCGGGCTTGCTCGTCGATCTTCAGATTGATCAATACCCGGGTGGCCGTTACGTTTAGCAGACCGCTTACGGCTTGTGGGTGTTTGATATGATCATCATCTGCTGCCGGCGTATTGACGAGTCTTTAGAGTCCTACACAGAGGTTTCCTGGCTCAAGCGAAACGAAATAGGAGCGCGTATGAGATATGTGCGGGACCGAGAATGATGCGTGTATGTGATACCGTATTTCATTCTCGCGATGTGACACTGATCGGTTATATGCGATATAGCCGGGTTATCGGATCAAGTGTTGATTCGATAAGTTGTTACTGATGATACTAGTCGGTTATATGCGATATGACCGGATCGTTAAATCAAGTGTTGATTTAATGATTTAATGCATAATTATATATTTGATATATTACTTTACGTTAACTAGTATTGGTTCACTTTAAATGGATTTTCTCACTCGGATTGTACACATTGTATATGTGATATACTTTTGTGCACTTCATTGTATCATGTTTGATGATACATGTTATGCTAGGGTTTTTGTGTAAAGATCAAACCATGGTTACATGATTATGGTTAGGGTTTTGTTTTATTCACTTATTTATTTATCCATTTCTTTTGGAAAATAAATGGAAAGGAGAAAAGAATGGTGGCTTAATTTGGAGTTTAGTTGAAGCTTCATGAAACTTTGATCAAGTCAACCATTCTTATCTCATCCTTAACCCTAACCATTCCCACTAACCATGATTCATTCTCTACACTTGACTAGAGTTAATATTATGATAAGTATTGTTATTCTTTTCTTTTTTGAATAATCTTATCACAATATTCTTCTTCTTCTTCATCTTCTTTCATGAAGAAAAAGCTTTCTTCATCAATGGTGATTGATGATAAAGAGTGAGAAATCCAATTCTAAATTGAACCCACTTCCTATTTCTTCATCCTCTACCTCTTGCCAAGTAGTAGAGTGTGTTTACTTCACAAGTTTCATGACTTAGTGAAGTTGTGAGCTTGATCTAGCGATGCCTCGACGTAGATCATCTTCGGCATGGACATCGACGACCTAGCTTGCTTTTTCTCCGACGAAGCCGACTCTAGAGCCCGGATTCCTTTTGGACAGCGGAGACGACTTCGTTTCGGAGCTATGGAGGTGGAGCACCGGATCTACAAAGGTTGTATTTCCGATATCCCTTAGTTAATTGTTAACTAGTTCACTTTTTCGCCTAGTTTTCTAGCAAACGATCCGTAGTCGGGTCTCTCGGCACCTAGATTTTTTGAAGATGGCATGTTCGATGCCTTGTGAGACCTCATTAGGGTGCCTAGGAACCCTACATAAGCGCTGAGCATATACTGGTGTTTAAACACTATGAGAGGTCAATATTAGCCAGTATCAGACCAAATGTTCCAAGGACCATCAATCGAGCCCTTCATGCTCAGGGTTTCCAAAACCGATCTCAAGACGGCTAATAAGCTCCCCACAGATGACATATAAACTGATGTTTATCCCACTTCCCCAAATCGGGACATTGGTTCAAGGGTACATCTCTTCATACCTCTGATACATGTCGTTGTAATTCTGCAACGTTTTCAGAGAGATGGAGGGCCCCAATAACCAATAACTTTTGACGCATTCCCAAACTGGTTAAACCAGAACCCCACAGACTATGACGTCTTTAAACCATACAGATTATGATGTCTTTAAACTTTATGGATTATGAGGTCCTTAACCTCATGGACTATGAGGTCTTCAAACTTTATGGACTATGAGGTCTTCAAACTCATGGACTATGATGTTCTTAAACTTTACAGACTATGAGATCTTTAAACTAGACTATGATGTATTTAAACTGGACTATGAGGTCCTTAAACTCATGGACTATGATGTCCTTAAACTCCATGGACTATGACGTCCTTAAACTTATGGACCGCAATGTCTATAAACTAAGACGATAGAGTCCAAATACTCTTTCGTTGGATCTAAATGATCCCAAAATCTTGTTGAGTAGATCTTAGTCTAAAATTAGACTAACGTATTCTCAACAAACGTTTAAGTTGATCTTAATTTCAATGAGAATAACGATCCTTAAACCCAAACCAAAATCAAATCTAAGAAAATACGGATTTGGATTAATCCACGCTCTACGGGCGACAACACAAATTAGTCTCCGTATACAATCCACGGGCAACCAAAAATAAAAATAAATACACACGACACGAAGTGACCATCTGGAGAAAGAGAAAGTTGTTACCACGATGCGGTAGCGTAATTAACTGCAGGGGCTTGCGCCTGTAGGGAAGAGTGTCCTCACAATCAAAACCCCCTCGTAAACGAGGGGGAATCTGATGAAGTCTGCTACAATGGCCGCATATGTCCAAACCTCTGATACACGGTGCCATAAATCAACTTGGCATCTTCAGAGAGGTGGACAGATAAAACCAAATAGTATCTGCCCCCAAAATTCAGGGCAGACGTCCCAACGTCCTGGCCGCGTCTTTCGGCGGAGAACAGGGACTAAGACCCATTATGAGCACATGGGCTCAGTTAATCTGAATTATGGACTTGTGGCCAACTTGGTCTCAGCCTACTCAGTTTTGAATAAAATGTTAAACAATTATTTGGGCCCAGTCCTTTTTTATTCAATAATGCAGAGCATTGATTTAGGTTCGGACACCCTTTTTTCTTTTTGTCTTTTGTTGAGTGTTGAATACTCTTTATGGTGCTGGGGCTCTATTTACAGAGCGCTTTGTATTTCCGCAGCGCTCACGTGAGGAGCACATGAAGCGCTTGGCGCTGAGCGCCAAACTTGGAGCGCTAAAGCGCTTCTTTTAAAATAGCGCCCACGTGAGGAGCACGTGGCGCGCTTGGCGCTGAGCGCCAGACTTGGAGCGCTAAGGCGCTTCTTATAAAATAGCACCCACATGAGGAGCACGTGGCGCGCTTGGCGCTGACCGCCAGACCTGGAGTGCTAAGGCGCTTCTTATAAAATAGCGCCCACGTGAGGAGCACGTGGTGCGCTTGGTGCTGAGCGCCAAACTTGGAGCGCTAAAGCACTTCTTTTAAATTGGAGCGCTAAGGTGTTTCTTATAAAATAGCGCCCACGTAAGGAGCACGTGGCGCGCTTGGCGCTGAGCGCCAAACTTGGAGCGCTAAAGCGCTTCTTTGTCAGCTCTGATCAGTTCTGTGCTCTGAGAATTAAATTCTCGGTTTATAAGAGACTTTGTCTCATGAATCTAAGAACTGAGTTCTTCGTTTTGTGAAGAGATGCTTTGATCTCTTCTGTTTTTGTGAAAGACTTGGTCTTATAGATCTGTGATCTAGAAAAAGAACTAAGTTCTTATGATGTGAGAGTTGAATTCTCAAATATAGAGGAGATGTTATGATCTTTCTTCTTTTTATTTACCTTGAAGAAGGTGCTTCTTCTTAGAGCCTGCTCTTCTTTTTTTTTAGAACTTGAAACTTATAGAGAGATTTCTCTCTCTTTTTGTTTGAAGTTTATGGAGGTTCTTCTGTGCAAGACTTGAAGTCTTGGGTCTTTTATATAGGGGAGGCTGATTTGTTGAACCAGTTAAGGAAATCTCTCATTGAGAGATTTCTGATTAATTTGGGGAATGTTTCCCACCGTTGGATTTTTGATCCAAGGGATTCTGTTTTACGGAAGATAGTTTTCTTGTTATTAACAAGATTGGGAAAATGTTTTCCCATACAGAGATTATTCTGTATCTTGGTGATTTTTAATCACCATTGGATTTTTGATCCAACGGTGCTCTGATTTACAAAGCACAATTTTTCCTGTTTGGAAAGATTTGAGGAGTATTTCCTCAACAGAATTTTATTCTGGAATTCTGATAATTTATCATCTCTGTTGGATCTTTGATCCAAGGGTGAAGAACATTTAGTTCCAGCGCTGGTGCTCTCGTGCTTTGCACGTGAGGCGCTGCCTCAGAGTCTTTTGACTCTTGGTGCTGGCGCTGCTGGCGCTCTTGAGCTTTGCACGTGAGGCGACGCTGCCTCAGAGTCTTTGACTCTTTAGCACTGGCGCTCTTGGCGCTAGCGCTCTCGTGCTTTGCACGTAAGGCGCTGCTTCAGAGTCTTTAACTCTTAATGCTTGCGCTCTTGGCGCTAGCGCTCTCGTGCTTTGCACGTGAGGAGTTGCCTTAGTTCAAAATTCAAATTTTGAACAGAGCTTTGCTATGATTGGAGGAAACATCTCCTTTCGGCACACATAAACGGCTCCCATATCGTAACGAACCATCTTCATGAATCAACAAGTCCGTTCGAAATCCCGTTTCTATCTGTTCTCGAAACTTCTACAACTTTGGATCGCACAACTGCGCTCCTTTAATATTATCGATCAGGGACGACTGTACTTACAGCTACATCAATCGTCCCGAAGAATGCGGTAATACGATCTCCAATTCGAATCTCTGGAAATAATCTATAAGCTCCTTCTGTGCAGTTAACATCCGTATTGCTGGCAATCGACTTAGAGCATCCGACACTACATTACTTTCCCCTGATGGTATTTTAGATCAAGATCATTGTTCCCCTCCGAACGGCGGCCACGACGACATGAAGACGTCTAAGCCTGAGATTCGGGGCAGATGCTATATGGTTTTATCCGTCCACCTCTCCAAAGATGCCAAGTTGATTTATGGCACCGTGTATCGGAGGTTTGGACGGATGCGGCCGATATAGCAGACTTCGTCAGATTCCCCCACACTTAAGGGGATTTTGATTGTGGGGACGCTCTTCCCTGCAGGCGCAAGCCCCTGCAGTTAATTACGCTACCGCATCGCGGTAACAACTTTCTCCTTCTCCAGAATTTCACTTCGTGTCGTGAGTGTTTGTTTTGTTTGTGGTTGCCCGTGGATTGTATACGGAGACTAAGTTATGCCGTCGCCCGTAGGACGTGGATTAGTCCAAATCCGTAGTTATTTAGATTTGGGTTTGGTGTTTTAGTTTAAGGATACGTTAGCCGTGTTGAGGCTAAGATCAACTTAAACGTTCGTTAAGGATACGTTAGTCCTGTTTAAGACTAAGATCTACTTAACGTGATGATCTATTTAATATATGGCCGTCGGGACTCGTCACCTCTCTGACGTCGTTGAAGGATTAAAACGATAGGTGTCAGAGGAGTTCAGAAATGTACCCTTGAACCGAAGTTGATTAGGGAATATGGAGTCTGTTGAAATGCTTAAGGATACGCTAGCCTTGTTTAGGGCTAAGATCTACTTAAGCGGGATCGTTTAGATCCGACAGAAGAGCGCTTGGAGGCTCTATTATTCCAGTTTAGGGACATGGTGGTCCATCGCCAGTTTAGGGACGTGGTGGTCCAATATTAGTTTAAGAACGTTTCGGTCCACCATTAGTTTAAGGACGTTTCGGTCCATCATTAGTTTAAGGACGTTTCGGTCCACGAGTTTAAGGACCCCGCAGTCCGTATTGATGTGTGGTCGTCGGGACCCGTCACCTCTCTGACGTCGTTGAAGGATTACAACGATAGGTGTCAGAGGAGCTCGGAGATGTACCCTTGAACCGATTGTAAATTGATTTTTAAGAGAGCAGCTATGCTCAGTCAATTTAATTTGAGGACTTACGGCAATGATTGGGCTAAGTCCAGTTGAAAGAAGTTCAACACTTTTATTTGTTTTTATTTTTGCTTGGGCTCTGCCCATAAAGGATGCAGAGCATCAATTTGTTTTGGGCTCTGCCCATCTATAAATGATGCGCAACATCAATTTTACTTGGGCTCTGCCTTTTATTGCTTTGCAATTTATTTAGGCCTATTAGGTCTTTTTGATTTGGGCCTGGCCCTTTAAGAAATGTCTTGCATTTATCAGGCGCTTTGCGCCAGTCAGAGAGCGCAAGTGCTTGTAGTGTTGACACGTGTCGCGCAAGCGCAGTGCGCTGCGCTAGTGAGCTGTGCTTGCGCTGCTGACACATGGCGCACTCTGGTGAGTTGCGCCAATTACAGAGAGCAAAGCTCTATCTCAAAGCGCATAGCGCAAATAGTTCAGATGCTGACACATGGCGCTTTCCCAAGAACGCAACAGCGCAGTTTGCAAGTGCAAAGCACTATAATTTAGGAATCTTTTAGACTCAAGAACCAATGGTTCATAAAAGTGCAAAGCACTATTTGTTTCTTTGATCTAATTTAGATTAAAGAAAAAATAAGTTTTTCTTGTTTTCTTATCTCAGAGAGCCAGAGGTTCATAAAAAGTGCAAAGCACTATTTTTATTTATTTTTTATTGAAGATCCTTGATCTTGTTCTTAGATCAATGATCTATTAGAAGAAATTCTTCTCTTTTGAAGGTTTTTACCCTTTTTTTCTCTTGAGATTTCTTCAGAGTTCTCTCTGTTTATTTTCTCACAAAATGTTGATGCCTTTGAATTGAGGTTTAGGGTCCTTTTTATAGTGCCCATAAATTAGTTAAATTTGTTTAAGAGATCTTTCTCTGAGTGATTTGGGGAATTTTCCCCACGGTTGGATCTTTGATCCAAGGGCTTCTATTTTACAGAAGAAAATCTTCTTGTTTTAACAAGAACAGAAAGATTTCTTTAAAATTTCAATTCTGTTTGGCGCAAATGCCCCAGCGCGTGACACGTGTCAAGCAGCGCACAGCGCAGCGCCACTGCGCTGCCACGTGTCGCGCAGCGCAACTGCGCTAGCGCATCCGCGCTGACACGTGTCAAACAGCGCACAGCGCAGCGCCACTGCGCTAGCGCATCCGCGCTGACACGTGTCGCGCAGCGCAAAGCGCAGCGCAACCGCGCTGACACGTGTTGCGCAGCACAGTGCTTGCGCAACTGAAGCGTTGCTTCCTTTTGTTTTTTAGTAGAGCTTTGCTCTAATTAGGCGCGCTGCCTTGGGCGCTGCGCTCTCTGCACTGGCGTGCCTGATTTTGACACGTGGTGCTTTGCTCTGATTGGGGGAAACAAAAGCGTTGTTTCGTCTCCCGCCTTGGAATTTGAACAGAGCTTTGCTCTGATTGGGGTAAACAAATGCCCCCCCACCGTTGTGCTTACGTGGCGCTCCAAACGTGAGCGCGGCGGTGGCAGAATCCCAACCGTCGCGGCAGCTTTTGGAAGTTGAAAGGGCATTTGATGCCTATAAATAGGACCTTTGGTCCTCAAGAGATGATTATCATCTTCAAAAAAATTTATCTTCAGAGCTTTGCTCTTAATAGATCCCTGGTCTAAAGAAAACCCATCGAATATTTCACTTGGCAGAGCTTTGCTCTATAGGTCTGAAAGGATCTAAAGAGAACTAGAAGGAATCTTATTAGGGTTCCATTAATAGAGCTTTGCTCTCTAAAAGATTGTCCTTGTGTTTTCTTAATTCATTAATGGAGCTTTGCTCCTTCCAAATCATATAGAAGAACTCTTAAGAATTCTTCATGGATCCTGGAAGTTAAAGATGACATTTGATATTATTATTATTATATCATCTTCTTAGAGCAAAACTCTCAATTTTCTCAAGGGATTTTCTTCAAATTCTCCTCATAACTGATTTTGACCGAAGTCACTCCTGTCTGCAAAGTATTGCTCTCAAGGAGTTTAACTTTTAACTTTCTGTATCTTATTATTTGCTAATCTCCCTGTACTGTTTTCTTCAGGTATCATGGCGGTGCGTCGATATAGCCTGCACGAGTTCATCACTTATGAAGACATCCATGTACAGGGCCGTCAACAAAACCAGGAGTTTACAGATGCCCAGTGTGCGGAGGTTATGGGTCGCCTTCACGCAAGCGTTGGTTGGCTGCTTCCTCGTCGTTCAGCTCTCTTGAAAGTCGTGCTGGGAGCGATTTGGAGAGCACTCCCGGGGTTCCATGAGGCCATGCCGCTCGATGCGCTGGATGACGCCGAAGACAAGGTGCATTCAGTGCACCTGTCGGGGCTAATCTCGAAGAATCGACGGGACAGCCTCGTCGACATTCTTCATCAAGTCTTCCAGCAGACGACGATAATCGCTGCTTATCGAAGGCTGGGGGGGCTTGCCGAGGATCTTGACACCCAGGAGCGCGAAAGGCTGTGCACAAGGATAATCAGAAAGGCCAGAAGAACTCTGGATGGCCTTACTTTTGACTTTCTCAATTCGTGCCCCGGATCTGAGGTTATTCCATTGTAATAATATTTCTTGTTTACTGCTTTATGATTGTAAGAATTATTTTTGGCAATATTAATGAAGAAGTTTTATCCCAGCTTGTCTTATTTCTCGCTCTGAGTCTTTTGCACATGCACAAATGAGTGTGTCTCGAGTGCTTGATCAAACGCCAATCAGATGTTCCTTCTGTCGCTTTCTTCTTTCTTTTATTATCAGCATGTTGACTTGCTAATCATAATTGGCAGATAACTTAGTTTTTCCAAGAGATAGCGATGGCTTAGGCCGCAGGTTCAGATCTGCCGCCTAAGACTTTTCAACTCTATGAGCCGTGAAGGTCTCATAGAGACTTTTCTCCCTACGGATCGAGAGGATCTCGTAGGTGGATTTTCTCCTTAGGAATCGTGAGGATTCCTAAGTGTATTTTCTCTTATAAGTCGTAAGGATCTTTATAAGAGAATTTTTTTCTTTGCAAATCGAAAGGACTCGTAAGTGGTTGGTGAGTTGACTTATTTCTAAGTCGAAGTATAGCTCCGCCGGGGAGGTCGTCGGTTGACTTGTTTCCGAGGCGGAGGTCGCTGATTGACTTGTTTCCGGGTCGGAGGTCGTTGTTGACTTGTTTCCGAGACAGAGGTCTTTGATTGACTTGTTTCCGGGTCGGAGGTCGCTGTTGACTTGTTTCCGAGACGGAGGTCTTTGATAACTTGTTTCCGAGACGGAGGTCTTTGATTGACTTGTTTCCGGGTCGGAGGTCATTGTTGACTTGTTTCCGAGTCGGATGTCGTTGTTGACTTGTTTCCGAGTCGGAGGTCGTTGTTGACTTGTTTCTAAGACGGAGGTCTTTGATTGACTTGTTTCCGGGTCGGAGGTCGCTGTTGACTTGTTTCCGAGACGGAGGTCTTTGATTGACTTGTTTCCGGGTCGGAGGTCGCTGTTGACTTGTCTCCGAGACGGAGGTCTTTGATTAACTTGTTTTCGGGTCGGAGGTCGCTGTTGACTTGTTTCCGAGACGGAGGTCTTTGATTGACTTATTTCCGGGTCGGAGGTCGTTGTTGACTTGTTTCCGAGTCGGAGGTCTTTGATTGACTTGTTTCCGGGTCGGAGGTCGCCGTTGACTTGTTTCCGAGTCGGATGTCGTTGTTGACTTGTTTCCGCGTCGGAGGTCGTTGTTGACTTGTTTCCGAGACGGAGGTCTTTGATTGACTTGTTTCCGGGTCGGAGGTCTTTGATTGACTTTAGGTTGTCTGTGAACCGTAGAGTCTTGGAACTGGGGACTTCGCCGTGGCTCCGATTGGTGATGTCACGTCCGTGTCCTGCTCGAATGAAGGGGAAAGCCGCTGTTGGTCTCCAGGCTGTTGGTGAATCGTCGAGATTTGGCTTTAGCTTTATGGCGGAGCCTGTTGGGAAGGTGTGGTTCCCTCTTTGTTTGTGCCCTTGGATTGTATACAGGGATCGATGTGATCTTAACTGTAGGGCAAAAGGTTTCACATATTTCTTTTTATTGTTTTATTTCCGCGATGCTCTATCATTTCAGCTTTTATATCGCGAAGGTCGCGATTGCCCAATAATTTCGGCTATTTTTCGCGGTGCCCAATCATTTCAGCTGTTTATTTTTATTTTTACTCGCTGCTTCTTATTGCGAGTTGCCCAATCATTTCGGCTGTTTATTTTTATTTTTACTCGCTGCTTTTTATTGCGAGTTGCCCAATCATTTCGGCTGTTTATTTTTATTTATTTTTATTTTTTATTTTTATTTTTACTCGCTGCATTTTTATTGCAAGTCGCCCCATCATTTCGGCTATTTCATATGCATATGCGGCCTACTGGCTTTTCGCCGTAAACCTGAAATTAGACACCGATTTCGGCATCAGCACCGCTACAACTGCGATATTGCCAGGAGCGAATCATCATCTGCCTATGTTGACGTCGAACAAAGGTGGCTTAGCGAACAGGGTTAAGGTCCTGTCGACTAAGGCTTTTGACTTCATGAGCCGTAAGGGTCTCACAAAGGTATTTCTCCCTACAAGTCGTGAGGATCTTGTAGGTGCATTTTCTCCTTAGGAATCGTGAGGATTCCTAAGTGTTTGTTTCTCTTGTAAGTCGTAAGGATCCTACAAGAGGATTTTCTCCTTGTAAGTCGAGAGGATTCACAAGGGTTGTTCACCATGCGAACATATCCCTAGTCTCGGATGGGATTTGATTAGGGAAATATTTATTCGCGCCCGTGGATTGTATACAAGGGCCAGTATTGAGCCACTTGTAGGGCAGTATCGGAGGTTGTGGGGCTGCTTAAGAACAGGTTTAGGTCTCTGTAACTTAAGACTTTCAAATCTTATGAGCCGTGAGGGTCCCATAAGAAAGTCCACCTTACGAGTCGTGAGGATCTCGCACGTGTATTTTCTCTTTAAGAATCGTGGGGATTCCTAAGTGTGTTTCTCCCTTGTGAGTCGTAAGGATCTCACGTGGGTGGTTTCTCCTTACAAGGTCGAGAGGACCCTATAAGTGTCTTTTAACGAGGTTGCGCCCTTTCGGGTTTTCACAAACGCTCGCCGGTAGTCCTGCTGTTTTTACTCACGGAGCCCTTTCGGGTTTTCATCCGTGCCCGTTTTGCTTATGGACATACCGTTTTGTTTTTTTTTAACGAGGTCGCGCCCTTTCGGGTTTTCACGAACACTCGCCGGTAGCCCTGCTGTTTTTACTCACGGAGCCCTTTCGGGTTTTCATCCGTGCCCTTTTTGCTTATGGACATACCGTTTTTTTTTTATTTTCTTCTTCTTCTTTTTACGAGGTCGCGCCCTTCCGGGTTTTCACGAACACTCGCCGGTAGCCCTGCTGTTTTTACTCACGGAGCCCTTTCGGGTTTTCATCCGTGCCCTTTTTGCTTATGGACATACCGTTTTTTTTATTATATATATATTTTTTATCTCGTCAGCCTAAGAATGCTGCGGTAGTAGTTTAAGGACGTTTCGGTCCGTCATCCAGTTTTAGGACGTAGTGGTCCGCCATTAGTTTAAGGACGTTTCGGTCCGCTATCTAGTTTTAGGACGTAGGGGTTCGCCATTAGTTTAAGGACGTTTCGGTCCGCCATTTAGTTTTAGGACGTAGGGGTCCGCTGGGCTTTCTCTATGAATGAGCATGATGCCCCCGGCACATCCATCTTTTTCGGAGCATGTGGTTGTGGCGGGCTTACCTTCCAGTTTTCAGACAGCGCGAGTTCGCCTTGTTGGTACTGGTCTTCAACCCAGTTTTTAAAGATGAAGCAATCTTCGAGCGGATGACTTACTGCTCGATGGTAGGGGCAGTAATTAGGATCGTTGACATCTCCCGGCTGTAGCGGACATTTCGGATTCGGCAGATTGACGAATCCGTTGCGCACTGTCAGTTCAAACAGTTTCCTCGTTTTATCTCGGGGAAACGAGTAAGGACGTCCCAGTCTTTCCTCGAGTGATGGGCGTGGGCGTATGTTGTTTTGGCGAACAATCGATTTTGAGTTGCTCGGCTGTTGTTGAGCATTAGCGACAACGATCGCCTTTCCCTTCCCCTTCTCGTTTCGGGAGTCCGGCTTTGGAAGAGGGGGTCTATGGCCCATATGATCCATTTGCGCTAGCTTGTCAATCAAGGCCTGAAAAGTAGTCGGCTTGAAGAACATCATAAATTGCGAGATGGTTGCTTGCGGATCAAGGGTTCCCACAAACATACCCACTGCAAGAGCTTCTTCAATGTGCTGCTCGCACTTTGACCATAAGTTTCGCCATCGTGTTGCGTATTGGACCCACGTTTCGCCGGGCCTTAACCTGGCGTTAATCAGTGCCGTCATCTGGGTGCGTTCACTGGCGCTTGCAAAACGCTGGGTAAACAACAGCTCCATCTCTGCGAAGGTCTTGATAGAGTCATTCGGGAGCTCGGAATACCACTCGAACGCTGTATCTGATAGGCTTCCAATGAACTGGCGAAGCAACAGTTTATCATCGCCGCCAGTGTTGCCGCAGAGTGCCCTGAACTGGGCAACATGCTGGTGGGGATTGCCCGTCCCCTTATAGACATGGAACTTGGGAATTGTGTAGCCCGGCAGGTACCTGATCTAGTCGTACCAGCCTGGATACGGTCGCCCCGTTTTTACGACCTGTCCTGCTGCTTCAGTCGCTTGATGAACCCGGATCTGCTGAGCTATATATTCGTCCAGGTCAGCTTTGGAGATTGCCACCTCCTTGGCTGTTGACAAAGCCAGTGGAGGATTTGACGTTTCTCCCCTGTCGTCTTCAAGGACAACCGGAGGATCTTCAGCAGGAGGGTTCTGCTGAATCATCATCCCTACCATATCTTGGAAGAGAAGTGCCATTTGTTTTATATTAGCCGCTTGCTCTGCAGTTTCTTTTTCTTTCTTTTCGAGGACTCTGCGTAGGTAATCAGCGTCAGTTTCTTATTCATGACGCTGCTCCGATGATGCCTCTGAGCTTTCTTTTGGCTCGGTAAGTGCGGCCATTGCAGTCATCATCTCTTGAAGCTTTTGCTTTTGCTCCTGGGCTTTGGTCATGGATCGGGTGAGTGGTCGGTGACCCGTCGAAGCACGGCTTTCCTCCTTTCCAGAAGCCATATAAACAGTGTGCACCACCATGCCCCCAGACTTGGGGCGTTTGTGCTCATCGCTTTTACGTTTCGCCTCGTTCACAGGGGCTTTTTGCGGCCTCCTTTTCTTTTGAGTGATTGACGTTGAGGGTGTCGTTGTAGTGGACGCCCGAGTAACCGTTGCTTCTTTCGACCTGACAGAGTAGTCTTCCTCCTGCCGAACCTTCGTCTTTTTCTGTCGGCGGAGATAGTTTTCATCAATCACCGACTCTTGGACCTGTCGCCAGACTTTGTAAATTTTAAAGGACAGCCGTTGAGGGGGTTGTTCTTGCTTTGTTTCCGGAACTCTCTCCGCGGGCGGAGGAGATCTTTTCAATGTAGCGGTTGGAGAGTTCTTACGTACCCTCCTCAGCAGTTCAAAGCTGTTCCCAGTTGGAACAGCAGCGTTGACCTCCACCACTGGAGCAGGTGGAGTTGGCCCTGAGGGGGAGTCGTCCCCTGCCTTCCTCACTCGTCGCCAATGGCGACGTCGAGCATGACGAGCCGTTGGGACTGGCTCGGAGATAGAGACAGTCTCTTTTTGCCCCCCGTCTGAATGAAGCACCGCTGGTGTTAATCTCTCAATGACTGAGGTTGTCCTTTGAGGGATGATATTCAACCTGTCGAAGACAGATCCTCGAGCAGGTGCAGGAGCAGGACTAGTCAGTCTTGAAAAGACTGACTCTTTGACAGGGGAAGCCGCCTTGACGACTTCTGGAGTAGCGGCTATTGCCTTCCTTGGGACGGCCACCTTGGGATTCACAGGCTTCTTGGTGGGCCCCTCAGAGTTTGGATCCAGCCTAGTAAAGACAGAGGTTGTTGGCTTGGTAATGGACGACCCGTTGACAGGGGCCGTCGTAGCAGTGAGCCGGTCGAAGACCGACTTCCTGTTCACTTCCGGTGCAGGTATTGGCATAGAAAAGCTTGAAGGCGGGATCATGGTCCCGAAAAACAGGCCGGTGGTGGCTTGGGCCACCTGTTCTACCGGCAGAGCGAGGAAGGAAGCCGCTTGGGGCCCATATGCTACACCTCTAGGTGAGGTGGAGCGTCCGTTGCAGTGGCACTTCGAGCAGTTGGTGCAGTTAAAGGCCATGGATGCCTGAGTTCTGCGCCAGACAAAAGACCAAATCTTAGTAACTTGAAAATCCAAAGGCAACCGTTAACAAACCGCGATTGGTTCGCGAAGACGACACACGAAGTGTGGGGTGGAAAGAGGAAAAGGTCCATTACCGGGCGTGCCAGAATCTATTCCCCTCCGAACGGCGGCCACGACGACATGAAGACGTCTAAGCCTGAGATTCGGGGCAGATGCTATATGGTTTTATCCGTCCACCTCTCCAAAGATGCCAAGTTGATTTATGGCACCGTGTATCGGAGGTTTGGACGGATGCGGCCGATGTAGCAGACTTCGTCAGATTCCCCCTCGCTTGAAGGGTTTTTGATTGTGGGGACGCTCTTCCCTGCAGGCGCAAGCCCCTGCAGTTAATTACGCTACCGCATCGCGGTAACAACTTTCTCCTTCTCCAGAATTTCACTTCGTGTCGTGGGTGTTTGTTTTGTTTGTGGTTGCCCGTGGATTGTATACGGAGACTAAGTTATGCCGTCGCCCGTAAGACGTGGATTAGTCCAAATCCGTAGTTACTTAGATTTGGGTTTGGTGTTTTAGTTTAAGGATACGTTAGCCGTGTTGAGGCTAAGATCAACTTAAACGTTCGTTAAGGATACGTTAGTCCTGTTTAAGAATAATATCTACTTAACGTGGTGATCTATTTAATATATGGCCGTCGGGACTCGTCACCTCTCTGACGTCGTTGAAGGATTACAACGATAGGTGTCAGAGGAGTTCAGAGATGTACCCTTGAACCGAAGTTGATTAGGGAATATGGAGTCTGTTGAAATGCTTAAGGATACGTTAGCCTTGTTTAGGGCTAAGATCTACTTAAGCGGGATCGTTTAGATCCGACAGAAGAGCGCTTGGAGGCTCTATTATTCCAGTTTAGGGACGTGGTGGTCCATCGCCAGTTTAGGGATGTGGTGGTCCAACATTAGTTTAAGGACGTTTCGGTCCATCATTAGTTTAAGGACGTTTCGGTCCACGAGTTTAAGGACCCCGTAGTCCGTATTGATGTGTGGTCGTCGGGACCCGTCACCTCTCTGACGTCGTTGAAGGATTACAACGATAGGTGTCAGAGGAGCTCGGAGATGTACCCTTGAACCGGTTGTAAATTCATTTTTAAGAGAGCAGCTATGCTCAGTTAATTTAATTTAAGGACTTACGGCCATGATTGGGCTAAGTCCAGTTGAAAGAAGTTCAACACTTTTATTTGTTTTTTATTTTTGCTTGGGCTCTGCCCATAAAAGATGCAGAGTATCAATTTGTTTTGGGCTCTGCCCATTTATAAATGATGCGCAGCATCAATTTTACTTGGGCTCTGCCCTTTATTGCTTTGCAATTTATTTAGGCCTATTAGGTCTTTTTGATTTGGGCATGGCCCTTTAAGAAATGTCTTGCATTTATCAGGCGCTTTGCGCCAGTCAGAGAGCGCAAGTGCTTGTAGTGTTGACACGTGTCGCGCAAGCGCAGTGCGCTGCGCTAGTGCGCTGTGCTTGCGCTGCTGACACATGGCGCACTCTGGTGAGTTGCGCCAATTACAGAGAGCAAAGCTCTATCTCAAAGCGCATAGCGCAAGTAGTTCAGATGCTGACACGTGGCGCTTTCCTAAGAGCGCAACAGCACAATTTGCAAGTGCAAAGTACTATGATTTAGGAATCTTTTAGACTCAAGAACCAATGGTTCATAAAAGTGCAAAGCACTATTTGTTTCCTTGATCTAATTTAGATAAAAAAAAAACAAGTTTTTCTTGTTTTCTTATCTCAGAGAACCAGAGGTTCATAAAAAGTGCAAAGCACTATTTTTATTTGTTTTTTATTGAAGATCCTTGATCTTGTTCTTAGATCAATGATCTATTAGAAGAAATTCTTCTCTTTTGAAGGTTTTTACCCTTTTTTTTTCTCTTGAGATTTCTTCAGAGTTCTCTCTGTTTATTTTCTCACAAAATGTTGATGCCTTTGAATTGAGGTCTAGGGTCCTTTTTATAGTGCCCATAAATTAGTTAAATTTGTTTAAGAGATCTTTCTCTGAGTGATTTGGGGAATTTTCCCCACCGTTGGATATTTGATCCAAGGGCTTCTGTTTTACAGAAGAAAATCTTCTTGTTTTAACAAGAACAGAAAAATTTCTTTAAAATTTCAATTCTGTTTGGCGCAAATGCCCCAGCGCGTGACACGTGTCAAGCAGCGCACAGCGCAGCGCAACTGCGCTAGCGCATCCGCGCTGCCACGTGTCGCGCAGCGCAACTGCGCTAGCGCATCCGCGCTGACACGTGTCGCGCAGCGCTGTGCTTGCGCAACTGAAGCGTTGCTTCCTTTTGTTTTTTAGTAGAGCTTTGCTCTAATTAGGCGCGCTGCCTTGGGCGCTGCGCTCTCTGCACTGGCGTGCCTGATTTTGACACGTGGCGCCTTGCGCGCAGCGCAGAGGATCTGAAGCGTTGCTTCATTTATTAAAGTTTAAATTTTCAAAGTATAGCTTTGCTCTGATTGAGGGAAACAAAAGCGTTGCTTCATCTCCCGCCTTGGAATTTGAACAGAGCTTTGCTCTGATTGGGGTAAACAATCATAGTCAGCCATCAGCTCTTACCATCTACGCTGCCTCATGCTGAGCTTTTTCTGCGTGAACACATACTTCAGCCTCTTGTGATCGGTAATTACTTCTACCTTTTCGCCCAATTAGTGTATCCAAATCTTCAAAGCAAAAATCACTGTTGCTAGCTCCAAATCATGAGTTGGGTAATTCTTCTCATATGTCTTCAATTGTCTCGACGTGTAGGCTATAACCTTCCCATGCTGCATTAGAACACAGCCCAAGCCTTTCCCAGACGCGTCACTGTGAATAACCAACCCTTCAGAACCGTCTGGCACTGTCAAGATAGGAGCGGTGGTCAATCTTTGCTTCAACGCTTCAAAACCTGACGCAATTTCTCTGTCCATACGAACGGTGCCTTCTTTCGTGTTAGCTTGGCCAATGGTTCAGCTATTCGAGCAAAATTCTCCACGAACCTTCTATAGTATCCGACAAGCCCAAGAAAACTTCTGATCTCCGCTACGTTTTTCAGAATCGGCCAATCATGAACTGCTGCAATCTTGTCAGGATCAACAGCAATTCCATCTCCGGTTACAACATGACCCAAAAACTTCATTTCTTCGAGCAAAAACTCGCACTTGCTCATCTTAGCATATAAATTTTCTTGTCTCAACGTTTGTAGTGCGATCTTCAAGTGTTTAGCCTGCTCTTGGCTCCTCGAATAGATCAAAATGTCATCAATAAACACCACTACAAACTGGTCCAAATACGGTGAAAAGATTCGATTCATCAAGTCTATAAATATCACTGGTGCATTCGTGACTCCGAATGGCATCACTAAGTACTTGTAATGCTCATATCGAGTTCGGAATGCTGTCTTGTAAATATCTTCTGGTTTTACTCGAACTTGATGATATTCGGATCGCAAATCCAGCTTCGAGAATACCTTTGCGCCACTGAGTTGATCGAATAGTTGCTGATGCGAGTGATTGGGTACTTATTCTTAATAGTCACTTGATTTAATTCTCGATAATCGAAGCACATTCTCCGCGTGCCATCTTTCTTCTTAACTAGAAGAACTGGAGCTTCCCAGGGTGAATTGCTGCTGCGAATCCAACCCTTATCTAGTAATTCGGCGACCTGTTTCTTGATTTCTTCTAGCTCCACCAGTGCCATTAGATAGTAAGCCTTTGAAATCGGCGCTGCTTCAGGAATAAGGTCAATCGTGAACTCCACATCTCGTTTTGGCGGTAAACTCGAGATGTTCTTGAACACATCCATGAAATCCTGAACTGCTATCAGCGCATCGTCTGCAAATTGTTTACGAACTTCACTCTTTAGTAAACGGTTCCCTTCATCATGAATTTGCAAGTTTGTTAACTTATGGGTTATTAGCTCACCACTCTTCTGCTGCACTACTCTGATAATTTGAGGTGGGTTCATCGGAACTCATTGAAACATCCCGCATCCGAACGGTCTTGAAGCAGTCTGTACTACTACAATCAAAAACTTCTCCCGTGTTTCTCCTTGTTGTTCGAAACACAAACGGATTGGTCACTAGGGACAAAGTGAAAGATACAACGTGGTCGTTGGATTCAAGCTTGCGATAAAACACAAACTGGTAAGTAATGAAACCGAGAGAAATAAGTAATATAACGACCATAAATCAAGGAAATGAATCAAAAAAATAGGACTCCAAGTTACTTAAATAGAGTACCGCATTGTAACCATGCCGCGGTCCATAGATACAATCACATAACTCCATTCAAGTAACCCCAAATCCTACTATCAGAATCGAAGGAATAAGAACGGAGAAACAATAAGGAATCAGGTGGATTCCAAGTTGAGATGCAAAGTCATTCCATATCGTCAAGATAAAGAGTCAAGGGAAAGATCAGATTCAAGAATTTGAATGACACAACAATAATGTGGCAGGACATGTTCCTAATTCCGGGTTTTTTGGTTAGTGTATCAGGTTTAATATCCAACTACAAAAGAACCAAATCCGATTAATCCTAAATCCTATGGCTCTAAAACCAAACAAACCCTGTCACGCCTCGCTTCCCAGAGTACGCTAACTAAGGCACATGACGGAGTCAACCATGCTACCTATAGCGAGGAAAGATCCTTCCATAGTCACATTACAACTGTCAATCAGATATCAAGAACAGTGAACTACTAAATCTATTTATCACAAGTCCAATAACCACAAGAACAAAAACTGGAAAAGATAGCAGAAGCAATAAAGATCCAAGGAATAACTAAACTGCATAAGAGCTATATCAATGAGGTGGTTCTCACTGATCGGCGATCCTGTCGAATACTTACATGCTATGTCAAGTATCTGTTAGTTATATGTATGCCCTAGAGGCCATTACTGTACATAAGATGTATATTGTAGTGGATGCTTGGACATATACATGGAGGACTTTCTTGCTCGACTTGATAGTATGTTATCTGGTTGCTCTTTATCTTAACATGTACACTGATTGTCTCTATGTTACATGTTGATAAAACCCTTAGGATGAGTACTTGACTACCAGGACAATGATGCAGATCATACAAGTGGGGACAGAGTAGTCGCTAAGTACATCCTTCAAATGTTCTCAGTCGTAGGTGTATCGAGACAGAGCATCGATATACCAGAGTAGACTAGCATATAGCTTCTCGACCCATGTAGATGGGTGATGGATGATCCATATCCATTGGTGTTTGACATCAGAGACAGTATACGAGTGCTCAGTGAAGACTGGGTACACTGAACGGACTCGCTGAGAACTCCCAGATGGTTTATACCTCACATCAGATGGCCGTTCTCTGGTGACACTGGTACAGGTTAGTCTGTAGAACCGAGATCGTCATAGAGTCTTGTGTGATTCCCACTGTGCTTTGATTTCCACCTTACCATGTTCAAGAGAACGTGCAAAACGGTGGCTTTTGGGTACAGTCCCGAGTCACATAGAGGCAATGAGCGATAGGAAGGGTTTCGTCTCTCCCGGTATTGGGGGTTGATGTTGCGCTGTGCTCGATTGGCTATAACAGGAAGTCTTTGGCCAAGACTGCTTCAGAGATTACTGGTAAGTATTATCAGTAGTTTCTCGACCCGTTATGAGCCTCATATCGACACGACTTATCGAGTTACTAGGGTCTGGCGTTTACCACCCCTAGACGGGATATGCGACATATCAGACGAAGAGACCGGACTGTACGGTAGTGTTATTGATTGGATTCGCAGGAGTGTGAGCAGGCTTGCTTGTTGATCTTCTGATCGCTCAATACCCGGGTGGCCGTTACGTTTAGCAGACCGCTTGCGGCTTGTGGGTGTTTGATATAATCATCACCTACAGCCGGCGTATTGACGAGTCTTTAGAGTCCTACACAGGGGTTTCCTGGCTCAAGCGAAATGGAGTAGGAGCACATATGTGATATGTGCGGGACCGAGATTAATACGATATGAGATACCGTATTCTATTCTCGCGATGTGTGACATGAAATGTTATATGTGATATAGCCGGGTTATCAGATCAAGTGTTGATTCGATAAGATATTACATTATGATATTAGTCGGTTATATGTGATATAGCCGGATTATTAAATCAAGTGTTGATTTAATAATTTAATGTATAATTATATATTTGATATATTATATTACATTAACTAATATTAGCTAACTTAAGATTTCTTTTCTCACTTTGGATACATTAATGTATATGTGATATATGTTAAATGTATCATGCTTGGTTACAAATGCAACTAAGGTTAATGAGGGTTAAACCATGCTAGGGTTAAGATTAGGGTTTAAATTTTATCATTAAGTAATTCAAATATTATGGATAATTGTCATAGTTGATATTTGTTGAAAGATTGTAGAAGCTTGTAAGCATCTTTGACTTTGTCCATTTTCTTTGTCTAGCTTAAGATATTTTTTGACCTAACTTTTAACCCTAGCTCATGGTTAACTCTCTACAAGGGTTAAGCATGACATGCTTAACCCTTGGTTGCATTTTTAATCTTAACAATAATTCATTTTCATCACAACTTGTTGTTCTTCTTCTTGACAATAACTTTCTAGATTTTCCAAGAGTGATGATTTTGAGTGAGAAAATGATTTCTAATATGAGAAAAATTCCTACTTCATCATCCTCTACTACTTGCCATTTAATATAGGGTGTTTGCTTCACTAATTCCATGATTAGAGAAGAGATAGCTTGGGTTAGTGTCTCCTCGACGTAGATCATTTTCGGCCTTGAAGACTTCGAAGCAAGCATGTTCGTTTCTTCATCGGAGCCTTTCTAGAGTCCGGGACTTCTTGATCGCAGCGAAGGGACTACTACACGGAGCTAATGAAGTGAAGGACCGGTCTAAAAAGGTTGTATTTCTTGCTCACTTAGGATGTAAATTGTTTACATATGTTATTTCGTCGATTTCTAGTAAACGATTCAATGTTTAGGATTAGCTAGAACGGCAAAATTTAAATTTGGCATGAACGATGCCTCCTGAAACCTTGCTGCCGTGCTAGGTAACTCTGCAGTGGTATCATAGACAAGCTAGAAATTTATACGGATTTTGTTAGAATTACGAAACCGAAACAACTCCGAAACTTGCAACGCGAAACTCTAGTTTCTGTCGATTTTAAAAGTTCGAAAAATTTTTTAAACAAGTACAGAGTGATGTATGAGATATATCAAGAACACTGTGAAAATTTCAGTGGATTCCAAGAAAATTTGGCCGGCCACCATGTACCCCATCTCGGCCAAAACCGAGCACCCCCCCGAAAATTTTTGTGTTCCAGAGACTTGGTTTTGATGTTTCAAGTGTTGTTTGTTTTTGCTAATTTTGCATGTGATGTAATCTTACAATATAAACAATTCGGAGTGTTTTGTATTCGTAGTTTTAACATTGTTTCGGGTTATTCACATATTGTCTAGGCGAAGTTAAAAAGTTCGATCGAATGTCAAAAACCCATTTTTCCAAGTTTAACGTATTCGGAAAAAACATGCAAGTAATCCTATGAACCCTCTAGAAGAATGAAACGCTAACTCGACTTTTTGGATCGCGGAACCGCGGTCAAACCCTAGGGTTTGCCGTAGTTCCGTAGCGACATGAGTGGGTCTTGGGTTTGCCCTTCTACGGCTGGTGCATAGATACTGTGGCATATTCTGGGTATTATTGAACTGTGCTCAAATGTTGAGCTGTCGGGAAATTGTGGGACTTTGATGAATCGATCGAAATGTTTAACGTTCGTCCGGATATCATATGATGGGATACAATATTTGGAATCCATAAGTAGTTATGAGATGACTAATTTGAATGTTATAAATCTAGCAGTTTAGTCTCATTTGATCGTTTGCCACGGGATTTTGATGAGATCAAAAGTCCGTCGCCATCACGTAGCGTACGCGGATACTCGCCGGGTAACCTTATTAGATAGCCACGCCCCATAGCCCCGACCAAGTGACTGTAGGAGAACCCCGTCGCCAAAAGCATCCGTTCGGGTGCTCGCGACAGCGGTGTTCCGCCTTAGTGCACTTCGTCGACGGTATCGGGGAGTGCGGCCGTCTACTAAAGTTTCCGACGAGCATTCGATCAGGATGTCGGGAATCTTGTTGAATTGCCCGACTAGATATTGAAAAGTGTTTTCGAGATCGAGACTAAAATGTGGGGTTTATAATTGTTAGGCATGCGATATCTTAGGAATTCATTTGGTTAGGCATGTGATGTCTAAGCTGGTTGCGGATTCCAACCGTTGTAGTTTTTCACTTTCTTTTCTGCGACCGTAAGTGTAATATGTGGTGTATCACCGGTTTCGGTGCTATATGTCAACGATAATTGGGATACGCATATTTACTTACGTTGATGACATGTGATATTATGTGTTGCTGGGATATATTATATTGGATCGTCGTGTTTTGAATAGCCGGGGGTTTTATGTGAGATGAGAGTTTTTCATTTTCATTCATGTAAAATTCTTTGTATGTAATATTCTTTTATTGGGGCACTTCCGGGTTGAGAATGATGTCACCATTGTATATTATTTACTTTTCCGCATTAGGATAGACCCAAGGCGGGGAGCACAAGTAACCGGGTTCTAGGGTCCAGTGGGAGACCATCTCGAGGAGTCGAGACCGGGTCTCCTAACTCTAGAATTGGTAGGGTTGCTTGCCGCTCTCGTAGGGGTCTAGGGATGTGGGATTGGCTATTCATCACGACCGTGGAATCCGTATTTTATACAGGCTTAATTTAAAACCCGGAAATCCTAGTATATCCAATAATTCATATGTTTTTATTCTGCTGCGATATTCTGTGATGTGATCATTGATTATATTCTGAGACGAATGCTTATATTATATATATTATATATTACTGCTTTCGTTTCATATGTGATGCTGGGGAAGCATAATAAATGGGACTTCATTAATGAGATTAATGAAATAAAAGAAACCTAAAGATGTTGTAGAAACTTGTCTCGAAAACTGGTAGCTCTAGTTCTTACTTTGCATAGTGGTATTTGTGAAATATGCTGCACCTTATTCGATAAGAAAAAAGCCGAGATCCCTTCACCGGGAGTGACTTCTTTAGCAAAACTAGTAAAGGCCTAAAAAACACTCCATTCAAAATCACTCGATTCTACGACGATATCAAGTTTATTACGCAAAAGGTTTTCTTAAAAACCTGTCGTAGCCCTCCGTCATTTCAGATAAGTACTTCATAGTATTCGTACTACGTTTGTTGGTTTTCGTCAAGGCGTAGTGTGCGATAGCTATTTATGCTTATCTGCATAAGCATATGATGTGATTGAGTTAGGATAGTCGTGCGACTTTGTTGGCTTTCGTCAAGGGTCATGCAGATGGGTTTAATTCAATCAGGAAATGTACGGGTTGAACTTGACTAGTAGCCTATAGTTTGTTGGCTTTCGTCAAGGTCATAGGATGCTAGGGGCAAAATATTATTGGGACAAGTGTTGAAATTTGCAATGATATTGCATACCTTCTATGAGATAGTTGGATCCCGATACCCACTACGAGTAAGAGTTACTCCTGGGAGAGTTTTACACATTACAATTAGCTGATCAAGTAGGTGTCTAGAAAGGTGTTAACGGGGTTACACCCCTGGGAAAACGAGGTTTATTTTAATTAGGTCCGTGCGAAAGCACGGGGAACCCCCCTCAAAGTACCGGCACTGGCCTGGCTGAAAAATTGACGAAATTGTAGGGTGTAATTAATCCCGGCTAGTCTTTCCTTTTAGGGTTTGAAGGAAGATTTGACTAAAACAGTGGGAGCCATCCTGATTAGATAAATTAATAACCAATCTAATCTTGCAAGAGCATACGCTGAGTGTTTTCTTCTCTCTCTCCAGGTAGCGACCATGTCACGGCTTAATCAAGATAATAATACGGATGTATTGACCGAACTCGCTTGTTATACTGAGGTAAGGAACGTTGGTCCCGCACCAACTTATAATTTTATAAGACCGAGCAGGAAATAGGGGAATACCAGGATTCCCGTGCCGCCCAATCGAAGAAAGTGCATGATGATGTATCTTCTTCGAGTGTGTTCATTACAGAGAACTGTTTCTCAGTTTCCTTTACGTCCTGGGTATGAGATACCGGATCAGGATCCCACATATGTAATATATTATATGGGCTACAGATAGGTAGAGAACTGAGAATGGGTGATAAGTTTCAAGAGTTGGAAACGATGCAAGTGTTGCAGCCAAGCATGTTGGCAGTTATCACCCTGTATTACCAAATACAATGATTCTGAACGAATATTATTTGATGCCGAACCTGATATACAACATCATATCAGTCTCTTTATTTAGTAAAGAAGGATATAATTTTGTATTGTTGGATAATGTTTTGAACATTTCCTATATCAAGAGTTGATCGATTCAGGCACGTTATCTAAAAACATATACGTTCTAAATCAAACCACAGTTTTTAACGTACAAAATGTTAGTTATATGTATGCCCTAGAGGCCATTGCTATACATAGAATGTATATTGTAGTGGATGCTGGGACATATATAGGGAGGACTTTCTTGCTCGACATGATAGTATGCTATCTGGTTGATCTTTACCTTAACGTGTACACTGATTGTCTCTCTGTTACATGTTGGTAAAGCCCTTAGGATGTGTACTTGACTACCTGGACTATGATGCGGATCATACCAGTGGGGACAGGGTAGTCCATCAGTACATCCTTCAAAGTCCCTAGTCGTGGGTATATCGAGATGGGGCATCGATATACCAGAGTAGACTAGCGTATACCTTCTCGACCCATACAGATGGGCGATGGATGATCCCATATCCATTGGTGTTTGACATCAGAGATGATATACGGGTGCTCAGTAGAGACTGGGTACACTGGACGGACTCGCCGAGAACTCCCAGATGGTATTATACCTTACGTCAGATGGCAGTTCTCTGGTGACACTGGTACAGAGTAGTCTGTTGACCCGAGATCGTCATAGAGTCTTGTGTGGTTCCCACTGTGCTTTGATTTCCACCTTACCACGTCCAAGAGGGCGTGCAAAACGGTGGTTTTTGGGTACAGTCCCGAGTCACATGGAGGCAATGAGCGATAGGAGGGGATTCGTCTCTCCCGGTATAGGGGGTTGATGTTGCGCTGTGTTCGATTGGCTATAACCGGAAATCCCTGGCTAGGGTTGCTGAGATTTACTGGTAAGTGTTACCTGTAGTTTCTCGAACTGTTATAGACCTCAAATCGACACGACTTATCGAGCTATTGGGGTATGACGTTTACCACCCCTAGGCGAGATATGCGACATATCAGACGACGAGACCGGACTGTACGGTAAGTGTTACTGGTTGGATTCACAGGAGTGTGAGCGGGCTTGCTCGTCGATCTTCTGATCGCTCAATACCCGGGTGGCCGTTACGTTTAGCAGACCGCTTGCGGCTTGTGGGTGTTTGATATGATCATCACCTGCTGCCGGCGTATTGACGAGTCTTTAGAGTCCTACACAGAGGTTTCCTGGCTCAAGCGAAACGAAATAGGAGCGCATATGAGATATGTGCGGGACCGAGAATAATGCGTGTATGTGATACCGTATTTCATTCTCGCGATGAATGTATCGATTGGTTGTATGCGATATAACCTAGTTATCGAATCAAGGGTTGATTCGATAAGCCGATACATTGGATATTAGTCGGTTGTATGCGATATGACCGGATCGTTAAATCAAGTGTTGATTTAATGATTTAATGCATAATTATATATTTGATATATTACTTTGCATTAACTAGTATTGGTTCACTTTAAATGGTTTTTCTCACTTGTTCGTGCATATTGTATATGTGATATATTTTCGTGCACAAGTTTGTATCATGTTTGATGATACATGCTTATTTGGTTAAGTGTAAAGAACTAAACCATGGTTAAATTGATGAATAGGGTTTTCTTTTTCTTAATCATTTATTTATTTATTTATTTGGAAAAGATTAGAAATGAAATGGTTGCAAGTTTTGTTTTTTCTTTGAAGCTTCATGAAGCTTTGACTATGTGACCATTTTGTCTCATGCTTAACCCTAACCACTTCATTTAACCTTAGTTTAGTCTCTACACTTGACCATGGTTATTATGATGATAAGTATTCTTTTTATTATTCTTTTTGCATAACTTATCATAAGATTAGCTTCTTCTTCTTCATCTTCTTCAATGAAGAAAGCTTGACTTCATCAATGGTGATTGATGAAAAAGAGTGAGAAATCCAATTCTAAAGTGAACCCACTTCCTATTTCTTCATCCTCTACCTCTTGCCAAGTAGTATAGGGTGTTTCCTTCACAAGTTATCATGGCTTGGTGAAGGTGGAGCTTGACCTAGTGATGCCTCGACGTAGATCATCTTCGGCATCGTCGTCGATGACCTAGCCCGCTCTTTCTCCGATGAAGCCGATGCTAGAGCCCGGGATCCGTTTTGGACAGCGAGGAGACATCATCACGGAGCTATGGAGGTGGAGCACCGGATCTACAAAGATTGTATTTCCGTTTACCATTTAGTTAAGTTGTTAACTAGCTTCTTTTTCGCCTAAATATCTAGTTAACGATCCGTATTAGGGTTTCTCGGCACCCGTAAAATTTGAAATTGGCATGGTTGATGCCTTGTGAGACCTCATTAGTGTGCCTAGGAACCCTACAGTGGTATCAGAGCCTAGCTAGAGCCTTAGGCGATGCGTAGACGGAGTTTGAAGTCCGATCGAACCGAAACCCTAATTGGAATTTGCTCTCTGGACATTTTTACAATTCGGGGATTTTTCAGAATTAAAAATATGCAGAAAAACCAGCAGGAATTTATAAGAATTACTGTGAAGTTCGATGACCTAATTCCATAAAAGTGCGGCGGAACCGCGGCATTAGCATGCTAATGCGGCGGTTCCGCGGCCCTTTTGTCTCTTCTCCCATTAAATTTTGCACAGTAATTCCTAGTTGGCAGTGCTGGTTTTCCTGGGAATTTTTAATCTGAAATCAAGAGTTGAGTATTTTGGGTTGTATTGGGAGTTCGTACATTCGATCGGATTGTCAAACTTTGTCTATGTGTTTTTCCGGATAAATTTTAGAATATGTTAAAAAGTTCGACCGGATATAAATACCCACCTTTTCCCCTGTCGGGAAATTTCCAAGTGTTGGATCTTTCCGTAGTTTAACGACGTTCTAAGTAGTGCAAGTAACGCGATGGTCCCTCTAGAAGACAACAAACCTTAACTCGATTATGTGACCGTCTTGAACTGCCCTTTGAACCTTCGGGTTTGGGGGAGTACGGCGTGCCACATATGAGGCGTTGGCTTGACCCTTCTACGGCTGGACCGTTGGTACTGAGGCATGAACTGGATGTTTTTAAACTTGTTTCATGTGTTGAGCTGTATCGGGAAAACTTGGGTGTTTGAATGTTCGATTGGAAGGTTTAACATCTTCTATTTATCCGGAATGGGATACAACATTTGGAATTCACAAGTAGTTATGAGATAACTGAATGAATGTTATAAACATAGCAGTTTAGTCTCACTTGATCGGTTGCCACAGAATTTTGATGTGATCAAAAGTCCGTCGCAATCACGTAGCGTACGCGGATACTCGCCGGGTAAACTTAATAGACAGCCTCGCTCCATAGCCCCGACCAAGTGACTGTAGGAGAACCCCATCGCCGAAAGCATCCGTCCGGGTACTCGCGGCAGCGGTGTTCCGCCTTGGTGCACTTCGTCGACGGCGTCGGGGGTGCAGCCGTCTACTAAAGTTTGCGACGAGCATTCGATCAGGATGTCGGGAATCTTGTTGAATTGCCCGACTTGATATTGAAAAGTGTTTTCGATATTGAGACTAAAATGCGGGGTTTATAATTGTTAGGCATGTGATGTCTAAGGAATTCATTTGATTAGGCATGCGATGTCTATGCAGGTTGCGGATTCCAACTGTTGTAGTTTTACACTTTCTTTTCTGTGACCGTAAGTGTAATATGTGATATCGCCGGTTTCGTTGCTATATGTCAACGACAATTGGGATGCGCATACTTACTTACGTTGATGACATGTGTTGTTATGTGTTGCTGGATATGTTATATTGGATCGTCGTGTTTGAATAGCCGGGGTTTTTTATGTGAGATGAGTGTTTTTCATTTTCATTCATGTAAAAACTTGTATGTAATATTCTTTTATTGGGGCACTTCCAGGTTGCGGAAGTTGTCACCGTTTGTATATTATTTACTTTTCCGCACTAGGATAGACCCAAGGAGGGGAGCACAAGTAACCGGGTTCTGGGGTCCAGTGGGAGACCAACTCGAGGAGTCGAGTCCGGGTCTCCTAACTCTAGAATTGGTAGGGTTGCTTGCCGCTCTCGTAGGGGTCTAGGGGTGTGGGTTTGGCTATTCATCACGACTGTGGAATCCGTGTTTTATACTGGCTCATATTGAAAACACGAACGTCCTAGTATATCCAATATTTCATATGATTCTTCTGCTGCGATATCTGTGATGTGATTATGTGATGTTCTGTGATGAATACTGTATATAGTATATATGATATATTATATAGATGTTACTTATGTTTTACACCCGCGCTAGCCCTGCCCCGCTCTGCCGTTAGTTACCTAACCTAACGGTGCATGAAGGGACATCGAGGCGAATGCGGATGGCATAAGTGTACGTCGTATTTATCTGTGATGTTTAGGTACTTAAATGATGGGACTTCATTAATGTAATTAATGAAATAAAAAGAAACCTAAGATGTTGTAGAATCGAATTTCAAAATAAAACAGGTAGCTACAGTTCTTGCTTTGCACAGCGGTGTATATGATATATCCTGCACCTTATTCGATAAGGAAAGGACCGAGATCCCTTCACCGGGAGTGACTCCTTTAGCAATAACTGGCAGATGCTACACACTCGGTTTGTCTTTTGATTGCTTTTAAGAGTTCTGCTTTGCACAGTGATATAGGTGATATATCCTGCACCTCATTCGACGAGGAAAGGGCCGACGATCCCTTCACCGGGAGTGACCCCTTTAGCAAAACTAGAAAAGCCTCAAAAGCACTCCATTTCAAAATTCATTCGATCCTACAACGATATCAAGTTCATTACGCAATAGGTTTTCAGAAAAACCTGTCGTAGCCCTCCGTCATTTCAGATAAGTTGTATATAGTATTCGTGCTGCATTTGTTGGCTTTCGTCAAGGTGCAGTGTGCAGTAGCTATATGCTGCTTATCTGCTAGCATACGATGCGATTGGATTAGGGTAGTCGTGCGGCTTTGTTGGCTTTCGTCAAGGGTCGTGCGGATGGGTTTAATTCAATCAAGAAATGTACGGGTTGAACTTGACTAGCGGGCTATGGTTTGTTGGCTTTCGTCAAGGTCATAGCACGTTAGGGGCAAAATTATCGGGAATTTCAAGTGTTGAAATTTGCAATGAGATTGCATACCTTCTATGAGATAGTTGGATCCCGATACCCGCTGCGAGTAAGAGTTACTCCTGGGAGAGTTTTACACATTACAATTAGCCGATCAAGTAGGTGTCTAGAAAGGTGTTAACGAGGTTACGCCTCTGGGAAAACGAGGTTTACATTAATTAGGTTCGTGCGAAAGCACGGGGGACCTCCCTCAAAGTACCGACACTGGCCTGGCTGAAAGATTGGCGAACTTGTAGTGTATAATTAATCCCGGCTAGTCTTTCCTTTTAGGGTTTGAAGGAAGATTTGATAAAGAGCAGTGGGAGCCATCCTGATTAGATAAAATAATAACCAATCTATTCTTGCAAGAGCGCACGCTGAGTGTTTTCTTCTCTCTCTCTCCTGGTAGCGATCATATCACGCCTTAATCAAGATAATAATACGGAATATTGACCGAACCCGCTTGTTATACTGAGCTGGGGAACGTTGGTCCCGCTCCAACTTATAATTGTTATAGGACAGAGCAGGAAATTAGGGATTACCAGAATTCCCGTGCCACCCAAACGAAGAGAGTGCATGCTGATGCATCATCTTCGGGTGTGTTCATTACAAAGAACTGTTTCTCTGTATCCTCTACGTCCTGGGTATGTGATACCAGATCAGGATCCCATATATGTAATCTGTTACATAGGGCTACAGAAAGGTAGAGAACTGAGAACGGGTGATAAGTTTCATGAGGCAGAAAACGGGGCAAGAGTTGCAGCCAAGTCTGTTGGTCACTGTCACCCTGTATTACCAATACATTGATTCTGAACGAATATTATTAGATTCCGAACCTGATATACAAAATCATATCTGTCTCTTTATTAGTAAAGAAACGATATAATTTTGTATTGTCGGATAATGTTTTGAACATTTCCTATATCAAAAGTTGATCGGTTCAGGCACGTTATCTAAAAGCATTGATGTTCTAAATCAAACTACAGTTCTTAGTATACGGAACACACACAAGAGGAAGAGTTCAGAAATGAACGAATCCTACTTGAGGCATTGTAGACTAGGTCATATCAATGTGACCCGACTAGCTGAAGTTACATGTAGATGCATATTTAAATCAGTTTGAATTTACATCTTGTGAAACTTGCCAGTCATGTCACAGAGATAAGATGACCATAGCTCCGTTTACTGGAAACAGAGAAAGAGTTAGTGAACTCTTGGGATGATACATGTTGATGTATGTAAGGTCCTCTGTCTACATATGCCAAGACCGGTTCCCTGTACTTCATTACATTCTCTGATGATCTTTTGAGATTCAGACCTATGTTCCTGTTGAAACACAAGTCCGAACCTTTTGAGATATTCACAGAATATGATTTAGAAGTAGAGAACCAAATTACAGGTATAAGTATTATGTCGTTTGATGTGATCAAGGAGGAGAATACTTGAGCACGGAATTCCTGGACTATTCTAAAGGAGAATGAGATTCTCTCTCAGCATTACTCCTCCGTATACACCATAGCACGATGGTAGATCGGGGCGGAGCAATCACAACCTATATGATAAGGTGTGCTCTATGATGAGTACTACTGAGTTACCTGTTTCCTTTTGAGGGTTATGCACTTATGAAGTTGCATACCTATTGAATAGGGTTCCAATCAAATCAGATGCCTACCACTTCATATGTGATATGGAATGGGAAGAGCCCATCTCTTAAGCTAGTTAAGATTTGGGGTTGTCCGGCCTATGTCTAAAAGCATAATCCGGACAAGCTCGAGGCAAAGTCTGTAATGTAGAACTGGAAAAGTTCCAGCTATACAAACTACAGCAGATGATTTGGTAGAACCTAAGGATTCAATAGTTACCAACGAACCTCAGCCTCTCCGCCGATCTAGTAGGGTTCCTCACCCACCTGAGAGATACTTCGGTTACTCTATGACAGTGGGAGCGAGGATTGCATCATGAGATGATAACCCAACTAGTTTCGAACTGGCCATCAGGAGTGAGACTCTATAAGAATGGCTGGATGCTTAGTGATCTGAGATGGAATTCATGTACACCAACAAAGTATGGACTTTGGTTGCTATATCTGAAGGGTTAAATCCCCATCAGGAGCAAGTATATCTTGAGAAGATTACTTGGTGTAGTTGGAAAAGTTGAGACTTTCATAGCTAGACTTGTTAAAGGTTTTCGTCATCGACCAGGCGTGGATAATGATGAAACCTTTTCAAGTAGCTATGCTTAAGTCCATCCAGATCCTACTTGCCACGGCTACATACCATGACTACGATATCTGGCAGTTGGGTGTCATGACTGCTTTTCTAAATGATGTTTTAGAAGAGAGAGTCTATAAGTACACAGCCAGAGGGCTTCGTAGACAGTGGGAGCAGCGGAAACGTGCACAAGATGCTTTATAAGATAAAGCAGGTATCGCGGAGTTGGAACATCTGTTTTGATGTAGTAGTCAAAGAGTTTGACATCATCAAAATGGTAGATGAACCTTGTATAAACAAAAAGGTAGTAGGGAGTATGGTGGCGATCCTCGTAGAGTACGTGGATGACATACTCTTGATAAGAAAGAAGTTTCCTATGCTACGCTCGGTCAATCTCCGTTTATCACAATGATTCTCCATATAGGATCAAAATGATACCTCCTAAATCCTGGGTTTTGGATCTATGAGATAGATCTAATTGGATGTTAGGATTCTCACTAGTTGTAGTGAGATGGTATCAACCGATCCTGGGGAGAATCACTGGAAGGGTTCCAGGGTGATAAGGACGACTGAAAGTCAGTCACAGGCATTGTCTTTACCCTCAGTAAAGGGACGGTATGTTGGAAGAGTTCCAAGGTAGATACCGTGGCATACTAGACGATAAAGGCTCGATACATCGCTATTTAAGATGCTACCAAAGAGGCAGTCTGGATGTATATTTGTTCATGAGATGAACTTAGTTCCTCCCATTGTGTGACAATGGAGTTGTGGCTTATGCCAAGGAACGTCCGTCCCATCAGTGATCCAGACATATTCTAAGGCAGTATCACCTGATCATGGAGATGGTTGATCTCCAGGGTGATCGAGGTTAGGAGAGTAGACTCAGAGGACAGCACGGCGGATCCACTCACAAAGGCCTTTTCTCAGAGAGAGACTTTTATGGGATGGTTGAGTATGAGATACTGCAACCACTGCTATCAGATGGCCCTAGTGCAAGTGGGAGATTGTTAGTTATATGTATGCCCTAGAGGCCATTGCTATACATAGGATGTATATTGTAGTGGATGCTGGGACATATATAGGGAGGACTTTCTTGCTCGACATGATAGTATGCTATCTGGTTGATCTTTACCTTAACGTGTACACTGATTGTCTCTCTGTTACATGTTGGTAAAGCCCTTAGGATGTGTACTTGACTACCTGGACTATGATGCGGATCATACCAGTGGGGACAGGGTAGTCCATCAGTACATCCTTCAAAGTCCCTAGTCGTGGGTATATCGAGATGGGGCATCGATATACCAGAGTAGACTAGCGTATACCTTCTCGACCCATACAGATGGGCGATGGATGATCCCATATCCATTGGTGTTTGACATCAGAGATGATATACGGGTGCTCAGTAGAGACTGGGTACACTGGACGGACTCGCCGAGAACTCCCAGATGGTATTATACCTTACGTCAGATGGCAGTTCTCTGGTGACACTGGTACAGAGTAGTCTGTTGACCCGAGATCGTCATAGAGTCTTGTGTGGTTCCCACTGTGCTTTGATTTCCACCTTACCACGTCCAAGAGGGCGTGCAAAACGGTGGTTTTTGGGTACAGTCCCGAGTCACATGGAGGCAATGAGCGATAGGAGGGGATTCGTCTCTCCCGGTATAGGGGGTTGATGTTGCGCTGTGTTCGATTGGCTATAACTGGAAATCCCTGGCCAGGGTTGCTGAGATTTACTGGTAAGTGTTACCTGTAGTTTCTCGAACTGTTATAGACCTCAAATCGACACGACTTATCGAGCTATTGGGGTCTGACGTTTACCACCCCTAGGCGAGATATGCGACATATCAGACGACGAGACCGGACTGTACGGTAAGTGTTACTGGTTGGATTCACAGGAGTGTGAGCGGGCTTGCTCGTCGATCTTCTGATCGCTCAATACCCGGGTGGCCGTTACGTTTAGCAGACCGCTTGCGGCTTGTGGGTGTTTGATATGATCATCACCTGCTGCCGGCGTATTGACGAGTCTTTAGAGTCCTACACAGAGGTTTCCTGGCTCAAGCGAAACGAAATAGGAGCGCATATGAGATATGTGCGGGACCGAGAATAATGCGTGTATGTGATACCGTATTTCATTCTCGCGATGAATATATCGATTGGTTGTATGCGATATAACCTAGTTATCGAATCAAGAGTTGATTCGATAAGCCGATACATTGGATATTAGTCGGTTGTATGCGATATGACCGGATCGTTAAATCAAGTGTTGATTTAATGATTTAATGCATAATTATATATTTGATATATTACTTTGCATTAACTAGTATTGGTTCACTTTAAATGGTTTTTCTCACTTGTTCCTGCACATTGTATATGTGATATATTTTCGTGCACAAGTTTGTATCATGTTTGATGATACATGCTTATTTGGTTAAGTGTAAAGAACTAAACCATGGTTAAATTGATGAATAGGGTTTTCTTTTTCTTAATCATTTATTTATTTATTTATTTGGAAAAGATTAGAAATGAAATGGTTGCAAGTTTTGTTTTTTCTTTGAAGCTTCATGAAGCTTTGACTATGTGACCATTTTGTCTCATGCTTAACCCTAACCACTTCATTTAACCTTAGTTTAGTCTCTACACTTGACCATGGTTATTATTATGATAAGTATTCTTTTTATTATTCTTTTTGCATAACTTATCATAAGATTAGCTTCTTCTTCTTCATCTTCTTCAATGAAGAAAGCTTGACTTCATCAATGGTGATTGATGAAAAAGAGTGAGAAATCCAATTCTAAAGTGAACCCACTTCCTATTTCTTCATCCTCTACCTCTTGCCAAGTAGTATAGGGTGTTTCCTTCATAAGTTATCATGGCTTGGTGAAGGTGGAGCTTGACCTATTGATGCCTCGACGTAGATCATCTTCGGCATCGTCGTCGATGACCTAGCCCGCTCTTTCTCCGATGAAGCCGATGCTAGAGCCCGGGATCCGTTTTGGACAGCGAGGAGACATCATCACGGAGCTATGGAGGTGGAGCACCGGATCTACAAAGGTTGTATTTCCGTTTACCATTTAGTTAAGTTGTTAACTAGCTTCTTTTTCGCCTAAATATCTAGTTAACGATCCGTATTAGGGTTTCTCGGCACCCGTAAAATTTGAAATTAGCCTGGTTGATGCCTTGTGAGACCTCATTAGTGTGCCTAGGAACCCTACACAAAACACACACAAGAGGAAGAGTTCAGAAATGAACGAATCCTTCTTGAAGCTTTGTAGACTAGGTCATATCAATGCGACCCGACTAGCTAAGTTACATAAAGATGTATATTTAAATTAGTTTGAATTTATATCTTGTGAAACTTGCCAGTTATGTCACAAACATAAGATGACCATAGCTCCGTTTATTGGAAACAGAGAAAGAGTTGGTGAACTCTTGGGATTGATACATGATGATGTATGTAAGTCCCCTATCTACACATGTCAGGACTGGTTCTTTGTACTTCATTACATTCACTGATGATCTCTCAAGATTCAGACATATGTTCCTGTTGAAACACAAGTCTTAGCCTTTTGAGATATTCAAAGAATATAAGTCAGAAGTAGAGAACCAAAACAGGTATAAGTATTATGTCCTTTGATGTGATTAGGGAGGTGAATACTTGAGCACGGAATTCCTGAAATATTCTAAGGGAGAATAAGATTCTCTCTCAGCATTACTCCTCCGTATACATCACAGCACGTTGGTGTATCGGGGCGGAGCAATCGCACCCTATGTGATAAGGTGTGCTCTATGATGAGTACTACTGAGTTGCCTATTTCCTTTTGGGGGTTATGCACTTGAGAAGCTGCATATCTATTGAATAGGGCTCCAATCAAATCAGATGCCTACCACTCCATATGTGATATGATATGGGAAGTGCCCATCTCTTAAGGATGTTAAGATTTAGGGTTGTCCGGCCTATGTCTAAGAGCAAAATCCGGACAAGCTCGAGGCAAGGTCAGTTCTGTGGAAGTTTGTTGGATATCCCAAACAATCGCAAGGGAATATCTTCTACCACACTGAGGAGCAAAAGGTGTTTTGTTTCTCAGCATGCCACCTTTTGGAAAGGGAATTTCTTATGAAGAAATTAGTGGTCATGAGGTAGAACTGGAAGGAGTTCCAGCTATACAAACTACAGCTGACGATTTGGTAGAACCGGAGGATTCAATAGCTCCGGACGAACCTCAGCCTCTCTGCCGATCTGGTAGGTTTCCTCACCTACCTGAGAGATACTTCAGTTTTCTCTATGACAGTGGGATCGAGAAATGCATCATGAGATGATGACCCAACTAGTTTCGAGCAGGCCATCAGGAGTGGAGACTTTGTGAGAATGGCTGGATGCTAAGCGATCTGAGATGGAATCCATATACACCAACAAAGTATGAACTTTGGTTGCTTTATCTGAAGGGTTAAATCCCCATCAGGAGCAAGTATATCTTGAGAAGATTACTTAGTGTACATGGAAAGGTTGAGACTTTCAAAGCTAAGGCTTATTGCAAAAGGTTCTCGTCATCGACCAGGAGTGGATTATGATGAAACCTTTTCTACTGCCTATGCTTAAGTCCATCCGGATCCTACTTACCATTGCTACATACCATGACTGCGATATCTGGCTGTTGGGTGTCATGACTGCTTTTCTAAATTGTGATTTAGAAGAGAGCGTCTATAAGTACACAGCCAGAGGGTTTCGTAGACAGTGGGAGCAGCGGAAACGTGTGCAAGTTGCTTTATGGGTTAAAGCAGGCATCGCGGAGTTGGAACATCTGTTTTGATGTGGTAGTCAAAGCGTTTGACTTCATCAAAATGGTAGATGAACCTTGTATATACAAAAAGGTAATAGGGAGTATGGTGGTGATCCTCGTATTGTACGTGGATGACATACTCTTGATAGGAAAGGAGTTTTCTATACTACGCTCGGTCAATCTCCTCTTATCACAAGGATTCTCCATATAGGATCAAGGTGATAACTCCTAAATCCTGGGTTTTGGATCTATGAGATAGATCTAAATAGATGTTAGGATTCTCACTAGGTATAGTGAGATGGTATCAATCGATCCTGGGGAGAATCACTGGATAGCCTCCAGGATGGTAAGGTCGACTGAATATCAGTCACGGGCATTGTCTTTACCCTCAGTGGAGGGAAGGTATGTTGGAAGAGTTCCAAGCTAGATACCGTGGCAAACTAGACGATAAAGGATGGATACATTGCTACCAAGGATGCTACCAAAGAGGTATTCTGGATGTATATAAGTTCATGAGATGATCTTCGTTCCTACCATTGTATGACAATGGAGTTGTGGCTTTGGCCTAGGAACCCCCATCCCATCAGTGATCCAGACATATTCTTAGGCAGTATCACCTGATCATGGAGATGGTTGATCTCCAGGGAGATCGAGGTTAGGAGAGTAGACTACAGAGAACAGCACGGCGGATCCACTCACAAAGGCCTATTCCCAGGAGAGACTTTTATGGGATGGTTGAGTATGAGATACTTCAACCACTGCTGATTGTTGAGTATGAGATACTACAACAGATGGCCCTAGTGCAAGTGGGAGATTGTTAGTTATATGTATGCCCTAGAGGCCATTGTTGTACATACGATGTATATTGTAGTGGATGCTTGGACATATACATGGAAGACTTTCTTGCTCGACATGATAGTATGCTATTTGGTTGCTCTTTATCTTAACATGTACGCTGATTGTCTCTATGTTACATGTTGATAAAGCCCTTAGGATGAGTACTTGACTATCAGGACTATGATGCAGATCATACTAGTAGGGACAGAGTAGTCGCTAAGTACATCCTTCAAATGTTCCTAGTCGTAGGTGTATCGAGACAGGGTATCGATATACCAGAGTAGACTAGCGTATAGCTTCTCAACCCATGCAGATGGGCGATGGATGATCCCATATCTATTGGTGTTTGACATCAGAGACAGTATACAGATGCTCAGTGGAGACTGGGTACACTGAACGAACTCGCCGAGAACTCCCAGATGGTATTATACCTCACGTCAGATGGCAGTTCTCTGGTGACACTGGTACAGGTTAGTCTGTAGACCCGAGATCGTCATAGAGTCTTGTGTGATTTCCACTGTGCTTTGATTTCCACCTTACCACGTTCAAGAGAACGTGCAAAACGGTGACTTTTGGATACAGTCCCGAGTCACATGGAGGCAATGAGCGATAGGAGGGGTTTCGTCTCTCTCGGTATTGGGGGTTGATATTGCGATGTGCTCGATTGGCTATAACAAGAAGTGCTTGGCCAAGGCTGCTTCAGAGATATACTGGTAGGTGTTATCAGTAGTTTCTCGACCCGTTATGAGCCTCATATCGACACGACTTATTGAGTTACTGGGGTCTGGTGTTTACCACCCCTAGACGAGATATGCGATATATCAGACGAAGAGACCGGACTGTACGGTAGTGTTACTGATTGGATTCGCAGGAGTGTGAGCAGGCTTGCTTGTTAATCTTCTGATCGCTCAATACCCAGATGGCCGTTACGTTTAGCAGACCGCTTCCGGCTTGTGGATGTTTGATATGATCATCACCTACAGCCGGCGTATTGATGAGTCTTTAGAGTCCTACACAGGGGTTTTCTGGCTCAAGCAAAACGGAGTAGGAGCACATATGTGATATGTGCGGGACCGAAATTAATACGATATGAGATACCGTATTCTATTCTCGTGATGTGTGGCATGAAAGGTTATATGTGATATAGCCGGGTTATCGGATCAAGTGTTGATTCGATAAGATGTTACATTATGATATTATTCGGTTATATGTGATATAGCCGGATTATTAAATCAAGTGTTGATTTAATAATTTAATGTATAATTATATATTTGATATATTATATTACATTAACTAATATTTAGCCAACTTAAGATTTCTTTTCTCACTTTGGATACATTGATGTATATGTGATATATGTTAAATGTATCATGCTTGGTTACAAATGCAACTAGGGTTAATGAGGGTTAAACCATACTAGGGTTAAGATTAGGGTTTAAATTTTATCATTAAGTAATTCAAATATTATGGATAATTGTCATGGTTGATATTTGTTGAAAGCTTGTAGAAGCTTGTAAGCATTTTTTACTTTGTCCATTTTCTTTGTCTAGTTTAAGATATTTTTTGACCTAATCTTTAACCCTAGCTCATGGTTAACTCTCTACAAGGGTTAAACATGACATACTTAACCCTTGGTTGCATTTTAAACCTCAACAATAATTCATTTTCATCACAACTTGTTGTTCTTCTTCTTCTTGACAAAAGCTTTCTAGATTTTTCAAAAGTGATGATTTTGAGTGAGAAAATGATTTCTAATGTGAGCAAAATTCCTACTTCATCATCCTCTACTACTTGTCATTTAGTATAGGGTGTTTTCTTCACTAATTCCATGATTAGTGAAGAGATAGCTTGGGTTAATGTCTCCTAGACGTAGATCATCTTCGGGCTCAAAGACTTCAAAGCAAGTATGTTCGTTTCTTCATCGGAGCCTTTCTAGAGTCCGGGACTTCTTGATCGCAGCGAAAGGACTACTACACGGAGCTAATGAAGTGAAAGACCGGTCTACAAAGGTTATATTCCTTTCTCACTTAGGATGTAAAGTGTTTACATATGTTATTCCGTCGATTTCTAGTAAACGATTCAATGTTTAGGGTTAGCTAGAACGACAAAATTTAAATTTGGTATGGACGATGCCTCCCGAAACTTTGCTGTCGTGCTAGGTAACCCTGCAATATCTGGACCATGCAAAACCCAGACGTCAGCGCTTCATAAATATCAAAATAATAGTAATAATCAGGATAGGATGCTATGATTAAATATGAGTATAAATAAATAAATAACACAGGTGTAAAACAGTGAGATATAGGTATGTGATGTGTATCTTAAAGTCTGTGCCTTTAAATTATCTATTCTAGAAGTCTTTGAAATCAATTTAATAGAATTGTCGATGAAACTCAGTAGTATCTCGTGCGTGCCCGGGACCACGGTCAACTCTCAGGCTGAATCCTAGACATGCCGCTAAGCAGTAAACAGGTAACATGTACAGACGAATGATGTCAGCAGCATCATTCCTGGGTTGGCCAAGCCCGTAAAGACTGATCAGTATAAGCATCGAACTGTTGAGTTACAAATCAGATTTCGTTATTGATTTCCCCTTACCCCAAGGTTATGTGTTCAAGTCAGGCATTGAAGGTGTAAATCTAATGCCAGTACAGGATCAAGTAGGTACAGATTTGTCTATGTAAACAATAGGTTACGTCCATCAGAACAACAAGTCGGGATTGTTGGCATTAGTAACAAGATCAAAGTAACAAGTCAAGTAGTGTGTCAGGACATGTCATGTGGTGCATATTTATCAAATGGATACCCAATGTAAAATTGTAACGATATCGGGATCACAGTAAATAGTGCTGATGTCAGGATGCATATGTGTCTATTTGTAATAACATACACACACACACACACATGGTTATGTATGATGCAAGCGAGACAACATGTCGCAATAATATAGAAGTAACATGATATAATGAAGTTCCTGCATGTAATTAGAAATGCATGTCAGTACGGATAACGGGTATCGAAAAACGGTAAAACTATAACATTGGATGCATAATTAAATGTATTATTTTTATTCATATAGGTATAAATACAGTAACATAGCATGTAGCAAGATAAACTTGCCTCGAAAACAACGGTCGATGTGCAGGCGGCTTGGTGCGAAACGACATGACACGGTGCGTGGGCCTTGCGGTGACATGGGACCGATGCGATGGTGGCACACAAATGGCATGAGCTGAGCACGAAACGGGCATGGCGTGGCACATGAGCAGAGCAAATGGCGTGACACGGTCTGGGTACAGTGATGACACGGTCATGGCATGGTCTGGGTCTGGTGATGGTCTGGTCGCGATCTGGTGCATGGTCCGGTCGTGGTTTGGTGCATGGTCTGGTCGTGGTCTGGTGCATGGTCTGGTCACGGTCTGGTCGTGATCTGGTGCATAGTCTGGTGCATGGTCAGGTGGTGGTCTGGTTGCGATCTGATGCATGGTCTGGTGGTGGTCTGGTCGCGGTTTGATCGTGATCTGGTACATGGTTTGGTGGTGGTATGATCGCGATCTGATGCATGGTCCGGTGGTGGTATTATGGTGATGGTATGGTTCGTCTGGATCGTCTACGACGTGCGTGACTCCGGCGAGGTGGGCGGTCATCTTACCTTTGCTGCCTCGCCGCCATCTCGTCTCCGGCTCATCCCATTACTTATAAATTATCTAATTAACAATTATGGAAGTTGATCCTATGAGGCCGTAACTCATTTCTTATTTTGAGACCAAACATTCAAACACCCAATCCTCTGACTTTTTCACTGACCCGTACCGTTATTTTTTTTTATATGTTTTAGATAGGACGTATATAAAATATCACGAGATTTGGAGACCTTTAACATATCCATCAAGTGTACTAAAAAATCATCGGCTTTTCAGTGCAAGAAAAATGCGATCGCTTGATGGCTGTGTTAGAACTCACAAAATCTCGTGAAATTTTATATATGTCCTATCTAAAACATGTAGATCGAAGTGAACGATACGGATCGGTGAAAACACGTCAGGTTGTTGTTGACATATGAGTCTCATTCTCTTTAGTTTTGTTATACAAAACCATATTTTAAAGATATCAAATGTTACTAACCATGTCAGATCAGTTAAAATGCTAAAGCAATGGAATTATTCAAGTAATAGAACAATCAACAGCGCAACTGACATCTCAATAGTAACATCAAGAGACTCTGAAGGTCAAAAAACAGTGCAAAGGAAATTATCGAAGAAGTAAACAACGGACAAATTGAAAACTTTTTATTTTTTTTGAGTTTAGAGTCGATCTTAATGGTTTAAATCTCTTCCCGATCTTAATTTTTAATACTAGAAACTCTTTACTTAAAAAGGTATCAAAAATATCGATTTGATTCAAAATAACTTCATCTCTTTAGACCTATATTTGAAATATCAGATTATAGCGTCATAGCGTCAGAACATCGGAAGCCAATACACAATAGTCCTTGAGGGGGTGAATAGGACTAAGCTATCGATATGTCCAAAATAAAAATTCTATCAAACACTTGCTAATATAGAATACAACTGCAAAGCTTAACAAAGGATAAACCAATATAGATAAGAGGCTAAGCACACATACAATTATGAAACATAAACCTATGGCAAGAGAGAGCAATCAGGCATAAGAAATGAGCATATAGAGAATAAGATCAAGCACGCAATTTCTATCTAAGCAATTGAAATATTAAGCAAGATAGAAATAAAAATCGCAAACGCAAACCTCTTTTATAGTGGTTCGGCGCCCAATAACGTCTTGGTCCCTGATCCACTTTCTTTAGGTCCTTAAGCCAAATCCCTTTAAACTTCACGTTTCCTCACAACCAAACACGTCACTTGACACGCGAATGACTCTTTCTCTCTACAAGAACTCCCTAAGAAAGGCACCCTTTCACTCAAGAATCCTTACACAAAGAAAGAAACACTTGTTTCACTTTTCTTACAAAGGCAATCTTACATTCAAGGATCCTCACACAAAGAAAAGAAGAGAGTTACAATAAGCACAATACTCCCAAAAAGTTTCTTTCAAGCTCTTTCTCTAATACTCTATCAAGTATGGATGGTCAAGATAAGCTCTTGAATTTTTTGTGTGTGAGAGTGATAGATAATCAAATGAACTCTTTTAAACTCCAACAAGAGGTGAGATTTTTGGCTCAAGATCTTTTAGATATTGACAATTGAAAAGCTCAAGAAATTGAGTAAGTGATTAACCATCAAAAATCCCATAGAAACCCTATTTATAGTCCTTACGAAAAAGGATTCAAAACAAGTGGGATAACAGAATTTAAGCACGACAGACATATGAAGACAAACTGGACAAACATCTGAAGGCAAAATCGAAACACCACAACGGATAAAAATGGTAACATTTTTCAAATCATTTCATCATCAAACGTCTATCAATTAAAGCATCAGACGTCTCTCATTTGTCGGAAGACGTCTGAAGTACATTAGGGCAGACGTCTGAAGAACAAAACATTTTTCACCTAGGGACTTTGGGTAGACGTCTGAAGAAAAATGGGCAGACGTTTGAAAGTATAAAATTTTCATTTTTAAAATCTTCATCAGACGTCTGTTCATTTGAGCTTCATACGTCTGTCTATTTGAGCTTCAGACGTATGTTATTTCTGATATTTTCTGATATCAGAAAAAGAAATTATGCACAGACATCTGAGCTTCAAAGAGGCAGACGTCTAGAAAGCACAAAAAAAGGAAAACTTTGGGTTTTAAGAATATGAAAACTTTAAACTTGAAAACCCAATGTTTATAAAACTTTTGTGATAACGTGTGTGAGTGTTCAAGAGCTCTGATTGATAAAACCATAATCGATCGAGTGCTTACAAAGATTTCTATGTCGGCTAACGCATTTCTTCAAAATCTTGAATCTTTGACGCCTCGACTCGAGCTCTCGAACCTTTGGTGCTTCGCTTGAATTTACGTTGGTCGATTGATGTTCAATTGGTTTCGACACTTGACACTTCAAACTCGAACACACCATTTCACTCACTTGCGTCTTGAAATCGATATTTTGATCTTCAAATCTCGAATTTGACTTTGACGCTTGAGCTTGGACTTAGCTTCTATATCTTCAATGAGCTTGAATTGGCAATTTGAGAAGCTCTCGTCCAAATCCTCCTACCTCCATTTAGATATGACGTTTAAACTCAATATAGTCCATCCTCCTTTATAAGCTTGTTCCGTAAGATTTCCGATATCCTGAAATGCAATCTCCAAACTACCAAGCTCATCATATACAGTGTTATGAAATAATCAAGTTAATAAACACTATATATGAACATTCATTGTTTGATATCGAAACCATGGATATGAATATGAATATCAATATCGATATGTAAATTACGAGCAAAGCATGAGATATTGATAAACAATACACACACGTGTTTAGATGAAAACCACACATGTATATAAGTATTCATATTTTGAATATCAAGCCAATGAATGAGAATAATATATCAATATCGACAAATATATCAAATGCAAGACATGAGATATCGATATATTATTCGACATACACAAGATATAAGATATGCAAGCTAAATATCAAGTGTATGCAATTTTAGTGTCGATAAGGTAAAGCAAGATAAGCATATGACACTAAACACCTATTCATGTTTTAGCCATCATCAAAACAAAGCGAGAATGGATAATTAAACTACATGAAAAATCCATAAGCTAACATTCTCCCCCTTTTATATGATGGCAAAACATGAATAAAAGATATTATATCTATATCAAAGATAACCAAATATCCGATATTAATATATCATCACTCCTATTAATCTCTCCCTTTTTGACATAATAAAAAAAGGGCGGGATTTAGAACGTTTGAACTACCCCCTATACATATGCGTGCACCTAAAGCGAATCAAACGTTTGAATCGCTCTCCTTAAATGAATACATAGGAGAATCTTAGAAGATGGATACGAGCATAAATAAAATGCAAATTTTGAAAATAAAGCTTCAACTCTGTCACGCCCCGCTTCCCAGAGTATGCTAACTAGGGCGCGTGACAGAGCCAACCATGCTACCTATGGTAAGGAAAGATCCTTCCATAGTCATATTACGGCTGTCAATCAGATATCAAGAACAGTGAACTACTAAATCTATCTATCACATGTCCAAGAGCCACAAGAACAATAACTGGAGAAAATAGCGGAAGCAATAAATATCCAAGAAATAACTAACCCGCATAAGAGCTATATCAATGAAGTGGTACTCACCGATCGGCGATCCTGTCGAATACTTACATGCTATGTCAAGTATCCGGGCCATACAAAACACAGACGTCAGCGCGTCATAAATATTAAAATAATAGTAATAATCAGGATAGGATGTTATGATTAAATATGAGTGTAAATAAATAAATAACACATATATAAAACAGTGAGATATAGGAATGTGATGTGAATCCTAAAATCCGTGCCTCTAAGTTATCTATTCTAGAAGTCTTTTTAATCAATTTACTGGAATCGTCGATAAAACTCAGTAGTATCCCGTGCGTACCGGGGACCACGGTCAAGACTCTCAGGCTGAATCCGAGACATGCTGCTAAGCAGTAAACAGGTAATATGTACAGACGAATGATGTCAGCAGCATCATTCCGGGGCTGGCCGAGCCCGTAAAGAGTGATCAGTATAAGTATCGAACTGTTGAGTTACAAGTCAGGTTTTATTATTGATTTCCCCTTACCCCCAAGGTTATGTGTTCAAGTCAGGCATTGAAGGTGTAAGTCTAATGCCAACACAGGATCAAGCATGTACAGATTTGTCTATGTAGACAACATATTACGTCCATCAGAACAACAAGTCGGGATTGTCGGCATTAGTAACAGATCAAAGTAACAAGTCAAGTAGTGTGTCAGGACATGTCATGTGGTGCATATTTATCAAATGGATACCCAATGTAAAATTGTAACGATATCGGGATCACGGTAAATAGTGTTGATGTCAGGATGCATATGTGTCTATTTGTAATAACATATATATATATATATATGTATGTATGTATATGTATATATATACATACATATATATATATATATATATATATATATATATCCATGATTGTATGATGCAAGCTAGACAATATGTCGCAATAATATAAAAGTAACATGATATAATAAAGTTCCGTCATGTAACTAGAAATGCATTTGTCAGTACGGATAACGGGTATCGAAAAACAGTAAAACTATAACATTAGATGCATAATTAAAATACATGTATTATTTTTATTCATATAGGTATAAATATAGTAACATAGCATGTAGCAAGATAAACTTGCCTCGAAAACAACGATCGATGTGCAGACGGCTTGGTGCGACACGACATGACATGGTGCGTGGGCCTTGTGGTGATATAGGACTGATGCGATAGTGGCACACAAGTGGCGTGAGATGAACATGAAGTGGGCATGGCGTGGCACAGGAGCAGAGCACATGGCGTGACACGGTCTGGGTACGGTGACGACACGGTCATGGCATGTTCTGGGTCTGGTGCATGGTCTGATGGTGATCTGGTCGCGATCTGGTGCATGGTCTAGTCGTGGTCTGGTGCATGGTCTGGTGGTGGTTTGGTCACGATCTGGTGCATGGTCTGGTGGTGGTCTGATCACGGTCTTGTCGTGATCTGGTGCATAGTCTGGTGCATGGTCAGGTGATGTTCTAGTAACGATCTGGTGCATGGTCTGGTGGTGGTACTGTGGTGATGGTATGGTTCGTCTGGATCGTTTACGACGTGCGCGACTCCGGTGAGACGGCCAGAAAACTAAGAAACAAGAAAGAAAAGAAAAAAAAGAAAGAAGAGAAGAAGAGGGATTGGGGTTGGCTTATGGTGTCAGGGTTTGCAGGGAGGTGAGGAGAAGGAGGGGTGACGACGACAAAGTCGGAGGTCTCCGGCGATGAGAGGTGCCGGCGTCGGGGTTCTTGGGCTCGTGGGTATGGGTTCTCAGGTGAAGTTGCTGGCTCGGGAAGGAGGAAGAGAGGAGGTAGTAGTGAGGGTGGTGATGAGGAGTTCGGGATGAGGTTGACGGCGACGGAGAGTCGCCGACGATGGGTAACGACGACGTGGGAGTTTCTGGAGTTAGGTCGCCGTCGGGTCTGGGTGCAGGGATGGTTAGGAAAAGAAAGGGGTGGCAGCAGAGGTGGTGTAGTGATGAGGGTGACGGGGTAAGGTCTTCGACAAAGGGACGAGGATGGTGGCAATGGCGAGTCGCCGGCGATGGCGAGTTGCCGGCGATGAGTTCTTGGGTTGCAAGGGTCATGGGTTGCAAGGGTCGTGGTCGTCAGGAAAAGGAGGAGAGGAAGATGAGGTCGAGGGGATGAAGATGAGGGTGAGGTGATGAGGTTGGGATCGGCGGCGATGGAGAGGGCAGGCGTCGGGTTAGGGTTCTCGTGGGTTTCGTGAGCGGGAGGTGAAGGAAAAAGAGAGGAAGGAGAGAGAGCAGCTATCAAAAATTTATATATATATATATATATATATATATATATAAAAGAGAGAAAATATAATATTTAGTTTTTAAAATATATTTAATATATATAGTATATATTATAAACTGTTAATATTATATTATATTTTATAGGATTTTATAGCTAATACAAAAATACTCCGAAAAATATTCGGATCTCTTCTAAAAATCTAGTTTTAAAATACGGATAATACACGTGTCAGTTAAAATTATAACGCGACATCCGGTTAGATAAAATGCATACCCCCAAGAACGGAAACACGTACAAATACGTAGCGATTCAAACGAGTATGTTTTATCAAATAAGAAGTGAACACGATGTCTGAATGTAATCATAGGGTATGGGGTATGATACATGTCATGCTAGATGTTAAAAAAATTATATTTGGTTATATTTGTATTATTTAAAATATATGCAGATGCCAAATATATGATACAGGTATATAGAACATATATATGTGCATGAATCCTCTGTACTAGCAGGGATATTTCGTAATCTAGAACCAGGATGGATTTCAAGCATGCGGGTCGGGTCGGATACTAAACACAGATACCAAATACGCTATTCGCATCCAAAACAAACATGAACTAAATGTTGTCACAAGAATAAGAAAACCCAAATAAATTATGGTATAAATGAACTAGAGTGTTACATTATACCCAACTATAAAAAAAATTTGTCCTTGAAATTCCCGGAACAAGAAAAGACAAGAAACATGAATTTAAGAAAAAAGTTGTCGAAAATTCTGTCGAATCTCGTCCTTTCGTTCCCAAGTTGATTCTCCGTGCGAACGATTCCCCCATAAAATAAGTACTAAAGGGATAACCTTGTTCTTGAGGGCCTTTTCTCTTCGTTCTATAATCGCCATCGGTCGTTCTTCATATGTCAAGTCCTTTCTGGCAGTCAGCTCCGAGTGATTTAGGACGTGTGTCTCATCTTGAATATACTTGCGGAGTTGAGATACATGAAACACGTCGTGAACACTCGCCAGGGATGGTGGTAAAGCTAATTGACAAGCTACTTCTCCAACGCGCTCGATGATACCGAAAGACCCCACAAATCGAGGACTAAGCCTGCCTCGACTATCAAATCGATTAACTCCTCTGGTCGGTGATATCTTCAGGAATACAAGATCACCAACTGCGAACTCCAGAGGTCTTCGTCCTATATTGGCCTAACTTTTCTGTCGATCCTGCGCTGCCTTCATATGATTTCGGATCACATTAACTTTCTCCATTGTTTGCACGATAAGATACGATCCCAATAATCTTCTTTCACCAACATCGTCCTAATAGACGGGCGAGCGACACTTGCGACCATATAATGCTTCGAATGGAGCCATCTGAATAGTCGCCTGAAAACTGTTATCATACGAAAACTCCACCAAGTGCAAATGATCCTCCCATGAACCCTTGAAGTCTAACATGTATGCTCTCAACATATGTTCAAGAGTTTGGATCGTTCTTTCTGACTGGCCATCTGTCTGGGGGATGATAGGCGGTGCTAAACTTCAATCGAGTTCCTAAACTTTCCTGTAGACTCCTCCAAATATGTGATAAGAATCAGGTATCACGATCGGAAACGATGCTCACAGGTACTCCATGCAATCTCACAATCTCTTGCATGTACCGTTCAGCTAAAGCTCCCGTCGACTGACCAACTCAAAACGGTATAAAATGATCTGCCTTGGTCAATCGATCAATAATCATCCAAACTGTATTATTGCCCCTTGGACTCCGTGGTAAAACTGTCATGAAATCCATGGTTATATGTTCCCACTTCCATTGAGAAATCGGTAGTGGTTGCAATAAACCGGCTACCTTTTGATATTCAGCCTTGACTTGTTGATACACCAAGCACTTCAATACATAACGAGCAATCTCCCTGTTTATGCTTTCCCACCAGAAATGTTTTCGTAGATCTCGGTACATCTTTGTGCCTCCCGGATGTAAGGAATATGCGGAACTATGCGTCTTCTTCATAACTTCTTCATGAATATCTTCTTTCGGCACACATAAACGGCTCCCATATCTAACGAACCATCTTCATGAATCAACAGGTCCGTTCGAAGTCCCGCTTTTACCTTTTCTCGAAACTTCTGCAACTTTGGATCGCGCTGCTTTAATATTATCGATCAGGGACGACTGTACTTGCAGCTGCATCAATTGTCCCGAAGAATGCGGTAATACGATCTCCAATTCGAATATCTGGGAATCATCTATAAGCTCCTTCTGTGCAGTCAACATCCGTATTGCTGGCAACCGACTTAGAGCATCCGGCACTACATTAACTTTCCCCGGATGGTATTTTAGATCATGATCATAGTCAGCCATCAGCTCTAACCATCTACGCTGCCTTATGTTGAGCTCTTTCTGTGTGAACACATACTTCAAGCTCTTGTGATCGGTAAATACTTCTATCCTTTCGTCCAATAAGTAGTGTCTCCAAATCTTCAAAGCAAAAATCACTGCTGCTAGCTCCAAATCATGAGTTGGATAATTTTTTCATGTGTCTTAAGTTGTCTCGACGCGTAGGTTATAACCTTCCCCTGCTGTATTAGAACACATCCCGGGCCTTTTCCAGATGTGTCACTGTGAATAACCAACCCTCCGGAACTATCTGGCACTGTCAAGATAGAAGGGTGGTCAATATTTGCTTCAACGCTTCAAAAGCTGACGCACATTTCTCCGTCCATACGAACGGTGCCTCCTTTCGTGTTAGCTTGCGTATATGTTTCTAGATCCCGACGAGGGACGGTGGTTGGTCCAATAACCATTGGTGTGATCACCTAAGATTGTATACGGGTGCTCACTGGGGGTGAGTATACAGGACGGACTCGTCGAGAACTTCTGGATGGTACTATACCTATCGTCGGATGGAAGTTCTCAGGTGACATGTGTACATGTGTACATGTTAGTCTTTGAACCCGAAATCGTCATTTGTCTCGTATAAGTTCCCACTGTGCTTTGATCACTACCCTACCACGGCTCTACTGAGTCGTGCAAACAGGTTTTGGTTGGGTACAGTCCCGAGCCACATGGAGGCAGTGAGTGATTGTTGGGGATTCGTCTCTCCCGATATTGGGAGTCGATATCGCACTGTGTTCGATTGGTCGGGACCGTAAGACCTTGGCCAAGGCAGTTTGGATTTACTGATAGGTTGATAAATAGTTTCCCGGATTGGTCCTGAGCCGCATCAGCACGAATTATCGGGTTATTAGGGTCTGACGTTTACCACCCCTAGACTCGGTATGCGATACTCTTAGATGAAGAGACCGGACTGTACGGAGATTGTCACGGATAGGCTCAGTAGGAGTTCGGACGAGTTTGCTCGTCGGCTTTCCTTTTCGACAGGTATATGGATAGCCGTTACGTGCAGCTAGTACCGCTGAGGTACTTGTGGTTAAATCCATTGCCAGCGTACTGTTGAGTCTTTAGAGTCCCACACAGAGGGTTTCCCTGTTTCGGGCGAAACGATGTAGAGACCGTATGGTTTTACGGCAGGGGTTTGATCACATACGTGTACTTGTACACATATAATGTTCGGACGGATAATACTAGCGGGCTTTGGTTTAAGCCGGATCCTAGTATTATATTGTTGGATTAATTTTGTCTTTTTGTATTCGTATTTTTCGGAATACGGATATGGGTATGTATATACGGTGAGGGGTATTCTTGTAATTGTGCAAGATGCTTCTAGAAGAAGACACCTCATTATTTGTTTTAACCATTTAGTTAAATGGTTAATGATGTGGAGGGATGAGGTGTTCATTTGTGATAAATGAAGCATGGCTACTTGGTGACTTATGCAGTGACTCATGGTTTACTATTTGGGTATGCTTGATATTTTGTGTTGTGAAGATATTTTTTGGGATTTTTTTGGTTTGCACTATTAGTTCACACCACCTAGCCATTCTTCATTTTTATTTTATGCTCATTATCAACACCCTCATTTTTTCCTCCAAGCTCTCTTCTTCTACCTCAAACCCTAATAGTCTCATGTGTTGAGAAACCTAGGGTTCTTGAGACAAATCAATCCATCATCTCTCTACATCATCTAGTCTACTTAGATTAGCATACTAAGTAACCTAGTTACCTCGGTTTAGAGATAGGAGCTCAAAGTAGACACTCTCGGGTGGATCATTTTTTACGCGAGGAGGCCATCGATCAAGCTCGATCATGGAGGCCACTAGGAGCATACTAAAGGAGAGGAGTGAAGACCCGAAGGACTTGAGCTTCTAGGTATAAACTTCTTTCATAGTAGATTGCTTCTTTAGTTGCTAGTTAGTTTTATGGTAGATCCGGTTTAGGGTTATTCTAGCGCCAATAAAAAAATTTGTTCTACAAACGACCACAGATGATGGCCAGGACGTTAGTGTAACCCAACAAAATCATGCTACATGATCCACATTAGCGAAGCCAGCGAAGAGTCGAATGATAACGGCGAGCTAGCCGAGCCAGAAGAAACCCCTCGAGAGCTCGAAGATGGAGGGCATGCAACATTTGACGAGCTAACCGAAATTGATTTGGGGACGCCGGATTATCCAAGGCCGACCTACATCAGCTCGCTCTTGTCAGAGGAAATGAAAGAGCAGATAATCACCCTACTGCGTGAATTCGTCGACTGCTTCGCGTGGACATACAAAGAAATGCTTGGTCTCTCCCCCGAGGTGGCCGTGCATAAGCTAGCTATTTCTCTTGATGCCAAGCCAGTCAAACAAGCTCCTCGAAGAATGAGAAGGGGGTTGGAGGAAAAGTTCATTGAGGAAACCAAGAAACTCATCGATGCCGGCTTCATCAGAGAAGAGAAATATGAGGACTGGATCACATGCATTGTCCCAGTAAAGAAGAAAAATGGCCAGATCCGGGTTTGTGTCGATTTCAGGGACTTTAACAAAGCATGCCCTAAAGATGATTTCCCGTTTCCAGTCATGGAAATGATGGTCGATGACACCTCAGATTACGAGCCGTTCACTTTCATAGATGGTTCATTTGGGTACAATCAGATAAAAATGTTAGCTGAGGATGAGAAGTATACAGTATTTCGAACCCCGATAGGCATATACTGTTACAAAGTGATGCCATTTGGACTGAAGAATGCAGGTGCCACATATCAAAGGGCAATGACCAAGATCTTTGATGACTTGATCCATAAAGTCGTCTAATGCTATGTTGCTGATTTGGTCGTCAAGACTAAAGCCAAGGCCAATCTTGCCCACGATCTCCAAACTATCTTCACCAGACTAAGAGAGTACAATCTGAAGATGAATTCTCTAAAGTGCGCCTTCGGCGTATCATCGGGGAAATTCTTGGGCTTCATAGTCCGGCACCAAGGGATCGAGATCGACCCGTCAAAGGTAAAAGCAATCGTGGAGATTCCTCCTCCAAAGAATTTGACGCAACTAAGATCCTTCTAAGGCAGGCTCGTGTACATAAGAAAGTTCATCTCAAACTTATCAAGAAGATGTCGACCTTTTTCAAAGCTCATGAAGAAGGGATCCCCTTTTATCTAGGAGGCCGAATGTCAAGAAGCATTCGACAGCATCAAGGAGTACCTATTGCACCCTCCAGTGCTTACTACCCCCATTCCAAATAAACTGCTGATCCTCTACACCGCCGCGATGGACGAATCACTCGGCGCCCTCCTAGCTCAAAACAACGAGGAGGGAAAGGAAAATGCCCTCTACTATCTCAGCCGAACATTAGTTGGGGCAGAGTATAAATACTCCCCGATTGAAAAGCAATGTTTAGCCTTGATATTTACCGTAATGAAGTTGAGGCATTATCTGCTTGCTCACCGGGTTATGCTGATCTCCAAGATCGACCCACTGATGTATTTGGTGATCAAGGCGGGTCTAACTAGTAGAATGGCCAGATGTGCTGTCATGCTGCTTGAATTTGACATAGTCTATACTCCTCAGAAAACAGTAAAAGGGAAAGCCTTCGCCGACTTTCTGGCTGCTCATCCCATACCTGAAGGGTCACCACTAAATTGCGATTCCCTCGATGAACAAGTGCTACACTTCGAAGATGACGAGCCATGCTGGGAGCTCTATTTCGATGGAGCCTCATCAATAAAGACCTCCGGCAAATCAAACATCCCGCAAATAAAAGAAGAAATAGGATTGGTGTTCATCACACCATCGGGAGGAATCCTGCGATGTTTTTTCTCTCTCACCGAGCCTCGCACAAACAACGAGGCTGAGTATGAAGCTCTGATAGCTGGTCTGGAGCTCGTCATAGAAATGCAGATCTCTCAGCTGCGTGTTTACGGCGATTCCCAGCTAGTAGTCAACCAAGTAAGCGGCGAATACAAAATATATAAGTTTGAATTAGCTCGATACAAAGGACGAGTGGTGGAGCTCATGAAGCGTTTCACCCACATTGAACTGATGAAAGTTCCTAGGGTGCTGAATGGAAAAGCCGACGTACTTGCTCGCCTAACTAAGGAGCTGGCTGATCCTGACATGAATGAAAGTCTGATCACAATCAGGAGCTGGCAAATCCTGCCTCCCGTCTTTTTATGAGAAGAAGAAATCGTAGAACAAAAGAACGGTCCTGCTGAAGAAGCTCAGATTGTCAGGGACGAGCCGGATTGGAGAGAACCCTTCGTAGAATATCTCCGATATGACAAGTTGCCTAAGGAAAAATTCGCTAGGGTTTAGTTGAAGAAGAGAGATCTCCGATATGTGTTTGTAAATGACACGCTATACAGCAGATCGTACGACCATCTTTGGCTCAAGTGTTTGTCCCCGGCCAAAGCTCGAGAAATTATGAAAGAAATTCACTCGGGCGTCTGCGGAGCTCACTAATTCGGCCCCAAAATGCGACTTCAAATCAAACGGTTTGGATATTACTGGCCTACCATAATAAAGGATTGTGAAGAGCATGCAAAGAAATACCATCTATGCCAAATTCACGGTGACTTTATTCACAAGCATCCCAATCTGCTGCACCTACCGTGGCGTCCTGGCCCTTCGAAATTTGGGACACCGACATAATTGGTCCAATTGATCCTCCTTCATCCAAAGACCACCAGTTCATATTGGCCGCGACCGACTATTTCTCCAGATAGGCTGAAGTTGTCCCCCTAAAAGAAGTCAAAATAGAAGATATTCTGACGTTCTTCCGGCATAATATTCTATACCGTTTCGGTTCACCTAGAAGAATTATTTCTGACAACGGGCCTTTTTTCAAGAGCTTCAAAGTCTCAAGGTTTACTGCCCAGTACAAGATAGACTGGAGATATTCCCCCATCTATAATCCAAGAGCCAATGGGCTAGCCGAAACCTTCAATAAAACTCTATGCAAGCTCCTGAGGAAAAATACTTCAACCAACAAAAAAGACTGGAATCTCAAACTCTACGAGACGTTGTGAGCATATTGTACCACACACTGCACTCCAACTCAGTCCATTCCATACTCATTACTCTTCGGAGTGGAGGAAATTCTCCCCATCGAAGTCGAAGTTCCAAGCCTAAGAATGACGTTCAGCATGAGTTGACGGAGGAGGAAAATGTCGTCTTTCGACTCGAAGAGCTTGACGCCTTCGAAGAAAAGAGGCTTGCAGTACAGCAAAATCTGGAGCTGTACCTGGCTCAAATATCATGGGCCTATGACAAGATGACCCGCCTCCGTGCTTTTAAGAAACGCAAATTGGTGTTGGTTCTCAAAAGACCGATAATCCCCTATCGACATGCCAAGAGAAAATTCAAGCCAAACTGGGAAGGATCATATGTCATCGAGAAAGTGTTCGACGGAGAATCCTACCAACTAACAAGTGTCGAAAGAGAAAGGCCCATGTCACCCATCAATGGCCGATATCTCAAGAAATACTACGCGTGAATACTCCAAGTCGTAAACGAATTGAGCACACCGGCCCTACGGTCTGGATCATACATTTTGTAAAACCGTATACAATCCACGGGCGTAAATGACCCATATCTCTCCCAAGTCCTACCGGCAAGACTATATTTAAAGTCCCAATGGCGATGAAACTCCACCAATGTATAAAAAACGGTATGTCCATAAGTAAAACGGGCACGGATGAAAACCCGAAAGGGCCCCATAAGTAAAAGCAGCAAGACTGCCGACGAGTTTGTGAAAACCCGAAAGGGCGCAAACTCATGAAAAAGAGATGAAATACACTCGCAAAGTTCTCTCGACCTTGTGAGGAGAAAATCCCCACGTGAGATCCTTACGACTCACAAAGGAGCAACACACTTAGGAATCCCCACGATTCCTAGGGAGAAAATACACATGCGAGATCCTCTCGACTCGTAGGGAGAAAATGCTTTTATGAGACCTTTATGGCTCATAAAATTGAAAAGTCTTAGGTGATAGGGATCTAAACATGTCTTCTAAGCCATCGTTCCCCAACGGGCAACGACAAATGATCAGTCGCTTCTGGCATTACGTCTCAGTGTTAACGGTGCTGATGCCGACCCAAAACTCAAACCTCTAAGTTTTCCCAAAGGAAAATGATGAGTCGCTCCTGGCTCTACGCTTCAGCGTTAGCGGTGTTGATGCCGACCCAAAAACCAAATTCCAAGCCCTTCCAAGGAAAATGATGAGTTGCTCCCGACATTATTCCAGTGTAGCAATGCCGATGCTAAACAAAATCCAAAATCCAAATTCCTCTCAAATTCAAAAAGTCTCGCCAAACAAGGCAGAAATCAAACAGATCAAATCAATATCCCACCCGACAGCACTTCCAAGCTCAAAAATCCCGCTGGACGGGTAGAGAACTCCTAAAACAAATCAAATCACCAGTTAACCAATGACCTCCCTAGCGGAATCAAGCTCCACCTTGGAAAAAAATCAAACCCCGACACCGCAGAAAGCAGAGCAAGTCAAATCAAATCCCGATACCGCACGAAACAGGACAAGTCAAATTAAGCACCGACCGTCCACGTCGCTAAAATGGCAGCACCGACCGTCCACGTCGAGAAAATGGCAGCACCGACCGTCCACATTGCAAAAATGGCGGCATGCTAAAGTGGCAGCACCGACCATTCACATCGCTAAAATGGCAACACCGACCCTTCGCAGGGAACCAAACTAAATCAATCCCCATATAAAACAAGGTCCATCGATTTCATGCACATAACCCATACACGCGGTGTGCATTCATTGATGGGGCACTTTGTTGTGGTCAAAAATTACATCCCGGTTGACCAGGTCTGTTGGGTATAGTGCCCTCAAGTCAATTATTGTAATCGCAGGCACGCGATTGTGATGATTGAGGGAGAACCTATACGGGTAGAACAGTCTTACTCGAGATGATAGTATGCTATCTGGTTTGTCTATATCATCATGTACATGCATTATGTGGTTTTACAAATCACTATTACATGTTGATAGAGCTCATAGGATTCTTGCTTGACTACCAGCATTATGATGGCGATCTTATACGTGGAAGCTGGGTGGTCTATAAGTACATCCTTAAATGTCCCAAGTCGCGGGAGTATCGAGACTGGACATCGATATTCCGGAGTAGACTAGTGTATACTTTTCGAGACCCCGACGAGGGACGGTGGCCGGTCTCATAAGCCATTGGTATCAGTTAGTCACCTAAGATAGTATACAGGTGCTCATTGGGTTATGAGTTACACTGGACGGGCTCACCGGGAACATGCTAGATGATATTACACCTATTGTCAAATAGCAGTTCTCAGATAACATGAGTATCTGTTAGTCTGTCGACGTGAGATCGTCATTTGTCTCGTGTGTGTTCCCATTTTGCTTTGATTACTACCCTACCACGGTTCAAAGGAGTCGTGCAAACAGGTTTTAGTTGGGTACAGTCCCGAGCCACATGGAGGCAGTGAGCAGATCGTCGGGGATTCATCTCTCCCGGTATTAGGGTTGTTGCCGCGCTGTGCACGGGTGACCATCACCAAAAATCCTTGGCCAAGATAGACGAGAATTACTGATTTGGATCACTAGTTTCTCAGTGGGTGATGGGTTTCATACCGACACGAAATATCGCGTTATTAGCGGTCTGACTTTATCCACCCTCTAGACTCGATATGCGATACTCTTAGACGAACAGATCGGACTGTATGGAGATTGTCACAGACATGCTCAGTAGGGGTTCAAATGAGTTTACTCGCCGGCCTTCCTTTTGCTCAATACCTGGGTAGCCGTTACGTACAAGTAGTGCTGCTGACATGCTTGTGGTTAAACCCACTGCCAGCGTGTTGACGAGTCTTTAGAGTCCCACATAGAGGGTTTCCCTGATTCAGGCGAAATGATGTAGTAGCCATATTTTGATACGTGCAGGGCTCCGATCGAATGATTGTACTAGTTACCCGGACTTTCGATCAGACGGTTGATAATACTAGCCGGCTCGAGTTTGAGCTGGATTATTAAATCAGGTATTGATTTAATAATTTACGTATATGTATTTCGATATGTATATTCTACTATTATGTTCTTTGTGTTATTTTATCTCTTTGGCTATTCGTATTTTGATATGAATATGGGTATGTATATACAGTTGAATATATTCCGTATTTATACGGAAAACATTCTAGAAAGTGGACATCTCATTTTAGATTTATCCATTTATTTTAAATGGAAAATGAGATGTAAAGGTAGTGAGGTGAGAATGGTGAGAACCATACTTGAATAGTGTTGACAAATGAATTGTTAATTCATTTGTGCAAACTATTCAAGTATGGTTGCTATATGTTTATTGGAAAATATGTTTTACAAAACCATGCTTCGTCTGTTTCTCTCTCATGAGGATTTTCATTCTCACCATTTTGGTTATCTCTCCTCACTTACCTTTCTTGAGCTCCTCCTCTTTCTTCTTCACGTTCTACCCTACTATCTCATGTGTTGAGAATCAAGGGTAGAAGAGAAATATATATACACTTAGAGCAACTCACTACATCCCTAGGTACTCTAGATTAGCAACCTAAAGTCTCTAGTTGCTCCACTAGATTCTTAGTGTGGAGCTAGAGCCATGAGCCACATCTCTCGGGTGGATCATCTTCGATGGAGGAAGACCGGCGGTCAAGATCGATCAAGATGACCTCAAGGAGCTAAGGAAGAGGGTAGAAGACTGAAAGACGTGAATCATTCGGTATAACACTTCTATCTTTTGTAGCTAGTTTTAGGTTTATGGTTCGATTCTAGGACGGGTTTTTTAGCGCCAAAAAATTTTAAACACCATTTTTGTTTCGCATCGGCCACGGTAGATGGTCAGGGCGCTATCAAACCCCAACAAGGTCAAATTCAAGGTCAACCCTAATCCAAGTAGGTCCAAGCCCGAATCCAAGTCCAAACAAGTGGACTCATGCCCAGGTTGAGCCCAAGCATGAAGAGGCTGGCCCCCTATGCCAAAGGAATAATTGTTAAAATATAAATAAGCTTAATTTAATTTTTATGAATAAATGTAGTAAAATGAGCAACAAACCCAAATTATGTAAAAGCCCATGGCTTAAGTGTAAAAGAAAAAAGCACATGGCATGGGAAAGGCACATGTGCCATTTTGAAAAGTCCAAGAGGCCATATGTAAAATATAAAGCTTATATAAAACATCATGATGAATGATAACAAACAAGATTCTTTTTTTATTTTTCTAAGGTTCTGTGCATCCCTCTCTTTTCTCAAGGTTTTAAACCTTTTTATTTGAATTAAATCAAGAGTTTAACTCTTCTTTCCTAAAAAAGAAACAGCTTTTCACCATAAAACCCTTGAAGGAGAGTTCAAATCTCCCAACAAATCTCTAAAAGGGAAGATTTTTAAATCCCACCACTTTCTTTCTCCAATATCCAACCAATAGCGAGGAGGAGGAAGAAGATCCATCTCCAAAAATCCCACTTTGGGAAGATCCTAGGCTTAAGAGAGGATCCATGGCTTAAAGGAGAAGAAAGGGGTCCCCTTTCATCATCTCAGTAAATCTTTTGGGAGTTTAACTCCAGAATAATAATCTCTTCTTAAGGAGTTTAACTTCAAATCAATTTTAAAGGAGTTCGACTCCAAGATCCAAATTTTTAAAGGAGTTTAACATTAAAATTTAGATATTTTAGAAGTTTAACTCCACAAAAAATCCCCTTTTTTAGAAGTTTAACTCCAAAAATCACTCGGGAGTTCAACTCCTAGTCCAGGAGCTAAGCCCTTTTTTCCGCGGACGTCCAGCGTCCACGTGCAGGGAGTGTGATCCGTTGGCGCTTAGCACCCGCGCGCCATGCACGTGAACCGCTGGTGCCCAGCGGTTCACATGCATGGCGCGTGACCCGCTGGCACTCGGCGTCAAAAGCACATTACTTTCTTCTCATTATCCTTATAAATTGATGTTGAATAGGAAGAGATTTATATATTCTCTTCTTTCTCAATATATGATCATAGTATACTTATTAAAGTAGATGTTCTATGATACCTGACATTAACAATATATGATTATATGTGTTATTGAAGACATTTATTAATACTATATTATACATTTATTCAATGTATAACTGTAATATTTCTTTGTACATTTGTATACATAAAACCTATACATCTAAACTAACTATTGATGTTCATTTTATATGCTACAGAAAGTGTTCCGAAAGTGGTATTGATTGTTTAAGCAGTGTTTGGTTTATTATCGGTACATATATGAGTATCAAAACACTACACATTTAAGTGTCATTTGTAGGTACTTAAATTGGTTAAGTATAGAATTCGGTACGTTAATTATCATATTATAATGTAAATTATATAGCATGTTGTTGTTACTAATTATTGGTATATTGTATCAGTACATTTAAATCAATTGATTTTTAATATACTGATATAGTAATATTTTTTATTATTTCTAAGCAATCATAACAAATCCGGAACCTCATGAATCTCATGAACATGACATGTATAATTGAAACCCGTGTCACTAGATATATATCGGTACTTTAATATCATGAATAATTCACACGGGGCTAGAAAGTTCGACAAATGAGGGTATTTACGTGTAACGGGGATTATACATGATCGTTGTAGTTCTGGGTATTACGGAACAATTGCATTACTAACTCATGATTCTCTTGAATCTGTGTTTCTGTTGTTCCTAGGGGAAATAGAATATCTTCCTCATTAATCAAACTCATAACTTAAAACACGATAGCGCGACCTAGATAACAAATATCATGACATTATCGCTTCATATTACCTGCAATTTATATATGTCTGATTGTTTCTTTTTCCGTTCTTATATCATATTTAAATTATTTTAAAATTATTTTCTTTAAAACTGGAGACTTACCGAACTTTAGTTCGCTGACGGCATTTCTTTAAAACTTTATTTTCTTTAAAAATAAAATCTTTCTTTTTCATTGTTTGTTTTCTTTTTTTTTTCTTGGGAATGTCGTCAGATAACTTTGAGGCAGGATACAAGACTCAATACAAGGTCGAGTCGACAAAGAAGGACTTCGACCAACTTACTTCCAAAACCGATCATTAGATATCAATTCAGTATGTACTGTTCGATTTTTAATTTTACAGCCTGCTATATCCTTATTTCCTTTTGTTTCTGGAACACTTGTGTTCGTTTGGACTTGATTTGTAATAAATATTGTCGGATATTTTATAAGTTTTAAATTATTATACTATATTTTCCTTTACTGTTTATACAAACGCTCAGCATTTTCATATTGATGAGGAGTGCTTCTTGGTATGAATACATTGAAAGCCTAGTGCACTCTCGCTCTTCGTCATTTGGGAAGCAAGGCGTGACAATGATGGCATAAGATGACCGATGGCGAAAGGATGCTGGCAACTGCCGCCAATCGGCTAACAGTTTTCCGCATTGATCATTGACGGTCGATTTCAGCATCGGTCGAAAAAAATGACTCTTGATGGCGATTGCCAGTGATGACACTATATGGAGGTTCCGTTGCGACGGCGGTCATTGTTGGACGGTTCCCGACAAGGCGATTCTTGACCGACACTAGTTATTAGCGGACGATGGCAGAAAATCATTGTCGATAAGAGTCGACAACGGTCTGCGAACGGAGGTGGCGGTCGACAGCGGAGGCTGGTTGTTGACAATGGTTGCCGACAGGTGGCAAGTGATCATCATCAACGAGCCGTCGCCGATGCAGTCTCGATAAACGATCGTTGTCGACGGACAGTCGCTGACGGTAATCGACAATCGGTGGTTGACAGCAGTAGTCGGAAGAAGATAACGGTCGGAGGTGTTTCCCCCCAACAATAAAAGAGCAAGGCTCTGTTCAAATTTTGAAAAGAGGCAGGGCGTCGGCGCTAGACCTAAAAGTTTTCTGCCATTGGATCAAAAGATCCAACGGGGATGACAAATCATCGAAAAACAGAATTGAATTCTGTTTAGCAAATATTTCCTCAAAATCTTTCTAAACGAGAAAGATTACTCTCTGTAAAACAGAGCACCGTTGGATTAAAAAATCCAATAGTGATTAAAAAATCACCAAGCTACAGAATAAGCTCTGTATGGGAAAATATTTCCCAATCTTGTTAAAAAAAGAGAAATATCTTCTGTAAAACAGAAGTCTTTGGATAAAAAATCCAACGGTGGATAAAATCCCTAAATCAATTAAGGATCTCTCAATGAGAGATTTTTTAACTAAATCAACAAATCAACATCTACTATATAAAGGACCCAAGACTTCAAGTCTTGCAGAGAGGAACCCCCCATAAACTTCAAGTTTAAAAAGAGAGCAAGCAAAAAGAAATCTTGAAGAAAGAAGAAGGAAGAAGAACTTTCTTCAAGGTAAATACAAGTAATAGAGATCAGAGCATCTCATCTGCATATCCAAGGGTTTAACCCTCATAAAAAACATAGTTCTTTCCCTGAATCTGAGATCCATGAGATAAGTATCCCATAAAATGAGAATTTAATTCTCATGGGGATGAATTTGTTCTTGGGGATCAAAAATCCAGAGAAGAACAGAGAATTGAACTCCTCAGAACATAATACGCGAAGAAAAATCAGCGCCAAGCGCCTCACTTGCCCCTCACGTGGGCGCTGCTTAATAAAGAGTGCTTAGCACTCAGTGGTTGGCGCCAAGCGCCTCACGTGCCTTTCACGTGAGCGCTGCTTAATAAAGAGTGCTTAGCATTCAGTGGTTGGCGTCCAGCGCCAAGCGCCTCACGTGCCCCTTACTTGGGCGCTGCTCAATAAAGAGTGCTTAGCACTCAGTGGTTGGCGCCCGGCGCCTCACGTGGGCGCTGCTTAATAAAGAGTGCTTAGCACTCAGTGGTTGGCGCCCAGCGCCAAGCGCCTAACGTGCCCCTCACGTAGGCGCTACTTAATAAAGAGTGCTTAGCATTCAGTGGTCGGCGCTCAACGCCAAGCGCCTCACATGCTCCACACGTGGGCGCCGTAAAGAATGTTCAACACTCTATAATTTTAGAAAAACAAGATAAAGTGTGGGCGTCAGAATCCATATGAATGCTCAGCATTGTGGGCACAGAAAAGGGACCTAGCCCAAGCAAGAGTTTAACACTTTATTCAAAAATGAAATGACTGGGCTGAGCCTAAGTTTGGCCAAACTCCTAATCAACCGAGCCCATGCGCTCTTTATTTTCCATAGTGGTCTTAGTCCCAAATAAGACTACCGAGCTTCTGACGAATATTCATTGGTTCCAGGGTACATCTCCCCACACCTCTGATATATGTCGTTGTAATTCTTCAACGTCTTCAGAGAGGTAGCGGGTCTCGACAACCAACAATTCCTTAGACCGCAACGTCCTTAAACTAGCTATGGACTGCAACGTCCTTAAACTAAGACAATAGAGCCCAAATGCTCTTCTGTTGGGTCTGAATGATCCCAAAAATCCTGTTGAGTAGATGTTAGTCTAAAATTAGACTAACGTATCCTCAACAAACATTTAAGTCAATCTTAATCCCAAATGAGATTAACGATCCTTAAATCAAACCAAACCCAAACCTAAGAAAATACGGATTTGGACTAATTCACGCCCTACGGGGGACAACACAAATTAGTCTCCGTATACAATCCATGGGCAACCAAAATAAAACAAACACACACGACACGAAGTGAACTTCTAGAGCAGGAGAAAGTGGTTACCGCGAAGTGGTAACGTAATTAACTGCAGGAGCTTGCGCCTGCAGGGAAGAGCGTCCCCACAATCAAAAAACCCTCGCAAACGAGGGGGAATCTGACGAAGTCTGCTACAACGGCCGCATCCGTCTAGACCTCCGATACACGGTACCATAAATCAACTAGGCGTCTTCGGAGAGGTGGACGGATAAACCCAAATAGCATCTGCCCCCAAATTCAGGCTAGACGACTTACGCGGTCTCGTCTCCCGTTTTCGGCGGTAAACAGATTCTGGCACGTCCGGTAGGACTTTTTCCTCTTTCCACTGCACATTTCGTGTGTCGAGTTCGCGAACAAATCGCGGTTTATTATAGTTGCCCCTGGATTCGAGGTACTAAGATTTGGCGTCTTGCTCCAGTGCAGGAAGATATATCGATGGCTTCCAACTGCACCAACTGCAACGGCAACTCCCACTATGTCCCCGCCAGAGGAGTGACTTACGGGCCCCAAGCGGCCTCCATCTTTGCAATGCCAGTGGAGTAGGTGACTCATGCCACCACTGGATTATTCTTTGGGACTATGCTCCCTCCAATGAGCTTCAATGCTTCAATACCATCACAAGAGGCTCCAAAGAAGTCGGTCTTCGATCGGTTTGCAACTACCACGGCCCCTCTCAACGGGTCGTCCAATTCCAGCGCCTCGGTCTTTAACAGGCTGAGCCACAGCTTTAGTAGGCCCGCAAAGAGGCCCGCAATATCTGAAGTGGTTATCCCGAAGCGGATAGCCATTCTTGTTCCGACAGACGAAGTCGTCCAAGGGGTTTCTTCTACTAGAGGATCGGTTTTCGCAAGACTGGTCGTTTCAACTCCTGCTGCAGGCGAGGTCGTTAAAAATGCTTCCCCTGCCAGAAAGTCTGCCTTCAATAGATTGACCGTTCTCTCTCAGCGGACGTCAGTTTTCGACAGGCTGACACCGATAGTAGCCTTTCATCAAAGCAGGGGACATAATGAGGTCGCCTCCACAATAGAGGTGGTCCCATCTGCACAACATGCTCGACGTCGCCACTGGCGCCGAGTAAGGAAGGCTGGGGGCAGTTCCCCCTCTGGACTTACCCCACCAGCTCCAATGGTGGAAATTGACGTTGCCGTTCCAACTGGGAACAACTTCGAGCTGCTCAGGAGGGTGCGCAAAAACTCTCCAACCGCCATACTGAAGAAGTCTCCGCCACCTGTTGAAAGCATGACACAAGTGAAGCCAGAACAGCCTCCTCAGCGGTTGTCCTCCAAGATTCACAGAGTCTAGCGGAAAGTCCAGGACTCTGTAATTGACAAAGAATACTCGCCGATTGAAGAAGACGAAGGCCCGACAAGATAAGGACCATCCCTCCGTCGTACCATGGAAGGTATCATCTACGTGGGTGCTCGATGCAATGGCTCCCTCAACTTGAGCCTCCCACAAAAAGAGAGGGCCAGAGAATCAACCACCACCGACGACAAATTTTGAGCGTGATGGATCCAAACGCTCCAAGTCTGGGGGCATGGTAGTGCACACGGTGTACATGGCTTCCAGCAAAGAGAAAAGTCGTACTTCCGTGGGCCATCGACCACTTACACGGTCTGTGACAAAGGCTCAGGAGCAATAACAAAAGCTCCAGGAGATGCTAACAAAGATGGACGCACTCACGGGGTAGAAATAAAGCCCGGAAGTATCATCCGAACAGCGCCAAGATCAGGAGACCGATACGGAATTCCTGCGGAGGGTACTAGAAAGAAAGGATAAAGAGGCAGCGGAACAAACCACTAATATGAGGCAGATGGCGCTCATGTTCCAAGACATGGTCGGGATGATGATTCAGCCGGAACCTCCAGCCGAAGCTCCGCCGATAATCATTGAAGACGACAGAGGAGAGACATCGAACCCTCCTCCGGTTTTATCAGCAGCCAGGAAGGAGACGATCTCCAAAGCTGCCCTTGATGACTACATAGCTCAACAAATACGAGCTCATCAGGCAAGTGAAGCGGCTGGTCAAGTCGTCAGAACTGGGCGACCTTATCCAGGCTGGTACGATCAAATTAAGTACCCGCCGGGATATACGATCCCTAAGTTCCACGTGTATAAAGGGACAGGCAATCCGCACCAGCACGTTACTCAATTCAGAGCTTTGTGCGGTAATACCGAGGGCGATGACAAACTGTTGCTCCGCCAATTTGTTGGCAGCTTGTCGGAGACATCATTTGAATGGGATTCCGAGCTCCTGAATGATTCTATCAAAACATTCACGGAGATGGAATTATTATTCATAAAACGGTTCGCAAGCGCAAGCGAGCGCACCCCAATCACGGCATTAATCAACGCCAGAATGAAGTCGGGAGAGACCTGGGTTCAATACACGATTCGGTGGCGTAACCTATGATTAAAATGCGAACAACACATAGAAGAAGCGCCTGCCGTGGGCATGTTCGTGGGAACCTTTGATCCCCAGGCAACTATATCACAGTTTATGATGTTCTTCAAGCCGACCACCTTCCAGGCCTTGATTGACAAACTGGCCCAAATGGACCAGATGGGTCATAGGCCGTCATCTTCAAAGACAGATCTTCGGAATGAAAAGGGTAAAGGGAAAGCGACCTTCGTTGCCAACGCTCAACAACAACCGAGTGACTCGAAACCGGTTTCTCGCCAAAGCAACAAACCACGATCCTTCGAAGAGAAGTTGAGACGTCCTTACTCGTTTCCCTGGGATAAAACGAGGAGGCTGTTCGAACTAGCGGTGCGCAATAGGCTCATCACTCTGCCGGATCCGAGACGCCCACTGCAGCCGGGCGACGTCAACAATCCCAATTACTGCCCCTACCACCGAATAGTGGGTCACCCAATCGAAGGTTGCTACGTCTTCAAAAACTGGATTGAATACCAGTACCAACAGGGCAAGTTCGCGCTGTCCGAAAACTGGAAGGTAAACCCGCCACAGCAACACGCTCCTAAAAAGGTGGATACGCCGGGGGCATCATGCTCATTTATAAAGGAAGCTCCGTGGGAATTTGTCGTTTCGGCTAAAACTAAAAGAATGCTGAAGGATCTTCAAGCATGTCCGGCGATTAAGTGGAAAACTCCGCTAGAGCCTGAGATTATTGACGGGATGCTGAAACCGCACCCAACGCTGAAAGTTAGTAACGATGGGAAAAACCTCCAGGCCAAGCCTCCGAAGTCTTCAAAGAAAAAGAAGAAGGCCAAGAAGCCCGTGCAGCACGACGGCAATCGTACGGGTCTGCAAAAATATATCGACGCACTGGAGGAATACAACCAAAAGGCACGGACCCCAGCCACACTGGAAGAATTCTTCAAGCATGTTCTTGAGAACGGAAATAGTGACATTGATGAAGGAGCAACGCAGAGGAGCTAGGGGCAGGACCGGCGTTAAAATCCCTGGAGCCGTTAGACGAATCGATTGACGAGCTGCTAAACGAAGCCCTTCAAAAGAGCAAAACCAACCGAGAACGTGAAACGGCCATATACAAAAAGGCCAAGCGTCGGCGTCAGGATGAGGAAGCGACGGTAAGGAAGAGTTACAAAGTACTCCAACTGGATCGAAGCACACCCGCAGCAGATAAAAGCAAGTTTAAGACGGGGAAACGGTTCGCCAAAGCCCTGTCAATAGGAATGAATCTGCCACCTTTCGAAGGAAATACTCCTGAGAGTACGTGCCTTGACGAAGCGGATGTACATCCGAAATACTGCTTATACCATCGGAGGGTCATACACCCTACCGAAGAGTGCAATGCCTTCAAGAAGTGGTGGCAGGGATACGTTGCTCACCGATAACACTTCAAGCGAATAAAGCGAAAAGCCCGTCGGGAACAGAGAAGCACGACAGATGAGCGTAAAGGAACGGCCGGTAACTGTCATATGGTTGATGCCATTTCGACAAAAGGGAAATCTCAGGTTCTTACCTTCGGGAGCGATTCTGACGAAGAAATAGCCCCTGGCCATCTCTTCAAGGAATCCACCTCCGGAAAAGAAGAAGAGGTGAAGAAATGCGAGAATATTTAGCTACGTAACTGCACGCTGCCTGGGAAGAACCTCGAGCCTACAAACAAAGGTTCGAGCAAAAGAGACAAGGGGAAGGAAAAAGTCCCTGAGGAGATTGCTCTCGATGATAGAGTCGTCGAAGAGCTTACAGCTAAGAACTCGCCTAAGAAAAACAAGGTGGATTACAATGTCCTGGCACACCTGAGAAAGATACCTTCACAACTGAGCATACTGGATGCTCTTCTCCTATCTAAAGAGGCACGAGATTCCCTGATCAAGGCGTTAAAAGAGCCCGACCAGTTTCAAACCTTCCTTGCAGAAGAAAAGATGAAGGACGGGCTGGAAGAAGTCCACATGGCTGACATCACCTTCAGCGATGAAGACCTCCTTCTCGGAACGTGCGAGCACAACCGTCCGCTGTATGTAATCGGGTACTGTCACGATATCAAGATAGGGAAGATCTAGGTCGACAACGTGTCCTCCGTCAACCTTCTCAATGTAAGAGTGTTGAAGAAGATTTGCATGAATGTGCAGCACTTGGCTCGGGATAAAATTACCATCTCCGGTTTTGACTCCCAATCATCACAAACGCTCGGGTCTATAATATTGACATTACGCTTTGTGCTGCTCGTCACTGACATCAAGTTCCATGTTATTGATGCCAAGACTTGCTACAACGCTTTGCTCGGCAGACCTTGGTTACATGAGTACAACATCATCCCTTCTACACAACATCAGTGTATGAAGTACTTCAAGGACGGTCTCGAGTACACAGTTACAGGAGAGCTGAACCCATTCTCCTTAAATGAAGTCCACAAATATGAAGACACCAAGAACTTCTTACCAGACTTCGAAGATATGGAAAGATGTCGCAAACCAGAGAATAAACAAAAAGCCATCGCCACTATCCTAATCTTTGGGAGCGATACCGAGAAGGATGAAGAGATGGTCTACTCGGGACAACCCCAAGGCAACAAGCCGGGACCATCTATTCCTATTCTGATCTTTGTCAGTGACTCTGAAAACAAGGCCGATATAGTGTTCTTCGTTCGCCTGTCAATGCAAACCTTTGCTGGAGCTGACCAAAGTTTACAAATTACCATGGTTCCGCAGCGGCATTATAAAGAACTTGATGCACTTGATATGTACAGCGTGCAAGGGCTGCAAACCTTCTACGTCCCTCCTAAGCAAAGGGGTGAAAAGGCGATCCTTTTCTATCAATCCACGAAGACTAAAATGGAGAAAGAAGTATGGCACAGTGCCGAACCTGCACTCAACAGGCTTCAACTAATCCGTCTGCCTAAGTACTACGCAGAGGGACTGAAAAGGCTATTGAGATGCCAAGGTGTACCCTTCAAACAGACTGCTCGACAAGCCCAGTTCTATAACAAGATTTGGGACGTTCTCGGGACTCAGCGAAAGATGCCCAACGGGAGAATGGAGACGACCGGCCTTGGATATGTTCGGTCTAAGAAACAGGAACGATTTCATGACTGCCATGTTATAAATGATTCCAGTGGAAAAGAGAATGCCTTTACAGATAGCGCTGATATTGAAACAAAGTGAAATCCCGCCGTGGGAATACCAAGCCCGTCATTCGAAGAACGGATTGACAAGCTAATAAGAGAAGCAGGTCAAAAGGTTCGGGATGAGCACAGCCGCGAAATGGCCATTTACGAAAAAGCCAGGACGCAACGTATCATTCAGCAGGCTACGGAGGATGACGATCCCCTTCACCCTCAACCCATTGTGCGCTCTCGTGGTAAAAAGAAAGCCCGACGTAGAAGCAACAATAAGGTAAAGAACGGGAGTGACGTTCAAAAACAGCGAAGCGGATTTAAGAAGCCACGCGATCGAGAAAAGTCGGCCGGAATCCGTCTTTTATGAGAAAGATGGGTCGAGAATACTTTTTCCTTCAAGACAAGACAAGGAAAATATTCCACCTTTTCATGAAGCATCAAATGATGACACTCCAAGAGTCTCGTCATCCTGAGCAAGTAAACGAGATCCACCATCCGGCTTATTACTCCAACCACCGAGCAATACGACATCCTCTTGAAGATTACTTCACCTTCAAAGACTGGATCGAAGATCATTATCAACGAGGTAGGTTCGCTCTATCCGACAGTTGGAAGGTAACCCCGCCACGAAAGCATGAGCCAAGAGCAACCTACGTCGCGAAGGAAAGTCCGGATCAACATTGAGCTTGGAAACAGACTCGTACCTGCCACGTGATAACGTTCTAAAAAGAGGGAGAGCATGAGAATATGGATGACCTCTCCCATTGCTTTGCAAATGATGATGAAGACGAGATGATCTCAGAATTTCCACCGGCACCAAAAGAGCTGGAAGATAGGATACATACCACGGCGGACAACCTGAAAAAAATCGACTTGGGGACGGCATACGAGCCAAGGCCAACGTTCGTCAGTAAGCTATTGTCTGAGAAGCAGGTGGCCACGCTAAAAGACGTGCTTATGCAGTATAAAGACCGTTTCGCATGGAATTATTCCGAGATGCCGGGACTAGATCCAGAAATAGCGGTGCATAAATTGGCTATATCACCGGACGTCAAGCCAGTCAAACAGGTGCCAAGAAGAATACGGCTCGAACTTGAGATGAGTATCAACGCCGAAGTCAAGAAACTAATTGACTCTGGCTTCATCTAAGAAGTTCAATACCCCGACTGGATTGCCAATATTGTCCCTGTGATGAAGAAAAATGGGACGGTACGCGTCTGCGTAGACTTTGGGACCTCAATAAAGCTTGCCCGAAGAATGATTTCCCAGTACCGGTTACCGAGCTAATGATAGATGACGCGTCCACTCATGAAGTCTTCTCCTTCATGGACGGGTCCTCAGGATACAACCAAATCAAGATGCATCCTGAAGACTGAAAGCACACTGCTTTCCAGACTCCGCTGGGCATATTCTGCTACAAAGTGATGCCCTTCGGTCTGAAAAACGCTGGCGCCACCTACCAGAGGGCCATGACAAAGATCTTCGATGACATCATATACGAGATTGTCGAATGTTATATCGACGACCTCATGGTGAAAAGCAAATCGTACGGGGAGCACAGGGAGCATTTGAAGATAGTGTTCCAGCGCCTTCGGAAGTACAACCTGAAGATGAACCCTCTGAAATGCGCGTTTGGAGTTTCCTCAGGAAAATTCCTGGGATTTATCGTACGACACCGAGGCATCTAAATAGACCCATCAAAGATTAAGGCGATTATGGAAATGCCCGCGTCAAGAACTCTAAAACAACTGCGGTCTCTTCAAGGAAAACTCGCGTATATCCGGCGGTTCATAGCTAACCTCACCGGAAAATGCCGCCCATACAGCCATCTAATGAAGAAGGGGACCCCGTTTGTTTGGGATCGTAAATGCCAAAGTGCACTGGACGAAATCAAGCAATATCTGCAGAACCCGCCGGTACTGACTGCTCCAGTCAAGGGAAAACCCCTCATCATGTACACAACAGCCCTTGAAGGATCTTTAGGCACGCTATGGGCACAGGAGAACGATCAGGGAAAAGAGAGAGCTCTCTACTATTTGAGTTGAGTTCTCCTGGGGACAGAAAACAACTACTCCCCTATCGAAAAGCATTGCCTGACATTAATATTCGCGGTAACAAAGCTCCGACATTATGCCTTAGCACATGAGGTCCATCTTATATCAAAGGTGGATCCTCTCAAATATTTGATGTCAAGAGCCATACTAATGGGAAGGCTTGCCAAATGGACCCTCCTCTTGATGGAATTCTCGATAATTTACCGACCTCTCAAGGAAGTAAAAGGCCAGGCTATCGCCGACTTTCTCACGGAGCATCCGATACCCGCCGACTCTCCCTTGAACCGAAGGTTGCCGGACGAACGCGCGTTTGACGCAATCGATAGGGAGAAAGAAGGGAGTGATACCCGATGGGAACTCCACTTCGATAGGGCATCGTCTATGAAGAGGCGGAAGCAAAGCACCCCCATAATCAAAGCCGGAGTGGGACTTATCTTCGTGACTCCGCAAGGAGGGATAATGCGTTTCGCCCTCTCTTTAACAGAGCTAAGAACAAACAATAAGGCCGAATATGAAGGTTTGATAGCGGGTCTTGAGATTGTTGTCGACATGGGAATCGAAGATCTCCTCATATATGAAGACTCCCAGCTAGTCGTTAGCCAAGTAAATGGCAACTATCAGACGTGTAAACCGGAATTGGTAAAATATGGCGAAAGAGTGCAGCAACTGCTGACTCAAATTCCCTCCTACATCCTGGAAAGCATACCGTGGGCGGCAAATAGCAAGGCGGATGCATTAGCCAAGCTTGCTAAAGAATCGGCCGATGAAAACCTCGATGACGTAAGGATCATTGTGCAAAGCCGCCGGATTCTTACGCCAGCAGAAATATCTCCGAAGTCGTCTGAAAGAAAGGGAGCGACTGAACAAACAGTCTTCCAAATGGAGGAAGAAAAGGCTAAAGATTGGAGAGAAGTCTTTATAGACTACTTCAAATCCCATCGAACGCCCGAAAATGCATTATCAAGACATCAGCTCATGCAGCGAGCTCTGTATTTCGTCTTCGTCAATGATACTCTATATAAGAGATTGTTCGATTGTTTATGGCTAAGATGTCTGGGACCAAAAGAAGCAAGGAGAGTCGTTCAAGAAACTCATGACGGACTCTACGGTTCTCATCAAGCCGGGCCAAAGATGAAGCTGAAGATCAAAAGAATGGCTTACTATTGGCCCACGATGATTCGGGACTACCTCAAATATGCGAAGCAGTGTCACTCGTACCAAATTCACGGAGACTTCATCCACCAGCATCCGAATCCGCTACACCCAACACTGGCTAGCTGGCCATTCAAAATGCGGGGAACCGATATAATTGGGCCCATCGAACCGGCATCATCCAAGGGGCATTGGTTCATATCGACAACGACCGATTACGTCTCCAAGTGGGCAGAAGCAATACCGCTAAGAGAGGTGAAGACGGAGAACATCCTCCATTTCTTCAGGACACATGTCATCTACCGGTTCGACACTCCGCGACGGATCATATCGGATAATGGGCCGACCTACAGAAACCATAAGATCAGCCGCTTCGCACAGCAGTATAAAATAGATTGGAGATACTCTTCGGTCTATAATCCCCGAGCTAGCGGTCTAGCTGAGGCTTTCAACAAGACCTTGTCAAAGATCATAAAGAAAACGGTGTCCAGAAATAAAAAGGACTGGCACAAGAGATTGCATGAAGCTCTCTGGGCTTATCGGACCACGTTCAAGACGACCACGAATACAACACCATTCGCGTTGGTATTCAGCACGGAAGCAGTACTTCCCTTGGAGATAGAGCTACCCTCTCTACGAGTAGCAGTTCGATACGAGCTGACGGATGAAGAAAATGCCTATCTTCGGCTTGAGTAGCTCGATGCCCTCGATGAAACTCGTCTCATGGCACAGCAAAACCTGGAAGCTTACAAAGCAAGGATGACACGCTCATACGAAAGATTGACTAGGCCGAAAACATTCCGCCAAAGCGAACTCGTGCTAGTCGTAAAAAGACCTATGATCCCCAATCGTGCTAAACGGGGGAAATTTGAGCCAAACTACGAGCGTCCGTACATCATAGACAAGATCTACCAAGATGGGGCCTACTTGCTCATGGATATGCATGGCGAAAGACCCTTCCGGCCGATAAACGTCCGGTTCCTTAAGAAATACTATGCTTAACAAGTCACAGCTCAGGTTAATGATGGATGACGACGCTCGTGTCCACTCGCTGTCCTCCCGAGTCTAAACTCTATAAGTAGTATCCGGCAAAACTTCGCCTCGAAGCTGCATTGGACCGAGATGTCCTTAAACTAACATTGGACCGAGATGTCCTTAAACCAACAATGGACCGGGATGTTCTTAAACTAAATACGTCGCCTAAAACATGGCGACAGTGGAATCCAGGTCCACAAATCCCAGCGGCAAGGATTGCAACTTAAGTCCCGCTGGCTGCACAACCGCCCCGGTGGCGAAATCCTCCCTAAGTGCCATTGGCAAACGAAGGAGTTTAAAAAAAAGAAAAAAAGCGGTACGTCCACAAGCAAAAGGGGGACGGATGAAAACCCGAAAGGGCACCATGAGTAAAAACAGCAGGGCTACCGGCGAGCTTGTGAAAACCTGAAAGGACGCAATCTTGTGATGTTAAAAAAATGTACGTCCACAAACGAAATGGGCACGGATGAAAACCCGAAAGGGCGCCGTGGGTAAAAACAGCAGGGCTGCCGGCGAGCTTGTGAAAACCCGAAAGGACACAATCTCGTTAAAATAGACACCTGCAAGGTTCTCTCGACCTTGTGAGGAGAAAACACCCACGTGAGAGCCTTACGACTCACAAAAGGGAGCAACACACTTAGGGATCCCCACGATTCCTAAGGAGAAATTACACTTACGATATTCTCACGACTCATAAGGAGAATTCCCTCTATGAGACCCTCATGGCTCATAGAATTCAAAAGCCTTAAGCTACAAGGATCTGAATCCGTTCTTAAGCCATCACACTCCCCAAGTTGCCCTAGAAGCGGTCCAATAGTGACTTTTGTATACAATCCACGAGCACAAATAGGAGGTTGGCAGAGGACAGGGGACCGCGGCGAACAGATTGTTGCAGTTTTCGTCTATTGACGGTCTACGGCGGACCGCGGCGGCCATTGGCGGTCTACGGGCTGCGGCGGTTTTTGTCTGTCGACGGTCTACGGTGGACGGAGGCGGCCATCAACAGGCAATCGTCATTCTACGGCAGCAAGCGGTCATCAGTGGGCTGTTGCCGACTACGATCACACGCGAGCGGTTGCCGAAGACGGTCGTCGATGGCTAGGAATCGAGAACGGTTAGCGGTCACCGGCAACAATTGTTGGTTGTTGATAGGTGTAATTTATTGTACATGTTGTATCCATATTTATCTCACTTTTTATATATTTAATGCTGCTCGAGATATCTTTTGTTAATAAATGTAGGAAACATGGTTTAAGGAGCAAAAAGACAGAAAAACAAGTACACTTACTTTTCATACTACCAAACAAGTCAAATCAAGTATTGGACGCATACGGGCACGAGAAGTGAACCAAACTACAGCTTAACCGAGTGATCTAGTCCTAACCAAGACCTGACAAGAAGCTGGACCTGATTGGACTAAGTACATGGGCAAAAACGCATCTATGCGGGGCAGATCCGTGCCTAAGTTGAAGCCAAATGGATTGGGTTTTGGTGTGGTGATTTGTATTCGTATTGTGATTAGGGTTAAGCTTTGTAAACCGAGAGAAGCTTTATATATACTGTTGTATAATTTATTTCTAGGGTTATCTCCTCTTGGCCTCCCCTTTCTATTTAGGGTATCTCTAAGTTATTTGTAGGAGGAGATCAAATAATTCTTAGTAAGTTTATTTTTGCACTTTAATTATATCGATGCTTTTTATTATTGCTTTTGTTTGCCTTTTTATTATGAATAGGTAATTTTCTATTAATCTAGGATAGATGAAATAGGTTTCTAGGTTGTGTAGATTATTCCTTTGATGATTCTCATTGTGTTTTTCATATTAAAGTTGTAGATCTAGGTTGATAGGCTTTAAACATGTCAAAAAACTTAGATCTGATATATAGGGATAACACATATATCAAATCTAAGGGAAGACGTGATTTTTAGCATCGATATCAACTTAGATCTATGAAAGTTGCTATTTTTAATTGTTTTAAGATAAATTATTTGATGGATCATGTTGAGAAATCATATGATCCATTCTTAGTCAATTTATTTTAGAGTAATTAGAAATAGGGACCAAAGGAGAGAGTTTAATTAATAGGATACTCACATAACCAGGACCTATTTATTTCAATTTAATTTAAGAGAATAATGGAGGAAAGAGGTCATAGGAGGGGATTTCCTCCTATGACGTCGAAAAAATTACAACCTCCACCATTTTTTTCGATGATCGGCATCCTGCATCATCATCGTTATCATTTAAGATGTGAATACACCAAATTTCTTATGATTCCACCACTTTTTTAACGTTGAATTAGCAATATAAAAAGTTCTATTGTCGGTAAACCATTAATTTTGCACCAACTAAATCAACGGTAAAAAATGGTATAATCACATGAAATTTGGTGTATCCACATCTAAGATGATAAAGATAGACGTGATGTATGCCTATCATCGAAAAAAATGGAGGGTGCATTTTTCCGACGCCATAGGAGGAATTCCCTCCTATGGCACCTTTCCTCCATTAACCTCTTAATTTAATTCGTTTTCTAGTAATGTAAAATTTACCATCTTTATTTTGATTCGTCTAAATTTAGTTAGATTTCCCATCTTCTCTATGGATTCGACCTGCTTTTACACATGTATTACAATGTGCCGTGTACTTATGGATATATATTTAAAACTATTTAAAAGACCCATCAGGTGACGACGGTGGTCAATACACTACGGACCCGGCGTATTGTAGAGGTCGTCGTTGTCGATGGGCAGCGGCGGTCAGTTGTCGACGGAGGGCGGTGATCATCGATGCCGAACTGCAGCAGCCATCGGCGGACAGTCGTCAATCGGCGACAGTGGGCGGTTGTCAGCGGGCGGCAGCCGACTATAATTGTCGACGAGTGGTTGCTGGAGACGAACGGCGGCGGTCAGTCACCGGCGGAAATCGACGGACCGTCGTCTGATGCCAGAGGAGACGATTGCGGGTGCAGTCATTTTCCATTGGCAATTGATGTTGGTGGCCATGATCGATGGTCTGAAGAATTTTAGATTTCCAGAGGGTACAAGTGAATTTGAGATTTTAAATTTTACTTATATTTCTACTATAATTTTGTATGAAATATTTTAAAAATCTAATTCTAGCATTTCAACAAGATACCATGACTAGCACTAATGTTAATTATAAATGCCTTGACTCACTTTTTCTCAAATTCTATCAAACTCTTAACATTTGATTTTCAAATGACTTAGGACTACTCCCTTAATCATCCTACATGTGTCTCCTTTCAGTTTCTTATTTGACGTTGCCGGCGAATTAAATTCCTTTTAATTAGTTTTTAATCATTATAATAGATTTCATGTGGATAAACGAGTCAGACCCGGTTACTAATAGATTCAGATATGGATCGTTGAATAAATGGAAGGATGTAGATCCATTAAAGAGAAACGGATATGGAACACAACATTTTGGGCCCGACCCGACCGCTTGACATGCTTACTACTCCCTCCTTTCTTTCTCATGTGCATTGCACATGCTTTGAACCTAGTTTGGTTATATTTATGCATTGAAGCACTAGCAACCAAACTCTCGTTTCTTTTTCTTTTTCTTTTTTTCCCCCAAAGTAGACCATACTCTCATTTCACTTAAATATATAGTTCCAAGCTTTCCATCCATAAACATAAGTTTTTCTCCCTTATTTTTTTTCTATAATTAAATGGAGGGATGGGTGCAAAATCTAAAGATCAAACTAACTTATTTAGACATTATTCACATAAAATCTAGATCCTCTTGCATCTTTTTAATCACCCCATTAATGCATTTTCTTTCCTTTCCCCTCTATCTAAAAGATCCAACAAAACTTTTGTTATTTATTTCTTTTTTTTCTTTTTGGGGAAAAAAAGAGAGCAAAGATCAAACCCTAGAAAAATAAATAAGTAACTAAATACTAGTATATTGCAAAGTAAAAAAGAAAAAGAAGTAAACTTAAGAGAAAAAAAATATAAATGAATACAGTGGAAATGTGCCAGGGGTACCTCTTTACTAAGATGACCTTTGAGTCCAACACTCTTCCAAGCTCCATCCAAATTGGAACTGCTAAAGAGATGAATGAAGGCTTGAGATATGAGAGAAAAGAAATGAAGGCAGGCCAGAGATATGAGAGAAGAAGGCTCAATTTGCTTTGAGATTCGTGCCATGTTGGCAAGCTATACGACACGCAGGCTCACTTCTAGCCACGTGTCGATTGCGAACAGGGTAGTTGCAGTACTTAGGTGGTGGTCTAATTGCATTTAAGACCTTGACTTTGTGCATTAAAACCCTTTCTTTTCCCAAGAATGGCATAGTACTCCTTGGCTATATATGCCGATATAAGACTTGGGCGATCAACTAGATATAGCATGAATAGTGGTACGAATTTCCGTGCAAAATGAGTGATCGTAGAAATAATCACATCCAATAAAAAAATATAATTTCTTTTGCGTTTTATGAAACTATTCTGCTTTAAGTATCTGAAATAATTTTAATTATTTTCATCTTAGGAACATAAATGGAAGTGTAAAAATCCTCTTGCTTGCAAGTATAAGTATAAGAGCGGTCACGGACAGACTTGTTGAAATCTTCCTATAGCTTACGAATCCATTTGTTACATCGTTGCATCGATAACTGGTTTCGCGAACGGAGATTTTGTATTTTTTTCATTAATTGATAGATTCAAAACAAGCTCAGTGTCCGAAACTTACACAGCTGGGCTAGCTTCATTAGAACTTTTCAATATACGTCCAGGTATGGCGTTAGTTGAGTAATTACAAATATATTTCTCTTAAAAACAATATCTACCGGTTCACCCATCGGCTACTCACTCGTATTGATAGGTTATACACGTGTGCTACATATACGTCCGATTTTGATGCCTATCAAAACACAATTAAAACCAATCCATACATTTGATCGACAACTACACTTACTCATCCATGTGTTTGATCCACATGTTTGAGGTCTATTTTAGCTAAATGGTGTGTTTATTTTGCTTCATAATCTGAACAATAAATGTAGTATTTTAAAATTGGAGGCAATTAAAGGAACAAACTGCAAATACTTTGAAACAAGGTTGTTTTATGCTATTCAGTCAAATATCTTAATGGAGTTTCCTGCATATATATATATATATATATATATATATATATATTTCTTTTGGGCTTCTCTTCCATCAAAATTCCTAAAATTTTTGGGAGAGAGAGAGAGAGAGATGGAAGAATGGGGGCCAGTAGTGATAGCAGTGTTGCTGTTTGTGTTCTTCACTCCTGGGATTCTCCCTCGAATCCCAGGAGGAAACGGGGGAGGGGGGTTGAACGATTTCAAGACAAGTGGGATCTCCACATTGGCTCATCACCATCTCCCTCTCATTGCTATTGGTGCTCACATCTCATATACTCTCCTTAATTATATATATCTATATCTTTGTTGTATAATTTATTTTTAATCCTGTTGATTTTTGGTACAATGTTGGTACCAGTGATTGATGGGTATTTTTTTGAAATAATAGGAATTAAAAAATTAATTATTAAAATAGAGGTATAAGATTTAAATTTATAAGAATAGGACGGTTTCGTCCCCATCCCGACCCCATCCCCAAGTCAGAATAGGGGGCGGGTTGAACCCGCCCCCTATTTAATTGTATTAATTATATAATATTAATTATATAATTATAAATATAATTTTAATTATATAATTATGATTATGATTATGATTATAATTATAATTATATAATTATGATTATAATTATTTTAAATTTTTTTAAAAATAAATAAAAGTAAAAAATATTTGAATAAAATAATTAAATTTTATTATATCAATGTTTTTTACAGAATGAATCCGTCAAAATTTACAATACAAAAAAATCCTATCATATTTCTATATCGACAGTTAAATTTATAATATCAAAATGAATCCGTCAAATTTACAATATAAAAAAATCCTATATGTTTGTAAAATGTAAATAACCATCGTTTTACTTTTCCCTTTCCCTTATGAAATCCGAGGAGGCTTGACATAGGCCTATGCCTCCTGGGATGACTGGAGGACCCACCCGTTTCTTGGGTAGATGGCGGCGGCGGCGGCGTCTGCTCTTCTGCCTCGGGTTCGGCTTCTACTTCGTCTTCAGCAGCGTCTTGGACAGGCTGTTGTTCCGCAAATCCTGAACCTGAATGTGGGACAGGTGTCGGATATGTGCTGCCTCCCAACAACTGCATGTAGGACGATAAATCTGAGTCTCAACTGGGCAGTTGTAGCGAAGAACCTGTCCCGGTTTCATGCGGCTGCTGTTGCACAAAACCTTGGCCCCATGGCTGCGCAAATCCTGTCCCCCAAGATTGCTGTTGTTGCGCAAAACCTGACCCCCAAGACGGCCGTTCTGCAAAACCTGACCCCCAAAACCGGTGTTGTTGCGCTTGTCCGGTATGCCAGGGTTGCTGCTGACGGTATGGTGATCCAAACCACTGATCCTGCTGCGCTGGATCTCCGTGATGCTGCGGCTCTGGTGCCGGTTCATACTGCGGCTCCGGTGCCGGCTGATACTGTTGCTCCGGTGCCGGCGATAAATGTTGAGAAATATTATATGAACCGAATACACCACCAATTAATTGGTCTGCACTTGAAAATAGAGCCTGAGTTGCCGGACCAGCATCAATCGGGTATGGCTCCTGCACCATTGATTATACGAGATGCAACCCACGAGCCTGTCGTTACATTAGAAATAAGAAATAAGTATTGACTCATACCGCCGGATGTTAAAAAGTAATATAATATAAAGAATTCATCTTACCAAATCTCGTTCCACGTGGCCTCTAGGCTCATACCGCGAGATGTTTGGGAAGTTGTTAAGGGGAGCAGAAAGATATCTTATGGTGACACGCTTATACCACTGTAGATATGATTTGGTAGCGTCGGTGGCTGTTTGGTCACCTATTTGCTGTAAGGCAATATTATGCTGCCCATCCTCCCATCTCAGCAAATATTGATGATGATGCTCCCTCCAATCACGCTCCGCCTTTCCTCCTCGCATGTCTCCCTCTATTGTCATAGACGAAGGCGGCGGGACAGAAATATGTTGCGATCTATCAAACTGTCGCAACACCCAGTCCGGGAGGTGCATGACAACGACATTAATGCAGAGGCGTGGGCATCGAGCCCGCCAAACCGGCTCTCCTTCGATACAGATGCCGGGTAATCTCTGCAGACGATCTGGTGTATAAGGTGTCCACATAAACTGCGCAAATAATATAGTATAAAAATTGTGATGAAGGTATTTCAAAATTTTAAAACAAACTTAATTAGCTAAGTTATGGTTACCTGAGTCGCCTCCATGCGATCTAACTCATCTCTATAGTACCGAAGTACTCGACGAGGAGCCTTATACGCTTTCTTCCCATTCCACCAACAGCCGAGCGGCTTTCCAGGGGTATCCAAGCTAGTTATTTTAACTCGATCCGGTCTTCCTGTATACATATGCTCCCATGACCAGATCTATAAATAAAGTTTCAGATGATAAGAGAGAACCAATATTACAATTTCGCAAATTTCTAGCTGTGAAAAATAAGGAATTTACCTGAAGTAATATAATGCATCCACAAATTTTATTCTTCGTTGGAGCACATGCCTTATCGAGTTCCTTATAAAGAAATGTCAGGACCCCTGCTCCCCAAGCATATTGGTCACACACATCAAAATCCGTAAGGAAGCCAAGGTATAACGGATGGACATGCGTTGCCGATTGGTCCGGCATCAACCAAGAACCGATCATGTACAGAATGTAGGCACGCGCATGTCTATCCAAGACTTCATCGGTGGTTTCATCAGGGATATTACTAAATGTATCTTTTAGCCAGTTTAAACTGATCTTATACCCCTTACTGTAGCCTCCTGGTGCCTGATATTAGCATTTTTTTGTGAAATATTAAATATAGAAATAATGTAAAATATGCAATAGGTACACTAAAGATGGGAATCAAAATGAAATTTTTTACCTGTCCGAGAACAGACTCTGCATATGTATCCCAGTATGGCTGGTCGGTATCTGGACCAACAATTTTTCCTCCGACCAATCCAAGCCCACCCGTAAACCGAGTAAGAGGCCAATATCCTGGAGTGTGATAGTGGCCTCACCCCATCTTAGATGAAAAGTGTGGGTCTCTTTTCTCCAGCGCTCAACTAGAGAAGTAACGAGGGCGTGGTCGATTTGGATATGACGAAGCAATAAAGCTTCATAAAATCCGGCCCGTCGAAGCCGCTGGGTGATTCATTGGTCGGTAACTATCCATTTGTCTGAACTATGGGTGACGACGGTGAGATTATCTCCATCCTGCAAAATTAAATAATGTTATTTTCAACTATTAGAATTAAAAGAAAGGGGTAATTAAAAAAAATTACTAAGTTTAGAATATTTCCTCTCCGTGTAATATATTAAAAGATCTGTGTTCGTTTTGATGAACGAGCAGAGATTTGTCGAATGGTTGATTCTCCATTGAGACGATTTTAGATATGAGAAGAGACGGGTTTAATTTAACGAAAGAGTTAATTTTGTTCGATGAAAGGCACTGGAAGGGGGTTGGGTTTTATAGGGAAAGGAGGGCGGGTTCCAGGAACCCGCCCTCTTTAACGATACAGTATTGTTTGTCAAATCAGTATAAGAGGGCAGGTTCTGGAACCCGCCCTCTTCAATAATTATGTTTGTGGTGTCAAATCAGTTTAGTTTTGTCTGTTCCCAAAGGAAGAGGGCGGGTTCTAATAACCCGCCCTCTTCAATAGTTTTAGTTTTTATATATTTTTTTAAAATGTGGTGTCAAATCAGTTTAGTTTTATATATTTTTTTAAAAATTTGTTGTCTGTTGTGTTATTAAAGAGGGCGGGTTATTAGATCCCGCCCTCTTTAATAATTATATGATATGCCACATCATTTTTTTTGTCCCATCAAAAGTTGGATCGTCAGAAGGACACTTTTCGTTTGTCAGAAGGAAGAGGGCGGGTTATTAAAACCCGCCCTCTTCAATAATTATATGTGTCACTTGTCCCATCGTGTCTGTGTGTCTGTTGTGCCATCGGGTCTGTGTTGTCCCATCATGTCTGTGTGTCTGGTTGTTGTCCTGTGCAGAAGGAAGAGGGCGGGTTATTAGAACCCGCCCTCATATCCTATAAATAGCTCTCTGCTATATAACTCACTATCCATTTACGCTCTATCAATTTTTCTCCGCTATCTATACAACTCACTATCCATTTACGCTCTATCAGTTTTTCTCCGCTATCAATTTTGTATAAGTGTGGAGTTTAAGAAGAAGGTCAAGTTCAGTACCATAATCTAGAAGGAGGAGTTGCTGGATAGGATCAAGACGGAATAGTTCACAAAGTATTGGAGGTAAGCCAATCTTTTCTAGCATCTTCCCAATTATTTGTTTAATGATTAGTTCGCAAATCTAGACAAAGTATTAGTTCAATAATTAGTTCACAAAGTATTTGTTTTATGATTCCTTTTCTTCCAGAACAATCTTTGATATTCAATGTACTTCTGCAAAAAAAAAGTAATATAAATTAAAATTTAATGTCCTTCCATATTCATGCTTTCACTAATTCTAAATGAAGAAAAGGATGTAAGCAAACATACATATCAAGACCACCATATTCATGCTTTTAGGACAAAAAAAAGGTACCCCCGATACTCAACATTATTGATAAAAAAATTAATAAAAAAATTATACAAGATTATCAAACTGTTAAGTGTAGAACTTAATAAAAAAATTAATAAAAAAAGGTACTCCCGATTCTCAACATTATTGATAAAAAAATTAATAAAAAAATTATACAAGATTATCAAACTGTTAAGTGTAGAAATTAATTAAAAAATTAATAAAAAAAGGTACTCCCGATGCTCAACATTATTGATAAAAAAATTAATAAAAAATTTATACAAGATTATCAAACTGTTAAGTGTAGAAATTAATAATTTACAATAAAAATATTTAATTACACTTCTATGAGTTTACTTTTTTACATATAAATTATCTGTAATAGTAATGATTTTTTTTATTAGATAGGAGCACTTTGTCATATTAACTTTACCATTTCTACAAACAATTAACTCCAAGGCAGTGACTTCTTTGTTTCGGAAGATAAGAAATTTGAAAACAGCAAGTAGTTTATTATCTGTACTCTTATAATGCCAACTCCTTTTTGAGTTGTAATCCCTTTTTAGATCAATTGGACATGCTACGTAAGATTTAAGTCAAGACAAGACACATGCATGTTTTAATTTCATACCCAAAAACACACAATTGATAGTTTTTAAAAAATTTTACGTCTTTCTTTTTACGTCGTTTGGACTTACTTTCGGTGTTAGAGCCAGTCCATCCCTCTTTCAACTATTTCATTTAATCGTAAATTTATCCTGCTTATTTGAAGTATATCAACGCAAACTTATTGCAAGTTTCTTTTTTGCGCAAACCTGACTTGATATTGTTTGATGCAGATTATGGCAAGTTTAAGTTTATTTGTTGTATGTAAATACGATGACCGGATTATCACAAGTGCGCAAGGTCCCGAGTATATGGGCGGGTCCGTGAGAATTATGCGATTAGAACCATCAACGACTTTCAATGAACTAAAGAATAAAGTGTTCAGAATCACGAAATACGATCCCCGTGAAATTGTGGTTAAGTTAAGTTGTATATGGCTTATGTTTAGTGGAAATGCATTGATTGAAATTATAGACGATACATCAATATCTTCGATGATAGATTTCGGTCTGTCAAACACCCAGCATTCTTTTGAACTTTTGGTTCAGAAGGAGCAATTGGAAGTATCAGATGTCTCTCCAACGGGTAATTTTGATGGTAATACTGGAGATAGTTCCTGAGGGTACGGTCACATGGTTAACGATGATACCGTCAGTCTCGATGGATATGACTATACACAAAATTATTCAAACCTTCAAACTCATGGGTAAACATTTTAATAATCCATATTCAAACATTTTAGTAATACCAAGATACTAATATTCAAACATTCTATAAATCCATAAATCCAGGTTCTCCCAGTCGACTGCTGCAGTTACATGCACCCTAGAAGAACAACAAGGATTACCATACACAACCTTCCACAGGCAAATAAATCTGAAACAAGTGATGATTTATTTACGAAAATATTAAGGAATAATATTATAATAACAATTTATATACTAACCGCAGATTTTCTCACACCTCCGCATCAATCCAATACGATCCAAGTAGCGCATTCCAAGCATGTCCGTCCACATCTTTCCGGTCTTCTCACCCCGAACCATCCACATTATACCGACCACAACCATCATATATTGCACCCGAGCCTTATGTTGCTGTAACAACCGAGTCCAGTTCTACAAATTTCAGTTACCGTATGTGTAGTGTGTGGTATTTATTTCATTTATCTTGCTTGACTGTTGCTTAGTTATAAATTTACCCCGACAATTCAAATTCTGCATATAACAATTTAAGTCATCTAAAATTTAATTAAAAATACTCGTCATGGCCTGCTTGACACCGCTAACCCTGTGGTAGCGTCCTTGCATCGTGTTATCGTCCCGTTCAGTGAAACGGACGTATTTTGATGGCTACGCGCACGTGCGTGCGTCCGTTCTTGGGGGTATGCTTTTTTATTATAAAATCCTTCATCTTAATTTTTGGAACCCGCCAATAATTTTCATATTTTAAATTCAAATTTTTGGATCCGACCCGGGCGCAATTCTGAATTATTTTGTATCACGCCAAATTTTAATTATTTAATATTTTAATTTTACTTAACCTATTTATCAGCATAGGAAAATAATTGGTTAGGTTGCAAATCTTTTCTACTTGTGAAATCTTCTTTAAACTTTTTTGCTTTCTCCTCATATTTTTCCCTTTATTGGCCACGAGCCAATCACAGCCTTCCATTTTCTCCCCTGGGCCCCACACGAATCCCTTCAGCCAATCGCAGCTTCTATCTCTCTCTCTCTTTCTCCTTCTCTTTCTCTCTCTTCTTTCTTTCTCTCTCCCTGCGCTGCCTATCTCTCTCCTTTCCCTTTCTCTCTCTCTCTCCTCTCGCACACTTTCTCACAGATCTCGCGGTTAATGTAGGTTCCTCGAATCCCGTCACCGTGCCTCGCTTACCGTCACCTCCCTTCACGTTTTTTTTCCCTTTCTCTCTCGTTTAAAAACCCCCGCAACGCTTCTTCTCCTTTTAAACCAAGACCCATCACCTCGTGTAACCCTAACCCTAGCTGCATCTGCCTCGTCCCCATCTCCACCTCATCTTCTTCTCAACCTCCTCCTCCTCCTCGTCTTCATCTTCTTCCGTTCTCTCCTTCTCCCGAGTCTCTCTCTCTCACTGTGCACACCCGACAAGGACTCGTGAACCTAACGCCACCTTCCTTCGCCGTCGACCATCCCCATTGTCATCACTACCGCCTCCCACTTCTCTGTTCTCCCTCCAGCAACCCAAATCCTGCACGCTAGAACACCAGCAACTTCTACCTGAGCCCAAAATCCTAAACAAACCCTAGATCTTCAGAAGCCTTTTGCCGGCGTTTCTCACCGCCGTCGATCTTGCCGTCACTGCCAGCACACTCCTCTGCAACCCCATAAGCAACCCTCCTCTTCTTTTCTTCCTTCATCTTCTGTACCCGTTCTTTTCTTTTCTCTCTCTGTTCAGATTTATTTAGCATTATAGTTTACTGATGCTTCGGATCCCCAGAATCCGGTCGGGCCGTGGACGACCCCGACGACCCAGCGTAGACCCCTGACCCGTGTGTTTCCACCGTTCGTCGTTCGGACGCTTTCCGTGTACCGTGCGCGCGTCGCGACTTTTTCAGCCGACGCGTAACGTTCCGTTTTCCATTTCGCGTTCCGTCGAGGCAAGTAAAACTTGCTACATGCTAATTAATATATTACATATACATTTTATGGTTCATTAAACCCGTAGTCTAACCTTAGTACCATGATTTTCCTTTTCATGCTCGATGTCGCGTTTTGTCATTTTATTTTCCAAACTTGAAACCTACCGTGTGCATTTACTTTATTAAACCCTATAACCGCATCTATATGTTTAAATCACATTTTAACTATTGACACGGCCTATGGTATTCTCTGTATAGTTTTGCTCCATCAGACACTCATATGCATTTTAACCTGTTTAGCTAGGATTTGATCCGGTGAACATATTTATATATCATTGCATCCCTAAAATCTCTTAATACCTGATAACATGAGTAAACATCCATTTTAGTCATGCTGTAGTTAAGTAATGTTGACACCATCCCTTAAACGCAAAGTGATAACCATGCATCGTTATAATTTAATCAGTACCTAATTGCTTATCATATCACCTGATCTGGTTTATTGTGCTGATATTACTCATGCTTGTTCATTTAGAACCATAACTATGCTAGTTGATTATGAGCACCCACATGATATCTGGTATACCCTGACATGACTTACTACACATATTACCTGACCCGACATGGTACCGTACACTACTTGACTCGACCTGATGTACCATGGCTTGACCCGTTACTTGATCTCGTGTCTAATGCCAACAAACCTGACATGTAGTCCTCACGGACCGCTCCTGTTATCTATCCAGACAAACCTGTACCGGCCTGATCCTGAGTTGGCATTAGCTCCAGATTATTTAATATCTGACTTGAACACATATAACTTGGGGGTATGGGGAAATCAATGATGAAACCTGACTTGTAACTCGACAGTGTACTACCTTTACTGATCAGTTTTAGAGGCTAGGCCAGCCTTGGGATGATGCTGCTGACATCATTCATCTGTATATATTTCCTGTTTTAGTGCCTAGCGGCATGTCTCGGATTCAGCCCGAGAATCTTGACCGTGGTCCCGGGTATGCACGGGATACTATTGAGTTACATCGATGATTCATCAAATTGATTTCAAAGACTTTAGAGTAAAAACCCAATAGAACAGTTTAGTCTACTCACTGCACACTACCCTGCACTGCCTGATTTATATTGCCGTTACACCTGCTTTCATTCATGTTTATATTTGCATTGCCTGTTACCCTGTTTATATATTATTACTTGATGACTTGACGCGCTGACGTCTGGGTTTTGCATGGCCCAGATTCTGTACCATTGCTGCAGTCCGAGCAGGAGTACTTCAGCTAGCAGGCTGAGCTGTGAGGTGTCGGTAGTAGTTAGTCCTTTATTTCCTGTATTTATTTCCTGATGTGAGCCCGCATTATGGGACATACATTCCAGTTATTTTGTATTGGATCTTTTGCCTCCGCACTTTTATTATTCTTGACTCATGTTATCTTGGCTTATGGACATGTATTTAGATAGTTACATTTGTTCTTGATATCTCTACAACCGTAATGTGACTGTGGATGGATACTTCCCACCCACAGGTAGCATAGTTGGCTATGTCACGTGCCCAATTTAGCATACTCTGGGAAGCGGGGCATGACATGGTTCTTTTGGTATCAAAGCCATAGGATAGTCGGGTTGATTCTTTGTAGTTGGGTATTGTACCCAATACACGAATCAGAATACCCGTGTTTAGGAAACATGTCCTGCCACCTTGCCGTTTTACCGTTCTTGAATCAAGTTCTTCCTGATTATATCTTTTACGGTGTGCAAACTTCTTTTGCATATCGACTCGAAAACCTGATTCCTTGTTAGCTCTAGGACTTAGGCGACTTGGGTGGAGTTATGTAATTGTAGCTATGATACCGCGGTATAGTTACAATGCGGTACTCTATTTAAGTAACTTGGAGTTCTAGCCTTGATCTATAATTTGAATCTGTTATCATGCTAATCTTGGGTGTTTTGATTTCAGGAGTATGGCAGACAAGAATCTGAAGATGTACCAAAGGCGTGTTGACGAAGCCGCTATGCTTGGAGTGATACGGGGAATGCCGGAGAATCAAAAGAGACAGACCGAGCTGATCCAGCAGCAAGCTGAATCGTTTCAGGAAGGTTTGCGGACCGTTCAGCAGTCCGTGAACAATGTTGAAGCTAAACCAGTTGATCGAGTAGGGACCGTAGCAGATTTCAGGCGTTTGGGTCCGTCTGTCTTTACCGGTTTGGAGGAGCCGTTGCCAGCGGAGCAGTGGCTAGTTGACACGGAGAACTTGCTTATTGCGGCGCAGATCCCAGAAGATAAAAGAGTGGTTGTGGTGCGCATTCAGTTAGTGGACTACGCCCGTGAATGGTGGCTTGTGGAGGAGACCCGCTTGCCCAAGCCGATCAAGTGGGCGGATTTTTCGAAGAGTTTCCTGGAGAAGTTCTTCCCGCGGACTGCACGGGAGGAAATGGAAGAGAAGTTCATCGGTCTGAAGCAGAATGGAGCACCCGTAGATGTGCATGCAGCAGAATGGACACGGCTCAGTAGATTCGCTGGACCTTTAGTTGCCAACGATGCAGACAGGGCAAGGAGGTTCATGCACAGCTTGGATGTGGACATCCAGAGGCAGATTGCCTCCCTGGGTTTGACCACTTTCTCACAGGTACTTACGGCAGCCCGAGAACAGCAGAGCCTATCTGGGAAGACTGGGATTTTACAGCAGACAGCAGTTGCAGTAAGGAAGCCGGCATTTGTACCAAACCGAGCTCATGGACGCAGAGGTATCCCAGTGAACCGTCGTGGCGTAACACCGATGAAGAAGCCTGCTGTAGTTGACCAGAGAAAGAGCGTGACTTGTAACTACTGCCATTTACCTGGCCACGTGCAAAAGGATTGTCGAAGGAGGCAGGGACTCTGTTTGGTTTGTGGAGCGGCAGATCACACTGTGAGCGCTTGTCCGTCGAAGCTTCGTACGAGGGATGACATTCAGAAGCCTCCGCAGAAACCGTTCCAAGGGCAGAAGCAGCTGACTCAAGGACCTAATCAGGCTCGGGCTTTTACCTTGACGGCTGAGGAAGCTAAGGCGTCAGGAGAAGTTGTTTCAGGTATTCTACTCGTTCATGGTTTTCCCGCATTAGCGTTATTCGACTCTGGTGCATCCCATTGTTTTATGTCGTCCAAGTTTATAGCTACACACTCGATTACCTGCACGACCCTATCTAGTTTCTGGGACATACACACTGGGAATGGGAAAATCATATCTAGTAGGGAATGTAAAGATTGTACAGTTGTTGTTTGCGGACGGGAGCTTTTTGCAGATTTCTTGGTGATTGATACGGGCAGCTACGAAGTCGTCTTGGGAATGGATTTTCTTAGCACTTTCCACGCTCACATTGATTGTAGGGCAAAGAAAGTAATTTTCCAGATTCCCGGACATCCCGTGTTTACCTTCACTGGAGGAAGTAGTTCTGTCGGGCCAGTCAAGTTTAGGGCTAGGCCGACAACTAATATTCTTGCAGCAATGGAGGTTGATAAAATTGTTGAGCCAGCTGTTGTTCGCGATTTTATGGACGTGTTTGAAAATATATTGAGATTACCGCCGAAACGAGATGTGGAGTTCGCAATTGATCTTATTCCTGGTGCAGCGCCAGTATCTAAAGCGTATTATCCAATGGCACCAGTGGAGTTGGAAGAAGTCAAGAAACAGGTTGCTGAATTGCTTGAGAAGGGTTGGATTCGAAGCAGTAACTCGCCTTGGGGAGCTCCAGTTCTTCTAGTTAAGAAGAAAGATGACACAAGAAGGATGTGCATCGACTATCGGGAATTAAACCGGGTGACTATTAAGAACAAGTACCCGATCCCTCGCATTGGCGAACTATTTGAGCAGCTTAGTAGCGCGAGAGTATTCTCGAAGTTGGATTTGCGATCCAGATATCATCAGGTCCGAGTGAAAGCAAAAGATATTTGCAAGACGGCGTTCCAGACTCGGTATGGACATTACGAGTACTTAGTGATGCCCTTCGGAGTAACGAATGCACCGGCGATATTCATGGACTTGATGAACCGAATCTTTTCACCATTTTTGGACCAGTTTATTGTAGTATTCATTGACGATATTCTGGTCTATTCGAGGAGTTTTGAAGAGCATGCAGAACATTTGAAGATCACACTGCAGACGTTGAGACAGAAGAAGTTATATGCGAAGATGAGCAAGTGCGAGTTTTGGCTGGAGGAAGTAAAGTTTTTGGGGCATGTTGTGTCTGGCGATGGAATCGCCGTCGATCCCGAAAAGATTGCCGCAGTTCGAGATTGTCCAATTCCGAAGAATGTTGCAAAGATAAGAAGTTTTCTTGGACTCGCCGGGTATTACAGAAGATTCGTGGAGAACTTTGCTCGTCTAGCGGAGCCGTTGACCAAGCTTACGCGTAAGGAGGTACCTTTTGTGTGGACGGATAGTTGTGCGTCAGCTTTTGAGACGTTGAAGCAGAGATTGATAACCGCTCCTATTCTGACTGTGCCAGACATTTTCGAAGGATTGGTGATTCACAGCGACGCATCTGGGAAAGGATTGGGATGCGTTTTGATGCAGCATGGGAAGGTTGTAGCGTACGCATCAAGACAGTTGAAGACCCATGAGAAGAATTACCCAACTCATGACTTGGAGCTTGCGGCTGTGATTTTCGCTTTGAAAATTTGGAGACACTACCTTTTGGGCGAAAGGGTCGAAGTTTTCACGGACCATAAGAGCTTGAAGTATGTGTTCACGCAGAAGGAGCTTAATATGAGGCAGCGTAGATGGTTAGAGCTGATGGCTGATTACGATCTTGATCTTAAGTACCATCCGGGGAAGGTTAATGTCGTACCGGATGCGCTCAGTCGGTTACCAGCAATTCAGATGTTGACTACGCAGAAGGAACTTGTGGAAGACTTTCGAAGATTTGATTTGGAAGTTGTGCTACCGCGTTCTTCGGGACAGCTGATGCAGCTGCAAGTACATTCGTCGTTGATCGAGAATATTAAAGCGGCGCAATCGCAGGATCCTAGATTGCAAAAGTTTCGAGAGCAGGTTGAAGCCGGACTACGAACAGATTTATTGCTCCACGAAGATGGTTCGTTGAGGTATGGTAGCCGTTTATGTGTGCCAAAGGGAGACATTCGCGAAGAGCTTATGAAGGAGGCACACAGTTCAGCTTATTCCGTACATCCAGGAGGCACGAAGATGTACCGAGACTTACGACAGCATTTCTGGTGGGAAGGTATGAAACGGGAGATCGCTCGCTTTGTGGCAAAGTGCTTGGTTTGTCAGCAAGTTAAGGCCGAACATCAAAGGGTTGCCGGTTTGTTGCAACCACTTCCGATTCCTCAGTGGAAGTGGGAACATATAACCATGGATTTCGTGACAGCTCTACCGCGGAGTCCAAAAGGCAACAATGCAGTATGGGTAATTGTTGATCGTTTGACCAAGGCAGCTCATTTTATTCCTTTTCGGGTTGGTCAATCAACAGAAACTTTGGCGGAGCGGTACATGCAGGAGATTGTAAGATTGCATGGAGTACCGGTAAGCATCGTGTCCGATCGTGACACTCGGTTCTTATCACACTTCTGGAGGAGTTTACAGGAAAGTTTGGAGACTCGATTGAAGTTTAGCACAGCTTATCATCCTCAAACTGATGGTCAGTCGGAAAGAACAATCCAGACTCTTGAAGATATGTTGAGGGCGTGCATGTTGGACTTCAAGGGTTCTTGGGAGGATCATCTACATTTGGTGGAGTTTTCTTACAACAATAGTTTCGAGGCAACTATTCAGATGGCTCTATTTGAAGCTTTGTATGGTCGCAAATACCATTCACCTGTTTGTTGGGACGATGTCGGTGAACGAAGATTGTTGGGACCAGATTTGGTTGTGCAGACAGTTGAGAAAGTTAACACTATCAGGAATCATATGACAGCAGCACAAGACCGACATAAGAGTTGGACTGATACGTTGAGGAGACCTCTAGAGTTCGCCGTGGGTGATTTGGTATTCTTGAAGATATCACCGACTAGAGGGGTGATTCGTTTTGGAAGAAGAGGAAAGCTCAGTCCTCGATTCGTTGGACCCTTTGAGATCTTGGAGCGTGTTGATAAGGTAGCGTATCGTTTGGCGTTACCGCAGTCCTTGGCAAATGTGCACGATGTGTTCCACGTATCTCAACTCCGTAAGTATGTTCGGGATGAAACGCATGTATTGGATCATTCGGAGCTGACGGTACGAGAAGACTTGACTTTTGAGGAGCGACCGGTTGAAATTGTGGATCGAAGGGAAAAGGTTCTTAAGAACAAGGTTATCCCTCTTGTACTTATTTCTTGGGGTAATCGCTCACATGGAGAGTCCACTTGGGAACGAGAAGATGAAATCCGGCAGAAGTTTCCTCATCTTTTCTTGTAGTTTGATTTTTTTTCGTCTATCCTTTGTATTCTTAGAATTTCGAGGACGAAATTCTTTTTGTAGTTGGGTATAATATAACAACCGAGTCCAGTTCTACAAATTTCAGTTACCGTATGTGCAGTGTGTGGTATTTATTTCATTTATCTTGCTTGACTGTTGCTTAGTTATAAATTTACCCCGACAATTCAAATTCTGCATATAACAATTTAAGTCATCTAAAATTTAATTAAAAATACTCGTCATAGCCTGCTTGACACCCCTAACCCTGTGGTAGCGTCCTTGCATCGTGTTATCGTCCCGTTCAGTGAAACAGACGTATTTGGATGGCTACGCGCACGTGCGTGCGTCCGTTCCTGGGGGTATGCTTTTTTATTATAAAATCCTTCATTTTAATTTTTGGAACCCGCCAATAATTTTCATATTTTAAATTCAAATTTTTGGACCCGACCCGGGCGTAATTCTGAATTATTTTGTATCCCGCCAAATTTTAATTATTTAATATTTTAATTTTACTTAACCTATTTATCAGCGTAGGAAAATAATTGGTTAGGTTGCAAATCTTTTCTGCTTGTGAAATCTCCTTTAAACTTTTTTGCTATCTTCTCATATTTTTCCCTTTATTGGCCACGAGCCAATCACAGCCTCCTATTTTCTCCCCTGGGCCCCACACGAATCCCTTCAGCCAATCGCAGCTTCTCTCTCTCTCTCTCTTTCTCCTTCTCTTTCTCTCTCTTCTTTCTTTCTCTCTCCCTGCGCTGCCTATCTCTCTCCTTTCCCTTTCTCTCTCTCTCTCCTCTCGCACACTTTCTCACAGATCTCGCGGTAACTGTAGGTTCCTCGAATCCCGTCACCGCGCCTCGCTTACCGTCACCTCCCTTCACGTTTTTTTTCCTTTCTCTCTCGTTTAAAAACCCCCGCAGCGCTTCTTCTCCTTTTAAACCAAAACCCATCACCTCGTGTAACCCTAACCCTAGCCGCCTCTGCCTCGTCGCCATCTCCACCTCATCTTCTTCTCAACCTCCTCCTCCTCCTCCTCGTCTTCATCTTCTTCCGTTCTCTCCTTCTCCCGAGTCTCTCTCTCTCCACTGTGCACACCCGACGAGGACTCGTGAACCCAACGCCACCCTCCTTCGCCGTCGACCATCTCCATCGTCATCACTACCGCCTCACTCTTCTCTGTTCTCCCTCCAGCAACCCAAATCCTGCACGCTAGAACACCAGCAACTTCTACCCGAGCCCAAAACCCTAAACAAACCCTAGATCTTCAGAAGCCTTTCACCGGCGTTTCTCACCGCCGTCGATCTTGCCGTCACTGCCAGCACACTCTTCTACAACCCCGTAAGCAACCCTCTTCTTCTTTTCTTCCTTCATCTTCTGTACCCGTTCTTTTCTTTTCTCTCTCTGTTCAGATTTATTTAGCATTATAGTTTACTGTTGCTTTGGATCCCCAGAATCCGGTCGGGCTGTGGACGACCCCGACGACCCAGCGTGGACCCCTGACCCGTGTGTTTCCACCGTTCGTCGTTCGGACGCTTTCCGTGTACCGTGCGCGCGTCGCGACTTTTTCCGCCGACGCGTAACGTTCCGTTTTCCATTTCGCGTTCCGTCGAGGCAAGTAAAACTTGCTACATGCTAATTAATATATTACACATACATTTTATGGCTCATTAAACCCGTAGTCTAACCTTAGTACCATGATTTTCCTTTTCATGCTCGATGTCGCGTTTTATCATTTTATTTTCCAAACTTGAAACCTACCGTGTGCATTTACTTTATTAAACCCTATAACCACATCTATATGTTTAAATCACATTTTAACTATTGACACGGCCTATGGTATTCTCTGTATAGTTTTGCTCCATCAGACACTCATATGCATTTTAACCTGTTTAGCTAGAATTTCATCCGGTGAACATATTTATATATCATTGCATCCCTAAAATCTCTTAATACCTGATAACATGAGTAAACATCCATTTTAGTCATGCTGTAGTTAAGTAATGTTGACACCATCCCTTAAACCCAAAGTGATAACCATGCATCGTTATAATTTAATCAGTACCTAATTGCTTATCATATCACCTGATCTGGTTTATTGTGCTGATATTACTCATGCTTGTTCATTTAGAACCATAATTATGCTAGTTGATTATGAGCACCCACATGATATCTGGTATACCCTGACATGACTTACTACACATATTACCTGACCCGACATGGTACCGTACACTACTTGACTCGACCTGATGTACCATGGCTTGACCCGTTACTTGATCTCGTGTCTAATGCCAACAAACCTGACATGTAGTCCTTACAGACCGCTCCTATTGTCTATCCAGACAAACCTGTACCGGCCTGATCCTGAGTTGGCATTAGCTCCAGATTATTTAATACCTGACTTGAACACATATAATTTGGGGGTATGGGGAAATCAATGATGAAACCTGACTTGTAACTCGACAGTGTACTACCTTTACTGATCAGTTTTAGAGGCTATGCCAGCCTTGGGATGATGCTGCTGACATCATTCATCTGTACATATTTCCTGTTTTAGTGCCTAGCGGCATGTCTCGGATTCAGCCCGAGAATCTTGACCGTGGTCCCGGGTATGCACGGGGTACTATTGAGTTACATTGATGATTCATCAAATTGATTTCAAAGACTTTAGAGTAAAAACCCAATAGAACAGTTTAGTCTACTCTTTGCACACTATCCTGCACTGCCTGATTTATATTGCTGTTACACATGCTTTCATTCATGTTTATATTTGCATTGCCTGTTACCCTGTTTATATATTATTACTTGATGACTTGACGCGCTGACGTCTGGGTTTTGCATGGCCCAGATTCTGTACCATTGCTGCAGTCCGAGCAGGAGTACTTCAGCCAGCAGGCTGGGCTGTGAGGTGTCGGTAGTAGTTAGTCCTTTATTTCCTGCATTTATTTCCTGATGTGAGCCCGCATTATGGGACATACATTCCAGTTATTTTGTATTGGATCTTTTGCTTCCGCACTTTTATTATTCTTGACTCATGTTATCTTGGCTTATGGACATGTATTTAGATAGTTACATTTGTTCTTGATATCTCTACAACCGTAATGTGACTGACTGTGGATGGATACTTCCTACCCACAGGTAGCATGGTTGGCTATGTCACGTGCCCAATTTAGCGTACTCTGGGAAGCGGGGCGTGACAGTTGCTTTGGGTGACATTGATATGTGTGGCAGTGATGATGATGAAATCGGTGAAGGTCATCAGGGGGAGGATAGCGTGGAATATGCCGCTGGATTGAATGAGGTAGCATTCTTTGATGGTATGGTTGCGAATAATGATTTTGTCGAACTAGAAGATCCCGGCCTCGATCCGCTGGAAGATGATAGTTGGGTAGACTTAGCCATGGCAGAAGTAAATACGGCACCCTATTTGGAAGCGACAGCAGCAAGCGAAGATTGCGTCAGTGTCGGGGATTTATTTCAGGAAAAGGAGATCTTATTTGTAAGCTGAAGTCGTGGTCTATTCAGCAAAACGTTACATTTAAAACCGAAGAGTCAAATAAGACGTACTATACGGTGGTATGTACGAAAGCTCCTGAATGTAAGTGGAGATTGCATGCATGTTGTTCCAAAAGAGCCAAAGCTTGGAAGGTCACGAAATACAACCAAGAACATACTTGCATCAATTCTATTATATTACAAGATCACCGGAATTGCACTTTATCTTACATTTGCTCGCTAATCATGCCACTAATCCGTACAGATGTGGCGATGACTTCCCGAGAGATACGGCTCTGGGTTAGCGGAGAGCATAAAATTCAGATTTCGTATGTGAAGGCATGGGATGCTCGTAGAAAGGTTTTATGCAAGATATTTGGGGACTGGGAAAGCTCGTACAACTCACTAGTCCCTTTTATGGAAGCCATGAAAGCATCAAATCTGGGGATCGTATACCGGTTAAAAACCACAGAAACAGACGTCGAAGGCTCTGTCAGGTTTCAAAGAATTTTCTGGTGCTTTGGTCCATGTGCGGCTGGTTTCACACACTGTCGGCCGGTATTGTGCGTTGATGGTACGTATCTATACGGTAAGTACAGAGGCTGCATGTTAATTGCTACAGGTGTTGATGCTAATAACGGTATATTTCCGTTGGGATTTTCTATTGTCGAGGGTGAAAATATATCATCCTGGTCATGGTTTTTCCGTCAACTCAAAAATATCCCATCTGTTATTGATAAAACAGATTTATGCATCATATCTGATAGACATCTGGGAATACTAGCTGCAATGAGATCTGTATTTCCGACGACCCCACATAGGTTTTGCCTACGACACTTCAGGCAAAATTTTGATCGAAAATTTAAAAATTCGGATCTACATAAGCTTATATACAAAGCCGGTGAAACGCCTGACCCTAATGTTCACGACATATATATGACGAAAATTGGGGAGATGAGTCAAGCCGCGAAAGCGTGGTTAGATGAGTATCCAGTACGCATGTGGTCACAAGCACATGATGATGGGTGCAGATATCTACTAATGACGACTAATATGTCTGAAAGCTTCAACGGGGTCCTTAAAGGCGTTAGAGGCTTACCGATACAGGGGTTGATTGTTCGAACCTTTTTCCGGATGAATACTTATTTTGTGTACAGAAGAGAAAAGTCCTTGGCGATGGAGACTCCGCTCACCGTGTATTACGAAGATATATTTCGGAAAAGAGAGCGCAGAGCACAATACTACAAATCCGAAAGGTTTGACACGGCGGAGTTTCAAGTAACGGGCAGCATGCATAACTCACATTACAATTTTGCTTCCCATTACTATACAGTTTCCAATTACCAAGGCGCATACGATCCAAAATTTCATCCTATACCGGACAGTCGCTATTGGCACTATTATACTGCCAACAGACAAACTCCGACTGTATTACCGCCGGAAAAAAATATAAGGCCCGGAAGACCTAAGGTGCGTCCAGATTGAATGACAATGGATGCTGATCCTCAGCAAAGGCACGCCAGATGTAGCCTATGCAAACAACCAGGCCATTATAGGACCAGATGTCCAGGACAGTCATCAGGGGCGGGACCTTCAGGATCGTGACAAGTGCACAAAGCAGATTTTTTTGTATTATAAATTTGACGGATTCATTTTGTTATTATAAATTTGACCGTCGATATAGAATTTATATTTTACAAACAGATAGGATTTTTTTATATTGTAAATTTGACGGATTCATTTTGATATTATAAATTTGACTGTCGATATAGAAATCGGATAGGATTTTTTGGTATTGTAAATTTTGACGGATTTATTCTGTAAAAAACATTGATATAATAAAATTTAATTATTTTATTCAAATATTTTTTACTTTTATTTATTTTTTTAAAAAAATAAAAATAATTATAATTATAATCATAATCATAATTATATAATTAACATTATATTTATAATTATATAATTATAATTATAATTATATAATTATATAATTAATATTATATAATTAATATAATTAAATAGGGGCGGGTTCCTAGAACCCCCCTATACAATTGTATAGGGGGCGGGTTCTGGGAACCCGCCCCCTATTCTGACGCGGTCGGGGGGTGGGGGCGAAACCGTCCTATTCTTATAAATTTAAATCTAATACCCCTATTTTAATAATTAATTTTTTAATTCCTATTATTTCAAAAAAAAACCCGTGATTGATAGTATAGTGTGAAATATATTTGTTAATTATTCTAAGATTTTACTTTTTATAATAATAATAATAATAATAATAATAATTATTATTATTATTATTATTTAGAATTTTGATGCAATAAATGGAGTTGCGTGCAAATCTTCATTTTTTAATTTATTTATGATGTGATGTTCTGTCCAATCTAATTCCTTGTTTAGATGGTAAATTTAGGATTTCAAGAATAGTGCAATTCTTGGGTAATTCTTTGGTGCTTCTAAAGAATTCTCTTCCCCCCTCCCCCCTCTTTCTCACACTCACTCACTCTTTCTCTCTCTCCTTCTTTGGAAGCAACAAAGAATTTCCAGCAATTCTTTATCAACAAAGCCGGCAGATTCCACTCGGGCTATCGTAGCGGTGATTGACTACAAAGTTAGATAGAAAAGAGTAATATTTTACCAACTGGTTTGAAATCCTACCCTAATCTACCCAAGAGACAAAGAGATGGGACCCACAACACCTAGATATTAGTGTCATGCATATGGACCCATGGTGTTTTATCTCTTGAGTAGACTTTGGTAGAAATTGCAAGCTGGTAGGTCAAGCATTTATCTATAGAAAATCACGACATCGAAAGTTGTATCTTTTGATTTTTTTTGCCAATCACCAATCCGGTAACCTGTGTGAGTGAAATCTATTAGGCGGGAAGAAAAAGAAATTTTCTAAAAGAGCATGGTGAGTATTTAATTCGAGCACCGCTTTTTCTACCAGGTTGGGTGCATGTCACTATAAATAACGTCCGTCGTGCATGCATCCAATAAAAAAGCTGATTGAGGATGGAAAGTCCATCAGCATGGTTGGTTTGGCATTTTACTTTGGCTGTTCTAAAAGAGCTTTCGAAGTTGTAATTTGTGTCCCATTTTTTCTGAAGGACAAAGATAGATGGATGCTAAATGTATCATGATCTACTTTTTTCTTTCTTTTCCTCTCACACCACCACAGGAGAGGAGAGGAAAGGAGAGTCTAGAGATAGTAATTAACAGGAGCGAAGAAACAACGAATTCAGACATGCAAGGGGTATGAGCTACCTGATCTCGATCGTTTTCCTTGAGCTTTCTTGCTTTAGATAAAAAAAATAAAAATAAAGGCATACAACCAGCTTTACCCCAGCAAGGGGCTCCATTGCTTACATGCCTTTAACCGATTCACCACTTTTGAGCGCTTTCTTGATGTCAACAATATATATATAGTTCAAATCCTAACGGTTAGACGTCTGCTGCCAGTCCACACCAACAAATGATAATCCGGTCTACATGGCTCGAGTCAGATTTGGATTTCCGGCAATCTAATTGACCATGTTTAGATTTATGAATGGATAGACCACCCAACCTTAACATTGAAATACAATATGAATTCTAAATTTGGGTCCCGAAGAGAGGGTTTGCATAATAAGTAATCCTGCTAAACATAACCTCTATAGAAAAAGCGATCATTTTTAAAGAGAACCTTTCCATTATTATGGAAGCGACTTTATGGTTTGTAACTAATCTCTTATGACTAATACAACCATTTTTTATTTTTTTATTTAGTTATGAACAAGGCACCAATTGAAATTTAAAGGGTTATGTTTCAATTAAAACTTGCTAAGTAACATCTCTACGATTTTAATGCAAACTGACGGAAGGTATCTTTGAATTGAAATTGTCAATTTTATGCTTATGATGTTACCCATGGCAAATATAATTCGCATATTAGAAAAATATATACTAAAAAATACAACTAAGTCTCAAATCATCGAAAAAATCTCAACAAAGTTTTTAATACTATATTATTTTAGCTAACATTGTTTATAACCTTCAAATCTTTGTCCATGATTTTAATCTAAGCACACGTGTAGAACACAATGGCTTATAATACCTCAAGCAAAAAAGAAGTTGCATCCCTGCAGAGTTTAAAATGGAAATATTATTAAGCTTGATTATTTTGAGTTCATAGAAAGGGGCAGGTCAATTCAATTTCATTTGTGAGTTAAAAAAGGAAATATTACTGCAGATGCTTTTTAACAAACATTATTACTGATGCTTTATTACCTTTAAAAGAACATTCATGCAGTATCCAGATAAATATAAAATGATGGGCATGATAAGCAGAAAATACTAATTTAGTAACCAACAAATTTCTCGAGAAAAACACCGATTTTTGTGTGCTACAGCATGCAAAATATTGAAAAATTGAAAAAACGGAAAATATTAAGGTTAAAAATTTCGCGTTTTTTGTTTGGTATTGAAAAAAAAATATAGAAAAAACAAACAGAACAGAAAACCTATGGCATTTTTGAAAAAAAAATCGCTGTATTCATGTTCAGCTGGATGTAAATTATCAAAATTTTGAAGGAAATAGAATATCTTAGATTTTTGAAAATTTCGCGATTTTCGAACGATGATATGCATAATATTGAGAAAAGGAAGAAACAGAAAATACTTAAAAATTTAACGATTTTCTTACCCTATAACATGTACGATGTAGAAAAATAGAATATTGAGACTTTTGAAAATTTCACGATTTTTATGTAACATAGCAAACAAAGAATATTGGAAATTAAAGAAAGCAAAAAATTCTTGAAATTTTTAAAGGTTTTTGTGATTTTTGTATGCCAGAATAACAAAAATATTAAAAACACAAAAAAAATTTAAGAATTTTGAAAATTTCACAAATTTCGTATGCTGCAAAATTCTGGAAATTTGAAGAAAACAACAAAAATTGGGACCTTTAAAAAATTTGTGATTTTCATGTGTTACTATGGGTCATAGGTCTCCTGGAGTCTCGGTCACTCAGATCGGATTTTTTTTGTTCTGTTAGATTCTTAATAGCAATCGGCGGTCTTTTTCCTTGTACTTAGACTTTTGTTTTCATGATACCTGGAAGTTCTCCAAAGTATGAGAAAGTAGAATATTGAAAACCTAAGTAAACAAAAAATTATGAGTTTTTCAAATTTCATGATTTTCGTGTGCAAAATTTTCGAAATTTCACAAATTTCGAGTGAACAATAAGGGAAAAGGATTTTTGATAATTTTACGATTTTTACGTGCAAAATATTCAAAAGAGTGAAATATTAGGATTGCTATTTGGTGTAGTAACGAGGAGAAAATTCAATTGTTCTATTTAACCGCAAGTGTACGGTGTACAATTGAAGTGCCGATGCAAAAATGGGTCGATCCACAAAGAAGAGGTGTTTATCTTAATCAATTTCAGGTGAATTAAAAATACAGTTTTTAAAAAAAATTATTAACTACTGATTAATTAAAAATATATTAAAGGAAACATATTTGTAACGACTCTGTTTTTACCACAAAGCTTTTTAATAAAAAAAAAATATATTTGTTTCGAAAAGATCCGTTTTGTAAAATGAAAAGTGTCACGCCCCGCTTCCCAAAATACAGAATACAAAGGGTTGACAAGGCCAGCCATGCTCCTACGGTCAAGGAAGTGTCCTGCCGTAGTCACACTTCGGCTTCTAGTTTTGCATGGTAAACAGTAAATAATGCGCAGGTAATGAGAAATGCAGTAACTGGAACAAAACAGTAAAATGAACTGATCTGATGAGAAACAAAAGATATAACTCTGGATAGCTAAACAAGATGTCCGTGATGTGCGTCTAGTCCAGGTCCAGGCTAAATCTTCTCCTCACACTGAGCATGCATACTCCGGTCGTCAGAGCGACACAATAACAATATAATATATAAAATCATGTGACAATTCTAGCAGTGATAATAGTCATATATAACAGTAGATCAATGGCAGTATGGGTATGAACATGCAGTAACCAATGCAGCGGAACAGTAAAAGCAGTAGAATGGCATGCCACGTATGTCAACACAGTAAATAAGGTATATCAATGCCAGTATCCCTATCAGTCTCTAAGTCTCACTGTACAGGTCACTAAGCCTATTGTCAATCCAAGTGTGAGAGTCAACCACTTGCGAGTGTCCTTCACCCAAGGGTAGAACCCAAGGGCAAGGGACCACGGGCCCAACATGTAACTCACGGTAATAATCATGTACCCTGTAAATCTCCATATATATATAAGCCGGCATGGGACTCCCGAGATTCTGTTGAACTCACACTTAAACTACCCCACACCCCGTGGTCTACATCAAATGCTAACTATAACCTCAACTACCAATCGGTCTGTGACAAGTCTGCGCGAGAACTGGAGGCAGGACCTCCATCAAGCACGTCCCGACTAATACCTAAGATAAATGGCAGTGTCGGGTGCCTTATCTGTGACACCCGTGCAAGACCTTCCATAAGTGTCCCATACCACTTATAGTCACACGTACACGCGTCCCACAGACGTCGACAATGCAATAGAATAATAAGGTTCACTGATTGTGTACAAGTACGTGTCACTTTCACTTATTCACGGATACACGAACACGGACGTACTTGCCACAATCATCACTAAAATCTAACACTGGGTAAATGCACGATATCACTAGGTTATCACTACAATGATATGGGTATGATATGATACATAAACAGTATATGAAGTGTGATTAAGGTGTCATAAAGTAGTATTCTATCACTTGCATGATTTATCATGAAACATACGTGTATAGTTTAGTGAAACGATAAACAGGTAATAATTAGTATGTTCAGTTGTCCATCCATCAAATTTAGTTTCCAGCAAATCGGCTTCCAGGATCATTAATTATAACCATTTCATTTTAAGCGCTCGCGGCTGGAAATCCGGTTTCAGAATCAGAAGTCCGTTTCGCAATGCATTTTAATCCCAGTTGGGATCAGATTTTAGCGACGCTACAGTTGGATTAAATCTAGGGTTTTCAGTAAGGTTTTCAACGCAATAGACGGATCTTCAATCGCGTCTGTACGTCAGGAGATATACACTGTTTAGTGCTAGTAGGTCAATTTTGATTCTGTTGGGACTGTTATGCGTCCCGATCGTTTAAATTACAGAATAAATAACAAACGATAACGCAATAGAATGAAACCACTTGTGTTGTCTAGATAACAGGTTCACCTACAATAAACAGCAGAGTTCCGCAACCTACGAGTTAAGAAAATCTTGTGGTACCCAATACGGAACAGCAAACAACAATTAGAGTCGCTCTGGACTGCAGTCCAGAGTCGCACTCCGATCCAAATATCGTCATAATTTAAGTACAGGAATATCTGGAAACTAGTTTAGGGTTAAAATTCGTCGAGTTGGCTTCGATTTGAGCCCTAGAACGCATCAATCCAGTGTGTATATAATTTATGGTGATTTTAATAGTTTTCAGGTACAAGAAAATTCCAGTTTTACGGTTAACCTGGGGGTAGTTGTTTTAGTCGTTAACGGTCATATTTTCCAGCGAAACTTGCACACGGTATTCATCACAGCGAGAGCCAATGTAAGTAATCCAGTTCCGTCAATTCAGAAGAATATTTTCATTGGGAACACACGTCAAACATGTATGACACATAATTAATCCAAAAGTGTAACACTATGATCTATGCAATTAACGATTGTAACTAGGATATATAGCATGTAAGCAAGTAAAATACTTGCCTGGAATTGTCTCGGGGTTGCACGGCAGCAGTGGCGTCACGAACACGCGACACACGCGTGGCGCGGCGCAGCACAGTTCAGCCTTTTGGAATCAGACAATCGTATCCACTCCAGTTACTCTCCGTGCGACCGTTGTCATCACCGCCCGAGTTGCTTTTGGTGTTGGTTTGCGAGAGGAAGAGAGAGAAATTTCTGAGAACAGGGGGGGAGAATTTAGAGAACTAGAGAGAGTTAGAGAGAGAGTAAGAGGGAGAGAGAGAGAGAGTTGTAGAGTGAGAAAGAGAGACAGAGATTAGAGAGAGGGAGCACAGAGAGAGAGAGAGGAGGGGAGAAAACTGAGAGATAGAGAGTGAAGGAGAGAAACAGAGAGATAGGAGCAGGGAGAGAGAGAGACTGCAACGAGAGAGAGGGAGAGAGAGAGAGAGAGAGAGAGCAGAGTGAGAAAGAACTGAGAGAGAGAGAACTGAAAGAAAGAGAGAGAGAGAGAGAACTGAAAGAGAGAGAGAGAAACAGAGAGATCGGGGAAGAGATAGAGTTTAGAAGAGAGAGAGAGATGAGAAGGAACTGAGAGGCAGAGAGGGAGAAAGAGGGCACAGAGAGAGGGGGAGTGAAAAACAGAGAGAGAGTGCGAAAGAGAGAGAGGTTGCAGGGAAAGGGGGAGAGTGAGGGAGAGGGAGAGGTGAGAGTGCAGAGGGGAGAGATGGTGAGAGGGATGACGACGATGATGATGTTGATGATGATGATGCCGCGGGGGAAAAGTCGACGAGACTTAGAGAGGTGCTCGCCGGTGAGGGACGCAGGGAAGTGGGAGAGAGGAAGTGGGGTGCTCGTGATCGAGGGTGGAGGTGAGGGCGACGACATTGATGGTGGCGTCGAGATCGAGAATGTGGGGGTCGGAGTTGAAGGTGAAGCGGAGGGGATCGACTTGAGCTCGAGAGAGAGGGGTCGAGACAGGGGAAGAGAGAGGGTCGAGGGAGATTGAGCGAGGGGGAGTGAGGAAGAGGGAGTAATGGGTAGAGGAGAGAGGGTCGTGAGGGAAAACGCACGTCGTGGAGGGTAACGCACGCAAGCGACGGGGCACGAGCGTGGGCGGAGGCGACGGAGTTGGGTCGAGCGCGCGCGGAAAGAAAGTAGCCGTTGGGGCAGAGGAGTGGGTAGTGGGCCGGGTCGGATTAGAGCGCGAGCGGGTGCTGGGGAGGTGAGTGGGCCGGGCCAAAGAAAAAGAAAAATAAGTTAAAGGAAATGGAAAAAAGAAATTAATTAGCGAACGGGCCAGGGCTATGAATGAAGGATAAAATGAGATAAGGAATGGGCTTAGGGTTTATAAAATAAAAGGAAAATAGATTTGGGCTGAGAAATAGATTTTGGGTTTAAATCAAATAATTGGGAAAATTGAAAAAGCTGGGCTGACAGAAAAAGTGTGCTGGGCTCGGGTATTTGTAAGGAAAAATATAGGATTAGGGAATTAGGTTTGGATTGTAATAAAAGAAATATACGGTTTAGAAGAAATATAATTATAAATAAAATGAATTCAATTATAAATAAGAATTCCTAGAATTCTAAAATAATAAAATATAGATTTTTGGTACAAAAGGGCTGGGTATTACAAAAAGATTTTGAAAGATTAAAAAAATGATTTATTTTGATATAAAAAAATTATTCGATTTTAGTTTGGAAGCAAAATTTTTGGAAAAAGAGAATTTGTTTTATTGAAAGAAAAAACTTAATTTAAGAAAATGATTTATTCCATTTATCTTTTAAATTATTCTCTTTTGAAACTCTCTCTATATATATTTCTATTTGGTTCTATGTAAAGTAACTTGTAACCTATTGGTGAAGTCCTGGATTTGGTGTTCCATAGGTTGTATCTTCAAATCTTAAGACTTATAATTATTTTTATCATTTTTAACTCCCATGATGACCCTTTCTTTTAAACTACAAATTAGACCTTTTATTTTCTTTAACTCCCATGATGACCTTTTCAATTTTTCCTGAACTCTTGTTATGAATTCATATTAATTTGAATTAATATGACATAACATTTTATATATTCATCTTACTCTTTTTTTATTATTCCTTTAAAAAAATGAGGGAGAAGAACAACTTCTCTCCTTCCTTTTTTCCTCATAAATATCATTTATCACCTTCTTCTTCTTCATCTAGAGTTCTTTAAGAAGAACACGAAGAAGCTCTAAAAAATGTCTCGCTAGTAACGCGAGGCTATTGTCGGATAGACAAACCCGGTAACGATATCGGCTTGTGTATGTCAGTCCACTACTTATCTTTTTCCCTTGTTTCTCTTTTCTCTTTTTCCCTCTCCTTTCGTTTGGACTTCCATGATGTCGCAGCAGCCATCGGCGGACAGTCGTCAATCGGCGACAGTGGGCAGTTGTCAGCAGGCGGCAACCGACTATGATTGTCGACGAGCGGTTGCTGGAGACGAACGACGGCGGTCGGTCATCGGCGGAAATCGACGGACCATCGTCGGATGCCATAGGAGACGATTGCGGGTGCAGTCATTTTCCATTGGCAGTTGATGCTGGTGGCCATGATCGATGGTCTGAAGAATTTTAGATTTCGAGAGGGCACGAGTGAATTTGAGATTTTAAATTTTACTCATATTTCTATTATAATTTTGTATGAAATATTTTAAAAATCTAATTCTAGCATTTCAACAAGATACCATGACTAGCACTAATGTTAATTATAAATGTCTTGACACTAAAACTTTTTCTCAAATTCTATCAAACTCTTAACATTTGATTTTCAAATCAAATGACTTAGGACTACTCCCTTAATCATCATACATATCTCTCCTTTCAGTTTCTTATTTGACGTCGCCGGCGAATTAAATTCCTTTTAATTAGTTTTTAATAATTATAATAGATTTCATATAAATAAACGAGTCTGATCGACCCGGTTACTAATAGATCCAAATACGGATCGTTAAATAAAAGGAAGGATGTAGATCCATTAAAGAGAAACGGATATGGAACACAACATTCTGGGTCCAACCCGACCCCTTGACATGCTTACTACTCCCTCCAATCTTTCTCATGTGCATTGCACATGCTTTGAACCTAGTTTGGTTATATTTATGCATTGAAGCACTAGCAACCAAACTCTCGTTTCTTTTTCTTTTTCTTTTTTTCCCCCAAAGTAGACCATACTCTCATTTCACTTAAATATATAGTTCCAAGCTTTCCATCCATAAACATAAGTTTTTCTCCCTTATTTTTTTCTATAATTAAATGGAGGGATGGGTGCAAAATCTAATGATCAAACTAACTTATTTAAACATTATTCACATAAAATCTAGATCCTCTTGCATCTTTCTAATCACCCCATTAATGCATTTTCTTTCCTTTCCCCTCTATCTAAAAGATCCAACAAAACTTTTGTTATTTCTTTCTTTGTTTTCTTTTTGGGAAAAAAGAGAGCAAAGATCAAACCCTAGAAAAATAAATAAGTAACTAAATACTTGTATATTGCAAAGTAAGAAAGAAAAAGAAGTAAACTTAAGAGAAAAAAAATAAATAAATGAATACAGTGGAAACGTGCCAGTGGTACCTCTTTACTAAGATGACCTTTGAAATTGGAACTCTGCTAAAGAGATGGATGAAGGCTTGAGATATGAGAGAAAGTAAATGAAGGAAGGCCTGAGATATGAGAGAAGAAGGCTCAATTTGCTTTGAGATTCGTGCCATGTTGGCAAGCTATACGACACGCAGGCTCACTTCTAGCCACGTGTCGATTGCGAACAGGGTAGTTGCAGTACTTAGGTGGTGGTCTAATTGCATTTAAGACCTTGACTTTGTGCATTAAAACCCTTTCTATTCCCAAGAATGGCATAGTACTCCTTGGCTATATATGCCGATATAAGACTTGGGCGATCAACTAGAAATAGCATGAATAGTGGTACGAATTTCCGTGCAAAATGAGTGATCGTAGAAATAATCACATCCAATAAAAAAATATAATTTCTTTTGCCTTTTATGAAACTATTCTGCTTTAAGTATCTGAAATAATTTTAATTATTTTCATCTTGGGAACTTAAATGGAAGTGTAAAAATCATCTTGCTTGCAAGTACAAGTATAAGAGCGGTCACGGACAGACTTGTTGAAATCTTCCTATAGCTTACGAATCCATTTGTTACATTGTTGCGTCGATAACCAGATTCGCGGACGGAGATTTTGTATTTTTTTTCCATTAATTGATAGATTCAAAACAAGCTCGGTGTTTGAAACTTACACGGCTAGGCTAGCTTCTTTAGAACTTTTCAATGTACATCCAGGTATGGCGTTAGTTGAGTAATTACAAATATATTTCTCTTAAAAACAATATCGACCGGTTCACCCATCAGCTACTCACTCGTATTGATAGGTTATTGATAGAGGTCATTTTCGGGTCTCCCTCAGATGTTGTCTTCCGTCGATCTCCCGGTGGATTTGGAAGGTGATCTCCTGTTGCGTGCGGATCTCAATGGGTTTTGAGTAGATTGGTGATTTGAGGGGTTTAACGCCGAGTACGTGCAAAGAAGTCTCGGGGTGGTTTAGTACCACCGAAAACCGTCCGACGATCAAGTTAGTACGAGATCCGAGCAGAGTAACGGCTAAGTGGAATCAAAATGGCTTACCTGATCTCTCTGTGATAGGGGTTTATATAGTGGCGGCAGCACGCAGCAGCATGCGCGAGAATCTCGCCGGCAGTTACGCTCCCGACGTCACGCCCGCGTAAAGAGCGGATCACCCATTAATGGGGATCGTGATGGCGTGGAACGTGGGATGTTGCTGGCGGAGAATCTGCGCGTGGCGAGATTTGCGGAGCGGCGATTATGCCTGCGAGTGGTGGAGTTGGTCGGTCGGAGGAACCAAGGAAGATGGCCTTGGCAAAGGAGCTCGGGAACGAGCGCGAGGGCCGAGGAGTTTTCGGTCTTGTGGCAGCTCGAGGCGAGCTGAGAGGCCGAGGATGCCAGATTTCAGGGGGCTCTGAGGTGAGCCAGCTTGTGCTTACAGGTCGGGTTTAGGGGTGGCCTGGTCGGCCCCTGTGGCCCTTTCTTCTGAGTTCTGGGACACGTCATCTGCCACGTGTCCTGATCTTGGAGACCGCCAATATTGAGCATCATCATTAGCCTCCCACTCTTGTCCCGACCAGCTAGCGGGTCGGGTCAGGAGTGGACTGCCGGGCCGCCCGGGGTGAGCCCCCTCCTAAGATTTCGTCAGGACGCGTCCCCGGGCTGTCAGCTGTCTTTTCTACCAGCGAATCAGAGCGAGATCTCTGCATTTAAGGAAGGTGCGCCGGTTCGTGCATCCTGCCACTGGAGCGATGGTCCACGTGTCGAGCGTCGGTTGGCCGACGCGACGTGTGCAGACCTACGACGTCTGACGGGGAGCGGTCCAGTGTGGGAACGACAAGTGGAGCAATCGGAGCCGTTGGACGCGAGGAGGCGTTTTGGCGGGAGATGAAGGGCGCCGTTGGATGAGATCGCTTGCGGTGATAAATAGGGGTGGGGCCCGTTCCAGGGCCCCTACTCCTTCATATTTCCCGGTTCTAAGTCCTGGTTGCTCGGCGTTCATCTTCTCTCTTCCGCTTTCGTTTCCCGAGGATCCCTCTTCTCAAGGTTAGATGTCTTCCTTTGTAGAGTCAGTAGATGTCGTAGGAGTAGGTTCTAGGGACCCTTTAGTTGATCCTGAGTCATCCCGGGGAGTAGGGATCAGATCCTCTCCCCGGGATCGTACGGTGGGGGCACCCCCAGGGAGGAGGCGGTAAATGCTTCCCCCGGCGCCTCGTGTTGGGTGAGGCAAAAGGACGAGCTCGCCAATGCTCGGGCTCGCTTCCACATCCCCTCATATTATACGTTTCGTCTAGCCAAGGAGGGAGAGAGGGCAGACCAAGTACGGGGCAGGGAGACCGCCCTGTATTTGGAAGCTTTTTGGGGTGGAATGCGCCTTCCCTTCTCTCCCGAGGTTGTCGAAGCGCTGAACTTTTTCGGGTTAGCACCTGGCCAGTTAGTGCCGAACTCGTGGAGGATTCTCCTCGGGTTCCTGATCTGCCTGAAGTTACAGACGATTCCCTTCAGCCTCTCCCTCCTTGATTCTTCCCTCGTCTTCAAAAATCATCCTGGTGGTCGAGCGGGCGACCCGAGGTGGGTCTACCTCTCTTTCAGAAAGCGTCAGGGGGCACCGCCGGGACAGGGGTTGTGGCCCTGCCTTCTTCCATTCACGACCGGAAGAAGAAGTTCTTCTTCGTTTCCCCTCCCGAGGGCGAGGACTGCCCCGTGCCTACAAAGTGGTCGAGGGAGAAATGCTTGCTGGGGAACCAGTCCAGTGACCCCGTCGTGGTGAGAGTGGTGTCGTGGGAGCCCATCCCCCGATTCGATGTGCTGCTGTCTGAGAGGGTCCTGAGTTGGGCCGGGCTCAGCCCCGTTGAGTTCGTCGGTAAGTTCAGGCTTGCTTTTTGGCTTGTATATTGCTTGTGTCACTGACTTCTTTACATTTGGTTTTGCACAGGACCCATGGATATGGACGAGCTCAAAGCCTCCATGCGCCAGCCGAGGAGGGTCACGAAGGCCGGAGGCGCCGGCCCTTCCCGCTCGAAGCCCTCCCCAGCTCCTTCTCCTCCGGAGGTCGCGTCCCGTGAGCGTTCTGGGGCGGACCCTGCCTCGGGGACTAGTGGAGCGTCGGGCCGGAAGCGGGCTCGGATTCTGGAAGACCCGGCCTCGGAGGAGGAGATCGGCTCTCCATCGGAACTGCTCAAGAGGGTTTCCTGGAGGTCTTCCCGGGGCCCGCCCTCGCCAATCATGGTGGAGGAAGGAGGCCTCCAGTTCGCGGTGCCCTCGGGGCTATCCGTCGCGGACAGCCTGCTTCATGAGATAGAGAAATTGGCGGGGGGTAGGGTTCCGGGGGGGCCCTTCAGGGCCCAGATGGCGTCCATCGCCCAGGAGTCCGTGCAGGTAAGCGTTTGATTTTTTGTGAAATTCGGTGCCTCCTTTATTTTTCTGATCTCTTTCCTATCCTTCAGGTTCTCCAGCACGTTGCCCTCGCCCTACGCATGGAGGCTGAGGTGATAGCCCCGGCGATGAAGGCCGCGGGCTAGCTCGCCTCGCTGGAAGAGAGCTCCAAGCGGGAGCTGGAGGCGGTGATAGTGAGGGTTTCCGCCCTGGAGGGCGAGGTGGAGGCCGGGAAACGGGAGGTTTCCCGGTACCGCGAGGTCACCGTGGCTGCCAAGGCCAAGCTTGAGGACGCTTAGGTGCTTGCGGGCAACCTGAAGAAGACGGTGAAGACCCTCCGAAAGGAGCTGGGGGCAGCGGCTGAGTCGGCAAAGTCGGCCGACCTGAGAGTGGCGAAGTTGGCCGACCTCTCGGCGGCAAAGGCGGTGGAGGGCTACAAGAAATCGAAGGACTTCTATGATGACCTGGCCGTGGCCACAACCCTCATCTGGCATGAGGCCCTCGACGCCGTTAAGGCCCGGATGTCGAAGTTCGCCGACGAAGAGCTCCGGGCTGAGTACCCCCTTGAGGACGCCGAGGAGCAGGGGAAAGAGATTCCTGACGAGGAAGTCGCCGAGGACCCTGCTTGTCCCGTGGTGAATGTCGAGGACCCCGAGGTCGCGCCCGGCCCCGAGGCCTAAAGCCCCCATCTTCCTTCTTCTTTTATTTTATTGCTTTTGTAATTTTTGTAAGCCTCCGGGCAGTTTGTAAGGTTGGAGAGCCCAAAATACCCTTTGTAAAGACTTTGCCTTCGGTAATAAAACTTTTTTTCTTTGGTTTGCACTTTATCTTCTGTCCGTGAAAAATGCTCGTAAAATTTCTCTTCTTACACTGTTGGGCTTCCATGTCAGGTCGGCTATTTGTCTAGCGATCGTTTGTCAAGTTGATTTCGATTACTTGCCAAGCATGCCAAGCGCTGTAGAGAAGGAGGCTTCTCCATGGCCCCGAAGTCGAGGGGAGATCGCTCGAGACTTGGATAGACCTGATGCCCGTTGTTGGTGGCTCGGATCTTCTGCATGTGATGGGCAGAGGGCTGTCCGCCGTATTTATGCCGAGGATGGATGGGAAGCTGCTCGGTTGCCCCTTGGCGATGGCTTTTGACCCCCTCTTGTGATTTTCAAAGATTAACATTATTTAACTCAAGTTTGGGGGGGGTATAATCTGGCTCTTGAAAATAAAATTTTTACTAAAAAATGGTGAGCCAAAGAATAAGTTTGGGGAAGGATTTTCACGATCTTATTCTTGCCCCCGTTAATAAATTTCCTTCCAAGCTTACAGTTTTTTTTAAGATTTAGCAGAAGGCAACAGTGAGGACACTGTTCTAAATAAGTTTGGGGGAGTTTTGTGCTTATTTACGCATCACTCTGCATCATACTTTGCATAAACACAAAACATATAAAAAAAATTTGTACATAAATAAGATAATAAAAGATTAGATTGTGAAAAATTACATCCAAAAGATTGAAAAAGTTTAAGAAAACCTAGAAAATTAGAAGTTTTCTTAAACGAAACTAGTAATAAGTAGTTATGAGCTGTTGTCCCAAGAGTTAGTAAGATGAAGAAAGTCACTAATCTGAGGATAAAAATAAGTCTGAAAAATAGTTTCTATTCTGTAAGCCAAACATTTGAATGTTGATACCCTACTATTCGTACTTACACACGTCTTGAAACTCGGGATAATAGAGGATACCTTGAAATACTCTTGTCTAAAAGCCAAAGTACGAGGAAAATAATAAATGAAGCATAAAAGATAAAATGGTGTAGAAAAATGAACACTGGTTTTGTTATCACCAAGGCAGCATAAAAAAATATAGCGAGTGTGCTTCATCACCTAGTGCCTTAGACCAACTGGTTTGGGAGTCACTGCTAAGCCTTAGGTGTTGCAAGACGAGAAAAATACTAATACGCCTAATAAGCAAGCACATGAGTAATCGGTCGATTAGTAACTCAAGAAATATTAACGGTCGCATGAAAAATGTGTGAGCAATCTCATCTAAATATTCACCGATTAAAAAGTACTGAGGTAGATGGACAAGAGTATGATAGCTTGAATTGAATTCTCCGAGTGTAGGGATGTCTTTTACACACACGTAGGGGTATATGATCAATATTTGGAAGAAAGGTAGGAATGAAGAATAAAGACGATGTTTTATTGAGGGATGATATGATTTCTAACATCTTTTCATGACTATTAAGATAGGGCTCATGACAACCGAAAAGCTAGTGTAGTTGGAAACTCTAATTTTCAAAGTCTTTCTTTTATAATTCTTATTTTTACATGTAATTTTCACGGTCTTCCTTTTATTATGGGATTTTGTGGGTGCAATCCGCTGAAAACCCTTAGGAGACAACACTCCTCCTACTAGGGACACCTAGAGGTTTAAAGGTTTGTTGCACGCGCTCAGTGCAATCGTGTTGCCAACGAAAGCTTGCTAGTTAGTTTTTCTTTTTGTTTATTTTCTCATTCTCTTGAATAAAAGATGTTTGCTTGAGACGACCAAAATTAAGTTTGGGGGAATTTGATCAGTCGAAAATATTGCATTTTTAACACATCAATTTCCATACTCTTTGTAATCATCTAAAGGTGTTTGGTATAAATATAGCACATATTAGCAATTTGTCTGCAAAATATCAAATAACATGTGTTATACATTATAACCGACATTCTAGAGGGAAATTGAGTGTTTATTACTACATGCATGATTTTGTATATCCCAACACTTGTATCAAAATTGTGTGCAGGAAATCCTTCAGGTCAAAGAGCCGGAATCACAAAAGTGCCGACAAAATACAGCAAGTCCAAGGTTTGAGATCTGGCAGAAAACAAGAAAGAAATATTATCTTCCAGGCATCAGAAAAGTACCTAAAAGATAACAGAAAACACCCCTGAAGATTGAAGGCAGCAAGCCCACTATATGGCCGTGGATCCGCGGCCGAGTTGGCCGATCAGCCGTGGTTCCGCGGCCTGGTTAGCTCCTTGGCGCTCCAAAATTCTCTGGAATATTCCCTGTAACAACCCTAGCTTCCAGAAGACTCTCAATTACCACGTGGGTTCTTTCAGAAGGCTCTGCATAACAAACTTCTTCTAGAGGCTCCTTGTAACAACCTCATTCTAGAATATTCGCTCTGACAAACTCATTCTAGAAGGCTCTCTCTAACAATCTAGCTTTGGAGGGAAGATTTAAATGAGGTGGTTATAAAAAGAGATCTAGATCTAGGGTTTTGGAGGTTACACAATTAGTGGTGAGTTAGTTACACATTTGGAGCCAAAATTCAAATTCAAGTTGAGTGACACAACTTGATACCAAAACCCTAGCCCAAATTCAAATCCAAGCAAAATCAAGATCATTTTGAGAAGCAAATCAAGCAAGCAACCATCGATCCTTTATCCGCGAAGCCAATCTTCATCCGAGCAAGAGATCCACGACAATTCGCGACTCACGGAGATCGAGCGGAGCGAAATTCGACGGATCTAGTTATCTCTTCAAAAGGAGCGATCGAGAGCAACATCTTGTAACCTCGAATTGATGGAATATGTAATTAGTCATCGATTTAATAAAGGTGATAATTGAAATTCTTGTTTTCATTACATTCTTGCGTTGTGAAATTTCTTGATCTTTGATTCATTTATTTTCATGATGCTTGAGTAAATTCTCCGCTTGTGGAGGATTCGAGAGAATTGATAGATCTAATGATAATCAAATCTTAATACTAGTCTTAATTCTTATGAGATTTGTGAACCTTAGCAAAAAGAATCGTTGATGACCTAATTTGGAGCGAAATGACTTCTTGATTATTTCATTGCAAATTAGGGATCAAATGATTGATGATTTTCTTTGCTTGAGGCTAGATCCGATTGATCATGATTGAAAAGACAAGGGATAGAAGGAGAAACCCTAGTTTCTTCAATAGATCCCTAATCTTCATCATAATCATCAATCTAGCTACAAATTATCAATAGATAAAATTAGGAATTATTAGATTCATCATTAACTATTGACTCAATCGAATCCTACAAGCTATTCTTCATTATCTTGATAAATCAAAGTGATTGGGACATTTCTTGATTCTTGATTCTAGATCTAGATTCTTTATGTTTTCTTCAAATCAAATCTCACAAATCTTGAATCAATTTTCTTGAATTTTCTTTTATCATTTAAATTTTGACTCATCTAAAACATGATCGATCAAAACACACATCTCAGTGGACGACCCGTATTCATTAACGCGCTACATCGACACCGTTAATTGTTTGCGGTATAAATTTCTTTGGTTGTGATCTTTACACTTTTCAAAGCACGATACGGAAAACGATTCAATCAAATGGTGCCGTTGCCGGGGATAGTGTGCTAATTTGTTCGTTTTTGATTTTTTGAGTTGGAAAATCTATTATTCCATCAGAATTTTTAGATCAAAATTCGCAACAAGCGCTTAACGATTTGTTGTGATTTGTTGCAAGGAGATCTGGAATCTGTGGAGCGAGAGGAAAAATTTTCAGAGCATCTTAGGGAGCTCAGTGAGGCAACAGAAGCATCTGTACCAATTTTTGTGCAGGGATCTCATCATAAGACCGCGCTTCCACGGCACATTGCAGCATCGCGCGGCGGTTCCGCGGTATTTTAGAGATTTCACTGCACCAAATTTTCTAGGTGAATCTCTGTCTTTCTTATCTCCTTCCTGCTCTGTCCATTAACCAATTTCTGTAGGTTTCTTTGCAAAAAAAAAAAAATTCCCAGCGCCGCAAAAAGAAAAAAAATTGTGCGTGTTTGATCTTGGTTGTTTGCATTTTTAATACGGAAATTAAGGGGCAAAGACCAAATTCAGACTAGGTGGGGATTTCATTACCCTTCCTAAGCCGCAAAAAAAATTCACAAACTTGCATCCGCATCACCCTCATTAACTAAAAAATATCTAGACATGACTCTAAGGACCGTCGCGCTCAATTAGGACAGAAGGAGGTCGTGGGTAATCTATTGCTTATTCGCATTTCTTTTGTGGTGTCTAAGGCAAGTGTGTCTAAGGCAAGCGGTTATTTAATTAGGTCCACTACTTACGTAGTGGAGAACCTCCCACTTACCTGGCACTTACCTGGCCACAGAAGGGGCAAAGAGGCAGTAGAGGATCTATCTTGCGACTTGTCTTCTGGAAGTTTAGGACCGGTCTAGAGCCTTGACCTAGGTGACCATTAGATTTAGGGTTGCTTGTACATTGTTTGTGTGATTTTTTCAAAAATCCGTAATTTTTTTTCAAAACAAACACCAATCCAAAACTTTTCCCCTAATTATCCCAACGCTGCCACTTGTGCTAAACCATTTAGTGCATGCCCGGCTGGACACAGGATTCTAGTACCCGTCTTGTCCGCGTTCCTCCTATCGGCTCCGAATTCGGTAATTCTACGTCTACTTTTTCTTCACCCACTACCACACCCACTTCGATGGACGGTTCTCCATCGAACTTCTTTAACACTACTCTGCCACGGCCCGCAGGTGCGCAGAATCCACCCTGCATCTCTCTCCAAGAGAGATGTTACCCTATGCGAGGTCCTCTTTCGACCTGTCTCACCATTCCACCAGCCAATGGGGACAATTTTGAAATCAAACCCCAATACATCAATTTTTTACCTAAATATCACGGTCTCGAGTCTAAAGACGCATACGTCTTTATTACCAAATTTGAAAATGTATGCGCTATGATAGGTACTTCACAGCTTTCTATGGATGCTATGAGATTACGTCTTCTCCCATTCACTTTATGCGATATAACCGAGAAGTGGCTTTATAACACAGCCGCACATTCTATTTCAAACTGGGGAGAATTCGTAACAGCTTTCCTAAAGAAATTCTACCATAATCATAAGACAGCTTGAGTCCGTAGCGAAATAAATCAATTTACCCAGCTTCCAAATGAACCATTCTCGAAGTGTTTTGAACGCTTCAAGGATCTGTTAGTTCAATGTTCTCATCACGGAATTCCTAGATGGGATCTGTGCAGAATCATATATGAGGGCATTAATCCTACAACAAAACAGACCCTTAAATCCATGTGTCAAGGTACCTTCATGAATAAAGATGATGGTAAAGCCTGGAGATTTTTTGAAGATTTCGCTGAAAAATCTTTACAGTGGGAGAGTGTAAACCAACCATTGTCTAGGGGTGGCATTCATCAACTTGATATTTCCATAGGAGTTAGAGATGAAATAGCAGCAATGCAAAAGAAACTCGAAACTATGGAACATAAATTTTTAGCAGCCTCCCTAAATCAGATGTCACTCTCCAAAACTGTCTGTGGATACTGTTCTGATCCATCTCATCTTACGGAAGAATGTCCTTTAAATTCTCCGTTTCAAGGTCAAGAGCATATCAATGCTGCTTTCCAACAAACACCTAGAAACGATCCATATTCTTCCACTTATAATCAGGGTTGGAGGAATCACCCTAAGTTTGCTTGGAACCAACAACAAACTCAAAACACGGTTCCAAATCAAAACAATTTCCAAAGGGGTCATCCACCACAACAGCAACCACTTCAAATAAGTCAGCACCCCTACCAGTCACAAAATTTTCAAAATCCGGTCAACACGCCTGCACCATATAACAATTCTCTGCAAGTGACCGGTACTGATAACTCTTCTTCACTCGAACAAACCATGAATTTGCTTCTGATAAATATCATGCAAGTTTCGTCTGAGATGAAGTCTTCCGTTGATAAAATCCAGAAAAACTCTGACTCTCAAAGTGAGAGTATTAAATCTATGGAAGCATAAATTGTCTGTATAAATGCCGAATTGAGTGCTAGAGAGAAAGGGAAATTTCCAGCTCAACCCCTACCAAATCCTGGCTATTCACATCATGTGAACGCTATCACCACGTTGAGATCTGGAAGAGTGCTTGACAACCATGTCGGTGAAGAGATTGATAATAATGAAGAATCAATCGATGATACCCTGGCTGAGACTTTTCTCTCCACTTCTACTTCTACTTCTGACCCCAGTTCGTCTACCCCACCATTTTCTCCCGAGCCTATTCTCCGTTTTCTCCAAGGCTCAAACCCTCAGCATACTTCTTCTAGTCCACCAAAGACGATCCCCACTCCTATTCTTGGATCTTTTCTACTTACGCGATCTTCTCTAATGTTGGACCCCGCTCTTATTGCTAAAGCTCCTTATCCGAATCGGTTAAGGGGAAACAGACCAAGTCCGCAAATGGAGAAGATCACTGAAATCTTTAAACAGGTCAACATCAATATCCCTCTTCTAAATGCTATACAACAAGTCCCGGCTTATGCGAAAATTCTCAAGGACTTGTGCACTAGGAAGAGGAAGACTCAAGCGCCAAAAAAATGTGTTCATGTCGAGTACTGTAGACATAACTTTTCCCCAACAATTACCTAGAAAACGTACGGACCCTGACTGTCCTACAATTTTTATTTCTATTGGGGTTAAACATATTAACCGTGCTCTACTTGACCTGGGTGCAAGTGTTAACCTGCTTCCTTTCTCAGTTTATGAGCAGTTAGGGATCGGAGTGTTGAAACCAGCTCACTGCACTCTCCAGATGGCCGACCGATCAATCACCAAACCTAGGAGTGAACTGGAGGATGTGTTAATAAAAATCGGAGAATTTGTATTCCCTGTGGACTTTATTGTTCTTGATACACAACCTGTAGTGAACCCACGGAATCAAATTCCGGTGATCCTTGGTCGCCCCTTTTTGGCCACTTCCAATGCTATAATCAACTGTCGTAATGGCTCTATGACCCTATCTTTCCGGAAGATGTCAATAGAGCTTAACATATACAAGTTGGGAAGTGTACCCTCCGAACCTATTGCTCAAGCATGTTCTGTAAAATTAATGGATGTCGACAGCAGCGAATTTGACGAGCCTCATGATACTGATCTTGACTCTTTTCATATATTGTTGATTGACCCAACTATGTATCATACACATACGGACGCTTCCACTGAGTTGTCCGGGTCAACATCTAACACTGATTATGAACTTTTTATAGAGTCTGAAGATCACCCTGAACTTTTTGATGACATTATTCTTCGGGGAATCGATGAAAGCTTTGAGGAAATTTTCGCTGATGAGCTCGCATTTTTAGCAAACACGGGTGTTGAGATAAATTATCTCCAAAACGAAGAAATTGAACCTCCACCCCTTCTTCTGGACAATCACAAGAATGCGAGTAATCCATCATCACAATCACCGTGTCGTCTCTCCAAAACGAGACGCAAACCCATTCTATCACACCACTTAACTCTTCCCCGCTTCGTCCTGGCTCCATATAACATGTACTTCCACCAACCGGTGCACTACACCGATAAAATCTTCGAATGGTTGGTGTTGACTTTCGGTCTTTGCAAAACTTGGCATTGACTAGTAATTTTGACCCCCTCTTATGATTTTCAAAAATTAACATTGTTTAACTCAAGTTTGGAGGGGGGGTATAATCTGGCTCTTGAAAATAAAATTTTTACTCAAAAATGGTGAGCTAAAGAATAAGTTTGGGGGAGGATTTTCACGATCTTATTCTTGCCCCCGTTAATAAATTTCCTCCCAAGCTTACAGTTTTTTTTGAGATTTAGCAGAAGGCAGCAGTGAGGACACCGTTCTAAACAAGTTTGGGGGAGGTTTGTGCTTATTTACGCATCACTCTGCATCATACTTTTCATAAACACAAAACATATAAAAAAAATTTGTACATAAATAAGATAATAAAAGATTAGATAGTGAAAAATTACATCCAAAAGATTGGAAAAGTTTAAGAAAACCTAGAAAATAAGAAGTTTTCTTAAACGAAACTAGTAATAAGTAGTTATGAGCTGTTGTCCAAAGGGTTAATAAGATGGAGAAAGTCACTAATCTGAGGATAAAAATAAGTCTGAAAAATAGTTCCTATTCTGGAAGCCAAATATTTGAATGTTGATACCCTACTATTCGCACTTACATACGTCTTGAAACTCGGGATAATAGATGATACCTTGAAATGCTCTTGTCTAAAAGCCAAAGTATGAGGAAAATAATAAATGAAACATAAAAGATAAAATTGTGTAGAAAAATGAACACTGGTTTTGTTATCACCAAGGCAGCATAAAAAAATATAGCGAGGGTGCTTCATTACCTAGTGCCTTAGACCAACTGGTTTGGGAGTCACTGCTAAGCCTTAGGTGTTGCAAGACGAGGAAAATACTAATACGCCTAATAAGCAAGCACATGAGTAATCGGTCGGTTAGTACCTCAAGAAATATTAACGGTCGCATGAAAAATGTGTGAGCAATCCCATCTAAATATTCACCGATTAAAAAGTACTGAGCTAGATGGACAAGAGTATGATAGCTTGAATTGAATTCTCCGAGTGTAGGGATGTCTTTTACACACATGTAGGGGTATATGATCGATGTTTGGAAGAAAGGTAGGAATGAAGAATAAAGACGATGTTTTATTGAGGGATGATGTGATTTCTAACATCTTTTCATGACTATTAAGATAGGGCTCATGACAACCGAAAAGCTAGTGTAGTTAGAAACTCTAATTTTCAAAGTCTTTCTTTTATAATTCTTATCTTTACATGTAACTTTCACGGTCTTCCTTTTATTATCGGATTTTGTGGGTGCAATCCACTGAAAACCCTCAGGAGACAACACTCCTCCTACTAGGAACACCTAGAGGTTTAAAGGTTTGTTGCACGTGCTTAGTGCAATCGTGTTGCCTACGAAAGTGTGCTAGTTAGTTTTTCTTTTTGTTTAATTTCTCCTTCTCTTGAATAAAAGATGTTTGCTCGAGACGAACAAAATTAAGTTTGGGGGAATTTGATCAGTCGAAAATATTGCATTTTTAACATATCAATTTCCCTACTCTTTGTAATCATCTAAAGGTGTTTTTATAAATATAGCACATATTAGCAATTCGTCTGCAAAATATCAAATAACATGTGTTATACATTATAACCGACATTCTAGAGTGAAATTGGGTGTTTATTACTACATGCATGATTTTGTATATCTTAACATTTGTATCAAGATTGTGTGCAGGAAATCCTTCAGGTCAAAGAGCCGGAATTACAAAAGTGCCGACAAAATACAGCAAGTCCAAGATTTGAGATCTGGCAGCAAATAAGAAAGAAATATAATATTCCAGGCATCAGAAAAGTATCCAAAAGATAATAGAAAACACCCCTGAAGATTGAAGGCAGCAAGTCCACTATATGGCCGCGGATCCGCGACCAAGTTGGCCGATCCGCCGCGGTTCCACGGCCTGGTTAGCTCCTTGGCGCTCCAAAATCCTCTGGAATATTCCCTGTAACAACCCTAGCTTCCAGAAGACTCTCAATTACCACGTGGGTTCTTCTAGAAGGCTCTTGTTTCCCCCAATCAGAGCGAAGCTCTGTTTGAATTTCAAAATTCAAAATTCGAAGCAACGCTTCAGATTCTTTGCGCTGCGCGCAACACGCCACGTGTCAAAAGCTGATACAGCAGCGCAGCGCCCAATCAGAGTAAAGCTCTATTTAAAACAAAATTAAAGGAAGCAACGCTTCAGTTTGCGCAAGCGCTGCGTTGCGCGACACGTGTCAGCGCAGATACGCAAGCGCAGATGCGCTGGGCCGTGCGCTGCGCGACACGTGTCAGCGCAGATGCGCAAGCGCAGTCGAGCTGCGCCGTGCGCTGCGCGACACATGTCAGCGCAGTTGCGCTGCGCCGTGCGCTGCGTGACACGTGTCACGCCCTGGGGCATTTGCGCCAAACAGAATTAAAATTTTAAAAGAAATCTTTCTGTTCTTGTTAAAACAAGAGAATTTTCTTCTATAAAACAGGAGCCCTTGGATCAAAGATTCAACGGTGGGGAAAATTCCCCAAATCACTCAGAGAAAGATCTCTTTAACAAATTTAACAAATTTATGGGTACTATATAAAGGCCACTAGACCCCAAATCAAAGGCATGAACATTTGGTGAGAAATCAAGAACTTCAAACAGAGAGAACTCTGAAGAAATTTCAAGAAGAAAAAAGGTAAAAACCTTTAAGATAGAAGAATTTCTTCTAATAGATCATTGATCTAAGAACAAGATCAATAATCTTCAATAAAAAACAAAATAAAAATAGTGCTTTGCACTTATGAACCATTGGTTCTCTGAGAGCAAGAAAAAACAAGAAATACTTGTTTTCTTTGATCTAAATTAGATCAAGAAATCAAATAGTGCTTTGCACTTTTTTTTATGAACCATTGGTTCTGGAATCTAAAAGATTCCCAAGTTAATAGTGCCTTGCACTTGCAAAACTGCACTGTTGCGCTCTTAGGTTGGTACAAGCCACCAGAGAGCGCCACGTGTCAGCATCAGAACCACTCGTGCTCTGCGCTTTTAAGATAGAGCATTGCTCTCTGAGATTGGCGCAACTCACCAGAGCGCGCCACATGTTAACAGCACATACAGCGCAGCGCACTGCGTTATTGCGCTTGCGCTCACCAGAGCATGACACGTGTCACCTCCACATGCGCTTGCGCTCAATGATTGGCACAAAGCGCTTGACAAATGCATTGCATTATTTACTGAAGGGCCAAGCCCAATTAAAAAAAGGCCTAACAGGCCAAATAAAATGCTATGCATTAAAAGGGCAGAGCCCAAACAAAGCAAATGCTGTGCATCATTTAAAAGGGGCAGAGCCCAAACAAAGGTCCAACAGAGACCGAGATTAATGCTGTGCATTATCAAATAGGGGCAAAACCCCAGCACAGGTCTAACAGGACAAAAACAAATAAAAGCATCGAACATTTTTCAACTGGACTTAGCCCAATCATGGCCGTAAGTCCTCAAACTAAATTGACGGAGCACAGCTGCTCCCCTAAATCAATTTACATCCGGTTCGAGGGTACATCTCCGAACTCCTCTGACTCCTATTGTTGTTCCTTCAACGACGTCAGAGAGGCGACGGGTCCCGACAACCACACATAAATACGGACTGTGGGGTTCTTAAACTCATGGACCGCAACGTCCTTAAACTAAAATACGGATTGTGGGATCCTTAAACCCACGGACTTATGCGTCCTTAAACTAAAATACGGATTGTGGGATCCTTAAACCCACGGACTTATGCGTCCTTAAACTAAAATACGGACTGTGGGGTCCTTAAACCAGCGGACTTAAGCATCCTTAAACTAAATATGGACCACCATGTCCCTAAACTGGAATATGGACCGAAATGTCCTTAAATTAATGCCCGTCCCCAAATGGGAATATGGAGCCCCATGTCCCTAAACTGGAACATGGACCACTACGTCCCTAAACTGGAACAATAGAGCCTCCAAATGCTCTTTTGTCGGATCTAAACGATCCCGTTTAAGTTGATTTTAGCCTCAAATATGGCTAACGTATCCTTAAACATTCAAATGGACTATAAAACTCCAAATCAACTTTGGTTTAGGGGTACATCTCCGAACTCCTCTGACACCTGTCGTTGTAATCCCTCAATGACGTTAGAGAGGTGACGAGTCCCGACGGCCATATGTTAAATGGATCACCATGTTAAGTTGATCTTAGTCTCAAACAGGACTAACGTATCCTTGACGAACGTTTAAGTTGATCTTAGCCTCAACACGGCTAACGTATCCTTAGACTAAAACACTAAACCCAAATCTAAGTAAATACGGATTTAGACTAATCCACGTCCTACGGGCGACGAAATTACTTAGTCTCCGTATACAATCCACGGGCAACCACAAACAAAACAAACACACACGACACGAAGTGAAATTCTGGAGAAGGAGAAAGTGGCTATCGCGATGCGGTAGCGTAATTAACTGCAGGGGCTTGCGCCTGCAGGGAAGAGCGTCCCCACAATCAAAAAACCCCTCTAGCAAGGGGGAATCTGACGAAGTCTGCTACATCAGCCGTATCCGTCTAAACCTCCGATACACGGTGCCATAAATTAACTTGGCATCTTCGGAGAGGTGGACGGATAAAACCATATAGCATCTGCCCCGAATCTCAGGCAAGACGTCCTCACGTCTCGGCCGCCATTCGGAGGGGAACAGATTCTGGCACGCTCGGTGGGACTTTTTCCTCTTTCCACTCTACACTTCGTGTGTCGTCTTCGCGAACGAATCGCGGTTTGTTAATGGTTGTCTTTGGATTTAAGTTACTAAGATTTGGTTCTTTACCTGGGATAGAAATCAAGCATCGATGGCCTCTACCTGTTCGAAGTGCTCCAACTGCAGCTGCAGCTCGCGTCCGGCCTCAACTGGGGGCATAACCTACGGGCCCCAAGCGGCCTCTTTGTTCACCATGCTCGTGGAGCAGATTACTCAAGCCACCACGGGGTTGTTTTTCGGAACTATGCTTCCGCCAACAAGCTTCAGCACCCCCGTGCCCGTACAAGAAACTCTTAAGAAGTCGGTCTTCGATCGACTTTCAGTTACTGCGGCCCCTCTCAACGGGTCGCCCAACACCAGCGCCTCGGTCTTCTCCAAACTGGGCCAAAACTCCTGCGGGCCCACAATGAAGCTTGCGGTCCCAGAAAAGGTTATTCCAAAAAGAATAGCCAAACCTGCTCCTGAAGTCGTCAAGGCGGCTTCTCCTACTAATAGATCGGTCTTTACAAGACTGACCATCCCAGCTCTCACTCCTGCTCCTGCTGCTCAAAAGACATCAGTCTTCAATAGGCTGACGCCGGCAACAGCCCCACACCTGAACAGGGGGCAAGAAGAAGCTGTTTCTGTCTCTGAGCCAATACCGACAAACTCGTCGCGCCCGATGACGCCACTGGCGCCGGGTAAGGAAGACCGGGGGCAACTCCCCTTCTGGGATGACTCCGCCAGCTCCAACGGTGGAGGTTAACGCTGCTGTTCCAACTGGGAACAGCTTTGAGCTACTGAACAGAGTACGCAGAAACTCACCAACTGCGGTGCTCAAAAGATATCCACCACCAGTAGAGACTACCATGGAAGCAGAAAAGCCGGAGCAGCCTCCTCAATCGCTGTCCTCCAGGATTTACAAGACATGGCGATGAGTCCGAGAATCTGTGATTGATCCTAATTTCTCTCGCCAACACAAAAAGTCGAAAGGTCGGCAAGAAGATAATCCCCCGGTTAAGCAACGAAAGGCGACGACCGCTTGGGTGCCCAAAGCAATGGCCCCCTCAACTTCTACAGCCCATAAGAGAAGAAGGCCAGAAAAAGTCCCTACACCTATGGCGAATATCAAAGGTGGTGAACCCAAACGCCCTAAGTCTGGGGGCATGGTAATTCATACCGTCTACATGGCTTCTGGTAAAGAGGATATCCGCATATCAACAGGTCATAGACCGCTCACGCGATCGGTGACCAAAGCACAGGAGCAGCAGCAGAAGCTCCAAGAGATGATGAACGTGATGGCCACACTTACTGGGCTAAAAGAAAGCCCTGAAACGTCTTCAGATGAACGCCAGGAGCAAGAAACCGACGCCGAATTCTTTCGACGAATATTGGAGAAAAAGGATAAAGAGGCTGCTGAACAAGCAGCCAACATAAAGTGTATGAGCCTCCTGTTCTAAGACATGGTAGGGATGATGATCCAGCAAGATCCTCCGGCCGAAGATCCCCCGATCTTCCTTGAAGACGATAGGGGAGAAACGTCGAATCCTCCACCAGCTCTATCAACAGCTAAGGAGGATACAATCTCCAAAGCTGATTTAGACGAGTACATAGCCCAACAAATACGGGTTCATCATGCGACTGAAGTAGCCGGCCAGGTCATAAAAACAGGACGGCCGTATCTGAGTTGGTACGACCAGATCAAGTACCCGCCGGGCTACACAATTCCCAAGTTCCATGTCTATAAGGGGACGGGCAATCCTCACCAGCATGTTGCCCAGTTCAGGGCACTCTGCGGCAACACCGGCGGTGATGACAAGCTGTTGCTTCGCCGGTTTGTTGGAAGCTTATCATATACAGCGTTCGAGTGGTACTCTGAGCTCCCGAACGACTCTATCAAGACATTCGCGGAGATGGAGCTACTGTTTACCCAACGTTTTGCAAGCGCCAGTGAACGCACCCCGATGACGGCATTAATTAACGCCAGGGTAAAGCCAGGCGAGACATGGGTTCAATATGCTATACGGTGGAGGAACTTATGGTCAAAATGCGAGCAATGCATTGAAGAAGCTCCTGCAGTGGGTATGTTTGTGGGAACCCTGGATCCACAAGCAACTATCTCGCAATTTATGATGTTCTTCAAGCTGAATACCTTCCAGGCCCTGATCGACAAACTAGCGCAAATGGATCGGATGGGCCATAGACCTCCTCTTCCAAAGCCGGACTCCCAAAATGAAAAAGGGAAGGGGAAAGCGATCGTTGTTGCTAATGCTCAACAACAACCGAACAACTCGAAGCCAGTCGTTCGTCAAAATAATATGCGCCCGTACGTAGCCCTTGAGGAGAGGCTAGGACGTCCTTACTCGTTTCCCCGAGATAAAACGAGAAGGTTATTTGAGCTGGCGTTGCGCAACCGACTCATAAATCTGCCGGATCCAAAACGTCCGTCGCAACCAAGTGATGTCAATGAGCCCAACTACTGTCCTTATCATCGAGTACTGGGCCATCCGATCGAAGATTGCTACGTCTTCAAAAATTGGCTTGAAGACCAGTACCAACAGGGCAAGTTCGCGTTATCTGACAAATGGAAGGTGAATCCCCCGCAGCCCCACACCTCTAAGAGGATGAATACGCCGGGGGTAACATGCTCTGTCATTGAAGAAGCTCCTTGGGAGGTTGTACTATCAGCCAAGACAAAGAGAATGTTGAACGATCTTCAAACATGCCCAGCGATCAAGTGGAAGAACCCGTTGGAGCCGCAGGTCATCGAAGGAATGTTGAAGCCGCGTCCAACTCAAATGATCAATGGAGGTGGCCCAAGCATTCACAATCAGCCGTCGAAATCTTCAAAGAAGAAGAAAAAGAAATCAAAGAAGCCCGTGAAGCCTGGCGACAAGCGCACGGACTTGCAAAAACAAATCGACGCGTTGGAGGAATACAACCAGAGGGCACGGACTCCCATTACACTCCAAGAGTTCCTCAACCACGTCTTTCAAGAGGATGATGAGGGAAATAGTTCGTCAGATGAATCCGAGAAATGTGTGGCAAGCTGTCATATGATTTCCCATTCGCTCACGAACGATGAGGAGACTCCTTGCACTAAAAAGCTGGGGGCAAATCCCGAACCAAAAATTCTGGGGCCATCGGATGAAGTAATTGACGCATTTCTCAATGAAGCTCTCTTAAAAAGCAAAGCTGATCGGGAGCGCGAGACGGTCATATTCGAAAGGGCCAAGCGCCAGTACCTTGACGAAAGAATTGAGATACTCCCGCTGGAGCAAAGTACACCCACTGCGGATAAAATCAAATTCAAGACGAGGAAAAGGTTTGCTAAAGCCATATCAATGGGTATGAAGCTACCATCCTCTGAGGGAAGTGTTACTGGTGAAACGTAAATGCACCCCTCCTACTGCTTATATCATCGGAAGATTTTGCACCCCACTGAAGAGTGCAAAGCTTTCGATAGATGGTGGCAAGGATATGTTGCTCATCGACAACATTTTAAGCGGGAGAAGTGCAAAACTCGCCGGGAGCAGAACGGTACGACTGAGGGGCTTAACAGAACCACCAGCAATTGTCGCATGGTTAACGCCGGGGGATCGCAAGTGCTCACATTTGGGAGCGATTCCGATGAGGAGCTAGCTCTTAGTCCCCTCTTTAAAGAGTCCATTTCGGGAAAAGAAGAAGAGCCGAAGGTTTGCGAAAATATCTGACTGCGTAATCGGATGCTACCCGAAAAGAATCTCGTACCCTCAAACAAAAAAGATAAAGGGAAAGAGAAGGTCTCTGAGGACATCGCCCTAGATGACCAAGTCATGGAAGAGCTAACTGCCAAAGACCCGCCGAAGAAAAATAAGGTGGATTACAACGTCTTAGCGCATCTGAGAAAACTACCCTCGCAGCTTAGCATTCTTGACGACTTTTTACTATCAAAGGAGGCGAGAGATTCGTTAATTAAGGCACTACAGGACCCGGAGCAGTTCCAAGCTTTCCTGGCTGAAGAAAAGATGAAGGATGAATTGGAGGAAGTGCACACGGCCGATGTCACTTTCGGTGACGAAGACCTTCTCCTTGGGACGTGCGAACACAATCGCCCCCTCTATGTCTCAGGATACTGCTATGATATAAAGATAGGCAAAATCCTGGTCGATAACGGATCATCTGTTAATCTACTCAATGTGCGAGTGTTAAAAGAAATCTGCATGAGTGTCCAGCACCTTGCTCGAGACAAGATCACCATCTCCGGGTTCGACTCCCAATCATCAAAAACTCTTGGATCTGTGATACTGACGCTACGCTTTGGGCTACTCGTCACGGACATTAAGTTCCACGTCATAGACGCCAAGACATGCTACAATGCGCTGCTCAGCCGACCATGGTTACACGAGTACAACATCATCCCTTCTACACAACATCAGTGTATGAAGTATTTTAAGGATGGTTTCGAGTATATCGTGACGGGAGAACTGAACCCGTTCTCTGTGAACGAGGTCCGCAAATATGAAGATGCCAAATACTTCTTACCGGATTTCGAGGACACAGAGAGGTGTCACAAACCGGAGAATAAAGCTAACGCCACCATTCCTGTTTTCGGCAGTGATACTGAGGAGGAAGAAGAGATAGTTTATTCGGGTCCGCCCCAATACAACAAGCCGGGACCATCCGCTCCCATATTGATCTTTGGTAGCGACTCGGAAGATGAGGTCCATGCTGTATTCTCTGCTCGACCCTCAATTCAAACGTCTGCTGACGAAGAGCAAAGTCTGCAAGTCGCCATGGTGCCGCTCAAACATCATAAAGAACTGGATGCGCTCGACACCTACAGCGTAGAGGAGCTGCGGACGTTCTATGTCCCTCCCAAGCGAGAAGGCGAAAAGGCAATTCTATTCTACCGCTCTGGGGAAACCAAAGTGGAGAAAGAAATCTGGCACGGTGCGGATCCTACGCTGGACAGGCTTCAACCCATCCGTCTACCCAGATATTATACTGAAGGCTTGAAAAGGTTGCTGAAGCGCCAGGGGATATCCTTTAAACAGACCGCTCGAAAAGCCAAATTCTACAACAGGATCTGGAACGTACCCGGAACTCAGCACAAGCTGCTTAATAGGAGAATGGAAACAGTCGGGCTTGGATACATTCGGTCCAAGAAACGATGGCTACTCCACGACTGTTACGTCGTGTATGACTTTGATGAAGAAGCGGATGCTCAATGGGAAGATGCTAATCCGGAACCAGTAAAAGTTCCAGATGCAAAAGTGCCCAGCCCGTCGTTCGAAGAACAAATGGACAAGCTTATAAGGGAAGCTGGTCAAAAAGTTCGAGACGACCATAACCGCGAAATGGCCATCTATGAGAAAGCCAAAACGCAACGCCTCCTTCAACAGGCCGTGAGAGATGAAGATGCCGCTCCTTGTCAACCTGTTATAAAGAAGGCTCGACGCAGAGGCAGAAACAAGTCGAAAGGCGAAAAAGGCGCTCAACAGCAACAAAGCGGGACTAAGAAGCCACGCAAGCGGGAAATGAGCGGTTCCGATCTATCCCTCATGAAGAAAATGGGTCGAGCGTACTCGTTTCCTCGGGACAAGACGAAGAGAATACTTGATCTTGCTCTAAAACATCAAATGCTTACACTGCCGGAGTCCAAAAACCCCGAACAAGCAGGCGAAGTCTCTGACCCAAATTATTGCTCTTACCATCGAGTAATAGGGCACCCGCTCGAAGACTGCTTCACCTTTAAGAATTGGGTCGAAGATCAGTACCAGCTCGGCAAGTTCGCTCTGTCTGAGAACTGAAGGGTAACGCCGCCACAAAAGCACGAACCCAAAGCCATGAAAACAGAACCAACTCCACATTAGGATTGGAAGCGAATTCGCACTTGTCACATGATAACAATATTAAAAGAAGAGCCCGAGAACATGGATAACCTTCCCTGGTGCTTCGAAAACAGCAATGATGAGGTGATCTCAGGATTTCCACCAGCTCCGAAAGAACTGGAGGATGGAATACATACCACTGCAGATAACCTCAAGAAAATTGAGTTGGGGACGGCGGACGACCCGCGACCGACATTTGTCAGCGAGCTGCTATATGAAGAAATGGTGGCTGCGTTAAAAGACGTCCTTGTACAGCATAGAGATTGCTTCGCATGGAACTATTCCAAAATGCCGGGACTAGATCCAGAAATTGCTGTGCACAAATTGGCGATATCCCCGGACATCAAGCCAGTCAAACAGGCGCCGAGGAGAATGCGGCTCGAGCCTGAGATGAGCATTAATGCCGAGGTCAAGAAGCTAATTGACTCTGGCTTTATCCAGGAGGTTCAATATCCTGAATGGATCTCCAACATTGTCCCGGTGATGAAGAAAAATGGGATGGTGCGCATATGCGTGGACTTTCGGGATCTCAATAAAGCCTGCCCGAAAGATGATTTCCCAGTGCCAGTCACCGAACTGATGATAGACAATACGTCCACTCATGAGGTTTTCTCCTTCATGGACGGCTCATCAGGGTATAATCAGATAAAGATGCATCCCGAAGAACAGAAGCACACCGCCTTCAGGACTCCTTTGGGTATATTCTGCTACAAGGTGATGCCCTTCGGTCTAAAGAACGCCGGTGCCACCTATCAAAGGGCCATGACGAAGATCTTTGATGACCTTATACACGAAATCGTCGAATGCTATATCGACGACCTCGTGGTTAAGAGCAAATCATACGAGGAACATCTTGAGCATCTAAAGACTGTATTTCGATGCCTTCAACAATACAACTTGAAGATGAACCCTCTAAAGTGTGCATTCGGAGTTTCTTCGGGCAAATTCCTGGGATTCGTCGTTCGACACCGAGGTATCGAGATAGATCCGTCGAAGATTAAGGCGATAATGGAAATGCCTCCGCCAAGAACTCTCAAACAACTACGGTCTCTCCAGGGAAAGCTTGCGTATATACGGCGATTTATAGCCAACCTTTCAGGCAAGTGTCGTCCTTATAGCCACCTGATGAAGAAGGGAACCCCGTTCGTCTGGGATCAAAAGTGCCAAAGCGCACTGGATGAAATCAAGCAATACTTGCAAAACCCGCCAGTGCTGGCTGCCCCGGTTAAGGGAAAACCGCTAATCCTTTATACAACGGCCCTCGAAGGTTCTTTAGGCGCATTATGGGCGCAAGAGAACGACCAAGGAAAAGAAAGAGCACTCTACTATTTAAGTCGAGTCCTACTGGGGGCAGAAAGAAACTACTCCCCCATTGAAAAACACAGTCTGGCATTGATCTTCGCGATAACAAAACTCAGACACTATGCATTGGCACATGAAGTTCGTCTCATCTCGAAGGTGGACCCTCTTAAATATTTAATGTCAAAGGCCATATTGACGGGACGATTCGCTAAATGGGCCCTACTCTTGATGGACTATCAACCTCTCAAAGCAGTGAAAGGTCAGGCTATTGCCGACTTCCTCGCTGAACATCCGATACCTGCTGATTCTCCTCTGAACTGCGATTTGCCAGACGAACATGCGTTTGACGCGATTGACGGAGGTGATACCCGATGGGAGCTTTATTTCGATGGAGCATCTTCTATGAAGAAGCACAGACAAAATACGCCCATAGTCAAATCGGGGGTAGGCCTTATCTTCATGACTCCACAAGGAGGCATAATGCGATTCGCTTTCTCCTTGACAGAGCCGAGGACGAACAATGAAGCCGAATATGAAGCTTTGATAGCAGGCCTCGAGATCGCCATCGACATGGGAATTGAAAACCTCCTCATATACGGAGACTCCCAGCTGGTCGTTAGTCAAGTAAACGGCGACTACCAAACGTGCAAACCGAAGTTGGTGAAGTACGGCGAAAAGGTGCAACAACTGTTGAACCAAATTCCTTCCTATGTCCTGGAAAGCATACCGCGCGCGGAAAACAGCAAAGCGGATGCGTTGGCCAAGCTCGCTAAGGAAATGGCTGATGAGAACCTCGATGACGTAAGAATCGTGGTATAAAGCTGTCGGGTGCTCGCCCCAGCAGAAATACCTCCGGAATCACCCGAAGAGAAGGAAGCGACTGAACAGACGACCTTGCAAATAAAGGACCGGGAAAAGGCTGAGGATTGGAGAGAAGTCTTTATAGACTACTTCAAATACCGTCGAATGCCTGAAGATGCGTCCTCAAGACATCGGCTCATAAAACGAGCTCTGTCTTTCGCCTTCGTTAATGATACTCTGTACAAGAGGTCATTTGATTCTCTGTGGCTGAGATGCCTAGGACCCGACGAAGTGGAAAGAGTCGTTCAGGAAGTCCATGACGGAATCTGTGGTTCTCACCAAGCAGGCCCAAAGATGAAGTTGAAGATCAAACGGATGGGCTACTACTGGCCCACGATGATTCAGGACTGCCTCAAATATGCGTAGCAATGCCACTCATGCCAAATTCATGGGGACTTCATCCATCAGCATCCAAATCCACTACATCCAGCGGTGGCTAGCTGGGCGTTCGAAATGTGGGGAACTGACATAGTCGGCCCTATCGAACCAGCATCGTCCAAAGGACATCATTTCATCCTGGCGACGACTGACTACTTCTCCAAATGGGCAGAAGCAGTACCGCTGAGGGAAGTGAAGACGGAGAATATCCTCCATTTCTTCAAAACGCACGTCATATATCGGTTTGGAACTCCGCGATGGATCATCTCCGATAACGGGCCAGCCTACAGAAGCCACAAGATCAGTCGCTTCGCATAGCAGCATAATATTGACTGGAGATATTCCTCGGTTTATAATCCGCGAGCTAATGGTCTAGCCGAGGCTTTCAACAAGACCCTGACAAAGATCATGAAAAAGACGGTGTCCCAAAATAAGAAGGACTGGCATGAAAGACTGCAAGAGGCTCTTTGGGCATATCGAACTACGTTCAAGACAGCCACGAACACAACGCCCTACGCGTTGGTATTCGGTACAGAAGCAGTACTCCCCCTCGAGATAGCGTTACCCTCTCTACGAATGGCAGTCCACTATGAGCTGACGAACGAAGAAAATGCTCACCTTCGGCTTGAGGAGCTTGATGCCCTTGAAGAAACACGGCTCATAGCGCAACAAAATGTCACGCCCCGCTTCCCAAAGTGCGCAAAATTGGGCACGTGACATAGCCAACCATGCTACCTGTGGGTAGGACGCATCCGTCCACAGTCACATTACGGTTGTAGAGATATCAAGAACAGTAAAAAATAAACTAAACTAATACATGTCCAAATCCATAATAACAAGAATCAATAAACAATAAGTGCGGAAGCTAATGATCCAATACAATGAATAAACAGTACGTCCCATAATGCGGGCTCATACCTGGAAATGAGAAGAAATAAATAAACTAACCCTAAGGACTCACTATTCAGCCTGCTGGCTGAAGTACTCCTGCTCGGTCGTCGACAAAGGTACGGAATCTGGGCCATGCAAAACCCAGACGTCAGCGCGTCATGACATCAAGTACATAGTATAAACATGGTAATGAGAAATGCAAGTATGAACATGAATAAGCAGTAATAAGAAAATAACGAGCAGGGTAATGTGCAGTGGTGACTAAACTGTCCTAACAGGTTTTCTACTCTATAGTCTTTGAAACCAATTGATGAATCGTCGATGTAACTCAATAGTATCCCGTGCGTGCCCGGGACCACGGTCATGATCCTCGGGGCTGAATCCGAGACGTGCCGCTAAGCAGTAAAAGGTAGTAGGATAGATGAGTGATGTCAGCATCATCACTCCGGAGCTGGCCAAGCCCGTAAGACTGATCAGAACAAGTATCGAACTGTTGAGTTACAAGTCGGTTTCACCTTTGATTTCCCCATACCCCCAAGCTATGTATGTCAGGTCAGGTATTCAGTAGTCAAGGACTAATGCCAACACAAAATCCGGTAAGAGTAGGTCTGTCTGGATAGACAGCAGGGATGGTCGGGTTTGTCGGCATTAGGCATGAGATCAGGTAACAGGTCAGGTAATGTATAAAGGTATCATGTCATGTCAAGAGTGTACGGTACCATATCATGTCAAGTAGGAAGTGTAACAGGTCATGTCAGGAAGCACAAGATGTCATGTGGGTGCTCATAATCAAACTATCATAAACATGTGTATAAATAAACAAGCATGAGTACTATTAGAACAATAAACTGGAACATGTAATATGATAGGCAAATAGATATAATTTCAAGGATATGGATGCACAGTTATTGATTAGGGTTACATTTATAGTTCCAATATTAATTAGGATGCAATTTATTAAACATGGAGTATTAATATCACATTATTATGTAGTAATGTGATCTATGGATGCAATTATATTTATCTTAAATGCGATGGATGCAAACGGGTATCCGAAGAGTTATAAAACTATAAAATGGTAGTGTGGGATGTACAACTAAGCAATATGTGATATAAATATTTATATAATAATATTAATATGGATAGTATATTCAAAGCGATTAGTAACTATAAAAGCTGTATTGATTAACCATGCACAAGAAGGTTCCGTTCAAAAATTCAGCGTCACCCTAATTTGTAAAATAGCTTAAAAATAACAAATGTTCTCCAAAAGAGACGTATCTTATACCAAAACAAAGATAATTCAATAAGGTTTTCAGTTTTATAAGTATAAGCATCTCAGGTTATCCCTACAAAAAGTTATGAATATTCAAAGTTGAAAGTTTGCTGCTGGAATTTCCCTGGACAGCAGTTTAGAGACGTGTTCATTTGCATTTTACGTTAATTAAACAATTTATTTTGCAAGTAAATATTTCATAAAGTTATAGTATTCTGAATTATCTTCGTAACGAACTAAAGAACATATCCTAATGATTTTTCTATGATTTATAATGAATTTTATAAGATAAGGTGTACAGTAAATTTCAGATTTGTCATATCCGATTTTTCAACGACATTTCATATGTAAACTATAAGATTTTCAAATGTATAATATTATAAAATGAAGATTATAAAAGTATATAGCATGTAGCAAGATTAACTTGCCTCGATGGGTCGCGAATCGGGAAAACGGAACGTTAACCGTCGGCGGGGAAAACTCGCGACGGCGCACGGTTCACGGAATGAACCCAAACGACGAACAAAGGAACCACACGGGTCGGGGTATCTCGCTGGAACGTCGAGAAACGTCACCGGCACGACGGAATTCCGGTAACAAAAGAACAATTAAAAGAAATGAGAAACGAGACATGAAGCAAGAAGAGAAAAATGATAAAGAGAAGTACGAGAGAATATATAAGGGGTAGAGAGAGAGAGAAAGTGGAGAGAGAGAAAGTGGGGACCACGGGGTTAAAGGGGAGGTTGCGATTGGCTGAGAGAATAAATTGAGAAGGATATAAGAGATTGTAAAAATATTATATGGTTAACTTAAAGATTTAAAAGATAGGTAATGAACAGTAAGATATCAGATTAGTTAGAAAAATATATGCGAAGGTTTTAATAATATTAAAAATTTGGGATTTTGGCGCCAAATGAAACATTTCCAAATTGCGCCCGGGTTGGGTCCAAAAATTCGAAATTCAAATAATAGGATTTTAAGCGGGTTCCAAATTTTAAAATGAAATGTTTTATGATTAAAAAGCATACTCTCAAAACGGACACACGTGCGTGCACGTAGCCATCCAAACTTGCCCGTTTTACTGAACGGGACGAGAACACAATGCACGGACGCTACCACGAGGCTAAGGGTGTCAAGTAGGCCAAGATGAATATTTTCAATTTTATTTTAGATGCTAAAATTTGTTATATGTAGAAATGACTTTGCCGGGTAAATTGTGCAATAAGAACCAAACAAGTAAGATAAATGAAATGAGCAATGCCAAACACTCAACCAGTAACAGAAATAGTATTATTGGGCTCGGGTGTTACATCATACCCAACTACAAAAAGAATTTCGTCCTCGAAATTCCAAGAATTCAAGATAGATAACTACAGGAAAAGGTGAGGAAACTTCTGCCGGATCTCGTCTTCTCGCTCCCAAGTGGATTCTCCATGCGATCGATTACCCCAAGAGACTAGCACAAGGGGGATAACCTTGTTCTTAAGAACCTTTTCTCTTCGATCCTTGATTTCAATTGGTCGCTCCTCAAAAGTCAAGTCTTCTCGTACTGTTAGCTCCGAATGATCCAAAACGTGTGTTTCATCTCGAACATACTTACGGAGTTGAGATACGTGAAACACATTGTGCACTCCTGCCAATGACTGCGGTAACGCCAACCGGTACGCTACCTCTCCAACACGCTCCAATATTTCGAAGGGTCCAACGAATCGAGGACTAAGCTTTCCCCGACTGCCAAAGCGAATCACCCCTCTAGTCGGTGATATCTTCAGGAATACCAAATCACCCACGGCGAACTCTAGAGGTCTTCTTGACGTGTCGGCCCAACTTTTCTGTCTGTCTTGAGCTGCCTTCATATGCTTTCTGATTGTATTCACCTTATCAACTGTCTGTACCACCAATCTGGCCCTAGTAACCTTCGTTCACCCACATCATCCCAACAAACAGGCGAACGGCATTTACGACCATACAACGCTTCAAACGGAGCCATCTGAATAGTCGCTTGGAAGCTATTGTTGTACGAAAACTCCACCAGGTGTAGATGATCTTCCCAAGAACCTTTGAAGTCCAACATGCAAGCCCTCAACATATCCTCAAGGGTCTGGATCGTTCTCTCTGATTATCCATCAGTTTGAGGATGATAAGCTGTGCTGAGCTTCAATCGAGTCCCCAAACTTTCTTGTAAACTCCTCCAAAAGTGCGACAAGAACCGAATGTCCCGATCGGACACGATGCTTACCGGCACTCCATGCAATCTGACAATCTCCTGCATGTATCGCTCTGCCAAAGTCTCTGTCGATTGACCAACCCGAAAAGGAATAAAGTGAGCTGCTGTGGTCAAACGATCGACAATCACCCATACGGCATTGTTGTCCTTTGGACTCCGCGGCAAGCCGTCACGAAATCCATGGTTATATGTTCCCACTTCCACTGAGGAATCGGAAGTGGTTGCAATAAACCAGCAACCCTTTGGTGTTCAGCCTTGACTTGCTGACACACCAAGCACTTAGCCACGAAGCGAGCAATTTCCCGTTTCATACCTTCCCACCAAAAGTGCTGTCGAATATCTCGGTACATCTTTGTCCCTCCTGGATGTACAGAGTACGCTGAACTGTGTGCCTCCTTCATAAGCTCTTCACGCACATCTCCTTTTGGCACAAAACACACGGCTACCATATCTCAACGAACCATCTTCATGGATCAGTAAATCGGTTCGTAGTCCGGCTCCAACCTGTCCTCGAAACTTTTGCAGTCTAGGATCCTGCGATTGTGTCGCTTTAATCTTCTCAACTAAGGACGACTGTACTTGCAACTGCATCAACTGTCCTGTAGCATGGGGTAGCACAACTTCCAAGTCAAATCTCCGAAAATCCGCAACGATCTCTCTCTGTGCAGTCAATATCTGAATTGCTGGTAACCGACTCAGCGCATCTGGCACGACGTTAACTTTTCCCGGATGGTACTTAAGATCAAGATCGTAGTCAGCCATCAGCTCCAACCATCTACTCTGCCTCATGTTAAGCTCCTTCTGTGTAAACACATACTTTAAGCTCTTATGATCTGTAAAAACTTCGACTCTTTCCCCCAAAAGGTAGTGTCTCCAAATCTTCGAAGCGAAAATCACAGCCGCACGCTCCAAGTCATGAGTTGGATAATTCTTCTCATGAGTCTTCAGTTGTCTCGATGCGTAAGCGACGACTTTCCCATTCTGCATTAAAACACATCCCAATCCTTTTCCAGATGCGTCGCTGTGAATCACCAGTCCTCCTGAATCATCCGGTACGGTTAGGATAGGGGCGGTTATCAACTTCTGCTTCAACGTCTCAAAGGCCAATGCACATCCATCCGTCCCAACAAATGGTACCTCCTTACGCGTAAGCTTGGTTAACGGCTCAGCTAAACGAGCGAAGTTCTCCACAAATCTTCTGTAGTAACCGGCGAGTCCAAGAACACTTCTTATCTCCGCAACATCTTTGGAATAGGCCAATCTCGAACTGCTGTAATCTTCTCGGGATCAACGGCGATTCCATTGCCCGACACAATATGCCCCAGAAACTTCACTTCTTCCAGCCAGAATTCACACTTACTCATCTTCGCAAATAACTTCTCTTGTCTCAGCGTCTGCAGTGCGATCCTTAAATGCTCAGCATGCTCCTCCGGACTCTTCGAGTATACCAGAATATCGTCAATAAATACCACAATAAACTGGTCCAAGAACGGTGAAAAGATCCGGTTCATCAAATCCATGAATATTGCCAGCGCATTAGTCACTCCGAAGGGCATCACTAGATACTCGAAATGTCCATATCGAGTTCGAAACGCCGTCTTGCAAATGTCTTCTGCTTTCACTCGGACTTGATGATATCCTGATCGCAAGTCCAGTTTCGAGAATACCCTCGCGCCACTAAGTTGCTCAAAAAGTTCTCCAATGCGAGGGATCGGGTACTTGTTCTTAACAGTCATCCGGTTCAATTCTTGATAATCAATGCACATCCTTCTCGTGCCATCCTTCTTCTTACTAAAAGAACTGGAGCTTCCCAAGGTGAGTTGCTACTTTGAATCCATCCCTTCTCGAGTAATTCATCCACTTGTTTCTTAACTTCTTCCCATTCCACCGGTGCCATCGGATAATACGATTTTGACACTGGCGCTGCACCGGGAATAAGGTCAATCGCGAACTCCACATCTCGCTTTGGCGGTAAGCCCGAAATATCTGCAAACACATCCATAGAATCACGAACAACAGCCAGCTCTTTACTTTCATCACTTCCATTGATGCAAGAACATTGTTTGTCGGCCTAGCCCTAAACTCGACCGGCCCGACAGAACTGCTTCCTTACCGCAACTGCTGTCTGCTGTGAACTCCCAATTTTCCTGATATGCTCTGCTGTTCTCGAGCTGCCGTAAGAACCTGTGAGAAAGTGGTCAAACCCAGGGAGACGGTTTGCCTTTGGATGTCCACATCCAAGCTGCGCATGGACCTTCGTGCCCTGTCTGCATCGTTGGCGACTAAAGGTCCAGCGAGACTACTGAGTCTCGTCCACTCCGCTGCATGCACGTCCACGGTTGCTCCATTCTGCCTTAGTCCGATAAATTTCTCCTCCATTTCCTCCCGTGCAGTCCGCGGGAAGAACTTTTCCAAGAAACTTTTAGAGAAATCCGCCCAACTGATTGGCTTGGACAAGCAGGTCTCCTCCACCAGCCACCACTCTCGGGCGTAATCCACCAGCTGAATGCGCACCACATCAACTCTCTTGTCGTCTGGGATCTGTGCCGCAATCAGTAAATTCTCCGTGTCTACTAACCACTGCTCGGCTGGCAACGGCTCCTCCAGAAAAGTGAAAGTAGATGGATCCAAAAGTCTGAAATCTGCTACGGTCCTTACTCGGTCAACTGGTCTAGTTCCAACATCGTTTACAGACTGCTGAACGATCTGCAAACCTTCCTGAAACAAGTCCGCTTGCTGCTGGATCAGCTCGGTCTGTTTCTTTGATTTCCAGCATTTCTCTTATCACTCCAAGCATGGCGGCTTCGTTCACACGCCTCTGGTACGTCTTCAACTTCTTACCTGTCATAATCCTGAACTCAAAACACCCAACATTAGCATGATGATAGATTCTGAATGTGGATCAAGGCTAGAACTCCAAGATACTTAAATAGAGTACCGCATTGTAGCTATGCCGCGGTATCATAGCCGCAATTACTTAACTCCACCCAAGTCGCCTAAGTCCTAGAGATAACAAGAAGTTAGGTTTTCGAATTGACAATGCAAAGTAAGTTTGCATGTCGACATGATCCGGAAGAAGGATTCAAGGAGGGTAAAACGGTCAAGGTGGCTGGACATGTTTTCTAATCACGGGTATCCTGATTCGTGTATCGGGTGCAATACCCAACTACAAAGAATCAACCCAATTAACCTATGGCTCTGATACCATAAAACCATGTCACGCCCCGCTTCCCAAAGTACGCAAAATTGGGCACGTGACATAGCCAACCATGCTACCTGTGGGTAGGACGCATCCGTCCACAGTCACATTACGGTTGTAGAGATATCAAGAACAGTAAAAAATAAACTAAACTAATACATGTCCAAATCCATAATAACAAGAATCAATAAACAATAAGTGCGGAAGCTAATGATCCAATACAATGAATAAACAGTACGTCCCATAATGCGGGCTCATACCTGGAAATGAGAAGAAATAAATAAACTAACCCTAAGGACTCACTATTCAGCCTGCTGGCTGAAGTACTCCTGCTCGGTCGTCGACAAAGGTACGGAATCTGGGCCATGCAAAACCCAGACGTCAGCGCGTCATGACATCAAGTACATAGTATAAACATGGTAATGAGAAATGCAAGTATGAACATGAATAAGCAGTAATAAGAAAATAACGAGCAGGGTAATGTGCAGTGGTGACTAAACTGTCCTAACAGGTTTTCTACTCTATAGTCTTTGAAACCAATTGATGAATCGTCGATGTAACTCAATAGTATCCCGTGCGTGCCCGGGACCACGGTCATGATCCTCGGGGCTGAATCCGAGACGTGCCGCTAAGCAGTAAAAGGTAGTAGGATAGATGAGTGATGTCAGCATCATCACTCCGGAGCTGGCCAAGCCCGTAAGACTGATCAGAACAAGTATCGAACTGTTGAGTTACAAGTCGGTTTCACCTTTGATTTCCCCATACCCCCAAGCTATGTATGTCAGGTCAGGTATTCAGTAGTCAAGGACTAATGCCAACACAAAATCCGGTAAGAGTAGGTCTGTCTGGATAGACAGCAGGGATGGTCGGGTTTGTCGGCATTAGGCATGAGATCAGGTAACAGGTCAGGTAATGTATAAAGGTATCATGTCATGTCAAGAGTGTACGGTACCATATCATGTCAAGTAGGAAGTGTAACAGGTCATGTCAGGAAGCACAAGATGTCATGTGGGTGCTCATAATCAAACTATCATAAACATGTGTATAAATAAACAAGCATGAGTACTATTAGAACAATAAACTGGAACATGTAATATGATAGGCAAATAGATATAATTTCAAGGATATGGATGCACAGTTATTGATTAGGGTTACATTTATAGTTCCAATATTAATTAGGATGCAATTTATTAAACATGGAGTATTAATATCACATTATTATGTAGTAATGTGATCTATGGATGCAATTATATTTATCTTAAATGCGATGGATGCAAACGGGTATCCGAAGAGTTATAAAACTATAAAATGGTAGTGTGGGATGTACAACTAAGCAATATGTGATATAAATATTTATATAATAATATTAATATGGATAGTATATTCAAAGCGATTAGTAACTATAAAAGCTGTATTGATTAACCATGCACAAGAAGGTTCCGTTCAAAAATTCAGCGTCACCCTAATTTGTAAAATAGCTTAAAAATAACAAATGTTCTCCAAAAGAGACGTATCTTATACCAAAACAAAGATAATTCAATAAGGTTTTCATTTTTATAAGTATAAGCATCTCAGGTTATCCCTACAAAAAGTTATGAATATTCAAAGTTGAAAGTTTGCTGCTGGAATTTCCCTGGACAGCAGTTTAGAGACGTGTTCATTTGCATTTTACGTTAATTAAACAATTTATTTTGCAAGTAAATATTTCATAAAGTTATAGTATTCTGAATTATCTTCGTAACGAACTAAAGAACATATCCTAATGATTTTTCTATGATTTATAATGAATTTTATAAGATAAGGTGTACAGTAAATTTCAGATTTGTCATATCCGATTTTTCAACGACATTTCATATGTAAACTATAAGATTTTCAAATGTATAATATTATAAAATGAAGATTATAAAAGTATATAGCATGTAGCAAGATTAACTTGCCTCGATGGGTCGCGAATCGGGAAAACGGAACGTTAACCGTCGGCGGGGAAAACTCGCGACGGCGCACGGTTCACGGAATGAACCCAAACGACGAACAAAGGAACCACACGGGTCGGGGTATCTCGCTGGAACGTCGAGAAACGTCACCGGCACGACGGAATTCCGGTAACAAAAGAACAATTAAAAGAAATGAGAAACGAGACATGAAGCAAGAAGAGAAAAATGATAAAGAGAAGTACGAGAGAATATATAAGGGGTAGAGAGAGAGAGAAAGTGGAGAGAGAGAAAGTGGGGACCACGGGGTTAAAGGGGAGGTTGCGATTGGCTGAGAGAATAAATTGAGAAGGATATAAGAGATTGTAAAAATATTATATGGTTAACTTAAAGATTTAAAAGATAGGTAATGAACAGTAAGATATCAGATTAGTTAGAAAAATATATGCGAAGGTTTTAATAATATTAAAAATTTGGGATTTTGGCGCCAAATGAAACATTTCCAAATTGCGCCCGGGTTGGGTCCAAAAATTCGAAATTCAAATAATAGGATTTTAAGCGGGTTCCAAATTTTAAAATGAAATGTTTTATGATTAAAAAGCATACTCTCAAAACGGACACACGTGCGTGCACGTAGCCATCCAAACTTGCCCGTTTTACTGAACGGGACGAGAACACAATGCACGGACGCTACCACGAGGCTAAGGGTGTCAAGTAGGCCAAGATGAATATTTTCAATTTTATTTTAGATGCTAAAATTTGTTATATGTAGAAATGACTTTGCCGGGTAAATTGTGCAATAAGAACCAAACAAGTAAGATAAATGAAATGAGCAATGCCAAACACTCAACCAGTAACAGAAATAGTATTATTGGGCTCGGGTGTTACACAAAATCTGGAAGCTTATAAAGCAAAGATGACGCGCTCATATGAAAGATTGACCTGGCCGAGGACATTCCGCCAAGGCGAACTCGTGCTAGTGGTCAAAAGGCCTATGATCCCCAATCGAGCCAAGCGGGGAAAGTTTGAGCCGAACTATGAAGGCCCGTACATCATAGACAAGGTCTACCAGGATGGAGCCTATCTACTTATGGATATGCACGGTGAAAGGCCTTACAGGTCAATAAATGGTCGATTCCTAAAGAAATAGTACGCTTAGCGAGTTACTGCCTAGGTCAATGATAGATGACGACGACTAGGTTCGCTCGCTATCTTCCTAAGCTCAAACTTTATAAGCAGTAGCCAGCCTTTTCCATGACGGACCGAAACGTCCTTAAACTAATAAAGGACCGAAACGTCTTTAAACTACTACCGCAACATTCTTAGGCTGACGAGATGAATAAAAAAAAAAGAAAAAGAAAAAAATGAATAATAAAAACAGTATGTCCATAAGCAAAAAGGGCACGGATGAAAACCCGAAAGGGCTCCGTGAGTAAAAACAGCAGGGCTGCCGGCGAGTGTTCGTGAAAACCCGAAAGGGCGCGACCTCGTAAAAAAAAGTAAATAAGAATAAAAAGAATAAAAAAAAACGGTATGTCCATAAGCAAAATGGGCACGGATGAAAACCCGAAAGGGATCCGTGAGTAAAAACAGCAGGACTACCGGCGAGTGTTTGTGAAAACCTGAAAGGGCGCAACCTCGTTAAAGGACACTTACGGGGTCCTCTCGACCTTGTAAGGAGAAACCACCCGCGTGAGATCCTTACGACTCACAAGGGAGCAACACACTTAAGAGTCCTCACGATTCCTAGGGAGAAATTACACTTACAAGATCCTCACGACTCGTATGGAGAACTCTCTTATGGGACCCTCACGGCTCATAAGATTTGAAAGTCTTAAGTTACAGAGACCTAAACCTGTGCTTAAGCAACCCCCAGAAACTCTAATATAGCCCTACAAGTGGTTCAATACTGACCCTTGTATACAATCCACGGGCGCGAATAAACATTTCCCTAACCAAGTCCCATACATGACCGGGGATATGTACGCATGATGAACAACCCTTATAAGTCCTCTCGACTTACAAAGAGAAAACCCTCTTGTAGGATCGCTACGACTTACAGAGGAACATACACTTAGGAATCCTCACGATTCCTAAGGAGAAAACACACCTACAAGATCCTCACGACTTGTAGGGAGAAATACCTTTGTGAGACCCTTACGGCTCATGAAGTCAAAAGCCTTAGTCGACAGGACCTTAACCCTGTTCGCTAAGCCACCTTTGTTCGATATCGACAGAGGCAAATGATGATTCGCTCCTGGCAATATCCCAGTTGTAGCAGTGCTGATGCCGAAATCGGTGTCTAATTTCAGGTTTACGGTGAAAAGCCAGTAGGCCGCACATGCATACGAAATAGCCAAAATGATAGGGCAACTTGCAATAAGAAGCAGCAAGTAAAAATGTATGCATGCAAAATAAGCCGAAATGATTGGGCAACTCGCAATAAAAAGCTGCGAGTGAAAATAAAATAAATAGCCGAAATGATTGGGCACCGCGAAAAATAGCCGAAATGATTGGGCAATCGCGACCTTCGCGATATAAAAGCTGAAATGATAGAGCATCGCGGAAATAAAAAAAAAAAGAAATGATAAAACCTTGGCCCTACAGTTGAGATCACATCGATCCCTGTATACAATCCAAGGGCGCAAATAAAGAGGGAACCATACATTCCCAACAGGCTCCGCCAGAAAACGAAGCCAAATTCCCGGTTCATCCCAACCCCGAAGAAACCAGTGTCTTCGGCAAAATCCTTTGACTCGAGGAAACAAGTGTCTTCGACGAAAAAAATCCTGATTCGCGTCGACTCGCAGAGAAACCAGTGTCTCCGTGGGAAATTCTCGACTCGTTTCAACACCAGGGAAACAAATATCCTTGGCAAATACCTCAATTCAGGGAAACAAGCATCCTTGATGAGAGCCTCCTGATTCGCGTCGACTCGCAGAGAAACCAGTGTCTCCGTGGGAAATTCTCGACTCGTTTCAACACCAGGGAAACAAATATCCTTGGCAAATACCTCAATTCAGGGAAACAAGCATCCTTGATGAGAGCCTCCTGATTCGCGTCGACTCGCAGAGAAACCAGTGTCTTCGTGGGAAATTCTCGACTCGTTTCAACACCAGGGAAACAAATATCCTTGGCAAATACCTCAATTCAGGGAAATAAGCATCCTTGATGAGAGCCTCCTGATTCGTGTCGACTCGCAGAGAAACCAGTGTCTCCGTGGGAAATTCTCGACTCGTTTCAACACCAGGGAAACAAATATCCTTGGCAAATACCTCAATTCAGGGAAACAAGCATCCTTGATGAGAGCCTCCTGATTCGCGTCGACTCGCAGAGAAACCAGTGTCTCCGTGGGAAATTCTCGACTCGTTTTAACACCAGGGAAACAAATATCCTTGGCAAATACTTCAATTCAGGGAAACAAGCATCCTTGATGAGAGCCTCCTGATTCGCGTCGACTCGCAGAGAAACCAGTGTCTCCGTGGGAAATTCTCGACTCGTTTCAACACCAGGGAAACAAATATCCTTGGAAAATACCTCAATTCAGGGAAACAAGCATCCTTGATGAGAGCCTCCTGATTCGCATCGACTCGCAGAGAAACCAGTGTCTCCGTGGGAAATTCTCGACTCGTTTCAACACCAGGGAAACAAATATCCTTGGCAAATACCTCAATTCAGGGAAACAAGCATCCTTGATGAGAGCCTCCTGATTCGCGTCGACTCGCAGAGAAACCTGTATCTCCGCGGGAAATTCTCGATTCGTTTCAACACCAGGGAAACAAATATCCTTGGCAAATACCTCAATTCAGGGAAACAAGCGTCCTTGATGAGAGCCTCCTGATTCGCGTCGGCTCGCAGAGAAACCAGTGTCTCCACGGGAAATTCCCGATCCGTCTTAACCCCCGAAGAAACCAGTGTCTTCGGCAAAATCCTTGGACTCGAGGAAACAAGTGTCCTTGACGAAGAAAATCCTGATTCGCGTCAGCTCGTAGAGAAACCAGTGTCTCCGCGGGAAATTCCCGATTCGTCTCAACTTGCAAGATGAAGCCTCAGGCAGCAGGGATTAAAAACTTGGGACCCTGCAAGTCAGTCTAAAACAGTCTCTTACATACTATTCACGGGTCTCACTCTCCAAAGTCGAATTTCGACAAGGAGGGAAACAACCGCTTACGGGTCCTCTCGACTTGGAAGAGGGAAAAATTCTCTTATAAGATCCTTACGACTTATAAGAGAAAACGCGCTTAGGAATCCTCACGATTCCTAAGGAGAAAATACACCTACGAGATCCTCTCGATCCGTAGGGAGAAAAGTCTCTATGAGACCCTCACGGCTCATGGAGTTGAAAAGTCTTAGGCGACAGATCTGAACCTGCGGCCTAAGCCATCGCTATCTCTTGAAAAATCTAGACGCTTACTCTATTATCGGTCAAATGCGTTTATCAAGACAGCATACTGATAATAAGATAAAGGAAAAAACAAAGAAATGGTACAAGACATTGCAAAGAAAAATGTGTATCTTTATTGAATGTAATCAAGTACAAGGTGAAGCGTACAAAAGAATGAAGAATGGATACACATTATTTAAAAAAGAAAATTTTTACAAGTATCTAGATACAAGGGGAATCACTGGGCAGGAAGCGTCTTGCATAACTTTAGCAATTGTTTATGCACTTCCTTCCACGCCTTTTCCTGATCTGCCATCACCGTCATTTCTGCCTCCACCTGAGCCCTTTGCTGCAAGAGAGATGCAAGCTGCTCCCCGACGGCCTGCTAAGTGGCTTCGCGGACCTGGGCATTACGCTCAGCAACATCAAGTTTTTGCTTCAATTTCAGCCCATTTGAGATACACTCCAGAAGACCCTTGAAGACAGCCTTCACTTCGGCAGCGTTCGCCTCAACTTCAGCACGTAAGCGAGCAGCTTCGCTTGAAGACTCCTGACGCTCCTTCAGCCTTAAAGCCGCTTCTTGTTCCAAATGGTGGAAATGAGAAGTGCTTTGCTCGAGCCATGCTGCCCGTTGAGTACTCACGGCCAAAATCTTGGGAATAGGACGCATCGACTCTAGCTGATGCAGGCAAGCCTCGATCTCCCTGCAATGGTTAACCCAAGATGCGATGATGCCCTCATCATGGAAGTTCACGAGTATCACCAGCATCGGGTTAACCGCCGTAGCGAAGTCTGCGGCAGATGTAGGAGTCTCGACGTCGAGTTCCTCGACGTAGTCGCTCAATATGCGCAGACTATTCGCGGCGCCTTTCGAAGACGGACGTCTCAAGAAAGGGCCCGTCGGCATTATGATCCGAGATTCGAAGGGCGCCGAGACCGAAACGACAGCTAAAAAAAAAGGGAACATGATCAGATAACAGTTCAAGAGATAAAAAAGGGGGAAATTATCAATGCGATAGTTGCTGTACCAGCTGCGGCAGATGGCAAGCCCGGGAGGGTCGGTGGCGCGGCTGATCTTTCATCCCTTCCTTCAATTTGTAGCACTGCAGTCGGGACGAGGAAAAGTTAGAAATAATTCCGTCACTGAAAAAGAAAGATGTCAATTGGAAACCATACTCACCAGCGCCACCAGAAGGAGAAGCGAATTCAGATGAGAAGGAGAAGTGTGGGAGCAACACCTGATAAAGATGGTCAAAAAGCACTCCTGAAAAGACACAGCAATACGATTTCAGTACATGAACTATATGTCTGGAAAAAAAGACTAATAAGTTGCGGACTCATACCTTCCAACATCTTCGATGGTACAAGAGAGGGCTGTGAGGTGACCACCGCCAAAGCAGTAGTTGACGGCGCTCTCTCAAGCAATGGAGCATCGGCACTGCCTGCACCTGCGTTAAAAAACAAGGATAAACCTGTCAGGAAGGATTGCAAGATAAAAAAAGGGGGGACAGTAATCCGAAATTTACCTGATGAGCCTCCAGCCGAGACAGAGGCGTCTCCCTCCTCCAACGACATAAGTCCACCACCCATGGCCTCATCCCCAGACTCCACGGGGGCCGTCGTCATGCTCGTGAGGCCAAGAGATGGCGGAGGGACGTAGGCGGGGAGAGCAATGATCGGAGCATTGCCGGACTCTTGAGAAAGAGCGGCTAGCTCTTCCCCAAGAGTCGTGCCCATCTCATCCGCTACTTCTTCGGGCTCGGCGGTCGCCGTCGTCTCATCCGCCGCCACCATGAGGTCGCCGATCTTAAGCACCCCGTCCGTCGCCACCCCAGGCTCAGTAGTAATGATCATCTCATTTGCCGTCACCTCAGGCTCGGCATCAACGACCTCTTCGGGTGCGGCTCCCCCAGCCCCCAACTCAGGCTCGCTAACCCTGGCGACGTTGCCTACCGTCGGCTCGGGTTCGGCCGGTGCCTCCTCCTCTATTTCCTTGGGTTCGACGGTCTCCGCTTCCCCCTCGGTCGGACTTGGCCCTGCAGGATAGAATATATAAGAACCGACGGCTTCATAATTCTTACAACAAGATTTTGTAAGAAATATTACCTGAGGTGGACTTGTCGTTAGTCTCCCTATTGGCGCGAATCGCTTGTCTATGAGCTGTAGACAAGGCGACTGGGGGCTCTTCTGACGGAGTATCTGCACGAGGGACGGTGCTTGGGCCTGCTCCAATGGCCAAGGCAGCCCTGCGTGCCTTTGCTTCGCGCCTCGACCGCTTCCTTTCCTCCTGGGCTGTCGCGATGGACCTCTTCGACGCTTCCTTCATCAAGGCATCGTCGTCCTCGTTCAGAGATGCCTCCAGAGCCTTTAAGGCATCTCTCATCGGCTTTTCAAGACGGACCTCCCGCGGTATCCCTTAGGAGGCAGGAACATCGGCAGCTGGCGAAATATCCACGTCACTTGGCGGGAACGGCATTGAGGTTCCTGCGATAAAAAGGGAGAGGTTAGATCGACCATAACACAAGGAAAATGAAAACTTGATGAATTGAAGCTTACTAAGGCCTAAAGATGCTCTAAGGCGTTCTTCCTCTTGGAAGGTCTTGAGGGAAGCGGCAATGGCTTCTTCAGTTATGATGCCTGTTGGAAGAAAAGAAGGAAAAATGTTAATCAAAGGCAATAATAAAGATATGACGCAATAGAAAAGCCGACTAGTGATTACCTGATGCCGCAAGCTTAGCCAGCCATGCGTCACGCCTCGCCAACCGCTCCGAAACTTCGAGGGCGGTCTCCAAATCCGTGTCATCCGGCATGACTAATCCCTCGTTAGTCCCGTATTCAATCAGGCCTTCAGCAAAGGGAGCGTGGGGTTCCTGACCGAACGCGACGTCAGCGGCAAAGAGCGACTTCTTTTTCTTCTTATGCCCACCAACCTTGGGTGCACCCGGGATCGACTTACGCTTGGCAGCCGCTTTAGGGCGGCGGGTCCCGATGTCTACACCCACGCCATACTCCGGCGAGGCTACAACCATTGTCTCCACTGGAACACAGGACGCTGGTGGTGCATCCGCGATATCAGGAAGCGGCAATCCGCGTGGAGGACTCTGCGCACACGATGGTCCGGCCCTAGCATCTTTCAGAGGGGGAACTACCGGGGTCCTTGGCACTAAAGGAGCGTTGCGGTCGCTACCTGGAGGCACACCCTTACGATCAACCAGCAATCGCTTTTCCTCCTTTATGACGGCTCCCGTCGAATGGCTGTACCATTCTGTATATACCCTGAGGAGTCATGGGGCGCAGGCCGGTTCACTGATAAAGAAATGGGAGCCCGTGTTTAGACGCATGAAATGATGCAGCGCGCTCTCCATCCCTTCTTCGGTCGCAGCAGGTTCCGATAAGAAAGCCTCCAGCGGTACCCCTTGATTGTAGCTCAGCTGTTGGGCGAAACGATGCGGGTTGTACCTCATGAAAATCGCCGCACCGTTTTGCCTGAACACCAAGAAGCCCGGTCTGATAGAATATAAGTGGAGGGTCTCCCGGGCTGTTAAAACTGAGGCTCCATCTTTAAAAGTGTCTTGCAGTGGACGCACTGCAGTGGTAGATGCCTTTCCAATGGTCAACACTTTGTCGATAAAAGACACCCCGTCTCCAACGGTGTGGGGGCGAAGGAGTAAACCCCTGGCATTCCTCGGCGATGGAGTCACAATCGATGCACCAATCAGCTGTATGATGCGAGGGAAGCTGCACCTGTCATAGAACGAAAGCCTTTTATGCATGCCGAAAACACCCGATGTATGTCGCTCAAGCCACGATACGAAGTAGTGCATCGGGAAGATCACGTGCAGCACCCCAGGCTCATTAGCATCCGCCGCTCGACTGAGGCTGTGATACAAGTGTGGCAAGCCGGCGATCTCAACGGCCACTTTTACCCCGATGGTCATCTGGTGAGCTGGGTAAAAGACAGAGGGCCGTATATGGCGAGAATGCATCGGGAGCGCAAACCAACTCAGCCATAGCCCAAGAAATCCTAAAAAGAAGGCCTCCTCGTCCATATCGGGGACTGCAACTTCCGCAAAAGACATGGTCGGGGAGTTAGGAAGGAAAAAACCCTTTTGGTCTATTTCCTTCACCGGTAGGTTATCCAAACCTAGACCGAAAGGGTCCTCAAGGATGGCAAACTTGGCAGCTTCTGCCGAGAGGACGTTTGGGTGAAGGAACCGAGCGATGAAATCCTCAAAGCTAACTCCGCGACTCCCACGCTCAATGAAAAGGGCCTCATAGATGTTCAACACTTTGATCAGACTTGGGAATTGGTGTTGAACAGCATTCTCCGGCGTGAGGCCCCTTACCGCCGGCTTAGCACCGAAGACATACTCGTCTGTCGGAAGCAACTCCTCATAGTGCTCCCCTATAACCGGTAAACCGGAGACTTCTGTGAACTCCTCCAGAGAAATTGACACTTCCCGATCTATTGCGAGGAAAGTGTGAGTGGGGATGTTCCACTGCTCCAAGAAGGCCTTGAACCACCAGGTGGGAAGCGTGGGATACTGGAAGAGGGAGACATAAACCGCAGTGTACAATCCTAATCTTATCAGCTGCGACTTCTTCGTCGACACGATATACCGAGCCCACGGCAGGTAGCCGATTGGGTGGCGGGGGATCAGACCTATGTTATATGATTGCCCTCAAGGGCGCGCCTCGCCGTGACAGATTCGGCGTCCCAGGATATCCAAAACTATGGGACGCTGGACCGGGATTGCATCTATGGCCGGATGAAGAAAGCCCTTCGATGTCCAATCAACCATCTCCACGGCGTACTGCACCGGGGGTGGGCTGGCGTAATGAATTGCCGTGATGGGTTCTGACGGTACTGCGCATGTGAAGCTGCGTCGACCCATACTAATCTGATTGTACCACGACCCCCAAAAATGGAGACTCTTATATTCCGGGTCGCGGTCCCTGATCATAGCCATGACTTCGCGATCCAAGGGCGCTTCAGGAAATCCCTCCTCCGAACGAATGAACGGGAACGAAGTGTCGAAAGACATAGTCACTGCAAGAGAAAAGAAATTAGCCGTTAGTGTTGTAATTCCAATGCTTGGCGTTTGAAAAAATTCATTAATTGATTAATTAAATTAAAGATTAATTAAATTAAAATTAATTAATTACACCACAGTGCAGTGGATAGGGGACCGAAGGGGGACCCACAAAATCTGGATGACAATACGTTAATAAGACAACCCCATCATTAGATGAGATTGTCAGTTGGTCCCCGAGAGAATATTCCCATTAATAAAAAAAAATATATATCCCTAGAGGCAAGGAGAAAATCTCCTCTTTCAGAGCAAAGCTCTGTCACAGAGTGACACTTGTCAAACTCTGGTCTCAGGGGAATAAGATTCCTTAAAAGAGCTTAGCTCTGTGATGATGATGAGAAAATCTATTTAAACTCCTAAAGAAATTAAAATTTTTGAAGACTCTTAGGAGTTCTTCACTTTTAGATCAAAAAGATCTATTTTGGATCCATGAGCAAAGCTCTGCTCATGGGTTAAAACCCATGAACAAGATCTCTGTAGATCTATGGATTCGTGAGAGCAAAGCTCTGTTGATGAAACCCCAAAAGGAATTTCTTTAGATCAAAAGATCTATAAGAGCAAAGCTCTGTTGGTTAAAATTGATTTAAATTAATTTTAAATTAATTATTACCTAAAATTTTCTAACTTTGGGAAATGAGACCAAAGCTTTAGAGTTCTGAAAGAAAGAGCAAAACTCTGAAATTCTTAAGCAATAGCAAAGCTCTGGAAATCAAAATCTAGAAAATGGTGAAGATTTTTCTAAGGGCCAGGGGTCCTATTTATAAGGCGCTTGCGCCCCTTCAGCTCACCCATTGATCCAACGGTCAGGATCTTGCCACCGCTGCACTCACGTGCGCGCCACGTGAGCGCAACGGTGGGGGGGCATTTGTTTCCCCCAATCAGAGCGAATCTCTGTTTGAATTTCAAAATTCAAAATTCGAAGCAACGCTTCAGATTCTTTGCGCTGCGCGCAACGCGCCACGTGTCAAAAGCTGATACAGCAGCGCAGCGCCCAAGGCAGCGCGCCCAATCAGAGCAAAGCTCTATTTAAAACAAAATTAAAGGAAGCAACACTTCAATTTGCGCAAGCGCTGCGCTGCGCGACACGTGTCGGCGCAGATGCGCTAGCGCAGTTGCGCTGCGCCGTGCGCTGCGTGACACGTGTCACGCGCTGGGGCATTTGCGTCAAACAGAATTAAAATTTTAAAAGAAATCTTTCTGTTCTTGTTAAAACAAGAGAATTTTCTTCTGTAAAACAGGAGCCCTTGGATCAAAGATCCAACGGTGGGGAAAATTCCCCAAATCACTCAGAGAAAGATCTCTTTAACAAATTTAACAAATTTATGGGTACTATATAAAGACCCCTAGACCATAAATCAAAGGCATGAATATTTGGTGAGAAATCAAGAACTTCAAACAGAGAGAACTCTGAAGAAATTTCAAGAAGAAAAAATGTAAAAACCTTTAAGATAGAAGAATTTCTTCTAATAGATCATTGATCTAAGAACAAGATCAATAATCTTCAATAAAAAACAAAATAAAAATAGTGCTTTGTACTTATGAACCATTGGTTCTCTGAGAGCAAGAAAAAACAAGAAATACTTGTTTTCTTTGATCTAAATTAGATCAAGAAATCAAATAGTGCTTTGCATTTTTTTTATGAACCATTGGTTCTGGAATCTAAAAGATTCCCAAGTTAATAGTGCCTTGCACTTGCAAAACTGCACTGTTGCGCTCTTAGGTTGGCGCAAGCCACCAGAGAGCGTTACGTGTCAGCATCAGAACCACTCGCGCTCTGCGCTTTTAAGATAGAGCATTGTTCTCTGAGATTGGCGCAACTCACCAGAACGCGCCACGTGTCAGCAGCGCATACAGCGCAGCGCACTGCGTTGTTGCGCTTGCGCTCACCAGAGCATGACACGTGTCACCTCCACATGCGCTTGCGCTCAATGATTGGCGCAAAGCGCCTGACAATTGCATTGCATTATTTACTGAAGGGCCAAGCCCAATTAAAAAAAGGCCTAACAGGCCAAATAAAATGCTATGCATTAAAAGGGAAGAGCCCAAACAAAGCAAATGCTGTGCATCATTTAAAAGGGGCAGAGCCCAAACAAAGGTCCAACAGAAATCGAGATTAATGCTGTGCATTATCAAATAGGGGCAAAACCCCAGCACAGGTTTAACAGGCCAAAAACAAATAAAAGCGTCGAACATTTTTCAACTGGACTTAGCCCAATCATGGCCGTAAGTCCTCAAACTAAATTGACGGAGCACAGCTGCTCCCGTAAATCAATTTACATCCGGTTCGAGGGTACATCTCCGAACTCCTCTGACTCCTATCGTTGTAATCCTTCAACGACGTCAGAGAGGCGACGGGTCCCGACAACCACACATAAATACGAACTGTGGGGTCCTTAAACTCATGGACCGCAACGTCCTTAAACTAAAATACGGATTGTGGGATCCTTAAACCCACGGACTTATGCGTCCTTAAACTAAAATATGGATCGTGGGATCCTTAAACCCACGGACTTATGCATCCTTAAACTAAAATACGGACTGTGGGGTCCTTAAACCCGCGGACATAAGCGTCCTTAAACTAAATATGGACCACCATGTCCCTAAACTGGAATATGGACCGAAATGTCCTTAAACTAGCTCGTCCCCAAATGGGAATATGGACCCCCATGTCCCTAAACTGGAACATGGACCACTACGTTCCTAAACTGGAACAATAGAGCCTCCAAATGCTCTTTTGTCGGATCTAAACGATCCCGTTTAAGTTGATCTTAGCCTCAAATATGGCTAACGTATCCTTAAACATTCAAATGGATTATAAAACTCCAAATCAACTTTGGTTTAGGGGTACATCTCCGAACTCCTCTGACACCTGTCGTTGTAATCCCTCAATGACGTTAGAGAGGTGACGAGTCCCGACGGCCATATGTTAAATGGATCACCACGTTAAGTTGATCTTAGTCTCAAACAGGACTAACATATCCTTGACGAACGTTTAAGTTGATCTTAGCCTCAACACGGCTAACGTATCCTTAGACTAAAACACTAAACCCAAATCTAAGTAAATACGGATTTGGACTAATCCACGTCCTACGGGCGAAGAAATTACTTAATCTCCGTATACAATCCACGGACAACCATAAACAAAACAAACACACACGACATGAAGTGAAATTCTGGAGAAGGAGAAAGTGGTTATCGCGATGCGGTAGCGTAATTAACTGCAGGGGCTTGCTTCTGCAGGGAAGAGCGTCCCCACAATCAAAAAACCCCTCTAGCGAGGGGGAATCTGACAAAGTCTGCTACATCGGCCGCATCCGTCTAAACCTCCGATACACGGTGCCATAAATTAACTTGGCATCTTCGGAGAGGTGGACGGATAAAACCATATAGCATCTGCCCCGAATCTCAGGCAAGACGTCCTCACGTCTCGGCCGCCATTCGGAAGGGAACAGCTCTGCATAACAAACTTCTTCTAGAAGGCTCCTTGTAACAACCTCATTCTAGAATATTCTCTCTAACAAACTCATTCTAGAAGGCTCTCTCTAACAACCTAGCTTTGGAGGGAAGATTCAAATGAGGTGGTTATAAAAAGAGATCTAGATCTAGGGTTTTGGAAGTTACACAATTAGTGGTGAGTTAGTTACACATTTGGAGCCAAAATTCAAATTCAAGTTGAGTGACACAACTTGATACCAAAACCCTAGCCCAAATTCAAATCCAAGCAAAATCAAGATCATTTTGAGAAGCAAATCAAGCAAGCAACCATCGATCATTTACCCGCGAAGCCAATCTTCATCCGAGCAAGAGATCCACGACGATCCGCGACTCACGGAGATCGAGCGGAGCGAAATTCGACGGATCTAGTTACCTCTTCAAAAGGAGCGATTGAGAGCAACATCTTGTAACCTTGAATTGAGGGAATGTGTAATTAGTCGTCGATTTAATAAACGTGATAATTAAAATTCTTGTTTTCTTTACATTCTTGCGTTGTGAAATTTCTTGATCTTTGATTCATTTATTTTCACGATGCTTGAGTAAATTCTCCGCTTGTGGAGGATTTGAGAGAATTGATAGATCTAATGATGATCAAATCTTAATACTAGTCTTAATTCTTATGAGATTTGTGAACCTTAGCAAAAAGAATCGTTGATGACCTAATTTGGAGCGAAATGACTTCTTGATTATTTCATTGCAAATTAGGGATCAAATGATTGACAATTTTCTTTGCTAGAGGCTAGATCCGAGTAATCATGATTGAAAAGACAAGGGATAGAAGGAGAAACCTTAGTTTTTTCAATAGATCCCTAATCTTCATCATAATCATCAATCTAGCTACAAATTATCAATAGATAAGATTAGAAATTATTAGATTCATCATTAACTATTGACTCAATCGAATCCTACAAGCTATTCTTCATTATCTTGATAAATCAAAGTGATTGGGACATTTCTTGATTCTTGATTCTAGATCTAGATTCTTTGTGTTTTCTTAAAATCAAATCTCACAAATTTTGAATCAACTTTCTTGAATTTTCTTTTATCTTTTAAATTTTGACTCATCTAAAACAAGATCGATCAAAACACACATCTCAATGGACGATCCGTATTCATTAACGCGCTACATCGACACCGTTAATTAATTGCGGTATAAATTTCTTTGGTTGTGATCTTTACACTTTTCAAACCACGACACGGAAAACGATTCAATCAGGTTGCCTCTTGGCGAGGGCTTTGATCCCTGGTGTTGTGAGTAGGGAAGCTACCGGCCAGGGATAGCCGAGCAGAGAAGCTGCTCGGTTGCCTCTAAGGAGGACTTTGATCCTTAGCGTTGGAAGGGCCGTATGAGGCCTGCTAAGGATAACCGGGTAGTGAAGCTGCGCGGTTGCCTCTTGGCTAGGCTTTGATCCCTGGCGTTGTGAGTAGGGAAGCTACCGGCCAGGGATAGTCGAGCGGGGGAGCCGCTCGGCTGCCTCTACGGAGGACTTTGATCCTTAGCGTTGGAGGGGCCTGAGGAGGCCGGATAAAGATAACCGGGCAGGGTAGTTGCTCGGCCGAATCTTCATGAGGTTTCGCCCGAACATCCAGTTGCAGGCATGGGGAACAGGAACGGTCGCGGCGGGTGTGCGTGTAGCATGCGCATTGAATGTGGGGGGAGGCGAAGCGCCAGGGTCGCGTCGCTCCGATTCTGCTAGAGAAGGCTCGATGATCACCGCGTGGCAGCGACTACTTAGGCGAGAGCGGGTGACCGTTGAGTTCCGTTGGGGCGCAGCGGGCTATATAAGGCTGAAGGAGCACTAGTCCTTCCTTTCCTCGCAAACAGAGCGTCGAGAATGCAGGACTTTCTTTTTACCATCCCCGAGATCATCCACTTCGAAGACGTATACCTTTATGACCAGAACTGCACCGAGGACACGGTGCAGTTAGTATATAGGAGCGTCGAGGATCACTTCGGCCGGCTGCTCTCCCGACGCTCCTCCCTGCTGCAGCTGCTGATGTACTCCATCTGGAGGGCGTCGCCGGGGCTTTACAACCCCCTGTCCGAGCAGCTCTATGACGAAGCCGTGGGCAAGCTGCGGTCTCTGAGGCGCTTCGGCCTGATCTCCGCGAACCGGCTGGCTCTCTCGGAGGCGCTCGTTTGCGAGTGCTACGAGTTGAGGCTCGGGGTCAACACGCGTGGGGGGAACCGAGGGCAGAGGTTGGATCTCGTGAGGCCTCGGCTGGCGGAGATCTTTACCGAGTATCATGAGCAGTGCTCTCTGCACCCCCTTCCCCCACTGTTGTAATTTTCTTTCTTTTTGTATGTATGGCTGAGGAGCCCATAATACCGTTTTTTGAATAAATGAGATCTTTCCTTCTTTTTCGCAATGTTCCGTTGATCTTTATTAAATTAATAATAGACCCTAGGAAGAGCTTACATTGCCCCAAAAGAAAAGTACATGCTAATAGATGACCTTATTAGCATGGCCCGAGCTCCCCGGAGGCTTGTTGGTCTCCGTGCTCGGCACCGGGTACGGGACTTCCCGAGCGCCGGACTAGTCATCTGCCGAGACGAGCATGATCTGGCCGATGGTCAGCTCGGCAGGAGGGGGACGCTGCTCCTGCTCGCGGTCGGCCTGTCGTTTGTCCCTTAAGTAGGCGGCGAGGTGCCCCGATCGGATGAGCTCCTTGATGTAGTCCCGGAGTTGCTTACAATCCTCCGTGGCATGGCCCAGCGTCCGGTGGAAGGCGCAGTAAGGGCCCCGAGTTCGCTTCGATGCCTGACGCGGGATTGGAGGGAACTTGAAGAACCCCTCGCCTTGGGCCTTCTCTAGTAACACTGCGAGGGAGACGTTGAGCGGGGTGTACTCCTGGAACTTCGGGTGATAGGGCTGCTGATGCTCCGGCCTTTCTTCCCGAGCCCTCTTCTTCTGGTCGGGCCGTTCTGCTCGGGGGAGGTTCGCGTTCACCTCAGACTCCAGCTGAACCTCACGCTCGGTCCACGCCTTGACCTCGGCCATGGCCTTAGGCTGTGCTAACGGAAAGGAGCGCAACCACTCCTTACGCTTAAGACTAGATCTGAGCGCCGTAATGACGGTCTCATCCCGGTGCTCGGGGACCTCGAGGAAGGCGTTGTATAAGCGGGTGATGTAAGCCTTGAACGTCTCCTTGTCCCCGCTCTTAATAGTGAAAAGGTAGTCGACCGTGCGCTTCTGCCGACGGTTCCCAACGAAGTAGCCGAGGAACTGGGTAGCCAGCTCGTCGATGGTCGAGATTGAGCGAGGCTCGAGTCCTCGGAACCAGTCCCGACCAGAGCGGATGAGGGTGGCTGGGGAGGCCCTGCACTGGGCGGCTTCGGAATGGTCCTGGAAGCTCATCCCCGCGGTGAAAGCATCCAAATAGTCTTTAGGGTCGGTTTTCCTGTCGAATAGAGAGACCTTCGGGGGCTTGTTGCGCGAGGAGACGTGGACAGTGAGCAGTCCCTCGGTAAACGGCTTGGTGAGCGAGTCGGAGGCGTACTTAGCCTCGTCGCCTGAGAGGTTACCTTTCCGGCGCAAGCCCTCGATCTTCTTTTCGAGGGCGTCGAGTCGGCCGCGGTACCCCGAGAATTCGGTGCCTTATGATCCCTGGCCTATGCTGTGGGAGACTTGCGTTTGGGCGCGGCCCCGGTTCCTCTCGATGAGGTCCCTCAGATCCCCGGGTGAGATGGCTCTCGAGCCATCGTGGCGAGCCCCCTCTGTGCGACCCCGTCGAGGGAGGGGGTGTCGATCATGCCTGTTGACAGGCGAGGTGACCGACATCTCCTCAGGGGGGTAAGGGTCACGAGGAGGCTTGAGGCGAGGCGCTCTGGCGACGGATCTTGGCGTGGAGCCGTGGACCGTCCAGCGGGCCTCAGGAAGTATCGGCCCGTGGGATCTGTGGCCAGGGGTCGTAGCCTGCTGATGGTCAGCTGTGCCGACGAGGGCAGAGCTTTCTGGAGGTGGAGGAGCGGCGATCTAGGCCCCTGGCCCGGCCATCTGGACGTGGACGAGCGTCTCCACGAGGGACTGTAGCCGATCTATTCGGCTGGCGAGGGCATTGATGATGGTCGTCGGGGGAGGTTCATCCGCGCCTTCGGTGAGGGGAAGGCGGCGGCTGGTACCTGGATCTTCAGGGTGGTCGCTCGCCATGTGGATGGAGATCGGAAGGCCAACTTTGTTTTTTGTGGAGTTTTTCCCACAGACGGCACCAACTGATGGAGGTCCTTTTCGGGTTTCCCTCAGATGTTGTCTTCCGTCGATCTCCCGGTGGATTTGGAAGGTGATCTCCTGTTGCGTGTGGATCTCAATGGGTTTTGAGAAGATTGGTGATTTGAGGGGTTTAACGCCGAGTACCTGCAAAGAAGTCCCGGGGTGGTTTGGTACCACCGAGAACCCTCCGATGATCAAGTTAGTACGAGATCCAAGCAGAGTAACGGCTAAGTGGAATCAAAATGGCTTACCTGACCCCTCTGTGATGGGGGTTTATATAGTGGCGGCAGCACGCAGTAGCAGGCGCGAGAATCTCGCCGGCAGTTACGCTCTCGACGTCACGCCCGCGTAAAGAGAGGATCGCCCATTAATGGGGATCATGATGGCGTGGAACGTGGGATGTTGCTAGTGGAGAATCTGCGCGTGGCGAGATTTGCGGAGCGGCGGTTATGCCTCCGAGTGGTGGAGTTGGTCGGTTGGAGGAACCGAGGAAGAAGGCCTTGGCAAAGGAGCTCGGGAACGAGCGCGAGGGCCGAGGAGTTTTCGGTCTTGTGGCTGCTCGGGGCGAGCTGAGAGGCTGAGGAGGCCAAATTTCAGGGGCTATGAGGTGAGCCAGCTTGTGCTTGCAGGTAGGGTACAGGGGTGGCCTGGTCGACCCCTGTGGCCCTTTCTTCTGAGTTTGGGACACGTCATCCGCCACGTGTCCTGATCTTGGAGACCGCCAATATTGAGCATCATCAGTTATACACGTGTGCTACATATACGTCCGATTTTGATGCCTATCAAAACACAATTAAAACCAATCCATACATTTGATCGACAACTACACTTACTCATCCATGTGTTTGATCCACATGTTTGAGGTCTATTTTAGCTAAATGGTGTGTTTATTTTGCTTCATAATCTGAATAATAAATGTAGTATTTTAAAATTGGAGGCAATTAAAGGAACAAACTGCAAATACTTTGAAACAAGGTTGTTTTATGCTATTCAGTCAAATATCTTAATGGAGTTTCCTGCATATATATATATATATATATATTTCTTTTGGGCTTCTCTTCCATCTTCCTTTCATCTTTAACCACCAAAATAAAATCCTAAAATTTTTGAGAGAGAGAGAGACAGAGAGGGATGGAAGAATGGTGGACAGTAGTGATAGCAGTGTTGCTGTTTGTGTTCTTCACTCCTGGGATTCTCGAATCCCAGGAGGAAACGGGGGAGGGGGGTTGAACGATTTCAAGACAAGTGGGATCTCCACATTGGCTCATCACCATCTCGCTCTCATTGCTATTGGTGCTCACATCTCATAAACTCTCCTTAATTATATATATCTATATCTTTGTTGTATAATTTATTTTTAATCCTGTTGATTTTTGGTACAATGTTGGTACCAGTGATTGATAGTATAGTGTGAAATATATTTGTTAATTATTCTAAGATTTTACTTTTTATAATTATAATAATAATAATTATAATAATAATTATTATTATTATTATTTAGAATTTTGATGCAATAAATGGAGTTGTGCGCAAATCTTCATTTTTTAATTTATTTATGATGTGATGATCTGTCCAATCTAATTCCTTATTTTGAGCGCTTTCTTGATGTCAATAATATATATATAGTTCAAATCCTAACGGTTAGACGTCTGCTGCCAGTCCACACCAACAAATGATAAACCGGTCTACATGGCTCTAGTCAGATTTGGGTTTCCGACAATCTAATTGACCACGTTTAGATGTATGAATGGATAGACCACCCAACCTTAACATTGAAATACAATATGAATTCTAAATTTGGGTCCGAAAGAGAGGGCTTGCATAATAAGTAATCCTGCTAAACATAACCTCTATAGAAAAAGCGAACATTTTTAAAGAGAACCTTTCCATTATTATGAAAGCGCTTTATGATTTGTGACTTATCTCTTATGACTGATACAACCATTTTTTATTTTTTTATTTAGTTATTGATGAGGCTTGATATCGGTGACTCTCCAAATGCTGACACATTGCAGATGACGTGTCCCAGAACCAACGAGAGAGGATCGGTAAGCTTGGTTGGGATCGCACCCCGGGTCTCCGACCCGAAGAGTCTCCCGACCTCCGGTGGCCTCCCAGACCACCCTTCGGCTCGCCTCCGAGCTATCACGGAACCAAGATGCTTCGGCCTCCCGCTCGTGCTCGAGCCTCCCGCCGAGCTAATCTTCTCCGGTCTCACCCAGACCGACCCACAACACAGATCACAGGTGCCTAAACCACGTCTCTGCGAATCTCGCCATGCGCGAGATATCCGCCGCCCACGATCCCGCGTTCCACGCCATCACGATCATCCATTAATGAGCCTATATCATCATTAATGCGGGATCCCGCCTATGACGCAGGCGTGACGCCTGAGGCGTAACGGCCGGCGGATTTCTCGCACCTGCCTGCCCATTGCTGCCGCTATATAAACCTCTCTCTCAGACGATCATGGTACGCAATTCTTTCCACTAAGCAGCTACTCTGCCTAACTTGCACCACTAACTTGATCGTTGGAGGGTCTTCGGTGGTACAACCACCCCGAGACTTCCTTGCAGGTAGCTCGGCTCCACCTCAAATCCAAGCCCATTGAGATCAACACGCTAAAAGAGACAACCTCCAGATCAAAACTTAGCCGTTTGTCAACGCGTGAAGAGATCAACGGAAGATAACATCTGAAGGAGATCCGGACCTCTATCAGTTGGCGTCGTCTGTGGGAACCTCTAGTTCCACTCAACGAAAGTTCATCTTCCGATCCCAACTTCATGGCGAGCGATCACCGTGATGATCCAAACGCTAGCCGCCGCCTCCCCCACAATGGAGGCGCGGACGAATCTCCTCCTTCGAACGCCATCAACGTCCTGGCCGCTCGGATAAATCGATTCGCGTCCGTCGTGGATGCGCTCGTCCGTGTCAAAACAGCAGGGTAAGCTTCCCAGGTCGCCGCTCCTCCACCTCAGGACCGGGACCCCTACAGAGGGAGAGAAGACTCTGCTCGCGTCGGCACTACCGACCACCGTCTCGCTACCTCCGGCGGCCGCAGAACCCCCTGGCCAACATATTCTATGACCCGCTGGGTGCTCCAAAGTTCAACACCGAGGTCCGTCGCCAGAGCGCCTCGCCCCGAGCCCCATCGCGCCCCTGTCCCTCCCGAGGAGGTGTCAGTATGCTCGCCTGCGCCCAGGCATGACCGACACCCCCTCCCTCGACGGGGTCGCATGGACAGGACTCGTCCCGGAAGCTCAAAGACTACCTCGCTAGGGGACCTAAGGAAGCTCATCAAAAGGAACCGGGGCCATGGCCCAACACAAGTCTCCAACAGTAGAGGCCAAAGATCAGAATGTACCGAGTCATCGGGATACCATGGCCGACTCGACGCCCTCGAAAAGAAAATCGAGAGCATGCATCGGGAAGGTCGTCATTCGAGCGACAGGGCTAAATACGCCGCCGACTCGCTCATGAAGCCCTTCACCGAAGCGCTTCTTGCCGTTCATGTCTTTTCCCGAAACAAACCCCCGAAGGTCTCGCTGTTCGACGGTAAGTCTGACCCAAAGGACCATTTGGATGCATTCACGGTCGGGATGAGTTTCCAAGACTGTTCTGACGCCGCCCAATGCCGCGCTTTCCCAGCCACTCTCATCTGCTCCGGGCGAGACTGGTTCCGAGGACTCGCACCATGCTCGATCTTAACCTTCGATGAGCTGGCCACCCAACTTCTCAGCCACTTCATCGGGAACAGGCAGCAGAAGCGGACCGTCGATCATCTCTTCACAATAAAGAGCGGGGATAAAGAAACCTTCAAAGGGTACGTCACCCGCTTCTACTACGCCCTCCTAGAAGTCCCAGAACACCGGGACGAGACGGTCATTACGGCACTTAGATCGGGTCTTTGGCACAAGAAGTGGTTTCGCTCCTTTGCATTAGCGCAACCTATGACCATGGCTGAGGTGAAGGCCTGGACCGAACGTGAGATTCAGCTTGAGTCCGAGGTGAACGCCAATCTATCCCGGACAGAACAAACTGATCATAAGAAAAGGGCCCGGGAAGAGAAAAAGAAGGTTGAGCGGCCGAAGCCCTACTCCCCGAAGTTTCAGGAGTACATCCCGCTCAACGTCTCCCAGGCGGTACTACTGGAGGAGGCTAAGGGCGAGAGGTTCTTCAAGCTCACTCCAGTCTTGAACAGGGCGGCAAAGCGCACCCGGGGCCCTACTGCGGATTCCACCGGTCGCAGGGCCACTCCACGGAGAACTGCAAATAACTTCGAGACTACATCGAGGAGCTAATCTGCTCGGGGCACTTGGCAATATACTTGCGGGACAAGCAGCAAGCTGACCGTGAGAAAGAGCAACGTCCTCCTCTCGGTGAATTAACAATCGGCCAAATCATGGTCATGTCAGCGGGGGTACGGCAAATACCTACGAGGCTCAGCACCCATCACCGATCGATGGGACTGACGGCCACCCGAGGAAGAAGTCCAGGGCTGCCGAGCCAATCGTTCTTGACGACGAGGACCTCCACGGTATATCCCTGCCCCACAACGACCCGCTGGTGATCACAGCTCGGGTCCACCACTACGAGGTGCAGAGGATACTGGTCGACTCTGGAAGCTCGGCAGACATCCTATTTTATGACTGCTTCCTGCGTATGGGACTCACCCCGTCGAACCTAAGGCCGACCACTTACGTCCTGTCAAGGTTCACCAACCACTCCATCCCGGCGGAAGGGGTAATCACTCTCTAATTTAACATCGAGGAGGACAACCGTACGCACACCGTGCCTGTGGAATTCATCGTAGCGAGAATCCCGTCGGCCTAAAACATCCTCCTCGGCTGCCCTACACTGAATTCCCTCAGGGCCCAGATATCGACCTACCACCTGGCGATGAAATTCCCGCTCGACCAAGGCGGGATAGGTCGGGCCTATGGAGACTAGCGAACTGCGAAGGTTTGGTTCACCGCAGCATCTTCGTTTGAACGGGCGAAGAACGATGTTGAGGTCGGGAGTGAAATCAGGGGTTCTCTGGACACTCGAGACAAGAAAAAAGAGGTCCGAGGGACCCCGGTGGAGCCATTGACAGAGGTCCCCCTCGTAGAAGGGGATGTTGAACGAACCGTTCAGATCGGGTCGCTTCTGATAGGGACTCAGCAAGACGACCTAGTTGGCTTCCTCAGAAACAACGCCGACGTCTTCGCCTGGGCTCCTACTGACATGCCTGGTATCGACCCCAAAATCATATCTCATAAGCTCGGGGTAGATCCTACGGCCCGACCCGTCAAGCAGAAGAAGCGAAGCTTCGTCCCGATCAAGCAGAAGGCAATCGAGGACGAGGTAGACAGGCTCCTCGCCGCCAACTTCATTCGGAATGTGCCTTACTCCGAACGGTTGGCAAACGTGGTCATGGTGAAAAGTCAAGCGAGAAGTGGCGCATGTGCCTCAACTTCACCGACCTCAACAAGGCCTACCTGAAAGACAACTATCCCCTCCTTCGGATTGATTAACTCGTCGATATCTTGGCGGGCCATGAGCTACTTATCTTCATGGACGCCTTCTTCGGCTATAATCAGATCCGTATGAATCCGGCAGACGAAGATCTCAACGCATTCACAACGGACCGGGAGGTATACTGCTACAAGGTAATGCTTTTCGGCCTTAAAAACGTCGGTGCTACATACCAACGCTTGGTTAATCGCATGTTCAAGCCGCAGATCGGCAGGAACATGGAATTTTACGTCGACGATATGCTCATCAAATCGGTCTCGTCGGTCGTCCATGCCAAGGATCTGGGCGAGGCCTTTGAAGTACTCCGCAAGTTCAAGATGAAACCGAACCCCGCCAAGTGCGCATTCGGGGTCACCGGGGGAAAGTTCCTCGGTTTCATGGTCACTCACCGCGGGATCGAATCTAACCCGGAGAAAATCAACACCATCATCAACATGGCCGCGCCCAAGACTAACGTCGAGATCATGCGGCTGACAGGACGAGTAGCCGCTCTGTCACGTTTCATGTCGAGGTCTGGCGAGAAGTGCCTCCCGTTCTTCAAGGATCTAAGGAAAATTCCAAGGTTCGAGTGGTCGGTGGAGTGCCAGATCTCCTTTGACCAATTGAAGAGGCACCTTGCGACTCCACCTCTGCTCATCTGACCAGTGGAAGGGGATGAGCTATCGCTATATCTGGCAGTATCCGACCAAGCAGCAGGCGCAGTGCTCGTCCGTGAAGTCGACGGAGTCCAGAGGCCGGTATACTATATGAGCCACGTCTTCAAAGACGCAGAAACGAGATACCCAGCGATAGAGAAAATCGTCTTGGCACTCATCGTGGCCTCAAGGAAACTGTGGCACTATTTCCAGGCGCACACCATCCTTGTTCTCACCGAGCGCCCCTTGGGGACTATCCTCGCCTCACCCGAGTCCTCTGGCTGCTTGGAGTAGTGGAGGTGGGAGTTGTCCCGGTTCGATATAAAATACCGCCTGAAGCAGGCCATCAAAGCACAAGCCTTGGTCGATTTTGTCGTCGAGTGCACCATCCCCAGCAAGGAGCCGGAGTCAACACCGGCCCCCGCAGCTCAACCCTCTGTCGATGGGAAGCCCGACTTAGTCCCTAATTGCGTCCTTTATGTCGACGGGTCCTCGACCGAGGAAGGTTGTGGTGCCGGCCTCATCATTCAGGGCCCGAACGAGGCAGAAATGGAGTATTCCCTGAAGCTTGGGTTCAGGGCCTAAAATAACGCGGCGGAATATGAGGCCCTGCTGGCTGGACTGCGCATAGCCTCCAGACTGGGACTGAAAACAATTCGGATCCGCGGCGACTCAGCCCTAGTCGTTGGCCAAGTAACCTGTCATTTCGAGGCTCGGGAGCCTCTGATGGTGAAGTATCTGGCCGAGATAAGAAGACTTCGAAAGAACTTCGACGAAGTCCAGGTAGAGCAAATCCCCAGACAGCTCAACGTCCAAGCCGACGCCTTGAGTAAGCTGGCTTCATCCTACTCAGCCAACAACAAGCAGTCCATCCTCTTCGAGATTTTGCCACGGCCTAGCATAGAAGACGGGGCAACAACACTTCATGTGTACACAGCCCAGGAAGAAGACCGGGACTGGAGGAAGCCCCTCGTGGAATTCCTAAGAGAAGGTACGCTCCCAAAAGATCAGGGAGAAGCCCGTCGTCTCCGAGCCAAACCCCGTCACTTCGTCTGGAGCAATGGGAACCTCTATAAGAAGTCTTTCACTCAGCCCTTGCTCCGGTGCTTCGACCCCCACGAAGCTGACTACGTCTTCCGTGAGATCCACGAGGGAGTCGGCGGCGCACACCAAGGGGCCCGCACCTTAATCCAGAAGGCATTGCTCCAGGGGTACTACTGGCCAACTATTCACTAAGACGCCCAGAAGCTCGCCAGGAGATGCAAAAGTTGCCAACTCCACGGAAGCATACCTCGCTTTCTGGCTACCGAGCTGACTGCCCTAACCTCACCGTGGCTGTTTGCCCAGTGGGGAATGGACATGATAGGCCAGTTCCCTACCAGCACGGGCGGGCACAGGTACGTCCTCGTCGTAGTGGGTTACTTCACGAAGTGGATCGAGGCCATCCCCATCAGGAAACCGGATGCCACCACAACTATCAAGTTCTTGCAGAACAACGTGATACTCCGGTTCGGCATCCTGAGGTATATCATCACCAGGGGTGTAAATGAGCCGAACTCGAGCCAGCCAAGCTCGGCTCGAGTTTGGCTCGTGGTTCTTTTTGTCGGCCCAAGTCCGGCTCGTTTAGTTAATCGAGCTAGAGATGCTCGACTCGAGTCCGGCTCGATTAAATATGCCCAGCTCGTGTTCGGTTCATTTATGGCCCATTAACTAAACGAGCCGAGCTCAACTGAGCTCGGCTCGTTTAGAGCTCGTTTGTGAGCTCGGCTCGTTTTCAGCTCATTTACTCATATTAATAGCATCTTCCAAGAAAAACACATAATTAACAATAATGCTTAAAACTCATGGTTTTGAGATATGGAAAAATTAAAAAACATTAACATCTAGGGCATTGAATGGGTCTAAGTGCTGGGTTTTATATTTATCTCAGTGCACTTTATATACTGTCATTTAATTGAATTAAGTGTTCTGAGAGTTATATAGAATCTGCTATATATTACATATTACTGTTTTTTTCAAACTGTGTAACCCAGCCGAACCCGAGTCAATACCGAACGAGCCTGGCTGAGCTCGAGTCCGGCTCGTTTAATAAACGAGCCAGGCTTTCTGGCTCATGTCCGGCTCGTTAATAAATGAACCGAATTTGAACGAGCTGATACCGAGCCGAACCTTAATCGAACCCGAGCTGGCTCGTTCAATTACCACCCCTAATCATCACCGACCACGGGACGAACTTCGAAAACGAAAAGGTGAAGGAATTCTGCAATGAATATCATATCCTCATGAAGTTTGCCGCGGTCGTACATCCCCAATGCAACGGGCAAGCCAAAGTTGCTAATCGGGACGTCCTCCGAGGTCTCCGAACACGCCTAGAAGAACGCCAAGGCAGTTGGGTTGAGAAATTGCCCTGGGTCCTATGGGCCCTGCGCACGTCAAAGAAGACCCCTACCGGGGAAACCCCTTTCAGCCTCTACTACGGAACAGAAGCAATGGTCCCAGGAAAGATCGGGCTCCCCAGTCACCGGGTCGAGCATTTCGACGACGAAGCAAACACCTCGGCACTCCAAACCAACCTAGACATCTTGTTAGAGGAACGAGACCGGGCTCAGATCAGAGCTGCCGCCTATCAACAACAGACCGCTCGCTATTACAATGCATGAGTCAAGCGTCATCTCTTCAAGGCCGGAGATTTAGTCCTAAAGCGGAACGAGTTCGTCGACCAAGGCAGGATGCATAAGTTTTCCCCAAAATGGGATGGTCCTTTCCTCGTCTCTGAGGTACTGCCCGGCGGAGCCTACCCTTTGCAAGACACGGAAGGACGCAAGTTTCCACGGCCTTACAATGCCGAGAAACTCAAACTGTACCAATAAAAAGAACATCTACTAGCATGTACTTCTTTTTCTAAAGCAATGTAAACCTTTCTCAAGTTCTTTCTGTAAGAAGGGAACAATAAGACATTACAAAAGGAAGAGTTTTATTTATTCCAAAGGGTACTATGGGCTCCTCAGCCGTAGATTGAAATAAAAGAAAAATTACAATAGTGGGGGAAGAGGGTGCAGGAAACATTGCTCGTAGTACTCCGAGCATATTCCCGCCAGCCGGGCCTTCGCCGCCTTGGACCTTTGCCTCTGATGTCGCCCGCGAACGTCTGCGTAGTACCTCAGTTGGTAGCACTCGAGGACGAGTGCCACCGAGCGATCCCGCTGACCCGCCGAGATCAGGCCGAAGTGGCACAAAGACCTCAGCTTACCGACCGCCTCATCCTTCAGCTTCTCAGACAAGGGGTTGTGCAGCCCTAGCGACGCTCTCCAGATTGAGTACATCAACAGCTGGAGAAGGGGTGAGCGCCGGGGAAGCAGTCGGCCAAAGTGATCCTCGATGCAGCCTATAACTAGCTGTACCGAATCCTCGGTGTAGTTCTGGTCGTACAGGTACACGTCCAGGAAAGTTATGATATCGGGGATGGTGAAAGAGAAAGTGTCCATTCTTACGTTTTGGAGATGGAGAAAGGAGTGATCAACAAGCCCTCCGCTTTATAGCCCCACTGTGCCCTCAAGAGTCCAACAGTCACTCGTGCCTTCCACAACCGTACCGCCACGTGGCGGGCGTCCCGCCTTTCTCGGGGAAATCGGAACGACGCGGCTTTTACTCTCTGCCTCCCCCACGCGTTAACGAAATGTGTCGACCACGACGATCACTCTTCCCGATGTTAGAACGCCGTGGAAGATCGGACAGAACCTCACGACTCAACAGACAGCTTCACTGCTCGGTCAATCCCTAGCAGGACACTTACGGCCCCTCCCGCGCTAAGGATCTAAGCCTTCCCAAAGAGGCGACCGAACAGCTACCCTGCTCGGTCATCCCTGGCTGGCATTTCCCTACCCCACGACGCCAGGGATCGAAGCCCTCGCCAAGAGGCAACCGGGCTCGCCCTTGCTCGGTAATCCCTGGCTGGTAGCTCCCTACTCCACGACGCCAGGAATCTAAGCCCTCGCTAAGAGGCAACATAGCAGCTTCATTGCTCGGTCCGTCCTTAGCAGTCCTCTTACATCCCCTCCCGCGCTAAGGATCAAAGCCCTCCCAAAGAGGCGACCGAGCAGCTACCCTGCTCGGTCATCCCTAGCTGGTAGTTCCCTACCCCACGACGCCAGAGATCAAAGCCCTAGCCAAGAAGCAACCGGGCTCGCCCTTGCTCGATTATCCCTGGCTAGTAGCTCCCTACCCCACGACGCCAGGGATCTAAGCCCTCTCCAAGAGGCATCTGAGCGGCTTCATTGCTCGTTCCGTCCTTAGCAGGCCTCTTACGGCACCTCCCGCACTAAGGATCAAAGCCCTCCCAAGGAGGCGACCGAGCAGCTACCCTGCTCGGTCATTCCAGGCTGGTAGTTCCCTACCCCACGACGCCAGGTATCTAAGCCTTCACCAAGAGGCAACCAGGCTCGCCCTTACTCGGTTATCCCTGGCTGGTAGTTCCCTACCCTACGATGCCAGGGATCTAAGCCCTCGCCAAGAGGCAACGGGGCTCGCCCCTGCTCGGTTATCCCTGGCTGGTAGTTCCCTACCCTACGACGCCAGGGATCTAAGCCCTCGCCCAGAGGCAATCGGGCTCGCCCCTGCTCAGCAATCCCTGGCTGGTAGTTCCTTACCCCATGATGCCAGGGATCTAAGCCCTCGCCAAGAGGCAACCGGGCTCGCCCTTGCTCGGTTATCCCTAGCTGGTGGTTCCCAACCCCACGACACCAGGGATCTAAGCCCTCACCAAGAGGCAACCGGACTCGCCTATGCTCGATAATCCCTGGCTGGTAGCTCCTTACCCCATGACGCAAGGGATTTAAGCCCTTGCCAAGAGGCATCTGAGCAGCTTCATTGCTCGGTTATCCCTGGCTGGTAGTTCCCTACCCCACGACGCCAGGGATCTAAGCCCTCGCCAAGAGGCATCTGAGAAGCTTCATTGCTCGGTTATCCCTGGCTGGTAGTTTCCTACCCCACGACGCCATGGATCTAAGCCCTCGCCAAGAGGCAACTGAGTAGCTTCATTGCTCGGTCCGTCCTTAGCAGGCCTCTTACGGCCCCTCCCGCGTAAAGGATAAAAGCCCTCCTAAAGAGGCGACCGAGCAGCTACCCTGCTCGGTCATCCCTGGCTAGTAGTTCCCTTCCCCATGACGCCAGGGATCAAAGCCCTCGCCAAGAGGCATCGGGCAACGACCCTTCTCAGTCCGTCCACATCTAAGCGATCTCCACCTCGACTTCGGGGCAGGGAGATACCGTCCTTTCACCGGTCTTTGTACACTTGGCAAATGATTGAATTCAACTCGACATGCAATCGCTAGACGGAATACCGACCTAAATATGAAAGCAGTACTGTGCAAGTACAAATGTTTACCACAAACAAAAGGAAAACGCGCACGCAAAGAAACTGCAAAATGAATTTATTCATAAAATCAGAAGTCTTTACAAAGGTATTATGGGCTCCCCAGCCTTACAAAAACGCCTGGAGGCCTACAAAATTTTAGCGCAAAGAAAATGAAGAGGCGGGGAAGTTCAGGCCGCAGGGATGGGGCGAACCTCGACGAGCCACGCGTCCACCTGTCGCACTCGTATTGGGCGTGTCCCTTCGAGTGCAGGAACTCCTGCAGCACATCTCGCCAGCCAACCAGCGCCAGACACACGGTCTGTCGCTTCGACGAACGTACAAATGATCTGGCACTCCCCTTCAATGCGAGATCTCTCCCCTGAGTCGCTGACGTCATCAAGAAATTACCACTCTTTGCCCGGGAATGCGCGACCAACGATATCCTCGAATGAGAGCTCACCTCGGGTGACCGGTCAGACCACTCTCGACCTGACCCAAGAGCGGGTCGAGGCGAGAGTGGGGGGCTAATGATGAGGCTCGATATCGGTGACTCTCCAGATGCTGACACGTTGCAGATGACGTGTCCCAGAACCAACGAGAGATGATTAGTAACCTCGGTTGGGATCGCACCCCGGGCCTCTGGTCCAAGGAGTCTCCCAACCTCTGGTGGCCTTCCAGACCACCCTTCAGCTCGCCTCCGAGCTATCACGGAACCAAGATGCCTCGTCCTCCGGCTCGTGCCCAAGACTCCCGCTGAGCTCATCTTCCCTGGTCTCACCCAGACCGATCCACAGCACTAATCACAGGCGTCTACGCTGCGGCTCGCCATGCGCGAGATATCCGCTGCCCACGATCCCGCGTTCCACGCCATCACGATCCCCATTAACGAGCATGTCTCGTCATTAGTGCGGGATCCCGCCTATCACGCGGGCGTAACGCCAGGGGCGTAACGGCCGGCGGATTTCTCGCACCTGCCTGCCCATTGCTGCCGCTATATAAACCCCTCTCTCAGACGATCAAGGTATGTAATTCTTTCCACTTAGCCGCTACTCTACCCAACTTGCACCACTAATTTGATCGTCGGAGGGTCCTCGGTGGTACAACCATCCCGGGACTTCCTTGCAGGTAGCTCGGCTCTACCTCAAATCCAAGCCCATTGAGATCCACATGCTAAAAGAGACAACCTCCAGATCAAAACTCAGCCGTCTGTCAACATGCGAAGAGATCAACGGAAGATAACATCTGAAGGAGATCCAGACCTCCATCAGTTATGAACAAGGCACTAATTGAAATTTAAAGGGTTATGTTTCAATTAAAACTTGCTAAGTAACATCTTTACGATTTTAATGCAAAATGACGGAAGGTATCTTTGAATTGAAATTGTCAATTTTATGCTTATGATGTTATCCATAGCAAATATAATTGGCATATTAGAAAAATAACTAAAAAATATAACTAAGTCTTAAATCTTTGAAAATCTCTACAAAGTATTTAATACTATTTATTTTAGCCCACATTGTTTATAACCTTCAAATATTGTCCATGATTTTAATCTAAGTACACGTGTAGAACACAAGGGCTTATAAAACCTCAAGCAAAAAAGAAGTTGTCCTCCGTCAATCTGTCGCAAGCATTGGTGGACGGCTGAGATTGGTGTCGAGGGTTGCCTCCTTGAGTGTGTGGATCACAGTGGGCTTGTTTTGAGGCGAAACGGAGCTATTTGCAAATGAAGTCCTGGGGTGGTTGTACAACCGTGGACCCTCCGACGATCAAGTTAGCGGAGGAATTTGGGCAGAGTAGCAGCTTATTGGAATAAAACTGCCTTACCTGATTCGTCTAGCAGAGGGGTTTTTATAGTGGTCGCTTGGAGCGAGCCTGCGCGAGATCTTCGCCGGCCGTTACGCACCTGGCGTCACGCCTGCGTGAATGACGGGATCCCCCATCAATGACAAGATACGCTCGTTAATAGGGGGATACGGCGGCGTGGCACGCGGGATGTTGGGTCGCGGATATCTCACTTCTGGAGAGATACGCGTAGCCGTGGCAAAGGCACTTGGGCTCTGCGTCCTTGGTTGCTCGGTAGAACCGGGGAGGCTTAGCTCGGCGGGAGGCTCGGAGATGAGCGGGAGGTCGAGGAAGCTCGGTTCTGTGATATCTCGGAGGCGAGCGGTGAGGGCTGAGGAAGCTCAGCAAGCCGATGCTTATTTGCACGGTCGAGCATAGGAGTGTTTAGAGGCCCATAGAAGGTCGTGATACACCCCGGGACGATAGCCCGGGGAGAGCTTCCAACGCATAGTGCTTGCTCTGTTTGCGTGAGCCCTGGGACACGTTATCTGCCATATGTTATAATCTGTGGAGTTCCCACTTGTAAGCATCATCATTAGCCCCCCACTCTCGTCCCAACCTATTTATGGGTCAGGTCGAGAGTGGTCTGACGGGTCTTCCGGGCTCAGTCTGTAGTCAAGAACCTATCGGCGTGGATTTCTGAGGTGGCTGGGCATATCTTCGATGACGTCAACGGATCAGGAGGGAGATCGTGCATTAAAGAGGGAGCACCGATTCGCTTGTACATCCATTGAGGCGCAGGATATGTGTCCGACGCAGATTGGTGGACATGACGAGCTGTCACTGTCGCCTGCGCCCGAAGGGACGTCTCTAATGATCGTTTGACACGTGGGGCGTCGACGGCTAGCAGGCGCGAAGCTTCATTTTGACGGGAAAGGATCTGATCCGTTGGATGCATCGCCCAAGTAGTATAAATAGGGGGGATCCCCCCAGGGTCCACACTTTCGCCATTATTTTCCTTTTGCTGCGAGAGATAGCTCGGCGTTCCGTCCTTTAGATCGGATCCCTCGCGCTCTTTTCTTGGAGGACTCCTTCTTTTGAATCAGTTTAGATATATTCCTATGAGAAGTCTGTAGAAGTTGTTAGGGTAGAGTCGGACGATGATGTTCCAGTTGTTGGAGCCGAGTTCAGGGTGTCTTCTCCTGCTTCTTCCTCTGCCCCATCCGAGTTGGATTCCCCTCATAGAGTTAGGGCCACCCGTGCTGCTCGTTGTCAGGCGACGTTAAGGGTCCCCAAAGTGTGTATTAGTAACGCTCACAATGCCCCCTTCCTCCTAAGAAACGTGGACGAGCTCACTGAGATTCGGGCTCGTTTCGACATTCCTCCTAGCTATTTGCTTCATTTAGCCAGAGAGGACGAAAGGGCGGATCAGGTGCAGGCAAGGAGATTGCTTTGTACTTGGATGCATTCTGGGCTGGGATGCATCTGCCCTTTCCTCCCAAAATATGCGAGTTACTACGTTGCTTCCAACTTGCCCCGGGTTAGCTAGTGCCGAACTCATGGAGAATTCCCCTCAGATTCCTGGTCCGGTTGAGACCTGAAGAAATCCTTTTTAGCCTGACCTTTCTCACTTCTTTCCTCTATTCCAAAAATCATCCCGGCACCCGTAAGGACGAGCCGAGCTGGGTGTACATTTCCTTCAAAAAACGCAAGGGAGGGACGACCGGGTCAGGGGTAGTAGCTGTTCCTTCTTTCATTTATGAATGGAAGGAGAAGTTTGTATTCGTTGGGCCACCCGAGGGCGAGGATTGGCCTATGCCTGTACAGTGGCATAGGGTCGACTGCTCACGGGTGAAGTGGTCGTCCTCTCCCAAGGCGAGGGCAGTGTCCATGTGGGAGCCGATCCAGCGGCCAACGTTTTGCTTTCTGAGCAGGCCCTTAGTTGGGCCAGGCTCAGCCCCGCTCGATTCGTGGGTGAGTTAGGAGCTTGGACGATCTGTTTAGACTCGAATATTTTTCTTTTTCTCTTTTCAGTATCGCTAACTCCCTTTGTGTATTTGTTCCCTGATTAAAAATCAGGGTTTTCCTCAAAGAGGCATCACGTGTTCACACGTGACCAAGGGTCACGTGTTGACACGTGATCTATTTATAAGGTTAAAATCTAAGCAAACGGAATCATAAACAAGCGGTTGAGGGAGGACCCAACTGGGGGTCACGTCCTCACACGTGATCAATGGTCACGTGTCAATACGTGATAGTTAAAGCAGAATCATAAACAAGCGGCTGAGGGAGGACCCAACTGGGGGTCACGTGCTCACACGTGACCAATGGTCACGTGTCAACACGTGATAGTTAAAACAGAAATAAAAACGAACAGCTGAAGGAGGACCCAACTTGGGGTCACGTGCTCACACGTGACCAATGGTCACGTGTCAACACGTGATGGTTAAAACAGAAGCGTGAATAAGCGGTTGAGGAAAGGACTTAATTGGGGGTCACGTGCCCACACGTGACCAGGGGTCACGTGCCAGCACGTGCTAGGCTTTGAAAGCCTTATAGTTTAATAGAATTAAATTCTAAATCCCTCTAAATCATTCCAAATGGAAAAGGGTTATGAGGAGCCGTTGGATTAAAAATCCAGGGGTGATTAAAAATCACCAATTTATGAAAAAATCTTAGACGAGGAAAGATTTCCCTAAATTTCACCAGAAATAACAAACAGAATATCTTTGGATTTAAAATCCAGCGGTGAATAAAATTCACTGAATGATCTAAAGGATCATATTAATTATGAAAACAAACAAAATCTTTCAATGAAATATTTATTAAACAAATTGATTCTTTTCCTTCTCCTATAAATAGGAGCCAAGAGGAGGAAAAGAGAGAGTTTTTTTCTAGGAGAGAATTTTGGAGATATAGAATTTTGGAATCTTGAAATTTCATAGAGAAAAGAAAGGAGAATTTAATTCTCAACAAAGAAAACCCTAGGTGAGAAAAAGAAAGGGGATCAAACTTTAAACAGAGAATTTAATTCTCAAAAATCTAAGAGTTTAACTCTTCTGCAAAAGAACTTAGTTCTTCCTCTAGTTGAAGATCTGCAGAAGCAAATCTTCCCATAGGTTGAGAATTTAATTCTCATCGGGTTGAGATTTTTCCATGCAGATCCAAGACTTAGAGGGAGGATTGAGATCAGAGAATTTAATTCTCCCAAATTTATAGGAATTTAATTCCTCCAAGATGAAATTAGGGTTTAACCCTATATGAGAATTTAATTCTCTTAAAACTCACAGGAATTCAATTCCTTCAAGATGAACAGAATTAGGGTTTAACCCTATATGAGAATTTAATTCTCCTAAAATTATAAGAATTTAATTCCTGTAAGATGGACAGAACTAGGGTTTAACCCTAATTGAGAATTTAATTCTCTCAAATTCATAGGAATTTAATTCCTCCAAAATCATAATTAGGGTTTAACCCTACAAAGAATTTAATTCTTAAAGATAAAGAGATCTTCACGCATGCAAAAGAATTAAGGTCACGTGTCCCCACGTGACCCCTGAAAAGATCCTCAAAAATGAGAAGGAAAAAGCTCTGAGGCAACGCCTCATGTGCTCCCACGTGATCTCCAAAGCCCAGAAAGAAAAAGTAAAGGAAATCTAGGCTTTGGGCGCTCTCACGTGCTCCCACGTGACCCCTTAGCAAATGCTTTAACAATCAGTGCATAAATGTCCATCACGTGCCAGCACGTGATGCTCAAAATAAAAAATAAAAAAAGTGTTTAACACTTAATTGCAGAGCGAAGTAAAAAGGGATCTGGTCCCACCTTTGGGCGCCCTCACGTGTCCACACGTGACTCCTTTTTCTTTTAGTGTTTAACACTAATTCGAAAACCTTATTTCCAGTGTTTAACACTTTTATGTTCTAGTGTTTAACACTAATTTGGGTGTTTAACACTGATTGTCTTTTAGTATTTAACACTAATTTGAGAGTTCTGTCTCCAGTGTTCAACACTATTGCTCTATAGAGTTTAACACTACTTTTAGCCAAATTGGCTAATTTTCCAGAGGCAAATGTCCCTCCTCCAAATGAATCTCAAAATTGAGGAAATCAAAGATAAAAATGTTACCAAAGCCCTCGAACTCTCGTTTAGCATTGCTAAATAATATGGGCTCGAATCCAAACAAATGTCTAATGGTCCAACAGAGGGCCAACACTTCAAACTTAATTGGACTTAGCCCAAGTAGGCCATAAGTCCTCAATTCAGACTCAACTGAGCCAATGTGCTCATAATATAATTAATTGATCTTAGTTCCAAATTGGACTACAGATCATTTAATCTACCCTGGTTCAAGGGTACATCTCTTCACTCCTTTGATATTTGTCGTTGTAATTCCTCAACGTCTTCAAAGAGATGACGGGTCCCGACAACCACACATTTCACGGACTGTGGGGTCCTTAAGCCCATGGACTATGATGTCCTTAACCTCGACCGTGATGTCTTAAAACTAACAACGGACTGTGGGGTCCTTAAGCCCATGGACTATGATGTCCTTAATCTCGACCGTGATGTCTTAAAACTAACAACGGACTATGATGTCCTTAACCTCGACCGGGATGTCTTTAAACTAACATTGGACTGTGGGGTCCTTAAACTCACGGACTATGATGTCCTTAACCTCGACCGTGATGTCTTTAAACTAATATTAGACTGTGAGGTCCTTAAACCCATGGACTATGATGTCCTTAACCTTGACTGTGAGGTCTTTAAACTCACGGACTATGATGTCCTTAACCTCGACCGGGATGCCTTTAAACTAACATTGGACTTTGGGGTCCTTAAACCCATGGACTATGATGTCCTTAATCTCGACCGCGATGTCTTTAAACTAACATTGGACCGAGATGTCCTTAAACTAACAATGGACCGTAATGTCCTTAAACTAATTATCGACCGCAATGTCACTAAACTAAACAATAGAGCTCAATTGCTCTCTTGCTGGATCTAAACGATCCTGTTAAGTTGATCTTAGTCTAAAATTAGGCTAACGTAACCTTAACAAACGTTAAAGTTGATCTTAGTCTCAAATGAGGCTAGCGTATCCTTAAACCCAACCCCCAAACCTAAATTTAAGAAGATACGGATTTGGACTAGTCCACGCCCTACGGGCGACGACATAACTTAGTCTCCGTATACAATACACGGGCAACCACAAATAAAACAAATACCCACGATACGAAGTGACCATCTAGAGAAGGAGAAAGTTATTATCGCGATGCGGTAGCATAATTAATTGCAGGGGCTTGCGCCTGCAGGGAAGAGCGTCTCCACAATCAAAAACCCAAGCCCCTACAGGGAAGAGCATCCCCACAATCAAAAACCCCTCAGTTGAGGGGGAATCTGACGAAATATGCTACATCGGTCGCATCCGTTTAAACCTTCGATACATGGTGCCATAAATCAACTTGGCATCTTCGGAGAGGTGGACGGATAGCACCAATTAGCATCTGCCCCGAATTTCAGGCAAGACAAACCTACGCGGTCGCGTCTCTGTGTTCGGAGGGGAACAGATTCTGGCACACCCGGTGGGACCTTTTCCTATTTCCACTCCACACTTCGTGTGTCGTGTTCGCGAACGAATCGCGGTTTGCTAATGGTTGCCCTTGGGTTCGAGATACTGAGATTTGGCATTTTGCTTAGTGCAGAAAGCGAAGGATCAATGGCGTTCACTTGTGCAAAATGTTCCAGCTGCAACTGCAACGTACGTTCCGCCTCATCTGGAGGCATAGCTTACGGGCCTCAAGCGACTTCGCTGTTCACAATGCCGGTGGACCAGGTGACTCAGGCCACCACCGGGTTGTTTTTCGGGACCATGCTCCCGCTAACGAGCTTCACCGTTCCTGTGCCAACGCCGGAAGCTCCCAAGAAGTCGGTCTTCAATCGGCTTGCTGCTACCACGGCCCCTCTCAGCGGGTCGTCTAGCTCCAACTCCTCGGTCTTCGCTAGACTGAGCCTGAACTCCGATGGGCTTGCCAAGAAGCCCATGACACCTGAAGTGGCCATCCCAAAGAAGATAGCCATCTCTGCTCCTGAAGTCGTGAAGGCGGCTTCTCTTGCCAAAGAGTCGGTCTTTACAAGACTGACTATTCCGGCTCCCGTTCCTGCTCGAAGCTCTGTCTTTGACAGATTGGATACCGCTACTCAAAAGACGTCAGTCTTCAAGAGGCTGGCACCAGCGGCGCCTCATCTGGACAGGGGGCAATACAAAGCCATCCCCATCGCCGAACCAACACCGTCCGCTCGACATGCTCGACGTCGCCATTGGCGCCGAGTAAGGAAGGCTGGGGACAACTCCCCCTCTGGGCTAACTCCACCAGCTCCAACGGTGGAAATTAATGCTGCTGTTCCAACCGGGAACAGTTTTGAGCTGCTGAACAAGGTGCGTAGGAACTCGCCTACCGCCGTACTAAAAAGATCTCCGCCGCCGGTGGAGACCGTCATAGAAATGAAGTCAGAACAGTCCCCTCAACGACTGTCTTCTAAAGTTTACAAAATCTGGCGACAAGTCCGAGAGTCGGTGGTTGATCAAGACTATCCCGGCCGGCAGAAGAAGCTGAAGGTCCGACAAGAAGAAAACCGTCTTGTTAAGCCACAGAAGGCGACGGCTACTTGGGTGCCCACTGCAACGGCCCCCTCAACTTCGACCGCTCATAAGAGAAGACCGGAGAAAATCCCCATGCCTTCGACAAATGTCAAAGGCACTGAGCCTAAACGCCCTAAGTCTGGGGGCATGGTGGTGCATACCGTCTATATAGCATCCGGAAAAGAGGATAGCCGTATCTCCATAGGTCATCGACCACTTACGCGATCCGTGACAAAAGCTTAAAAGCAGCAGCAGAAGCTTCAGGAGATGCTGACTGCGATGGCCGCACTCAACGGGCCAAAAGAAAACCCGGAGGCATCATCAGAACAGCGTCACGAACAAGAAACTGATGCTGACTTCCTTCACAGAGTCCTCAAAAAGAAGGACAAAGAAGCCGCAGAACAAGCGGCTAACATAAAGCGAATGACACTTCTATTCCAAGATATGGTAGGCATAATGATCCAGCTGGATACCCCAGCCGAAGATCCTCCAGTAATAATTGAAGATGACAGAGGAGAAACATCGAACCCTCTGCCGGCTCTGTCAACAGCCAAGGAGGAGACAATCTCTAAAGCTGCCCTGGATGACTATATTGCTTAGCAAATAAGAGTTCACCAGGCAAATGAAGCAGCCGGCCAAGTTGTCAAAACTGGGCGACCGTATCCAGGCTGGTATGATCAGATAAAGTACCCGCCGGGATACACGATCCCTAAATTCCACGTATACAAGGGGACGGGCAATCCCCACCAGCACGTCGCCCAGTTCAGAGCTCTGTGCGGCAATACCGGGGGCGATGATAAGCTTTTGCTCTGTTAATTCATCGGCAGCTTGTCGGAGACGGCATTTGAGTGGTACTCTGAACTTCCAAACGACTCCGTCAAAACTTTCGCAGAAATGGAGTTATTGTTCACCCAGCGATTCGCGAGTGCAAGTGAACGCACCCCGATAACAGCATTGATCAATGCAAGGGTGAAGCCGGGCGAAACTTGGGTTCAATACGCAATCCGATGGCAAAATCTGTGGTCGAAATGCGAGCAGCGCATCGAAGAAGCACCAGCGGTGGGCATGTTCGTGGGCACCCTAGACCCTCATGCAACTATTTCACAGTTCATGATGTTCTTCAAACTGACCACATTCCAGGCTTTAATCGACAAGCTAGCCCAAATGGATCAGATGGGTCATAGACCGTCTCCTTCGAAGCCGGAGCCGCAGAACGAAAAGGGAAAAGGGAAGACGACCTTCGTTGCGAATACCCAACAACAGCCCAGTGCTCCAAAACTAGCGGATCAACTGGAAGAGAGGCGGCGCTATTATAACGAGAAAATGAAGCGTCCTTACTCGTTCCCACGGGACAAAACGAAGAGATTATTCGAACTAGCAATGCGCAACAGGTTTATCAATCTGCCGAATCCAAAACGACCATTGCAACCCGGCGAAGCGAATAATCCCAATTATTGTTTTTACCACCAGACGGTAAGCCATCCAATCGAAAATTGCTTCGTCTTTAAGGGATGGATCGAGGATCAGTACCAACAAGGCAAGTTTGCGTTGTCTGAGAAGTGGAAAGTAAGCCCACCACAACCGCACACTCCTAAGAAGATGGACACACCGGGGGCAACATTCTCTTTGGTTGAAGAAGCTCCATGGGAGGTCATTCTTTCAGCCAAAACCAAAAGAATGCTGAATGATCTCCAGACATGCCCGGCGATCAGGTGGAAGAATCCGCTAGAACCCCAGATCATCGAAGGAATGCTGAAGCCGCGCCTAGCTCTAAAAATCGGTGGTGATAGCCAAAGCGTTCACACCCAGCCGTCAAAATCTTCAAAGAAGAAGAAGAAATCCAAGAGGCCCGTGAAGCCTGGCGACAAGCGCACGGACCTGCAAAAGCAGATTGATGCGCTGGAAGAATATAATCAGAAGGCGTGAACTCCAATCACGCTCCAAGAGTTCCTCAGCCACATCCTTGAAGACGGAGATGATGGAGAAGACTCGTCAGATGAATCTGAGGATTACGTGGCAAGTTGCCATGTGATCTCTCACTCGTCGATAGACGATGTAGAAGCTCCTTGCACCGAGAGACTGGGGGCAGGTCCTGAACCAGAACTTCCAGGGCCATCAAATGAAATGATCGACGCATTCCTGAACGAAGCTTTTCTGAAAAGTAAAGCTGATCGGGAGCGTGAGATGACCATATTTGAAAAGGCCAAACGCCGGCGACTGGACAAAAGAGTCGAGACCCTCCCGCTGAGTCAAAGGACATCTGTTGTGAATAAAAATAAGTTCAAGACAAGGAAAAGGTTTGCGAAAGCCATATCAGTGGGAATGAAGCTACCACCCTCCGAAGGAAACACTCTTGGTAAAACAAAAATGCATCCTAACTACTGCCTATATCATCGAAAAATTGTGCACCCCATTGAGGAATGCAACGCTTTTAAAAGGTGGTAGTAAGGGTATGTTGCTCATCGGCAACATTTTAAGCGGATGAAACGCAAAACTCGTCGGGAGCGAAGAAGTACGACCGAGGAGCATAAAAGAACTACCGGCAACCGTTGCACGGTCAACACCGGGGAGTCGTGAGTTCTCACCTTCCAAAGTGACTCCGACGAAAAAACGACTCTTGGCCCTCTTTTCAAAGAATCTACCTCGGGGAGAGAGGAAGAACTGAAGACCTGCGAAAATATCCAGTTGCGCAATCGTACACTTCCAGAAAAGAATCTCGGACCCACAAACAGAAAAGATAAGGGAAAAGAAAAGGTCTCAGAGGATATCGCCCTAGATGACCAAGTCATGAAAGAGCTGGCCGCCAAGGACCCGCCAAAGAAAAGTAAGGTGGACGACAACGTTCTGACACACTTGAGGAAGTTACCCTCACAGCTCAGCATTCTCGACGCCCTTATGCTATCCAAAGAGGCAAGAGATTCATTGATCAAGGCGCTACAAGAGCCAGAGCAATTCTAAGCTTTTCCCGCCGAAGAAAAGATAAAGGACGAGCTGGTAGAAGTGCACACAGCCGATATCACCTTCGGCGATGAAGATCTCCTCCTTGGGACGTGCGAGCACAACCGCCCCTTATATGTCTCCGGATACTGTCATGATATCAAGATAGGCAGAATCCTGGTCGACAATGGGTCTTCCGTCAATCTTCTCAACGTACGAGTATTGAAGGAAATCTGCATGAGCGTTCAGCACCTAGCTCGTGACAAAATCACTATCTCCGGTTTTGACTCCCAGTCATCACGGACTCTCGGGTCTGAGATATTGACGTTACGCTTCGGGTTACTTGTCACGGATATCAAGTTCCACGTCATTGACACCAAGATATGCTACAATGCTTTGCTCGGCCGGCCCTGGTTACACAAGTACAACATCATCCCTTCTACACAACATCAGTATATGAAGTATTTCAAGGATGGTCTCGAGTACACTGTGAGAGGGGAGTTGAACCCATTCTCCGTGAACGAAGTCCGAAAGTATAAGGATGCAAAATACTTCTTACAAGATTTTGAGGACACAGAAAGATGTCACAAACCGAAAAACAAAGCTATCACCACTATTCCAGTTTTCAGGAGTGATACTGAGGAGGAAAAAGAGATAGTTTATTCAGGGCCGCCTCAACGCAACAACCCGGGACCGTTCGCCCCTATGTTGATCTTTGGCGGTGACTCGGAAGATGAGGTCCATGCTATATTCTCTGCTCGGCCTTCAATACAAACATTCGCTGATGAAGAGCAAAGTTTGCGAGTTGCCATGGTTCCGCCCAAATATCATAAAGAACTAGACGCGCTTGAAACCTACAGTGTGGAAGAGTTGCAGACGTTCTATAACCCTCCCAGGCGAGAAGGTGAAAAGACGATCCTATTCTACCAATCCGGGGAAACTAAAGTGGAGAAAGAAATCTGGCACGGCGCGGATTCCACACTCGACAGGCTCCAGCCCATCCGTTTGCCCAGATATTACACAGACGGACTAAGGAGACTTTTGAGACGCCAAGGTGTGCCCCTTAAGCAAACTGCTCGACAAGCACGATTCTATAACAGGATCTGGAACGTTCCTGGAACTCAACGGAAATTGCCCAACGGGAGAATGGAAACGACCGGACTTGGGTATGTTCAATCCAAGAAATGGGAGCTACTCCGCGACTGCTATGTCGTACATGGCTTTGATAAAGAAGGGGATGCTCAGTGAGAAGATGTTAACCCTGAACCAGAAAGAGCTCCCGGCGTGAAAATGCCCAGTCCGTTGTTCGAAGAACAAATGGACAAGTTTATAAGGGAAGCAGGTCAAAAGTTTCGAGATGACCATAATCGCGAAATGGCCATCTACGAGAAATCCAGGATGCAACGCCTTCTTTAACAGGCTGCGAAAGGTGAAAATGCTCTTCCTTATCAACCCGTCATACAAAAATCCCGACGCAGAGGCAAGAATAAATCAAAGAGCGGGAAAAGCGTTCGAGAGAGACAAAGCGGGACCAAGAAGCTACACGATCGGGAATCGAGCAATCCGGATTCGTCCCTTATAAAGAAGATGAGTCGAGTATACTCTTTTCCTCAGAACAAAACACGGAAGATACTTGATCTTGCCATAAAATATCGAATGATTACGCTTTCGGAGTCCAAACACCTCGAGCAAGCCAACGAGATCTCTCACCCAGACTATTGTTCTTATCACCGAGCGATAGGACATCCTCTCGAAGACTGCTTCACCTTCAAGAATTGGGTCGAAGACCAATATCAGCTCGGCAAGTTCGCTCTATCCAACAGTTGGAGGATAAATCCGCCACGGAAGCACGAACCAAAAGCCACGCATATAGCAAGAAAAGAACCAGATCAACATCGGTCTTGGAAGCGAGCTCGTACTTGTCATATGATAACGCTATCAAAAGAAGAGCCCGAGGATATGGATGACCTCCCATGGCGCTTCGAAAACAATGACGACGAGATGATCTCGGAGTTTCCGCCGGCGCCGAAAGAGCTGGAAGATGGAATACATACCACTGCAGATGAGCTCTAGAAAATTGACTTGGGAAAGGCAAGTGATCCACGACCGACGTTTATTAGTGAGTTACTGTCTGAACAACGGGTGGCCACATTAAAAGACGTGCTTATGCAGCATAAAGATTGCTTTGCATGGAAATATTCCGAGATGCCAGGACTAGATCCAGAGATTGCTGTCCACAAATTGGCAATATCCCCAGATGTCAAGCCAATCAAACAAGCGCTGAGAAGAATGCGGCTCGAGCTTGAGATGAGCATCAACGCAGAGGTCAAGAAGCTAATCGACTCTGGCTTCATCCAAGAGGTGCAGTATCCTGACTGGATAGCCAATATCGTCCCGGTGATGAAGAAAAATGGGACAGTGCGCATATGTGTGGACTTTCGGGATCTCAATAAAGCCTGCCCGAAAGACGACTTCCCAGTACCGGTCACCGAGCTAATGATAGACAATACGTCCACCCATGAAGTCTTCTCCTTCATGGACGGCTCGTCTGGATACAACCAGATAAAGATGCATCCCGAGGACCAGAAGCACACCGCTTTCCGGACTCCCTTGGATATATTTTGCTACAAGGTGATGCCCTTCGGTCTAAAGAACGCCGGTGCCACCTATCAGAGGGCTATGACAAAGATCTTCGATGACCTCATACATGAAGTCGTCGAATGCTATATCGATGACCTCGTGGTGAAAAGCAAATCATACGAGGAACATCTAGAGCATCTGAAGATCGTGTTTCAACGCCTTCGGCAATACAACTTGAAGATGAACCCTCTCAATTGCGCGTTCGGAGTTTCCTCGAGCAAATTCTTGGGATTTGTCGTCAGACACCGAGGCATCGAGATAGACCCGTCAAAGATCAAGGCGATCATGGAAATACCTCCGCCAAGGACTCTCAAGCTATTTCGGTCTCTCCAAGGAAAGCTCGCGTACATCCGGCGATTTATAGCTAATCTCTCAGGCAAGTGCCGTCCTTACAGTCACCTGATGAATAAAGGAATCCCATTCGTCTGGGATCACAAATGCCAGAGCGCGCTGGACGAAATCAAGCAATATCTTCAGAATCCCTCAGTGCTGGCTGCTCCGGTCAAGGGAAAACCTCTCATTCTTTATACAACAGCCCTCGAAGGTTCCTTAGGCGCATTATGGGCACAAGAGAACGTCCAAGGGAAGGAGAGAGCCCTCTACTATTTGAGTCGAGTTCTACCGGGGGCAGAAAACAATTATTCTCCCATCGAAAAACACTGCCTGGCATTAATCTTCGCGATAACGAAGCTCAGGCACTATGCATTGGCGCATGACGTCCGTCTCATATCGAAGGTGGATCCTCTCAAGTATTTGATGTCAAAGGCCATATTGACGGGACGGCTCGCTAAATGGGCCTTGCTCTTGATGGAATTCTCAATAACGTATCAGCCTCTTAAGGCAGTGAAGGGACATGCCATCGCCGACTTCCTCGCTGAGCATCCAATACTTGCCGATTCTCCCTTGAATTGCGAACTACCAGATGAGCATGCGTTTGACACGATCGACGGTAATGATACCCGGTGGGAACTTTACTTCGATGGAGCATCCTCCATGAAGAAACGCAAACAAAACACCCCTATAATCAAATCAGGGGTAGGCCTCATCTTCGTGACTCCACAAGGAGGGATAATGCGCTTCGCCTTCTCCTTAACAGAGCCGAGGACAAACAATGAAGCCAAATACGAAGCTTTGATAGCAGGTCTCGAGATCGCCATTGACATGGGGATTGAAAACCTCTTCATATACGGAGATTCCCAACTGGTCGTTAGTCAAGTAAACGACGACTATCAAACGTGCAAACCAGAACTGGTGAAGTACGGCGAGAGGGTACAACAACTGCTGACCCAAATACCTTCCTACACCTTGGAAAGCATACCACGTGCGGAAAATAGCAAGGCGGATGCATTAGCCAAGCTCGCTAAAGAACTGGCTGACGAAAACCTTGATGACGTGAGGATCGTTGTGCAAAGCCGTCGGGTTCTTGCACCGGCAGAAATAACTCCGGAGTCATCCGAAGAAAAAGGAGTGACCAAGCAAGCGGTTCTACAAGTAAAAGACCAAGAAACGGTTGGGGATTGGAGAGAAGTCTTTATAGACTACTTCAAATCCTGTCGAACGCCTGAAGATGCGTCCTCAAAACATCAGCTCATGAAGCGAGCTCTATCTTTTGCCTTCGTCAATGGTACCCTGTATAAAAGATCATTTGATTCTTTATGGCTAAGATGCTTGGGACCTGAAGAGGCAAAGAAAGTCGTCCAAGAAACTCATGACGGACTCTGCGGTTCTCACCAAGCCGGGCCTAAGATGAAGCTGAAGATTAAAAGGATGGGCTACTATTGGCCCACGATGATCCAAGACTGCCTCGAGTATATGAAACAATGCCACTCGTGCCAGATCCATGGAGACTTTATCCATCAGCATCCGAATCCACTACACCCGACAGTGGCTAGCTGGCCGTTCGAAATGTGGGGGACTGACATAATCGGCCCCATTGAATTAGCGTCGTCCAGAGGACATCGATTCATTTTGGCGACAACTGAATTACTTCTCCAAATGGACAGAAGCAATACCGCTGAGGGAGGTGAAGACGGAGAATATCCTCTATTTCTTCAGGACACACATCATTTATCGGTTTGGAACTCCGCGACGGATTATCTCCGATAATAGGCCAGCCTATAGAAGCCACAAGATCAACCGCTTCGCACAACAGCATAACATAGACTGGAGATATTCTTCAGTCTATAATCCCCGAGCTAACGGTCTACCTGAGGCTTTCAACAAGACCTTGACGAAGATCGTGAAAAAGACGGTGTCCCGAAATAAGAAGGACTGGCACGAGAGACTCCATGAAGCTCTCTGGGCGTATCGAACTACGTTCAAAACGGCCACTAACACAACGCCGTATGCATTGGTATTCGGTACAGAGGCAGTACTCCCCCTTGAGATAGAGCTACCCTCTCTACGAGTGGCAGTTCATTACGAGCTAACGGACGAAGAAAACGCTCACCTTCGGCTTGAGGAGCTCGATGCCCTTGATGAAACCCGGCTCATGGCACAACAAAATCTAGAGGCTTATAAAGCAAAGATGACGCGCTCATACGAGAGATTGACTAGGCCGAGAGCATTCCGCCAAGGCGAACTCGTGCTAGCGGTTAAAAGACCTATGATTCCTAATCGCGCTAAGTGGGGAAAATTCAAGCCGAACTATGAAGGCCCATATATCATAGACAAGGTCTACCAGGGTGGAGCCTATCTACTCATGGACATGCATGGCGAAAGGCCCTTTAGGCTAATAAACGGTTGCTTCCTGAAGAAGTACTACGCTTGACGAGTCACGGCCTAGGTCAATGATAGATGACAATGCCTATGTCCGCTCGTTATCTTCCTAAGCCCAAACTCTATAAGTAGTAACCGGCTTCCTTAACAACGGACCGAAACGTCCTTAAACAAACAACGGACCGAAACGTCCTTAAACTAACGACGGACTGAAATTTTCTTAAACTAACAACGGACCACTATGTCCTAAAACTAGCCGTTGACCGAGAGGTTGATAAGCTACGACGGATTGCAGTGTCCCAAAGCTGATACAAAAAAAAGAACAAAAAAAAGAGAGAAAAGAAAAAGAAAACGGTACGTCCATAAGCAAAATGGGCACGGATGAAAACCCGAAAGGGCTTCGTGAGTAAAAACAGCAGGGTTACCAGCGAGTCTTGTGAAAACCCGAAAGGGCGCAGCCTCGTTAAAGAATAAAAAAAAAGAGAAAAGAAAAAGAAAACGGTACGTCCATAAGCAAAATGGGCACGGATGAAAACCCCAAAGGGCTCCATGAGTAAAATCAGCAGGGCTACCGGCGAGTCTTGTGAAAATCCGAAAGGGCGCAACCTCGCTAGAATAACAAAAAAGAAGAGAAAAAAGGTATGTCCACAAGCAAAAAGGGCACGGATGAAAACCCGAAAAGGCTCCGTGAGTAAAAATAGCAGGGTTGCCGGCGAGTTTTGTGAAAACCCGAAAGGGCGCAATCTCGTTAAAAGACACTTGCAAGGTCCTCTCGACTTTGTAAGGAGAAACCACCTGCGTGAGATCCTTACGACTCACAAGGGAGCAACACACTTAGGGATCCCTACGATTCTTAAGGAGAAATTACACTTGCGAGATCCTCACGACTCGTAAGGAAAACCCTCTTATGGGACCCTCACGGCTCATAAGATTCAAAAGTCTTAAGCTACAGGGATCTGAACCTGTTCTTAAGCAGCCCCCACAACCTCCGATACTGCCCTACAAGCGGTTCAGTATTGACCCTTATATGCAATCCACGGGCGCGAATAAACATTTCCCTAACAAAGTCCCACCCGTGACTAGGGATATGTTCGCACGGTGAACAACCCTTGTGAGTCCTCTCGACTTATAAGGAGAAAACACTCTTGTAAGATCCTTACGACTTATAAGAGATCATACACTTAGGAGTCCTCACAATTCCTAAGGAGAAAATGCACCTATGAGATCCTCACGAATCGCAGGGAGAAATACCTTTATGAGACCCTTACGGCTCATGAAGTCAAAAGCTTTAGTCGACAGGATCCTAACCCTGTTCACTAAGCTACCTTTGTTCGACATCGACAGAGGCAAATGATGATTCGTTCCTGGCAATATCCCAGTAGTAGCGGTGCTGATGCCGAAATCGGTGTTTAATTCCGAGCTTGCAGCAAGAAGCTGACAAGCCACACATGCATACGAAATAGCCGAAATGATGGGGCAACTTGCAAACAAAATCAGCAAGTAAAAAATGTATGCATGCAAAATAGCCGAAATGATTGGGCAACTCGCAATAAAAGCAGCGAGTAAAAATAAAACAAATAGCCGAAATGATTGGGCACCGCGAAAAATAGCCGAAATGTTTGGGCAATCGCGATTTTCGCGAAGTAAAAAGCTGAAATGATAGAGGATCACGGAAAGAAAAAAATTTAAAGAATGAAACTTTTTGCCCTAGATGACCAAGTCATTCTGGCACACTTTATGTCAAAAATTCCTGGTTACGTGGAACGCGGATTATGTCACTCCTGACCCCGTGGAAAACGTCCAGAGCGGATCCTGGTCCTCTCAGAGCACGGCAGTGAACCCGTGTGAAGCATCCAGAGCGGAGCCTGGTCCTCGCCGAACACGGCAGTGAACCCGTGGGAAGCATCCAGAGCAAATTCCTGGCTACGTGGAACGCGGATTATGTCATTCCTGACCCCGTGGGAAACGTCCAGAGTGGATCCTGGTCCTCGCAGAGCACGGCAGTGAACCCGTGTGAAGCATCCAGAGCGGAGCCTGGTCCTCGCCGAACATGGCAGTGAACCCGTGGGAAGCATCCAGAGCAAATTCCTGGCTACGTAGAACGCGGATTATGTCATTCCTGACCCCGTGGGAAACGTCCAGAGCGGATCCTGGTCCTCGCAGAGCACGGCAGTGAACACGTGTGAAGCATCCAGAGCGGAGCCTGGTCCTCGCCGAACACGGCAGTGAACCCGTGGGAAGCATCCAGAGCAAATTCCTGGCTACATGAAACACGGATTATGTCACTCCTGACCCTGTAGAAAACGTCCAGAGCGGATCTTGGTCCTCGCAGAGCACATCAATGACCCCGTGTGAAGCATCCAGAGCGGAGCCTGGTCCTCGCCGAACACGGCAGCGAACCCGTGGGAAGCATCCAGAGCAAAAATTAGACTGTGAGGTCATTAAACTCATGGACTATGATGTCCTTAACCTCGACCGTGATGTAAAACTAGCATTGGACTGTGAGGTCGTTAAACTCATGGACTATGATGTCCTTAACCTCGACCGTGATGTCTTAAAACTAACAACGGACTGTGGAGTCTTTAAATCCACGGATTATGATGTCCTTAACCTCGACTACGGTGTCTTTAAACTACGGTACCCTGGAAAACGTCTAGAGCGGAGCCTGGTCCTCGCAGAACACGGCAGTGAACCCGTGGGAAGCATCCAGAGCAACCCCTGACTCCGTGAAATGCTGATAAGGGCAACTTCACCCATCACTTGCGGGTCCTCATGACTCGTAAGGGAGTAAATTCTCTTGTGAGATCCTTACGACTTTCAAGGGAAAAACACACTTAGGAATCCTCACGATTCTTAAGGAGAAATTACACCTACGGGATCCTCTCGACCGGTAGGGAAAAAATTCGTTATGAGACCCTCACGGCTCATAAAGTTGAAAAGTCTTAGGAGGAAGATCTTAACCCTGAATCCTAAGCCTTGTTATCCTGTAAAGAAATTAAGAAAGACTATCCACAGAATACATTCAGTCAAAGAGACAAACCATTGTGAAAAAAAATATGTCTTTTATTCATGAATCAAAATGAATACAAAGTACAATTCGTGAAAGAAACAAAAAATATACACTTATTCAGGAGTATGTACAAAGGAAGAGTAAAAAAAATATATACAAGTCTTCAGGTCGGCGGACGATTTAGCAGATTGGTCAATTCATCCCTCTTTCGCTGCGCCTCGCCTTCATGATTCAATATCGCTAAAAGACGGGCCTCCGTCTGAGCTTGCTGGGCCTGATATGAGGCAAACCGGCCTTCGAGCTCTTTCTCGGTAGCCTTGTGAGCCTCAACCCTTTCGCGAGTGAACACCGCGGCTTTGTCGATGGCCACCACCTCATTGATGGCCTCTTGAAGCACTCGCCAGAGTTCATACGCTTTGTTGACTTTGGCCGTAAGGTTGGTTTGGAGCTCGTTCAGCGCCTTAGAAGCCAGCTCCCTCTCTGAAAATTTGCGGCCGAGCCTCTTCTCGCATGACACCATGTTCGCCGCGCACCACTTTATCAGACCCCGCAAGCCCGCCTTCGCAGCCACAGCCTCCGAAGAAAGGCGGGTACATTCAAGCACGTGCAAGCAAGCCTCCACCTGCCGGCAAAACTCAACCCAGACATGCACCACTGCTTCGCTATGATAAGTGGCAAGAAAGGGAAGAGAGCCGTTAGCTTCAGCAGCAAATGCTTCGGCCGTAATTACGTTGCCAGCACGAAGCTCCACGATCAAAGATGACAGAGAGGCGAAGCTTAGCTTGGCATCCGTTCCGAGGCTCTCAGAGCGTAGGGGCCGGGTAGCATAGTAATGCGCGACTCCAACATAGTAGGAACTGGCAGAGCTATTCAGATTTATAAACAGTCAGCTGAATGTGTAAGCAAAAGAACAAATGGAACAATGTTGGGACTTTACTTACCCACGGTCATGCAAGAAGGAGTTGAAGACTCCCTTGGCTCTTCAAGAACCTCAACCTCATCATCGGCCTCCATGACTGTAAAGGACATCAATGTCATTTTGCGAAATAATAGCAATGCTGTGAAAAGAAGGTAGACAACACTAACCTTGCCCAGAAGAAAGGACGATGGGCTGAAGAGATATTGCTTGTGGAGCAGCCATCTCCAACAGGCGCTGAAAAGACTGCCTGGGAGACAAGTCGGCAATCGAAGCCGCCAACCCGCGCAATTCTGAAAAGACAAAAGAGTTCAGATAATGGAAAGATTACTAATTTAAAATGTAGAAGGTTACCTTTGACGCTCCTCCCATTCTGAGCTGGAGGGATAGCAGCTTCAACGGCCTCCGCCGCAACCTCTGAGCCGCCCTCAGGGAGAGCCATTGGGACAGCGATCACCAAAGGTGCCTCCCCCAAGGGAGCAAGTGCTTCGGGAGCAGGAGCCACCACAGGAGGCTCTATCGCGAGAGGGACAGTTTCATCAACCCCTTCCACACCGAGCAGTGTTTCACTGGGGGTATCAACAGGCTCTACGGTCAGTAGACCCGTGGGAATCTTCGTTATCGCCGAAGTCTCTGCACAGTTCACACAAGGATAAGAATACATATATATGCGTGCAGACAATATGAAGTATCACAAAGAGATACAGTAACATACCAACGCGCAAGGAAGCTTGCAGTATAGCTTGCTCAAGCCGACGCTCTTTCTCAAGGAGATGTGCTCGCCGAGGTCCGAGGGTGGACTCGTGGCCACCGGTCCACAACGAAAGCGCGTCCGCGGCGTCCTCCGAAGCAGCCTGTTTAAGAGCCCTTTCGCCCCATCCTCCAAAAGGCCGATAAATCGTCGCCGGAGGGTCTTTATAAAAGATGACGGCAGGATAAGGCTTCTTCGGAATCCTTATGTTCTCCGACTCGTCTTGAGAACGTCTTATAGCCTCAGCCAATTGTGCGGCTTCCTCGGCAGTTGAACTTGGAAAAAGTAGGCCAGCATCCGACTCTTGCATGGCCAACGGTTCGTCCTGAAGAATGGGCTCAGACTCTACTAAAGAGTCGAGCAAGTTGGTAGCCACTTTCCTCCTCCGCTTGGATCCAGAGCCGACCGCCGAGGACGACCGTTTCCTCCCCTGTAGAGCTTTAGCGCGATGCCGACCCACTTTGCCTTCGACACCCTCACTCCCAACGCACTCGCTTGGCGCTGCGACAGAGGACGACACAGCCATTGTCAATGCCGCGGGCGGTGGTACTGCCACTGGCGCCCTTTTACCCCTCGACTGAGCCCGGGTATCCAATGGCATACCAATTGTGGGAGTGAGGTCCACCTCCGACTCCCCCGGAATAAGCGCGACACTGGCATCCCTCAGGGGAAAGAGGACCGGTGCGCGCGGTCGCAACGGAACTCTCGTGGCCTGAACCGGAGTAGGAGTATCATATCCAAGGAGCACCCTCTTCTCCTCAGCAATAATCGGGCTGACCCGATGAACGTACCAGCCCGTAAAGGACCCCACGCATCGGGGAATATCGTCAGCTTCAGGGATCATGAAGCAGGAACCAGTGTTCAGCCTCGCAAAGTGGTGAGCAGCATCACGAACAGCTTCAGGTGAAGGAACTGGTGCAACTGTAAAATCCTCAAAGGGGACGCCCTGATCATATCCAAGCTGCCGGGCGAAGCGATGCGGATTGTACCGCATAAAGAGGGCCGCACTGTTCTGACGGAATACCAGATAACCTGGTCTATTCATGTACAAGTGCGTGGCCTCCCGGGGCTTCAGAGAAGGTGCCCCCTCTTTCGACAAGTCATGGAGTTGTCGGATTGGACCAGAAGGAGAGGATAGAACCCGATCAACGAATACCAATCTGCCCGTGGTAGCGTAAGGAGCAATCGACACGTGAATGGCCCCAAATTGAGTCGGGTCAGGGGCAGAAGCATCCACTAACTGCATGAGTCGCGGGAAAGTATAGGCGTCATAAAATGCGGGTCTCTGGTGCGCAGCAAAGGCCCCCAACACATGTATTTTGATCCAAGACATGAAGTAATGGAGGGAAAAGTTTACTACGTCCACGTCGGGAGTCGAAGTATTAGCCGCGGCACCCAACCCATGATAGAGATACGCTAGCGCCGGGATGCCTACGGCTAGCCGTGTCCCCTCAGCGATACGATGAGCCGGATAGATCACCGAGACTCTCATGAAACGGCGATGCATGGGAATGACGAACCAGCTGAGCCAGACACTGATAAAACCCACAAAGAATGTCTGCTCATCCATGCCGGGAGCTGCAATCGATTCGAAAGATACCGGCGACGTAATAGGAATGCAGTACTGCGGTAAATCCGATTCCTTAGTCGCCCGCCTGTTCAAACCAAACCCAAAGGGGTCACTGATGTTTGCAAACTTCGGAGCCGTCTTCGACAGGACATCCTCGCGAAGGAAGCAAGCGATGAAGCTCTTAAAAGTGACGCCCTGCTTCTCCGACTCTGTGAACAGTTTGTCAAAGATGCCCAGGGCCTTGATCAAACTTGGGCGCTTGTGGCGGACGGCATTCTCAGTAGACAAGCCGTCGAGCATTGCGGGCCCAGTCTCAAAGACGTACTCGTCAGAAGGCAGCAATTCTTCATATAGTGTCCCCCTGATTGGCAGCCTCGAGATCTCGCGAAATTCTTCCAAAGAAATCGAAACTTCGCGGTCCCCTAGGAGAAAAGTGTTGGTAGGGAGATTCCACTGGTTCAAGAACGCCTTAACCCACCAGACGTGAGGGGATTGGTAGTGGAAGAGCGAGGCATATATTGCCTGATAAAGTCCGACCCTATGCAGTCGCGCGCGATGGGCGGACAGGATGTAGCGAGCCCAAAGAAGATAGCCTGTGGGGTGTCGAGGGGTGGGCCCTATTTTGTAGATCTGCCCCCATGGTTGGGCCTCGCCCTGGCAAATGCGGCGTCCCAGAATATCTATGGCTGGGATAGGATGATTCGGGATGCCAGTCGTCGAAGGTTCAAGCCGTCCCATCGGGGTCCAATTCGGCATCTCCACAGCGAAGACAGTCCTTGGAGGATCCATCGGCAGGAAATGATAAGTAGGCTCCGTCGGTATCTCGCAAAGGAAACTTCGGCGACCACGGATGATGTGACCGTACCAGGTCCCCCACAGAAGTAAGTTGGTGCGGTTCGGGTCGTGAGCCCTGATCATCGCCATCACCTCCTCATCAGATGGCGACTGGGGAAAAGCGGCTTCCGAGCGAGTGAAAGGAAAGTATGGGACAGACGTCATTATACCTGAAATAAAATAAGGGGAAGCGGTTAAAGCAAAGCCAACAGTGCATATATATATATATATATATATATATATATATATATGATTATTAATATATGTAAAGACCATGGAAGAAAACGACAGCAGACCCATTTTATGGAACCATTGGTTACAAAACACATGGGTCCCACAAAATCAAGATGGCGGCTGGCTAATGATGAGGCAAAGCAATTATAATGAGACAAAAGGAAGATTCTCATTAAATAAACAGTGGATTTCAAATGACCCTACACATTCCCCTAAAAGAAATCCACCTTGGACTCTGTGACAAATCAAACAGAATCAAGGGAATTAAATTCCTAGAAAGAAACATTGCAAACTTCTTCTTCTTGGTTGTGAAGAAGACAACTCAGGGCAAGAAAATCCAAGGAGTTCTATGGGAAGAACTGAGTTCTTCATAGGAATTAAATTCCTTGTTAAAAAAGGGGGAATTAAATTCCTAAAGACATTTTTCAGAGCCAAAGCTTTTTAAGATGGAATTAAATTCCATGGAAAGGACAAACACCACCACCGATCCCTAAAGATCAAGGAAACCCCAAGAGATCTATTATTTGAAAATTAAATGGTTTTCTGTTCTTTTTTTAAGAGCTTCAAAAAAATGGGTTCTTGATTAAAAGGGAAAACGATGGTGTGGATTTAAAATCCAGTGAAGGTTTCTGTGAAGGTTCTTCGATCGTTCAAAGATCATTACCTGAAGAAAAGGTCTTTTTGAACAGAGTTAAACTCTGAAAATATTCAAGGCAGAGAACTAAGCTCTGGAAGGGAGAATTGAATTCTCAAAATGAAAAAGTTTGCAAGGAAGAAAATGAGTAAAGAGTGGAGGCGCTTCTGAAAAGACCCCTGCATTTATAGGATGTGATGGAAACGTTTCATCTCCCCTATTCTCTAGATGGATCCAACGGTCACAAAAGTGACAGCGTTGCACTCACATGCAGACACGTGAGAGCAACGCTGTGGGGGAATTTGTTCCCTAATTAAAAATCAGGGCTTTCCTCAAAGAGGCATTACGTGTTCACACGTGACCAAGGGTCACGTGTTGACACGTGATCTATTTACAAGGTTAAAATCTAAGCAAACAGAATCATAAACAAGCGGCTGAGGGAGGACCCAACAGGGGGTCACGTGCTCACACGTGATCAATGGTCACGTGTCAACACGTGATAGTTAAAGCAGAATCATAAACAAGCGGCTGAGAGAGGACCCAACTGGGGGTCACGTGCTCACACGTGACCAATGGTCACGTGTCAACACGTGATAGTTAAAGTAGAAATAAAAACGAACGGCTGAAGGATGACCCAACTGGGGGTCACATGCTCACACGTGACCAATGGTCACGTGTCAACACGTGATGGTTAAAACAGAAGCATGAATAAGCGGCTGAGGAAAGGACTTAATTGGGGGTCACGTGCTCACACGTGACCAGGGGTTACATGCTCACACATGACCAGGGGTCACGTGCAAGCACGTGACAGGCTTTGAAAGCTTTACAGTTTAATAGAATTAAATTCTAAATTCCTCTAAATCTTTCCAAATGGAAAAGGGTTATGGGGAGCCGTTGGAATAAAAATCCAAGGGTGATTAAAAATCACCAATTTATGGAAAAATCTTAGACGAGGAAAGATTTCCTTAAATTTCACCAGAAATAACAAACAGAATATTTTTGGATTTAAAATCCAGCGGTGAATAAAATTCACTGAATGATCTAAAGGATTATATTAATTATGAAAACAAACAAAATCTTTCAATGAAAGATTTATTAAACAAATTGATTGTTTTCCTTCTCCTATAAATAGGAGCCAAGAGGAGGAAAAGAGAGAGTTTTTTTCTAGGAGAGAATTTTGGAGATATAGAATTTTGGAATCTTGAAATTTTAGAGAGAAAAGAAAGGAGAATTTAATTCTCAACAAAGAAAACCCTAGGTAAGAAAAAGAAAGGGGATCAAACTTCAAACAGAGAATTTAATTCTCAAAAATCAAAGAGTTTAACTCTTCTGCAAAAGAACTTAGTTCTTCCTCTAGTTGAAGATCTGCAGAAGCAAATCTCCCCATAGGTTGAGAATTTAATTCTCATCGGGTTGAGATTTTGCCATGCAGATCCAAGACTTAGAGGGAGGATTAAGTTCATAGAATTTAATTCTTCCAAATTTATAGGAATTTAATTCCTCCAAGATGAAATCAGGGTTTAACCCTATATGAGAATTTAATTCTCTTAAAACTCACAGGAATTCAATTCCTTCAAGATGAACAGAATTAGGGTAACCCTATATGAGAATTTAATTCTCCTAAAATTATAGGAATTTAATTCCTGCAAGATGGACAGAACTAGGGTTTAACCCTAATTGAGAATTTAATTCTCTGAAATTCATAGGAATTTAATTCCTCCAAAATCATAATTAGGGTTTAACCCTACAGTGCATTTAATTCTTAAAGATAAAGAGATCTTTACGCATGCAAAAGAATTAAGGTCACGTGTCCCCACGTGACCCCTGAAAAGATCCTCAAAAATGAGAAGGAAAAAGCTCTGAGGCAACGCCTCACGTGCTCCCACGTGATCTCCAAAGCCCGGAAAGAAAAAGCGAAGGAAATCTAGGCTTTGGGCGCTCTCACGTGCTCCCACGTGACCTCTTAGCAAATGCTTTAACAATCAGTGCATAAATGTCCATCACGTGCAAGCACGTGATGCTAAAAATAAAAAATAAAAAAGTGTTTAACACTTAATTGCAGAGCGAAGTAAAAAGGGATCTGGTCCCACCTTTGGGCGCTCTCACGTGACTCCTTTTTCTTTTAGTGTTTAACACTAATTCGAAAACCTTATTTCCAGTGTTTAACACTTTTATGTTCTAGTGTTTAACACTAATTTGGGTGTTTAACACTGATTGTCTTTTAGTATTTAACACTAATTTGAGAGTTCTGTCTCCAGTGTTCAACACTATTGCTCTTTAGAGTTTAACACTACTTTTAGCCAAATTGGCTAATTTTCCAGAGGCAAATGTCCCCCCTCCAAATGAATCTCAAAATTAAGGAAATCAAAGATAAAAATGTTACCAAAGCCCTCGAACTCTCGTTTAGCATTGCTAAATAATATGGGCTCGAATCCAGATAAATGTTTAATGGTCCAACAGAGGGCCAACACTTCAAACTTAATTGGACTTAGCCCAAGTAGGCCATAAGTCCTCAATTCAGACTCAACTGAGCCAATGTGCTCATAATATAATTAATTGATCTTAGTTCTAAATTGGACTACAGATCATTTAATGCACCCTGGTTCAAGGGTACATCTCTTCACTCCTTTGATATTTGTCGTTGTAATTCCTCAACGTCTTCAAAGAGGTGACGGGTCCCAACAACCACACATTTCACGGACTGTGGGGTCCTTAAGCCCATGGACTATGATGTCCTTAATCTCGACCGTGATGTCTTAAAACTAACAACGGACTGTGGGGTCCTTAAGCCAATGGACTATGATGTCCTTAACCTCGACCGTGATGTCTTAAAACTAACAACGGACTATGATGTCCTTAAGCTCGACCGGGATGTCTTTAAACTAACATTGGACCGTGGGGTCCGTAAACTCACTGACTATGATGTCCTTAACCTCGACCGGGATGTCTTTAAACTAATATTGGACTGTAGGGTCCTTAAACCCATGGACTATGACGTCCTTAACCTTGACTGTGAGGTCTTTAAACTCATGGACTATGTTGTCCTTAACCTCGACCGGGATGCCTTTAAACTAATATTGGACTGTGGGGTCCTTAAACCCATGGACTATGATGTCCTTAACCTCGACCGCGATGTCTTTAAACTGACATTGGACCGAGATGTACTTAAACTAACAATGGACCGTAATGTCCTTAAACTAATTATCGACCGTAATGTCGCTAAACTAAACAATAGAGCTCAATTGCTCTCTTGCTGGATTTAAACGATCCCGTTAAGTTGATCTTAGTCTAAAATTAGGCTAACGTATTCTTAACAAACGTTTAAGTTGATCTTAGTCTCAAATGAGGCTAACGTATCCTTAAACCTAACCCCCCAAACCCAAACCTAAGAAGATACGGATTTGGACTAGTCCACGCCTTATGGGCGACGACATAACTTAGTCTCTGTATACAATCCACGAGCAACCAAAAACAAAACAAACACCCACGACACGAAGTGACCATATGGAGAAGGAGAAAGTTGTTATCGCGATGTGGTAGCGTAATTAACTGCAGGGGCTTGCGCCTGCAGGGAAGAGCGTCCCCACAATCAAAAACCCCTCAGATGAGGGGGAATCTGACGAAGTCTGCTACATCGGCCGCATCCGTTTAAACCTTCGATACATGGAGCCATAAATCAACTTGGCATCTTCGGAGAGGTGGACGGTTAGCACCAATTAGCATCTGCCCCGAATTTCAGGCAAGATGGACCTACGCGGTCACGTCTCTGTGTTCGGAGGGGAACAGTATTCTTATTTCTGCATAGCCAATAGACCGATCCAAATTCTTGGCTGCTATAACCGCAAAGAATAGGAGGAAGACCGGGGTACAAGCTCATCCCGTCCTGTTTCAAGCTCGGCCCCGAAGCTAGCCGCACCGGCTAAGACCTCCGCCATGCCCCGAGCTCCGGAAACCAGCTGTGGGGAAATCCATAAGCACACTCGGGAACCGGAGCCCCGGGCGAGGGAGGTGGAGGATGAAGCCGACCCCCCTCAAGAGGTACAAGAGGACGGTTTCTCGATCTCCGGCCTCCCCGATCCCCGTGCAATAGGGGGACATCTGTTTCGAGGTGCCCTCGAGGCTTTCTGTTGCTGATAGCTTGCTTTCGGATATGGAACGATCGGCCGGGTGTAAAATTCCCCGGGGAAACCTGGAGGCCCAAGTGGCTGCCATCGCTCAGGAGGCAGTCCAGGTCAGTATCTGCTTTCCGTTAAGGTTTTCGTCAAGTATTTTTTCCTCAGATCAGATACTTTTAACCCCTTCCTTTGCTTTCTTCAGGTCCTCCAGCACTGCGCCCTCATCGTCAACATGGAGTCCGAGGAGATAGCCTCGGCGATGCGGAAAGCGGGCGAGTCGTCCTCGCTGGAAGAGGACCTGCGCCTGGAGTTGCAGCAGGCGAAGGAGTGGATAGCCACCCTCGAAACCCGGGTGATCGCCGAGGAGGTGACGAACTCCAAATGCAAGGAGTCTATTCGACTTCTGAGTGAATCCAACAAGGTCATCCCGGCCAAGTTGGAGGAGGCTAAGGTGCTTAACGCAACGATGAAGAAGTCGCGGGACACCTGCAAGAGGGAAACCTAGTCGGCGCTTGACGCGGTGAAGCTTGCCGAACTTCGGGCTGTGAAGTCGGTGGAGAGGTACAAGACGTCAGACCAGTTCTACACTGACCTTGCCGATGTCTCGGACATCGTTTGGCACCAGGCTCTCAACCCTGTTAAGGCGTTGATGCCGGGGTTTGCTGACGGTGAGCTTCGGCTCCAGTACCCCCCTCTCCGAGGATGAGCCGCAGGGGGAGACCGTCGGGAGTGCCGCCGAGGGAGAGGCTACCGGTTGGAGTGATGGAGATAACGCTCCTGGTGGGAGCACTGACCCAAAAGCCATCACCCAGGCTCCCGATGCCGGCGTTGATCAGGTCGAGATCCTTTCCGGTCCCGAGGCTTGAGCCTTCCTGCCTTTTTCTCTCTTTTATAAATTTTGTAAGCCTCCGGACGCTTTTTGTAAGGCTGAGGAGCCCATAGTACCTTGTAAAGACTCTCAGATCGCAAATAAAACTGTTATTAATTCTTCTTCGTGGCAATGTTTTCTTATGCGAGCACTTGAGCTTGTTAGCGTTTTCCTCGTCCCAGGAGTCAGGCCGTAGGTCGATGACCGGTCTTTTAGATGGCGATTGCCCGTCGAGTGTAAGCCAGTTAATAACTAAGTGCAGGAAGGTCGGTCCCCTCCTGCCCCCGGAGTCGAGGTGGCGATCATTCGCTTAGAATACATTAGAAGATCCTTGAGTGTAGGGAGGTCGAGATTTGCCCATTCCTTTGAGTCGGACCGGCGACCACTTCCCTTAGCGTAAGTTAAATAACAGCCAAGTTAGAATTGGTCGGTGTTTGCCGAGCAATGAAGCTGCTCAGCGGCATCTGGATGGGGTTTTTAGATCCTTAGCGTAGATGGGTAGGAAGTTACCCACTAAGGATTGACCGAGCAGGGAAGCTGCTCGGTGGCCTTTTGATGAAGGCTTTGGATTCTTAGCGTAGGTGGGTAGAAAGTTACCCGCTAAGGATTGACCGAGCAGAGAAGCTGTTCGGTGGCCTCTTAATGAGGGCTTCGATCCTTGGCGTCGGTGCGTAGAGAACTAACAGCCAGGGATTGACCGAGCAGGGAAGCTGCTCGGTGGCCTCTTGAGGAGGGCTTCGATCCTTGGTGTCGATGGGTAGGGAAATACCAGCCAGGGATTGACCGAGCAGGGAATGGGTAGGAAGTTACCCGCTAAGGATTGATCGAGCAATGAAATTGCTCGGTAGACTCTTGAGGAGGGTTTCGATCCTTAGCGTAGATGGGTAGGAAGTTACCCGCTAAGGATTGACCGGGCAGGGAAGCTGCTCGGTGGCCTCTTGATGAGGGCTTCGACCCTTGGCGTCAGTGGGTAGGGGACTACCAGCCAGGGAATAACCGAGCAGGGAAGCTTCTCGGTGGCCTCTTGATGAGGGCTTTTGATCCTTAGCGTAGATGGGTAGGAAGCTACCCGCTAAGGATTGAACGAGCAGGAAAGCTGCTCGGTGGCCTCTTGATGAGGGCTTCGACCCTTGGCGTCGGTGGGTAGAGGACTACCAGCCAGGGATTGACCGAGCAGGGAAGCTTCTCGGAGGCCTCTTGACGAGGGCTTTGGATCCTTAGCATAGGTGGGTAGGAAGTTACCCGCTAAGGATTGACCGAGCAGGGAATCTGCTCGGTGGCCTCTTGATGAAGGCTTCTTTGGTGTCGGTCCGTCTCTTTTGACCCGTAAAATCTGGGGAGAGAGACCGTCGAAGAAAACACGTGGCAAAGACACGTAGGAAGCCATGACTCTCCGTAGTGCGCGTCGTTCCAACTTCCATTTGGCCGTTTGGGGGCATGGTCGCCACGCGGCAGCCCTGGGTTGGGAACTTTGAAAAGATCCTGTGAATCGTGCTGCTGCACGTGCAAACTTCGGCCTTTTGGGATTCTGTTGGGGCTATAAATAGCGAACGCGCGTTGGTTATTTTTAGCTTTGCGCTTCAGAAAAAATGGCAGGTTTCATCTACTCCGTTCAAGAGATCATCTCTCGTGACGACGTCTGCTTGTACGACCAGGCATGCACCGAGGAAACGTACCGGGCAGTGGTCCAGCACGTGGAGGAACACTTCGGCCATCTACTTTCCCGGTGATCATCCCGCCTTCAATTGCTCATGTATGCAATATGGAGGATGTCACCAAGGCTGTACAACGCCCTGTCCGAGGAGCTTAAGGACGAGGCGTGTTTACCACCGAAAACAGAGGCGGAACTGGGATGGATCGTCTTGCCTGAATTTAGGGGCAGATGCTATTTGAATTTATCCATCCATCTCTCCGAAGATTCCAAATTGATTTATGGCACCGTATAACAGAGGTTTGGATGGATGCGGCCGTTGTAGCAGACTTCGTCAGATTCCCCCTCGTTTGTAAGGGATTTTTTATCGTGGGGACGCTCTTCCCTGCAGGCGCAAGCCCCTATAGTTAATTACGTTACCGCATCGCGATAATCACTTTCTCCTGCTCCAGAGGTTCACTTCTTGTCTTGTGTGTTTGTTTATTTTTGGTTGCCCGTAGATTGTATACGGAGACTAATTTATGTTGTCGCCCGTAGGGCGTGGATTAGTCCAAATCCATATATCTTAGATTTGGGTTTGAGTTGATTTAAGGATCGTTGATCTGCTTTGAGATCAAGATCGACTTAAATTATTTTTTAAGGATATGTTAGTCCAATTTGAGACTAAGATCTACTTAACAGGGTTTTAGGATCATTCAGATCCAACAAAAGAGAATTTGGGCTCTATTGCTTTAGATTAAGGACGTTACGGTCCATTGTTAGTTTAAGGACGTTTTGGTCCGTAGATCATCATTTTTGAGATGAGAGTTTAGTTTAAGGACGTTTCGGTCCGTAGTAGTTTGAGAACGTTACGGTCCGTAGATCACCCTTTTTGAGGTGGGGGTTTAGTTTAAGGATATTTCATTCCGTAGTAGTTTGAGGATGTTACGGTCCGCAGATCACCCTTTTTGAGGTGAGGATTTAGTTTAAGGATATTTCGGTCCGTAGTAGTTTGAGGACGTTACGGTACGTAGATCACCCTTTTTGATGTGAGGGTTTAGTTTAAAGAGGTTTTGGTCCGTAGATCATCTTGCGCGCACGTGTATTTGTTACGTGTCGGGATGAGCAACGATGATATGGGATGCACATAGTTTGGAGTGCGGTCTAATCTGGGGTGTGTACGTTAATTTGGGAAGTGCACCGAAGAGCAGTTGGTTGTTTGGACCCGCCACCTCTCTGAAGACATTGAGAAATTATAACGACATATATCAGAGGTGTGGAGAGATGTACCCTTGAACCAATTTTCCTATTCGAAGGAAAATGAAGTTGGTGGTCAACCCAGAAATTATTAGTCGTATTTTGAGACTACGATTTTCTCGGGAGAATGTGGGACGAATATCATTTTGGATATCATCAGTTGAGTGGTCATCAGTCATGTTTGAGACTGAGATTAGTTTAGGAAAACATGTGCACAGTGGCTCGGTTGATTTGGAGATCAAAGAGATTTTGACTTCAGGAAGACTTAGCCAATTTGGGGATGAAGTCTGAGTCTTCATAATGCTAAGCATTGGTGTTTGTTTAGCACTCACGTGTTCCCACGTGAGGCTCTGAATTAGTGTTAAACACTGCACTTTGGAAGCGCTCACATGTGGGCACGTGAGGCGCCCCAAAGTGAGAATTGTTCTCGAGATTCGATTCCCCCTTTCCCTTTTTATATAGAAGTGTTAAACACTTGACTTTTGGAAGCGCTCACGTGTGGGCACGTGAGGCGCCCAAAAGTGAGAATTGTTCTTTGAGTTCTATTCCCCTTTTCCTTTTTTTTTATATAGAAGTGTTAAACACTTGACTTTTGCAAGCACTCACGTGTGGGCACGTGAGGCGCCCCAATATGAGAATTGTTCTCTGGGTTCTATCCCCCTTTCCTTTTTTTTATATAGAAGTGTTAAACACTTGACTCACGTGCGAGCACGCGAGGTGATTTTGTGTGTTTCCTTTTTCATTCATCAGAGACGCTCACGTGGAGCACGTAAGATCCTATTGAGTGTTTGGAGATTTTGATCTCATGCTAGGGTTTTAGAAGATTTCATGCTTCTTTTTTTGTAAGAATTAAATTCTTATTGTAGGGTTAAATCTTGATTTTCAGAGAAATTAAATTCTCATATGTTTCTGTAAGAATTAAATTCTTTGAACTCAGTCCTTTCCCCTAGGTTTTGAATCTGCATGACAGAATCTCCCCGATGAGAATTAAATTCTCAACTTATGGGGAGATCTGCTTCTACAGATCACCAGAGGAAGAACTAAACTCTTATGCGAAGGGTTATGCCCTTAGAAATGTCAAAATAGAACAATCTCTGTGTATCTCTTTTTTTTACCTAGAATGTTCTGATGAAGTAAGTCTTTTTCGAGACTTAAATTCTCTTCTTTCTCTTCTCTGTATGTTTCTTTCTCTCTCTCTTTTTCTTTTTGTTTGCTCCTATTTATAGGAGAAGAAAAAGAATCAATTTGTTAAGCAAATCCCTCATTGAGAAATCATGATTGATTTCATAATCAATCCAGTTGTTCTGGTGAATTTTATTCACCGTTGGATTTTTAATCCAAAAGCTCTCTGTTTAACAGAGAAGATTTCTTATTTGTTTTTAACCAGATTAGAAAATATTTTCCTAAGATAGAATTTTATTCTATCAGACGATCACCGTTGGATCTTTGATCCAAAGGTCCTTCGTCTAACAAAGAAAATCTTTCTAGTATAAGGAAGATCAGAGAAATATTTCCTACATATATAAAATTTAATTCTATCACATAGTTTAAAAAGATTTAAGGAAATATCTTCCAAATAAAGTTTTGATTCTTTTATTTAGAATTTAATTCTATCAGCTTGGAAAGTGTTTAGGAACACTCACGTATAGCACGTGACCCCTGTTTTCCCAATCAGAGCAAAGTTCTGTTCAAATTTTGAAATTTGAAATGAAGCAGCGCCAGCGCTAAGAGTCAAAGACTCTGATACAGCGCTCACGTGCAAAGCACGAGAGCACCAGCGCTCGCAGCGCCAGCGCTGAGAGTCAAAGACTCTGAGACAGCGCTCACGTGCAAAGCACGTGAGCGCTAGCGCTAAGAGCGCTGCACTCTAAGCAGCGCACCACGTGCAAAGCACTTGAGCGCTAGCGCTAAGAGCGTTGCACTCTAAGCAGTGTACCACGTGCAAAGCACGTGAGTGCTAGCGATAGAACAAAATGTTCTCGGCCCTTGGATCAAAGATCCAACGAACATGATTAAAAATCATCAATTTACCAGAATAAAATTCTGTTAAGGAAACATTCCTCAGAATCTTTCCAAACAGGAAAGATTATTCTTTAAAAATCATAGCACCGTTGGATCAATGATCCAATGGTGATTAAAAATCACCAAAATACAGAATAAATTTTGTATGGGAAAAGATTTCCCAAACTTGTTAAAAACAAGAAGATTGCCTTCTGTAAAACAGAAGCCCTAAGATCAAAGATCCAACGGTGGGAAACATCCCCAAATCAATTAGAAAAAAGATCTCTTCAACTGATTCAACAAATCAGCCTCTACTATATAAAGGACCCAAGATTTCAAGTCTCACAGAGATGAACCCCCCATAAACTTTGAGAAATTTCAAAGAGAAGAGCAAGCTCTCGGAAGAAGAAGAATGTCTTCAAGGTAAATAAAAACAGAGAGATCAAAGCATCTCATCAAAAGAGAAGAAACTAATTCTTCTTCAAGATCATAGATCTATAAGACAGATGTCTTTAATAAAAAGAGATACTAACATCTCATCATAAAAAGGGGAGGAGAAAAGAACTTAATTTTCCTTGGATCACAAATCCACAAAGACAAGGTCTTTCATAAAAACAAAAGAGATTGTAAAATCTTCTATTAAAGTAAGAACTTAAGTTTTTAGATCGATGAGAAAAAGTCTCCTATGAACGAGAGTTTAATTCTCAGAGTGCAGAACTGATCAAAGTTTGCCAAAAAAGAGCCTTAAGCGCTCCAATTTAAAGAAGCACCTCAGCGCTCCTAATCTGGCGCTCAGCGCCCAGCGCCTTAGCGCTCCAAAACCGGCGTACAGCGCCGCAGCGCTCCTAGCGCTCCAATTAAAAAGAAGCGCCTCAGCGCTTCAAGGCTGGCGCTCTGCGCTAAGTGCACCACGTGCTCCTCACGTATGCTCTATCACATAGGAAGCGCCTTAGCACTCTATATTTGGCGCTCACCGACAAGCGCACCACAGGCTCCTCACGTGTGTGCTGAAGGAACATAAACTATTCTTTAAATAAAGCCCAGAGCTATAATGAGCCCTCAACACTCAATAAAAGACAAAAGATTGTCAGAACCCAAACCAATGCTCAGTATTGTTAAATGTCCAACATTTTTATTGAGTGGGCCGAGCCCAAGTTGGCCACAGACCCCCTCATTTAGATTAATTGAGCCCATATGCTCATAAATCTTTGATCTTAGTCCCAAACTTGACTACAGATCTTCCAAACAATATTGGTTCAAGAGTACATTTCTTCATTCCTCTGATATGTGTCGTTGTAATCCTTTAACGTCTTCAGAGAGGTGACGGGTCTCGACAACCAGACATTCCACGAACTGTGGGGTCCTTAAACTTTACAGACTTTGATGTCTCTAAACTACCATGGACTGTGAGATCTTTAAACTCATAGACTATGATGTTTTTAAACTTTACAGACTATGAAATCTTTAAACTGTCACGGACTATGATGTCCTTAAACTTCTGGACCGCAACATCTCTAAACTAAAACAATAGAGCCCAAATGCTCTTTTGTTGGATCTAAATAATCCTGTTGAGTAGGTCTTAGTCTAAAATTAGACTAACGTATCCTCAATAAATGTTTGAGTTGATCTTAGTCTAAAAAAAGACTAACGATTCTTAAACCCAAACCAAACCCAAATCTAAGAAAATATGGATTTGGACTAATCCACGCCCTACGGACGACAACATAAATTAGTCTCCGTATACAATCCACGGGTAACCAAAAATAAAACAAACATACACGACACGAAGTGACCATCTGGAGAAGGAGAAAGTTGTTACCGCGATGCGGTAGTGTAATTAACTGCAGGGCCTTGCGCCTGCAGGGAAGAGCGTCCCCACAATCAAAACCCCTTCAAATGAGGGGGAATCTGATGAAGTCTGCTACAACGGCCGCATCCATCAAAAGCTCTGATACACTGTGCCATAAATCAACTTGGCATCTTCGAAGAGGTGGACGGATAAAACCAAATAGCATCTGCCTCCAAATTCAGGCAAGACGTTTGTCTTCTCGGTCTTTCGGCGGAGAACAGATTCTGGCATGCCCGGTGGACCTTTTCCTCTTTCCACTCCACACTTCGTGTGTCGTGTTTCACAAACGAATCGCGGTTTGCTATGGTTGCCCCTGGATTCGAGGTACTAAGATTTGGTGCCTTGCTCCCATGCAGATTAATGGCTTCCAACTGCAACAATTGCAACAACTCCCACTCTGTCCTCACAGGAGGAGTGACTTATGGGCCTCAAGCGGCCTCCGTTTTTATGATGCCAGTGGAACAGGTGACACAAGACACCACTGGGATGTTCTTTGGGACCATGCTCCCACCCATGAGCTTCAATGCCCCAATGCCGTTGCAAGAAGCTCCGAAGAAGTCGGTCTTTAATCGGCTTACGACTACCATGGCCCCTCTCAACGGGTCGTCCAAGTCCAGCACCTCAGTCTTTGATAGGCTAAGCTAAAACTCCAATGGGCCCGTGAAGAAGCCCGTGATACCTGAAGGGGTTATCCCGAAACAGATAGACATCCTTGCTCCAGTGAAAGAAGGCGTCAAAGCGGCTTCTTCTGCTAAAAGATCAGTCTTTGCAAGACTGGCTGCTCCAACTCCCATTCCGGGCGAGGTCACCAAGGCTGCTACCCCTGTCCGAAAGTCTGCCTTCGACAGGTTGGTCATCCCCTCTCAGCGGACGTCGGTTTTCGACAGGCTAACGACAAAAACACCCCCTTATCAGAGCGGGGGGCATGAAGAAGCTCATCCAACAGCAAAGGTGATCCCGTCTGCTCAACACGCTCGACGTCGCCACTGGCACCGAGTGAGGAAAGCTGGGGGCAGTTCCCCTTCTTTACTGACTCCACCAGCTCCAACAGTGGAAATCGACGCTGCTGTTCCAACTGGGAACAACTTTGAACCACTCAGGAGGGTCCGCAAGAACTCTCCGACTGCCGTGCTGAAAAGATCTCCTTCACCTACTGAGAACGTTACAAAGGTGAAGCCAGAGCTGCCTCCTCAGCGGCTATCCTCCAAAATTCACAAGATCTGGCGAAGGGTCCAAGACTCGGTGATCAACAAAGACTACTCCCGCCAACCGAAGAAGATGAAAGTTCAGCAAGAGAAGGACCACCCTGTTTTACCACAGAAGGTGTCGTCTAGTTGGATGCCCGCTGCAACGGCTCCCTCAACTTCGACCGCTCACAAAAAGGGAAGGCCGGAGAAAATTTATGTGTCTGGGACGAATCTCAAAGGCTCTGAATCCAAACGCCCCAAGTCTGGGGGCATGGTGGTGCACACCATCTATATGGCATTCGGGAAAGAGGATAGCCGTAACTCTATGGGTCATTGACCACTCACCAGATCTGTTACAAAGGCCCAGGAGCAACAACAGAAGCTCCAGGAAATGTTAACACAGATGGCCGCACTCATTAGGCCAAAAGAAAACCCGGAGACATCGTCAGAGCAGCGTCATGAACAAGAAACCGACGCTGAGTTCCTTCGCAGAATCCTCAAAAAGAAAGACATAAAGGCCGCCGAACAAGCGGCCAACATAAAACGAATAGCACTTTTATTCCAAGATATGGTCGGGATGATGATACAGCCGGATCCTCTAGCTGAAGACCCTCCGATTGTCCTCGAAGATGACAGAGGGGAGACATCGAACCCTCTTCCGGCTCTATCAACGGCCAAAGAGGAGACGATCTCTAAAGTCGCCCTGAATGAATATATAGCTCAACAGATACGAGCTCATTACCAAATCGTTAAAACTGGACGACCCTATTCGGGTTGATACGATCAAATAAAGTACCCGCCAGGATATACGATCCCTAAATTCCACATATATAAGGGGACGGGAAATCCACACCAGCACGTTGCTCTATTCAGGGCACTGTGCGGCAACACCGGAGGTGACGATAAGCTACTGCTTCGCCAATTCGTTGGCAACTTGTCGGAGACAGCATTTGAGTGGTATTCCGAGCTCCCGAATAACTCTGTCAAGACATTTGCAGAAATGGAGTTACTGTTTACACAGAGATTCACAAGCGCTAGCGAGCGTACCCCGATCACCGCACTAATTAATGCCAGGGTGAAGCCGGAAGAAACATGGGTTCAGTACGCGATACGGTGGCGGAACCTATGGTCGAAGTGCGAACAGCGCATAGAGGAAGCTCCTGCAGTGGGCATGTTTGTGGGAACCCTCGATCCGCAAGCGACCATATCTCAATTCATGATGTTCTTCAAGCCAACTACTTTCCAGGCCTTGATTGACAAGTTGGCCCAAATGAATCAAATGGGCCACAGGCTTTCCTCTTCAAAGTCGGAGTCGCGGAGTGAAAAGGAGAAAGGGAAAACGACCTTCATCGCCAATTCTCAGCAACAGCCGAGTGGTCCAAAACCAGCCAATCGCCAAAACGATAGACAACGATTTTTCGACGAAAAGTTAAAGCATCCTTACTCGTTTCCTCGGGATAAAACAAGAAGACTGTTCGACCTAGCGGTGCATAACAGGCTTATCAATCTGCCAGATCCGAGACATCCGTTATAGCCCAGCGACGTCAATAATCCAAATTATTGCCCCTACCACCGAGCAGTAGGCCATCCAATAGAAGATTGCTTCATCTTCAAAAGCTGAATTGAGGACCAATACCAACAGGGAAAATTCGCTCTGTCTGAGAATTGGAAAGTGAGCCCGCCCCAGCCACACGCTCCTAAAAAGGTGGACACGCCGGGGGCATCGTGCTCTTTTGTAAAAGAAGCTTTTTGGGAAGTAGTTCTTTCAGCAAAAACTAAAAGAATGCTGAAAGATCTCCAAGCATGTCTGGTGATTAAGTGGAAGAGCCCGCTGGAGCCTGAGATTATTGAGGGAATGCTGAAACTACACCCAACATCGGGAGTTAGTAGCAATGGGCAAAACGCCCAGGCCCAGCCATCAAAGTCTTCAAAGAAGAAGACTAACAAGCCCGTGAAGCCTGATGACAAGCGCACGGACTTACAAAAACATATTGACGTGCTAGAGAAATACAACCAAAATGCGGGAACCCCGATCACACTCCAAGAATTTCTCAACAATATCCTTGAGAGATGAGATAACGACAATAACGACGGGGATAACTTGTCAGAAGAATCTGAGGATTATGTGGAAAGTTTCCATATGATCTCTCATTCGGCGTTAACTAACGAAGAAGCTCACTCGGCGTTAGAAGATAGCCTAAAGGAGCTAGGGGCAGGGAAGAAGCCAAAGCCCTTAGAACCGTCTGACGAGATGATCGACCTACTGCTGAACGAAGCCCGTCAAAAGAGCAAGAATGATCAAGAATACGAAATGGACATATTCGAAAAGGCCAGGAGTTGGTGTCAATTTAAAGAAGTCATGGGTTACGGAACACTCCAACCAGATCAAAGCACGCCCGCGGCAGACAGAAGCAGGTTTAAAACGAGAAAACGATTCGCTAAAGCCATGTCGTTGGGGATGAAGCTGCCGCCTCTTAAAGAAGACACTTCAGAAAATACGTTCCCCGACGAACTAGATGCACATCCGAATTACTACTTATATCATCGGAGGACCACGCGCCCTACTAAAGAGTGCAATGCCTTTAAAAACTGGTTGCAGGAATACGTTGCCCACCGACAGCATTTCAAACGGATGAAGCACAAAACGCGTCGAGAGCAGAAGAGCACGACAGATGAGCGCAAAAGAACTGCCGGCAACTGTCACATGGTTGATTCCGGGGGATCGCAAGTTCTTACCTTCGGGAGCAATTCTGATGAAGAAATAGCCCCCGGCCCTCTCTTCAAGGAATTCATCTCCGGAACGAAAGAGATAAAGACCTGCAAGAACATTCAGCTGCGTAATCGCACGCTACCCGAAAAGAATCTCGGACCTACAAACAAGGGGTCAAGTAAAAAAGATAAAGGGAAGGAAAAAGTCCCTGAAGATATCGCCCTCGATGATCAAGTTGTCAAAGAGCCGACAGCCAAGGACCCGCCAAAGAAAAACAAGGTAGATTACAATGTTCTGGCACAACTGAGGAAGATACCCTCGCAACTGAGCATTCTCGATGCTCTTCTGCTATCTAAAGAAGCGAGAGATTCTTTGATCAAGGCACTACAAGAGCCCGAGCAGTTCCAAGCTTTTCTTGCCGAAGAAAAGATGAAGGACGAGCTGGAAGAAGTGCACACGGCTGATAGCACTTTCGGCGATGAAGATCTCCTCCTCATAACATGCGAGCACAACCGTCCCCTCTATATCTCCGGGTATTGCCATGACATCAAGATAGGGAAGATCCTAATTGACAACGGGTCCTCTGTCAACCTCCTAAATGTAAGGGTGCTAAAAGAAATCTGCATGAGCGTACGGCACTTCGCTCGTGATAAAATCACCATCTCCGGTTTCGACTCCCAATCATCACGGACGCTCGGGTCTGTGATACTGACATTATGCTTTGGGCTGCTCGTCACTGATATCAAGTTTCACGTCATTGACGCCAAGAGTTACTACAACGCTTTGCTCGGCAGGCCTTGGTTACACGAGTACAACATCATCCCTTCTACACAACATCAGTGTATGAAGTATTTCAAAGATGGTCTCGAGTATTCCGTGGCAGGGGAGCTGAACCCATTCTCCGTGAATGAAGTCTGAAAGTACGAAGATGCAAAGTACTTTCCAGACTTCGAAGACACGGAATGATGTCATAAGTCGGAGAATAAGCAAAAAGCTATCACCACTATTCTGGTCTTCGGGAGCGATACCGAGGAGGAAGAAGAGATAGTCTATTCGAGACCGCCCCAATACACCAAGCCAGGATCATCCACCCCTATTCTGGTCATTGGCAGTGACTCTGATGATGAAGTCAATGCAGTGTTCTCGGTCCGACCATCAATGCAAGCTTTCACTGGAGATGATCAGAGTTTGCAAATCGCCATGTGTAACGCCCTAGTTCATTTATACCAGTTCTATTTTGAGTATTTCTTTATTTATGGTCTTTTCTTGATTTATTGTGTTTTGGGTACGAATAGTGTATTTGACATTTGTATTTGCATCCGACTCGACCCGCTTGCTGGAAACCCGTCTTGATCCCTGTTTATGATTTATCCCGGCTTTTTGTGAGAATCCGTGCACTTTCATGTTATATTACTGACATTATATCTGGCATCTGCATTTTTAGTATAACAAATAAAAGTCAAATAAAATATTTTAAAAATATTTAGCATGGCCTGCATCATACCCCTGACTCTATGGTAGCATCCGCGCATCGTGTTCTCGTCCCGTTCAGTGAAACGGACCCGTTTGGATCGCTACGTACATGCTACGTGTATCCGTTCTTGGGGGTATGCTTTTTCGTGACAAAGATATCCTATTTTGTTTTTGGTTAACAGGTATATTATCCGTATTTTCAAACCATAATTTTAGACCCGATCCGGGTGTGTTTTGGAGTAGTTTTTGTATTAGCCAAAATCTCAAATTTTAACAAATACTTATCCTTACTATTTTTTTCTATTAAAACCATATTCGAATATCTTATTTTAGTTTAAAATATTTTTTAAAAAAAAAAGATTTGTAACAGACCTCTCTCTGTCTGTCTCTCTCCTCTCTCCTCTAATATATATGTATTTATATTAAAAAAAATTAAACATTTTTAAAAACCCATACTTTCCCCCCACGTCCCCTCCTTCATCTTCTCTATTTTTTCGCCGCCGTCTTCTCGTGTAACCTAAACCACGCCACAACCCATCAACCCCGAAGCCGACCTCGCCGCCAATCATCTCACCGGCCTCGTATCCACCTCCTCGTCCTCTTTCGCTCTCCTCCTCTTCCTCCTAACATCACGACCCATCACCCCGACCGCAACAACCCAAAGCCCATGACCCGAACCTCGCCAGCATCTCGTCGCCGATCATGCCGTCGGCCTCACCCCATCACTATCACCTCCTCGTTCTCCCCCTCGCCCTCATTCACAAGCTCTAACCCCTGCACACCTCGAGAACTAAAGCTCCCCGACGAAGAATCTGCCTGCAACCATGCCTGCAGTTCTCGTCATCCCACACCGCCGATCACCTCCTCGTTGACCAACTCAACGTCCTCTCCACCACCTTATCTCCCCTCTCTTCTCTCTCCTACTCCAGATCCCAATCTTTCCCCTGCACAAAAACTCTCGCCCGACTTCAAGAAACCCGCAGCCGCCTCGCCGTGAAACCTTGCCAGAAACCCCACGACCCATCGTATTCTTCCCCTCGCCTTCTCCTCTGTCCCAGATAACCCAGAGCCACAATAAACTGTTGGAGATAGTGCCCTCAGAGTCAATTATTAGGTCACAGGTACGTGATTGCAATGATTGATGGAGGACCTATCCCGGTAGGACAGTCTTACTCGAGATAATAGTATGCTATCTGGTTTACTTTTATCATCGTGTACTGTTTTAGGTGACCTGACAAGTTGCTATTACACGTTGATAGAGCCCCTAGGATTCTTGCTTGACCACCAGCAGTATGAAGGCGATCATATAAGTGGGAGCTGGGGTCTATAAGCATATCCTTAAATGGTCCCTAGTCGTGTGAGTTTCGAGACAGGGCATCGATACTCCAGAGTAGACTAGTGTATACAGTCGAGACCCCGACGAGGGGCGGTGGCCGGTCTCACAAGCCACTGGTGTCAGTTGGATCACCTAAGATGTATACAGGTGCTCATTGGGTTATGAGTACACCGGACAGGACTCGCCGGGAACATGCTAGTTGGTCATATACCGGACGTCAGATGGCAGTTCCCTGGTGACATGTGTGCAGGTTAGTTCATCGACCTGGGGATCGTCATTTGTCTCGTGTGAGTTCCCACTGTACTTTGATTACTACCCTACCACGGCTCAAAAGAGTCGTGCAAACAGGTTTTAGTTGGGTACAGTCCCGAGCCACATGGAGGCAGTGAGCGTATCTTCAGGGGTTCGTCTCTCCCGGTATTGGGGGTGAGGTCGCGCTGTGTCTAGGAGAGCCATTACACGAAGTCCTTGGCCAAGGCAGGAGATTTACTGGTAGGTATTCCAGTAGTATCTCAGGTGTTCTGGGCTACACTCCGACACGACTTGTACCGCTTTTGGGGGTCTGACTTTTACCAACCCCCTAGGCCCGCCATGCGATACTCATAGACGAACGGACCGGACTGTACGGATATTGTCACTGACAGGCTCAGTAGGGTTGTCAGGCTGAGTTCGCTCACAGACGTCCCTTTTAGTCAATACCTGGTAGCCCGTTACGTATTGGCTTATACCTCTGACGTGCTAGTGGTTAAATCCACAACCAAGGTGTTGACGAGTCTTTAGAGTCCCCCACATTCAGTTACTCAGCTTTCGGGCGAAAGGTTGTAGAGGCCGTATGGAGATATGGCAAGGTCCGATCAGATACGTGCGGTATTGCACGGATCAGGATCGGACAGTTTGTACTATAGGCCGTATGGATATATGGCAGGGTTCGATCAGATACGTGCGGTATTGCACGGATCAGGATCGAACGGATATCACTAGCCGGCTTTGGTATAAGCCGGATCCTAGTATAGTACAGTGTAGATTTTGTCTCATTGCATTTGTATTTCGGTCGGAATACAAATGCAGGTGTGTATGCACAGTATCGGGGTTTTCCTGTAATTTATTACGGGACTAGTTTTATGGAGTTGCCAGTTTGCTTTTCGTTTCGGCCGATTTCCTTTGTATCGTTCATTGGCCGAAAATTGGTGGAGGAGGGCTTATTTGCATTGTTGCAAATAGGCAATTGTGGAGGGGGTCTTTTGCATATTGGTTGGATCATGATGGTTGCTCCATTGACCTTGACTTCTTGACTTCTTCTTGTTATGATGGCATGACTTTTGTAGACATGATTGTTGATGATGGGAGATGATATGGTTGTTGAGTGAGGACTTTTCTATGTGATCATTATTTTCCATATGATAACCATTCCTCTCTCTCTCTCTCTTGGATTATTCTTTTGGTCACTCTCATTTTCTCTCCTTCCAATTGTCATGGCCGGCCACTCCCATAGTGGGGCTGTCCAAAATTTTGGATAGTGAAATTTGGTTCATTTCATGCTCCCAAATATCCACAAGTTCCATCTCCAAACTCCATAGCTCATCCCTCCACCAAAAGGCAATTCCACAACCCCAAGATGAGACTTCTTCACTACACATTCTACATCGAATCTTGGGCACGTCGACTAGCCAGCTTCGTGCCCGAGTTGCCTCGGTATTGAGGTGGGAGCCCGTAAAAGAAGTAGGCGATGTGGTGCACTTCCGGCGACGAGGAGGAGACCGGAGCTTCTGCAGGAGATCGGGACGACGACGAGAAGACCGGAGGACTTGGATCAGTCGGTATATCTCTCTTCCTCATCTTGTAGTTAGCTAGGACTAATTAATGGTTCGATCCGGGTATTAGTGCGCGGCGGTTTGCCAGTTCAGTAAAAATTAAAGTTTATCACCGCTTCCGCATTTGGCCGTCGGTTTGACGGCCGGGGCGCCGCCGTGCACTTACAGTGGTATCAGAGCCTCGCCATTAACTTAGTCTAGCTTGCCTTAATGTGTTTTTCAGTTCCGATCGATCAAATGTTCCAAAACCCGTTTTTCCTTCGCATCAGTTTCTGTTGAAAATTTTTGGTCTCGAAAATTTTTTCAGGTTGTAAAATATTGATGTACTAGAAAATCTAAGAGCTCTGTAAAAATTCGATGAAGTGACTCCACTGTGGGAGCGCGGAACCGCCGCAAACACCCCCTTCGCGCCGCAGTTCCGCCGCGCATTTCAGTGATCACTGTGTCAAATTTCTGCAGTTGCCTCCTGAGTGGAATTTAGGGTTTTTGGAATATTAATATTGGGCCCAGAATTTCTTGATATGCTACAGTAATGCTTTGGGGCCCACTTGTTAAATTTTGATTGATCGGATATTTTAAACACATTATTTCACGGTATTTACATTATATTTGCGACCGTGAATGTCACTCGATCGGTAAATCCGGTCTAACTGCTATAGCCCGGTTAAACGGATTTGCGAACGTGACTTTCACGTTGATGTTCTGTTTTTGCTGTGATGTTGCGGATCGGTCGTGGGGGATAGCCTGGATGCAATGCTAGTACAGTTGTGCTTGTATTATGTACATTTGATATTGCGGGGCGAGCGTCCGACATGTGGACTGCCGTCACTGCCTGATTGTATTATTATTTTGGGGCACGGCCAGGTTGCGGTCGATGTACCCGTTGTATGTATATTTTGCTTTCTGTACTAGGATTACCCCGCGGAGGGGTGCACGGATAGCCGGGTTCTAGAGGGCAACGAGCCCGCATCTCATGGCATTGAGACGGAGGGGGCATCACTCTAGGATTGGAGGGCTATTCGCCGCACTCGTAGGGGGTACAGGTTGACCCAGGAGGGGTGCCCAAGTTACCGGATTCCGTGAAGTTTTGGGTGGTCCATTCACGGAGCTGAAGGGGGCTGCCTCGCTTCAGGTTTTGGCGGGTGACTTGCCGCGCCCGTAGGGGTCTAGGTTCTCATTGCACAGGCTATCCACACGACCAGGGGAACGTCGGGTTTCAGTAGTGGCTCTGTGAAACCCGGGGATCCCAGATATCTGTATTGTTTCTGTGTTGCTGTACATTTTCTGTGATGTTGCATTTTATCACGCCTTGAGCGAATATAATATATTGGTATATATATTAGTAGATGTTGTATATGTTTTGCATCCGCGCTAGTCCAGTCCCCGCTCTGTCGTTAGTTAGCTAACCTAACGGGTAATGACGGGACCCAGTGGCGAATGCGGATGGCATATACGTACATCAGTATATTTTCGTTCTTTTTGGTGTGATCAATTGATGGGACTGCGTTGATTCGGATCAATGCAAGTTAAAAACAAACCTAATCTGATGTTGTTGGAACACTTTTCAAAAGGCTGTTATTGCAAGGACGTTCTCTTTTGTTTTGCATCGTGGTATTCAGTTGGAATATCCTGCTCCTCAGTCGACGAGGCTAGGGCCGAGATCCCTTCACCGGGAGTGACCCCTTGGACAGAAAGTTTGCGTCAGGGCATTAACTTCACTATAGCCGATTACTTTTGCTTCGCACCGTGGTATTCATTTGGAATATCCTGCACCTCAGTCTACGGGGAAAGAGCCGAGATCCCTTCACCGGGAGTGACCTCTTTAGCGAAGGTTTTCGTCACTATATTTTTTAAAAAGCTATCCGTTCCTTCAACGATATCAAGTTCATTACGTTAAAGGTTTTCGCCAGAAACCATTCGTAGCCCTCCGTCGTTTCAGACGGGTAGCACGTAGTATTCATGCTATGTTTGTTGACCTTCGTCAAGCCATAGTGTATGGTAGCTGCTTGTTACCTTTCTGCTGCATAGATAGATGCGTTGGTTTGGGACAGTCGTATAGCCTTGTTGGCCTTCGTCAAGGGCTTGTACGGGTGGATTCAAATTAACCTGGATAATGACGGGTAGAACTTGACATGTGACTTATGATTTGTTGACCTTCGCCAAGGTCATAAGAGCATGGGGCAGAAATCACATCGGGAGTTTCAAAAGAACTGAAACTTGCCAGATATGCGCATACCTTCTGGAGTGTGATACCGTGAGCGGATTCCGTCACGTTGTCATGCGATGATAGTTGGATCCCGATTCCCACTGATAAGTTAGTTTACTCCTCGGGTAACCCCGACTAATTCTTCTTTCAGGTTTGGAGGAGAATTTGAGGTACAGTGGGAGGTTTCCAGATTAGATAAATTGGTAACCATTCTGATCTAGGTTAGAGTGCACGCTGAGTGTTTCTTTTCTCTCTCTCTTTGGCAGCGACCATTGACCCGACCCTAAGACTATGACTCAGTGACCAAGTTGACCGAACCTTCTTAACACTGGCTTTTGGATTGTCAGAGTTGCAGACCTCATTGCCACTCCCACTTTTACCCTTTTCTCCAGGACACCCCGTATCATTACGAACGTCCACTTCCATTGGACAAAACCATCGTATGGTTAGATACGAACTCGAAGGAATTTATTCGAGGATGGTTTCCGGTTCTGGAGAAAACGGATAGGATTATTCAGTTGTCTTTTCCTTTTTACCTTCTCTCAAGTTGCGAGTACTCCTTGGTTTAGGAGATAGTACACCTATTACGCAAATTGGATAGTCTTCTTCCAAACCATAGGCAGGTGCCGACCGGTAGGGAATGAAGAAAACCAATTAGCATAACGATGGTGTGCAGAAGGTATTAGGTTAAGACAAAGCAAGGGATTAGTAAGAGGGCAAAGTAAATTGCAACAGATATTCACGACCAAACCAAGTATTCCTTCGTCAATCCTAAATCACCTTTGTATTTCTCCAGGACACTCCGTATCACTACAAAGATCCACAGTTTATTTGGATAATCCATCGTATGGTTATATACGAACTCGAAAGGAACTTGTTCCAGTTCGGGGATGGATTCTGGTTCAGGAGAAATAGGAATAAGGTTTATTCGGTTGTCTTTTATCTTCACCTTCTCTCGCTTTGCGAGTGCTCCTAGGATTAGGACAGTACACCCATTATGCTTATTGGATAGTCTTCTTCCAAACCATAGGCTGGTGCCGAACGGTAGGGAAGGAAGAAAACCATTTGGCCTGAGGGGTGTGCAGAAGGCAATGACTAAAGACATATGAAGGGATTTGGAGAGGTGGCAAAGAATTATACGGTTACAGTCGTGAATCTGGAAGAGGCATTACTATGAATACCAGGATACCCCATCGAAACATTTCAATGTTTCAGTTTCACTGTGTAATGTTAAAAGAAAACTGATTTCCCGATTAGACACTTACTCCAGGGTATGTATTTGCCAGGTATAATTCTCACATCTGTATAGTTTTACAGATGATGAGTGGGAGTAAGTTATTGGGAATTGGGTGATTATCCTCATTATATCGGGATTCGTTGTAATCGGTGATATTTGAGGAAATCACCTGGGCTGTTTGCCGGTCGGCAAATATTTGGTTTTGAATATCCGCAGTTATGCACCAATTTCAAATTGATATATCTGTACGTCTATTTTCATAGAGTGAGATATACCTTTCTGAAATTATGTCTACGACATTTACCTATATCAGTGGATGGTTAGGTAAGGAGCATTAAACAGCGGTGTAATTCTTCTTAACCATAAGTACAGTTTTCAACCTACGACACACAGTGAATGAGTTATCAGACTCAAAGGACTTATACAGAGGATTGTATGTTGTCCAGGGTCCATCAGGACAGAGGGGTTGGTCCTCGTACTATATTCGGTTTACTTATGACTTCTCTAGTTTTTAGACAGGTGTTTCGCGGAAACACAGGGTCTGAATGTTGAGAAGTTATAGGTATTTGAATAGAGTAGAGAACCAGGTGTAGCAAGTATCGGGATTCTTCAAAGTGATCGAAGATGTAGATACTTGTGTATGGTATTCAGTTGATAGTAATGATAAAGAGAAATTGCTTCTCTTTCAGGTTACTCATAATTGGAAGCGTTCCTAAGTTGAGTAACGCTGATCGGCCTCCTCCCATTTAGTTGACATGCACTGGAGACAGCTGCATGATTTGAATCTGGTTCAATTAAATCAGTGCCTCTGTTTCTATATTGGATATAGAACAGTTCATATCTTAACGATGTTAAGGTACGGGGAGTTGTCCGGTTTATGCTTAAAACCAAACACTGGACATCTCAAGGCACGTTTCTGTAATGGCTGTTTGTGGGTTGACCCAGGCTATGACGAGGGTTGACTTTCTACCATCTGGATGAACAATAGCAATATTGTTCCAGACTCGCCACAGTTTTATTAATAATGGATTTTTTCAGAAAACAGTAGTGGGAGTATGGTAGAACTGGAAGTGATTCCAGAACCACAAACGATTACTGAAAATTTGATAAGGAACCTAAAGATTCGATCTGGATTGACATTCCATTGGCCACTCCGCAGATAAGGTGGGTAACTTCAGGCACCCGAGAGGTACTACGGTAGCCTCAAGGACGGTGACAGGGAAGTTCTTGTTTACCCACAATTACCATTGCTGTTGTTCCAGGCTGCGAGACCCGGCGGGAGGATGAGTATAGCGTCGTTCTAAACTAGTTTTAGAAGTGGACGTCTATATGACTCTGCCAGAGGGTTGTCGTAGTCAGTGGGAGCAGCGGAAGCATTGGTGGACAGGTAGCTTATGTCTATTTATAGACTAAAGCAGATATAGCGGAGATAGATCATCTATTTCTGATGTGACAGTCATAGGTTTGACTTCATCAGAATAGGGGATGGATCTGTTGAGAAGGTAGTAGGGTGTGATGTCATGGAATTTGGATGACATACACAGAGTAGGAAAGGAAACTCCTATACTACGATCGGTTATACTTTGGTCGTCACACAGTACTTTCTCCACATAGGACTTAGACTTATATCAGACATACTGGTTACTAGATCTATGGTATTAGATCTAGATTTGGGTGGTTTCCCAATCAGGGTACTTAGACGGCATTCTAAGAGTATTTAGAATGGGCGACTCCTGGCACGGTGGTGTACCTGCAGGTAATGGAGTCACCCTCTCTAAAGGTGTCTTACAGACTAAAGGGGAGAGGGATGTGCATGATTGGCAGATCACTTGCTTAGGCAATTGAGTCAATCATGATATGTCAAGTACCACACCAGATGTTGTTCTTGCACTAGATGCAATAAGTTGATATTGATCCTATCCTGGAGAAACAGTCGGAAGCAGTTTTAGAACATAAGTGGATGTTCTAGGGATATGATAACGACAGCCTCATTCGGGAGACAGTTATCATTCCAGGCTTCCAAGGTGACATGGACGACAAGGAGGTTGTCAGAGCTATAGTTTTCCTTCTGATGAGGGACAGTATTTTGGACAGGTGGTCCAAGGCAATACTGAGGGTGGCATGGCGCAGGATACTGATTAAGTTCAGTTGACGATACAGTCTAAGAAGTTTGGATTTGGAGTTCATTTATGAGCTATGTCCCATCAGACATCCAGACACATTCTAAGACAGGTATTGCTCATTTCGGGAGATGGGTTTTCTCCGCGAACTTGAGATATAGAGAGACATAGAAAGAAACAACAAAGCGGATCCACTCACTAAGGCTATTCCTCGAACGCAATAGTTTCGCAAACGAGCTTTGTGAGACTGACTAGTAGAGGAGTTGGGTGTTCGGTATCACACGGGCTGTGAGTATGCGACATCGCAATAATTAGCCTTGAGTGCAAGTGGGAGATTGTTGGAGATAGTGCCCTCAGAGTCAATTATTAGGTCACAGGTACGTGATTGCAATGATTGATGGAGGACCTATCCCGGTAGGACAGTCTTACTCGAGATAATAGTATGCTATCTGGTTTACCTTTATCATCGTGTACTGTTTTAGGTGACCTGACAAGTTGCTATTACACGTTGATAGAGCCCCTAGGATTCTTGCTTGACCACCAGCAGTATGAAGGCGATCATATAAGTGGGAGCTGGGGTCTATAAGCATATCCTTAAATGGTCCCTAGTCGTATGAGTTTCGAGACAGGGCATCGATACTCCAGAGTAGACTAGTGTATACAGTCGAGACCCCGACGAGGGGAGGTGGCCGGTCTCACAAGCCACTGGTGTCAGTTGGATCACATAAGATGTATACAGGTGCTCATTGGGTTATGAGTACACCGGACAGGACTCGCCGGGAACATGCTAGTTGGTCATATACCGGACGTCAGATGGCAGTTCCCTGGTGACATGTGTGCAGGTTAGTTCATCGACCTGGGGATCGTCATTTGTCTCGTGTGAGTTCCCATTGTACTTTGATTACTACCCTACCACGGCTCAAAGGAGTCGTGCAAACAGGTTTTAGTTGGGTACAGTCCCGAGCCACATGGAGGCAGTGAGCGTATCTTCAGGGGTTCGTCTCTCCCGGTATTGGGGGTGAGGTCGCGCTGTGTCTAGGAGAGCCATTACACGAAGTCCTTGGCCAAGGCAGGAGATTTACTGGTAGGTATTCCAGTAGTATCTCAGGTGTTCTGGGCTACACTCCGACACGACTTGTACCGCTTTTGGGGGTCTGATTTTTACCAACCCCCTAGGCCCGCCATGCGATACTCATAGACGAACGGACCGGACTGTACGGATATTGTCACTGACAGGCTCAGTAGGGTTGTCAGGCTGAGTTCGCTCACAGACGTCCCTTTTAGTCAATACCTGGTAGCCCGTTACGTATTGGCTTATACCTCTGACGTGCTAGTGGTTAAATCCACAACCAAGGTGTTGACGAGTCTTTATAGTCCCCCACATTCAGTTACTCAGCTTTCGGGCGAAAGGTTGTAGAGGCCGTATGGAGATATGGCAATGTCCGATCAGATACGTGCGGTATTGCACGGATCAGGATCGGACAGTTTGTACTATAGGCCGTATGGATATATGGCAGGGTTCGATCAGATACGTGCGGTATTGCACGGATCAGGATCGAACGGATATCACTAGCCGGCTTTGGTATAAGCCGGATCCTAGTATAGTACAGTGTAGATTTTGTCTCATTGCATTTGTATTTCGGTCGGAATACAAATGCAGGTGTGTATGCACAGTATCGGGGTTTTCCTGTAATTTATTACGGGACCAGTTTTATTGAGTTGCCAGTTTGCTTTTCGTTTCGGCCGATTTCCTTTGTATCGTTCATTGGCCGAAGATTGGTGGACGAGGGCTTATTTGCATTGTTGCAAATAGGCAATTGTGGAGGGGGTCTTTTGCATATTGGTTGGATCATGATGGTTGCTCCATTGACCTTGACTTCTTGACTTCTTCTTGTCATGATGGCATGACTTTTGTGGACATGATTGTTGATGATGGGAGATGATATGGTTGTTGAGTGAGGACTTTTCTATGTGATCATTATTTTCCATATGATAACCATTCCTCTCTCTCTCTCTCTTGGATTATTCTTTTGGTCACTCTCATTTTCTCTCCTTCCAATTGTCATGGCCGGCCACTCTCATAGTGGGGCTGTCCAAAATTTTGGATAGTGAAATTTGGTTCATTTCATGCTCCCAAATATCCACAAGTTCCATCTCCAAACTCCATAGCTCATCCCTCCACCAAAAGGCAATTCCACAACCCCAAGATGAGACTTCTTCACTACACATTCTACATCGAATCTTGGGCACGTCGACTAGCCAGCTTCGTGCCCGAGTTGCCTCGGCATTGAGGTGGGAGCCCGTAAAAGAAGTAGGCGATGTGGTGCACTTCCGGCGACGAGGAGGAGACCGGAGCTTCCGCAGGAGATCGGGACGACGACGAGAAGACCGGAGGACTTGGATCAGTCGGTATATCTCTCTTCCCCATCTTGTAGTTAGCTAGGACTAATTAATGGTTCGATCCGGGTATTAGTGCGCGGCGGTTTGCCAGTTCAGTAAAAATTAAAGTTTATCACCGCTTCCGCATTTGGCCGTCGGATTGACGGCCGGGGCGCCGCCGTGCACTTACATAAACCCCAGCACCTCCTCTTCTTTTTATTCTTCTTCGTCTTTCCTTCTCTTTCTTTTCTTGATCCGGTTTTTCCCGGCCAACCCAGAGCTATGCCGTCACAGACGTTCAGACCGACCTAGAGAACGTTCCCAGCCAGCGTGGTCACCTTCTTGCTTTGCCTGGACCTGTCCCGTGTGCGCGTGTGTACATTGCGACGTTTACGCGACGTCGGACGCTGCGTATACACCCCGTCGTGAGATCCGTTCAGGCAAGTTTATCTTGTTACATGCTATGTATCATATTTTGCATCCATATGAATAAAAACATCACATGTTGATTGCATTGTACACCCATATTAATATTTTACTATTTTCGGATACCCGTATACATCCATATCATTTATTATATATGTCGCTGCATCTACAAATCATATTATTTCATGTTACTGTTATATTAACACCCCATGCTTGATAATGTGCATCCTACGCAGTCATGGAGCTGTAGATGTAACCCCTGATAGATATTTGTGCATCCGTGTTTTATTATGCATCCATACCATTAATTATATATCTAGGTGCATGCCATGTCACATTAATTCATATTACTGTTACATTAGTACCCCATGCTTGATAATCCGCATCCTACGTAGTCATGGAGCTGTAGATGTAACCCCTGATAGATATTTGTGCATCTGTGTTTTATTGTGCATCCATACCATTAATTATATATCTAGGTGCATGCCATGTCACATTAATTCATATTACTGTTACATTAGTACCCCATACTTGATAATGTGCATCCTACATGGTCATGGAGCTGTAGATGTAACCTTTGATAGATATTTGTGCATCCATGCTTTTACCGTACATCCGTACTTTTACCGTGATTCGATACTTACTACATTTTTACTGTTGGACACCCATTTGATACACTGTGCACCCCCTGACATTACTTGATGCACCACTGCTTAACTTGATACCCGATCCTGTTCCTAATGCCGACAATCCTGACATGTTGTCCCGATGGACATATCCTGTTGTCTATTTTAGACAAACCTGTACCTGCTTGATCCTGTGTTGGCATTAGCTCTAGATTTATCAATACCTAACTTGAACACATAACTTGGGGGTAAGGGGAAATCAATAATAAAACATGACTTGTAACTCAACAGTTTGATGCTTATACTGATCAGTTTTACGGGCTTGGCCAGCCCCGGGATGATGATGCTGACATCATTCGTCTGTACATATTACATGTTTACTGCCTAGCGGCAGATCTCGGATTCGGCCCGAGAGTCTTTACCATGGTCCCGGGCATGCACGGGATACTATTGAGTTATATCTAGGATTCATTAAATTGATTTCAAAGACTTGAGAGTAATTAACCCAGTAGCATAGATTACTCACCGCCTGCACATAAACTTCACTGTTCCATATTCGTGTTACTGTTATATACTCATTACTGTTCATACTCATGCCTGCATATCTTGTTACCTCCTGATTATATTTTATTGTTTGATATTATGACACACTGACATCTGGGTTTTGCATGGACCAGATCCTTTATCTCTTTCGCAGGCCGACCAGAAGTATTTCAGTCAACAGGTCGAACAGTGAGGAGCAATTTGGTATTTAGTTTAGTTTAGTTTAGTTTTCTTTCAGCATTTTCATTTCCTGATGTGAGCCCGTATTTGGGACGTACTTTCTAGATGTTTGCTTATTGGATTTATTGCTTCCGCATATATTACTTCTTGACTCGTTTATTCTGGCATATGGACATATACTAGATAGTTCATTTTACTTTTATTGTTCTTGATATCTTATAGACAGCCGTAATGTGACTGTGGAGGGATGTTTCCTAGACACAGGTAGCATGGTTGGCTCTGTCACGTGCCGATCTTAGAGCACTCTGGGACGCAGGGCGTGACACCATGGTTCCGCGACATCACTATAGAGAACTTGATGCGTTTGAAACATTTAGTGTGCAAGAGCTGCAGACATTCTACGTCCCTCCCAGGCGAAAAGATGAAAAGGCGATCCTCTTTTATCGATCCGCGGAGAGTAAAGTAGAGAAAGAAATCTGGTATGGTGCCGATTCTACGCTTGACAGGATCCAGCCCATCCGTCTGCCTAGATACTACACAGAAGGATTAAAAATGCTGTTGAGATGCCAAGGCGTACCCTTCAAACAGACTGCTCAACAAGCTCAGTTCTACAACAGGATCTAGAACGTCCCTGGAACTCAGCGAAAGTTGCCCAATGGGAGAATGGAAACAATCGGGCTTGGATATGTTCAATCCAAGAAACAGGAGCAATTCCATGGCTACTGCATCATACATGACTTCGATGAAGAAGGATATGCTCTGTTAGAAGACGCTAATCCTGAACCTAAAAGAGGTCCCGCCATGAAAGTGCCAAGTCTGTCGTTTGAAGAACAGATGGACAAGCTAATAAGGGAAGCGGGTCAAAAGGTCCGAGATGATCATAGCCGCGAAATGGCCATTTACGAGAAAGCCAGGATGCAGCGCCTCCTTCAGCAGACTACGGAGAATGATGATGCCCTTCGTCGCCAGCCCGTCATACGGAAGACTCGACGTGGAGGCAAAAACAAACTGAAGAACGGAAAAAACGTTCAACAACAGCAAAGCGGGTCCAAGAAGCCACACGATCGAGAATTGGGCATCCTGGATCCGTCTCTTATAAAGAAGATGGGTTGAGCATATTCTTTTCCCCAAGTCAAGACAAGAAAGATATTCGATCTTGTCATGAAATATCAAATGATTATCCTCCCGGAGTCCAAACACCCCGAACAAGCAGACGAGGTCTCTTACCCGGATTATTGCTCCTATCACCGAGCGATAGGACATCCTCTCGAAGACTGCTTCACCTTCAAAAACTGGGTCGAGGACCAGTATCAGCAAGGTAGGTTCGCTTTATCCAGCAATTAGAGGGTAACCCCTCCATAGAAGTATGAACCAAAAGCCACATACGCAGCGAGAGTAGAGCCGGATCAACCTCGGTCTTGGAAGAATCTCGTACCTGTCACGCGATAACGTTGTCAGGAGAAGGAGTACACGAGGATATGGCTGACTTCCCCCGGTGCTTTGAAAACGATGATGACGAGGTGATCTCAGAGTTTCCACCGGTGCAAAAAGAGCTAGAAGATAGGATACATACTACTGCAGATAATCTCAGAAAAATCGACTTGGGAATGGCAAATGGCCCACGGCCTACATTCGTCAGTGAGTTGCTGTTCGAAGAACAGGTAGCTACGCTAAAAGACGTGCTCATGCAGTATAAAGACTGCTTCGCATAGAACTATTCCGAGATGCCAGGATTGGACCCCGAAATAGCCGTGCATAAATTGGCGATATCTCTGGACGTCAGGCCAGTCGAGCAAGCACCAGGAAGAATGCGGCTCGAGCTTGAGATAAGTGTCAACGCCGAAGTCAAGAAGCTAATTGACTCCAGTTTCATCCAAGAAGTTCAATACCCTGATTGGATCGCCAATATCGTCCCAGTGATGAAGAAGAATGGGACGGTGCGCATCTGCGTGGACTTTCGGGACCTCAATAAAGCTTGTTCGAAAGATGACTTCCCCGTACCGGTTGCTGAGCCGATGATAGACAACACGTCCACTCACGAAGTTTTCTCCTTCATGGACGGCTCATCGGGGTACAATCAAATAAAGATGCATCCCGAAGACCAGAAGCATACCGCTTTCCGGACTCCGCTGGGCATATTTTGCTACAAAGTAAGGCCTTTCGGTCTGAAGAACGCCGGCGCTACCTATCAGAGGGCCATGACGAAGATTTTCGATGACCTCATACAAGAAATCATCGAATTCTATATTGACGACCTCGTGGTAAAAAGCAAATCACACGAGGAGCATTGGGAGCATCTGAAGATCGTGTTTCAGCGCCTTTGAAAATACAATCTGAAGATGAACCCTCTCAAATGCGCGTTCGGAGTCTCCTCAGGTAAATTCCTAGGATTCATCGTACGACACCGGGGCATCGAGATAGACCCGTCGAAGATCAAGGCGATCATGGAAATGCCTCCACCAAGAACTCTCAAGCAACTGCGGTCTCTCCAAGGGAAGCTTGCGTATATTCGGCGGTTCATAGCTAACCTCTCCAGCAAATGCCGCCCCTATAGTCACCTCATGAAGAAGGGGAACCCGTTCGTATGGGATCGCAAATGTCAAAGCGCACTGGACGAAATCAAGCAATACTTGCAGAATCAACCAATACCGACCGCTCCAGTCAAGGGAACGCCTCTCATCCTGTATACAATAGCCCTCGAAGGTTCTTTAGGCGTGCTATGGGCACAGGAGAACGATAAAGGGAAAGAGAGGGCCCTCTACTATTTGAGTCGAGTTCTCCTGGGGGCAGAAAATAACTACTCCCCAATCGAAAAACACTGCCTAGCATTAATCTTCGCGATAACGAAGCTCAGACACTATGCATTGGCGCATGAGGTTCACCTCATATCAAAAGTGGATCCTCTCAAATATTTGATGTCGAGAGCCATACTAACAGGACGGCTCGCTAAATGGGCTCACCTCTTGATGGAGTTCTCGATAACATACCGACCTCTCAAGGCAGTGAAGGGCCAGGTCATTGCCGACTTCCTCGCTGAGCATCCGATACCTGCCGATTCACCCCTAAATTGCGAATTGCCAGACGAGCATGCGTTTGACACGATCGAGAGGGAGAAAGGAGAGAGTGACGCTCGATGGGAACTTTACTTCGATGGGGCATCTTCCATGAATAAGCGACAACACAACACCCCTATAATCAAATCTGGGGTAGGCCTTATCTTCGTGACTCCACAAGGAGGGATACTACGCTTTGCCTTCTCCTTAACAGAGCCGAGGACGAACAATGAGGCCGAATATGAAGTTTTGATAGCAGGTCTTGAGATCGTTGTCGACATGGGAATCGAAAACCTCCTCATATACGGAGACTCCCAGTTGGTCGTTAGTCAATTAATGGCGACTATCAAACGTGCAAACTAGAGTTGGTAAAATACGGTGAGAGAGTGCAACAATTGCTGGCTCAAATTCTCGCCTACACCCTGGAAAGCATACCGCATGCGGAAAATAGCAAAGCGGATGCGTTAGCCAAACTCGCTAAAGAACTGGCTGACGAAGACCTCGATGATGTGAGGATCGTGGTACAACGCCGTCGGGTTCTTGCACCGGCAGAAATATCTCCGGAACCGTCCAAAGAAAAGGGAGCGACCAAGCAAACGACCCTACAAATAAAAGACCAGGAAAAGGCTAAGGATTGGAGAGACGTTTTTATAGACTACTTCAAATCCCGTCAAACACCTGAAGATGCATCCTCGAGACATCAGCTCATGAAACGAGCTTTGTCTTTTGCCTTCGTCAATGATACGCTGTATAAGAGATCGTTCGATTCTCTGTGGCTAAGATGCCTAAGACCAGAAGAAGCAATGAGAGTCGTCCAAGAAACTCATGGCGAACTCTACGGTTCTCATCAAGCCGGGCTAAAGATGAAGCTGAAGATCAAAAGAATGGGCTACTATTGGCCCACGATGAATCAGGACTGCCTTGAATACGCGAAGCAATGCCATTCGTACCAGATTCATGGAGACTTCATCCACCAGCATCCAAACCCGCTAGCTGGCCGTTCGAAATGTGGAGAACCGACATAATTGGGCCAATAGAACCAGCGTCGTCCAGAGGACATCGGTTCATATTGGCGACAACCGATTATTTCTCTAAGTGGGCAAAAGCAGTACCTCTAGGAGAATTGAAGACGGAGAATATTCTCCATTTCTTCAAGACACACATCATCTATCGGTTCGGCACTCCGACGGATTATCTCCGATAACGGGCCGGCCTACAGAAGTCACAAAATCAGCCGCTTCGCACAACAGCATAATATAGACTGGAGATACTCTTCGGTCTATAATCCCCGAGCTAATGGTCTAGCTGAAACTTTCAACAAGATCTTGACAAAAATCATAAAGAAGACGGTGTCTCGAAATAAGAATGACTGGCATGAGAGATTGCATGAAGCCCTCTAGGCGTATCGTACCACGTTCAAAATGGCCATGAATACAACACCGTATGAATTGGTATTCGGCACTGAAGCAGTACTTCCCTTGGAGATAGAGCTACCTTCTCTACGAGTGGCGGCCTATTACGAGCTAACAGACAAAGAAAATGCTCATCTTCGGCTTGAGGAGCTCGATGCCCTCAATGAAACTCGTCTTATAGCGCAGCAAAACTTAGAGGCTTATAAAGCAAAGATGACGCGCTCATACGAAAGATTGACTAGGCCGAGAACATTCCGCCAAGGTGAACTCGTGCTAGTGGTCAAGAGACCTATGATCCCCAATCATGCCAAACGGGAGAAATTTGAGCCGAATTATGAAGGCCCGTACATCATAGATAAGGTCTACCAAGGTGGGGCTTGCTTACACATGAATATGCATGGTGAAAGACCCTTCAGGCCAATAAACGACCGGTTCTTGAAAAAATACTACGCCTGACGAGTCACGGCCTAGGTCAACGATAGATGACGACGTCTATGTCCGCTCGCTATCTTCCCAAGCCCAAACTCTATAAGTAGTATCCGACGAAACCTCGCCTCTAAAACTGACAACGGACCGTAATATCCTTAAACTAACAACGGACCGTAATGTCCTTAAACTAATAATGGACCGAAACGTCCTAAAACTAACGACTGACCGAAATGTCTGTAAACTATTATGAACTGCAGCATCCTAAAACTGACGCAAAAAAAAAGCGGTACGTCCACAAGCAAAATAGGCACTGATGAAAACCCGAAAGGGCTCCGTTAGTAAAAACAGCAGGGCTACCAGCGAGTTTGTGAAAACCCAAAAGGGCGCAATCTCGTTAAAAGACACTTGCAAGTTCCTTTCAACCTTGCAAGGAGAAACTACCTGCGTGAGATCCTTACGACTCACAAAAGAGCAACACACTTAGGGATCCCTACGATTCCTAAGGAGGAATTACACTTATGAGATCCTCACAACTCGTAAGGAGAACCCTCTTATGAGACCCTCACGGCTCATAAGATTCAAAACCCTTAAGCTACAGGGATCTGAACCTATTCTTAAGCCATCATCTTTCCCAGATTGTCCTACAAGCGGTTCAATACTGACCCTTGTATACAATCTAGAGGCATAAATAATCATTTCCTTGCCGAGTCCCACCAACGACTAGGAATGCCCTCATTCGATGAACAAACACTTGTAAGTCCTCTCGATTTACAAGGAGAAAACACTTTTGCAAGATCCTTACGACTTACAAGAGAACATACACTTAGGAATCCTCACGATTCCTAAGGAGAAACGACACCAACGAGATCCTTACGACTCGTATGGAGAAACACCTTTATGAGACCCTTACGGTTCATGAAGTCAAAAGCTTTAGTCTACAGGATCTTAACCCTGTTTGCTAAGCCACTTTTATTCGAACCGATGAAGGCAGATGATGATTCGCTCCTGGCAATATCCCAGTTGTAGCGATATTGATGCCTAAATCGGTATCAAATTCCAAGTCCTTTCATGGAAGATGATGATTCGCTCTTGGAAATATCCCAGTTGTAGCGATACCGATGCCTAAATCGGTATCAAATTTCAAGTCCTTTCATGGCAAATGATGATTCACTCTTGGCAACATTCCAGTCGCAGCGATGCTGATACTAAGATTGGTATCAGATCTTGAGTTCCGTACTCGAAAAAAAAATACATATGAAATAGCCGAAATATTTAGGCAACTCGCAATAAAAATCAGCGAGTAAAATATATGCATATAAAAATAGTCGAAATGTTTGGGCAGCTCGCAATAAAAAAGCAGCGAGTAAAGAAAAAGAAAAATAGCCAAAATGATTGGGCACCGCGAAAAATAGCCGAAATGATTGGGCAATCGCGACTTTCGCGATATAAAAAGCTGAAATGATAGAGTATCACGGAAAGAAAAAAAAATAAAATGAAACTTTTTGCCCTGCAGGTAAGTCCATACTGACCCTTGTATACAATCCATGGGCATAAACGAAAAGGGAACCACATGTCCCAACAAACTCTATCAAAGGGAGAGTCAGGTCTCAGCGGCAATATCTGCATCCCAGAAAACCAGCAACGACGTTCCTCCTCATGCCAGCAGGACACGGACGCGACACTACCAATTGGAGCCATGGCAAAGCCCCCAGTTCCAAGACTCTGCGGTTCACAGACAACCTAGAGTCAATCCTGACACCGTAGAAAACGGAGAAAGTCGATCCCGACACCATAGAAAATGGAGAATGTCAACTTCTGACCTCCTTATCATAAAGCAACGCTTCGACATGGATACATGTCAACTTCTGACCTCCTTGTCGTAAAGCAACGCTTCGACACAGATACTTGTCAACTCCTGACCTCCTGTCGTAAAGCAACGCTTGGACACGGATACATGTCAACCCCTGACCTCCTTGTCGTCAAGCAACGCTTCGACACGGATACATGTCAACCCCTGACCAACTTGTCGTCAAGCAACGCTTCGACTCGGATACATGTCAACTCCTGACCTCCCTGTCGTCAAGCAACGCTTCGACACGGATACATGTCAACTCCTGACCTCCTGTCGTAAAGCAACGCTTCGACACGGATACATGTCAACCTCTGACCTCCTGTCGTCAAGCAACGCTACGACTCGGATACATGTCAATTCCTGACCTCCTGTCGTAAAGCAACGCTTCGACACGGATACATGTCAATCCCTGACCTCCTTGTCGTCAAGTAACGCTTCGACTCAGATACATGTCAACTCCTGACCTCCTTGTCGTCAAGCAACGCTTCGACATGGATACATGTCAACTCCTGACCTCCTTGTCGTAAAGCAACGCTTAGACACGGATACATGCCAACCCTTAATCTTCCTGTTATAAAGCAATGCTTCGACTCGGGAACCAGTTAACTCATCAATCACTTACGAGTCCTCTCGACTTGTAAGGGAGAAAATTCTCTTGCGAGATCCTTACGACTCTCAAGAGAAAGCACACTTAGGAATCCTCACGATTCCTAAGGAGAAAATACACCTACGGGATCCTCTCGACTCGTAGAGAGAAAAGTCTTCATAAGACCCTCACGGCTCATAAAAGTTGAAAAGTCTTAGGCAGCAGACCTGAACCTGCTTCTTAAGCCATCGCTACTCTACAAAGAGCTTAAGATGGACTGCTATCTACTATCTATAGGCCACATTCGCTAAAATGACATGACAATGACAAAGCAAAGAAAAGAAAGCGATAGTCAGAGATAAAAAAAATATGTCCTTTATTCATGAATTCAATTGAATACGAGATACATCATATAAAAAAAATGATGAATGAAATGAATACGTGTTATTCATAAATTACAATTGATACAAAGACGGCGATTGAGAAGAGGCGATTTTAGCAAATCAGCAAGCCGCCCGCGCACTCCTCTCAGCTCCTTTTCATGATCAGCCGCCGCAGCCAGCTCCTCTTCGACCTGGGCCCACTGCCGCAAACAAGATGGAAGTTTCTCGTCGATCTCTTGCTGAGCTGCCTCACGACTCTGTGCATCCTGCTCAGTGAGGTCGAGCTTCTGCCTCAGCGTCAGCCCGTCAGAAATACATTGTAGGAGGCCCTCAAAGATAGCTTTCAGCTGTGCAACATTCGCGTCAACCTGGGCGCGCAACCGGGCAGATTCGCCTAAAGCCTCTTCATGTTCCTTCCGCCTCAAGGTCGCCTCTTGTTCAAAATGGAGGAGGAAGGGAGTGCTCCGCTCAACCCATGCAGCCCGCTGGGAGTTCAGAGCCAGAACCTCGGGAGCAGGACGCTTGAGCTCAAACTCATGCAGGCATGCCTCAATCTTCCTGCAGTGATTAACCCAAGACTCAACGACGCCTTCACTATGGAAGTTCACGAGCGTTGCCAGCATGGGATTAACCTCGGCAGCAAAATCTGCAGCAAATGCAGGGACCTCGGCGTCAAGCCCCTCGATGTACTCACTCAACATGCGCAGGCTAATCATAGTACCCTTAGAAGATTGACGTCTAGAAAAGGGTCCTGCTGGAATTAGTATGCAAGAATCGAAGGGAGCAGGAGCCGGTGCGATTGCTGCAAAATGAATTACGATTAAAAGCTAATTCGCGAAATGAAGAAGTCACACGAGCGATAAAGTCTACTATACCGGCTGCGACATGTGGCAAAGCTGGGAGTACCGGTGGCGCGACTATTCTCTCATCCCCTCCTTCAATCTGTAGTGCTGCAGTCAAGGCAAAGAAGAATTAGCAACGACTTGGTTTCCCGTAAAAAATGGGGGGAAAAGATATTGGCTAAAGACTATACTCACCGACGCCACCAGACGGAGTAATCTCCGACTGGAAGGAGAAATGTAGGTTCAGCACCTGATACAGATGGTCAAAAAGGACTCCTGCGAGGGTGTAACAATGCGATGTCAGTACATAGAGTATATTACCCACAATGAAACCGATAAGTCACAAACATATACCTTCCAGCATTTCAGAAGACATGGGAGAAGGAGCAACAGCCGTCATTGCGGTGACCCAAGGTGCTTCAGAGGACACAAGAGAAGGCGAAGGGTCGGCGACCTCAAGAGCAGCAACTGGTGACGCTTCTTCGGGTGGCACGGCCTCAATGCTCACCACGCTTGCATTAGAAACAAAAAAATGCCATCAGAAGAAATTGAAAGGGAATGCGAAATAGAAAGGAAAACAGTAACCCAAGATATACCTGATGGGCCGTCAATCGAAACCACAACAAGAGCATCACTAGGCACAGTGACTACTTCACTTTCCTCCATTGGAATGGTTTCGCCGCCTATGGCTTCGTCTCCTGATTCGACGAGGGCCATCGTGATGCTCGCAATGCCAACCGACAGTCTAGAACCGCAAGGAGAAAGAGCAGCAATTGGGGCAGTCCCAGACTCCTGAGAAAGAGTAGCCGCATTGGGCTCAGTGGTTGCCATCATCTCACCTGCCACCTCCTCACCAGAACTTGGCCCTGCAAGATATGATATATAAGAATTTGAAGATCAAATTCCAAGAAAAGACTCAGCGTTATGTTACCTTGGGATGGCTTTTCGGCTTCTTCCCGAGCCGCGCGCACCATTTGTCTATGGACGGTAGACAAGGCAGCTGGGGCGTCTTCGGAAGAAATAGTGACCGATAGGATGGCGCTTGAACCCGCACCCACGGCCAAGCTGGCATCATATTCCCTCGCCGCACGCTTTTTGCGCTTCTTGTCAACCTTGGCAATGAGAAAAGACCTCCTCAAGACCTCCGTCAAAGTGACGTCATCATCCGAGCCGGGAACTACCTCTGGAGCCGTTACGGTGTTCGTCATCAGCTACTTAAGTGAAGCATCTTTTGGCAACACTAGGGGAGCTGGGACTTCGGCAGCCGGCCCTGGATGCGTCGTCGCGCTACCATGCGGGATTGGCACTGCACTCGGGATAACCTGAGTCAAGATAGTCTCTGCAATAAGATGAAAAAGAAGGGGCAGACTATCCATAAAAAAAGGGAAACGAAGGCACAATGAGCCATAATATACCGAGGCCTAAGGAAGCGCGAACCCTCTCTTCCTCTTCAAAAGTCTTGAGGGAAGCTGCCAGAGCCTCTTCAGCGGAGATGCCTGGAAAAGAAAGATGTATTAATGAATGCATAATAAGAGATAAGGAAAAAGCTCAAAACGACATGACTAGAGCATACCCTTCTCTGCAAGGGATAGCAACGCCGCCTCTGCACGAGCCTGTCGCTTGGAAGCTACAAGGGCGGCTTGAAGATCGGTGTCATCCGCAGGCTCAATAAATAGACCCCCATTGGTCCCGTATACACTCAAACCCTCTCTATAGGGAGCATGGGGCTCCTGGCCGAGTACGACGTTGAGAGAAAACATCGACTTCTTTTTCTTCAGCGAGTGAGTGCCGGGAGCCGATAACACAAGCTTGCGCTTGGCAGGCAATTTGGGGCGACGAGTCCCTATCTCCGCACCCACGTCGGACTCGGGAGACGCAACAGCTACCGCTTCTACCGGCATGCGGGGTAGGGGTAGCTCAGGAATAACACGTAGAACTACAGCCGCAGCAACTTCCCTCAAGGGAGGATGGACAATGGTCCGTCGCTTCAAGGGAACGGCTGGATTACCAGCCGGGGCGGTGCCCTTGCGATCAAGCAGCAATCGCTTTTCTTCCCTAATAACGACACCCATCGAATGTTGATACCATGCCACATATACGTTCAGGGCTTTCAGAACACAACTCGGCTCACTGATGAAGAAATTGGATCCTGTGTTTAGGCGCATGAAGTGGTGCAAAGCTCTCCGGATACCCTCTTCTGTAGCAACTAGTTCTGCCAAGAAGGCCTCGAGCGGGACGCCCTGATTATAACTTGATTGCCAGGCAAAATGGCGGGGGTTATATCTCATGAACAAAGCCGAGTCGTTTTGCCTGAACACCAAGTGGCCCGGCCTAATCAAATATAAATGGAGAATCTCCTGAGCTTTCAAGGTAGAAGCTCCGTCCTTAAAGGTGTCCTGCAGCAGCTGCACCGTCTTGGTGGATTCCTTACCGATAGTCATGACCTTATCAACAAAGGTCATGCCGTCACCGACTATACGCGGGAGAAGAATCAGACCCCGATCCTCTCGCTGATTTGGCTCCAAAGCAGAAGCATCGACCAGCCGCATGACTCGGGGAAAGTTGCAAGTTTCATAGAAATAGGGCCGCTTGTGAATTCCAAAAGCGCCAAGCACATGCAGCTCGAGCCATGAAGTAAAATAATGCATTGGGAAGTTCATGGGCTGTACCACCGGTTGAGTAGTGTCGGCCGCCAAGCTAAGGCCATGATACAAATAAGCCAGCCCGGCAATCCCAACGACAACCTGAGTCCCTTCAACCATTCGGTGAGCCGGGTTGAAAACGGACGGCCTCATGTAACGAGGGTGCATGGGGAGCGCGAACCATCTTAGCCATAAACTAAGAAACCCTATAAAGAACACCTCTTCATCGATGTCTTGAGCGGCGAGTTCTGAAAAGGGGACGGCCGCGGCATTCGGGAGGAAGAAACTCTTTTGATCTGCTTTCGCTATCGGCCGGCTATCCAAGCCAAAACCGAAAGGATCGTCGAGTTTGGCGAACTTCTCACCTTGTTGTGACAAAGCTTCTGGACGAAGAAAATGGGTGATGAAGTCCGCAAAGCTGACCCCATGGCTTCCAGATTTAAGAAATAAGCCCTCGTAAATATTTAGCACCTTGATTAAGCTTGAGAACCGGTGCTGAATGGCATTCTCTGGGGTCAAACCCATCATTACCGATCGAGTGGCGAAAATATAATCGTAGGGGGGGTAAGATCTCCTCATAGTGCTCCCCCCTGACAGGCAAGCCGGAAATCTCCGCAAACTCTTCCAAAGAGATCAAAACTTCCCAATCTAGTAGAAGGAAGTATGAGTTGGAACGTTCCATTGTTCCAAAAAGATTTTGACCCACCATGCAGGAGGTGTGGAATACTGGAACAAAGAAGCATAGATCGCGGGGTACAACCCGAGCCTTAGCAGCTGTGACTTCTTTGCCGATAAAATGTATTGGGCCCACTGCAGATATCTGGCTGGGTGACGGGGAGTTAAGCCTATGTTGTATGGCTGTCCCCAAGGGCGCGGCTCGCCCTGACATACACGCCGCCCCAGGATATCCAAAGCCATCGGTGGCTGCACGGGTATCGCGGCCATAGAAGGTTAGAGACAACCTTCTGAGGTCCAGTTGACCTCCTCCACAGCATAGTTCACCGGAGGTGCGTCAGCATAATGGATCGCCGAAATGGGCTCCGAAGGTGCTACGCAAGAAAAGCTATGTCGACCCCTGATGATCTGATTGTACCACGTCCCCCATAGATGAAGGTTCTTCCGCTCTGGGTCATGATTCTTGATCAGTGCAAAAACATCCCGGTCTACTGGCGCGTCAGCAAATGCACTCTCCGGATGAACAAAGGGGAATGAAGTGTCGAAAAACATTGTGCCTGCACGAAAAAGAACAAAAAAAAATTATTAGCCGTCGATGCTACAATTTAAGTTCCGGCACTTTGTACTTTAAATTCGTACCGCACTGTAATGCAGTGGAAATGGACCAAAGGAGACCCACATAATCTAGATAATGGTTCAATATTAATAAAACAGTCTCATTATTTGACGAGACAGTCATTAAATGAGGAAATCCTCAAAGGATTCTCATTTAATGAGCGCCCCTTGGGCCAAGGAGTAAATCTCCCTTGAGAGCAGCGCTCTACAGCAGAGTGGCATCTGTCAGCTATGATGATGAAAGGAATAAAAACTCCTCAAGAAAAATTCTGAAGAGCCATACTCTGTAAATATGATGGAATAATCCATCAAAAAACTTAAAGTAAAGATTTTAATGAATTAAAAAATTCTGAGATCTTCAAGATCTATGAACAAACTCTAAGAGTTCTTCATAAAAGATTAACAAATCTACATAATTTGAAAGAGCAAAGCTCTGTTAATATGTTAAGAAACCCTAAGAAAGATCTCTTTAGCTCTATGAAGAGCAAAACTCTATTGAGAAATCTATATGGTTTGAAAAGAGCAAAGCTCTGTTGATAGGTGAAACCTTAGATTATAAAATAATCTCTTCAAAAGATTTGATCTTTACCTAAAAAAATTGATAAAGTTCTGTCTCTAGGAGTGTTCTTAAACAGAGAGCTATGCTCTAAAAGAGAATTAATTCTCAGAAAAACAAGAAAGGAGATGAACATATGTCATCTCAAGGGCCAAAGGCCCTATTTATAGGCACTGAAAGCCGTTTCAACTTCTGAGTTGATCCAATGGCAGAGACGCTGCAACCGCTGCACTCACGTGTAGGCCACGTGAGCGCAACGGTGTGGGGGGCATTTGTTTTCCCAATCAGAGCAAAACTCTGTTCAAATTTTGAAATTTGAAATGAAGCAGCGCTTTATAGCAGCGCCAGCGCTAAGAATCAAAGACTCTGATGCAACGCTCACGTGCAAAGCACGAGAGCGCTCACGCTAGCAGCGACAACGCTGAGAGTCAAAGAATCTGAGACAGCGCTCACGTGCAAAGCACATGAGCGCTGCACTCTAAGCAGTGCACCATGTGCAACGCACGTGAGCGCTAGCGCTAAGAGTGTTGCACTCTAAGCAGCGCACCACGTGCAAAGTACGTGAGCGCTAGCGATAGAACAAAATGTTCTCGGCCCTTTGATCAAAGATCCAACGAACATGATTAAAAATTATCAATTGACCAGAATAAAATTCTGTTAAGAAAACATTGCTCAGAATCTTTCCAAACAGGAAAGATTATGCTCTGAAAATCAGAGCACCATTGGATCATTCGGTGATTAAAAATCACCAAAATACAGAATAAATTCTGTATGGGAAAAGATTTCCCAATCTTGTTAAAAACAAGAAGATTGCCTTCTGTAAAACAGAAACCCTAGGATCAAAGATCCAACGGTGGGAAATATCCCCAAATCAATTAGAGAAAATATCTCTTCAACTGATTCAACAAATCAGCATCTACTATATAAAGGACCCAAGACTTCAAGTCTCACAGAGAGGAAACCCCCCCCCCCCCTAAATTTTGAGAAATTTCAAAGAGAAGAGTAAGCTCTCGGAAGAAGAAGAATTTCTTCAAAGTAAATAAAAATAGAGAGATCAAAGTATCTCATCAAAAGAAGAAGAAACTAATTCTTCTTCAAGATCATAAATCTATAAGACAGATGTCTTTTATAAAAAGAGATCCTAGCATCTCATCATAAAAGGGGAGGAGAAAAGAACTTAATTTTCCTTGGATCACAGATCCATAAAAACAAGGTCTTTCATAAAAACAGAAGAGATTGTAAAATCTTCTATTAAAGTAAGAACTTAAGTTTTTAGATCTATGAGACAAAATCTCCTATGAACGAGAGTTTAATTCTCAGAGTGCAGAACTGATAAAAGTTTGCCTAAAAAGAGCCTTAAGCACTCCAATTTAAAGAAGCGCCTCAGCGCTCCTAATCTGGCGCTCAGCACCCAGCGCCCCAAGCGCTATTTTTAAAGAAGCGCCTTAGTGCTATAAAACTGGCGTACAGCGCCGCAGCGCTCCTAGCGCTCCAATTAAAAAGAAGCGCCTCAGCGCTTCAAGACTGACGCTCAGCGCCAAGCGCACCACGTGCTCTTCACGTGTGCGCTATCACACAGGAAGCGCCTTAGCGCTCTAAATTTGGCGGTCAGCGACATGCGCACCATGTGCTCCTCACGTGTTCACTGAGGGAACATAAACTGTTATTTAAATAAAGACCCAGAGCTATAATGAGCGCTCAACACTCAATAAAAGACAAAAGATTGTCAGAACCCAAACCAGTGCTCAGCATTGTTAAATGTCCAACATTTTATTGAGTGGGCCGAGCCCAAGTTGGCCACAGACCCCCTCATTTAGATTAATTGAGCTCATATGCTCATAAATCTTTGATCTTAGTCCCAAACTTGACTATAGATCTCCCAAACAATATTGGTTCAAGGGTACATCTCTTCACTCCTATGATATGTGTCGTTGTAATCCTTCAACGTCCTTAGAAAGGTGACGGGTCCCGACAACCAGACATTTCATGGACTGTAGGGTCCTTAAACTTTACAGACTATGATGTCTCTAAACTACCATGGACTGTGAGGTCCTTAAACTCATAGATTATGATATCTTTAAACCCTACAGACTATGATGTCTTTAAACTGTCACGGACTATGATGTCCTTAAACTTCTGGACCGCAACGTCCCTAAACTAAAACAATAGAGCCCAAATGCTCTTTTGTTGGATCTAAATGATCCTGTTGAGTAGGTCTTAGTCTAAAATTAGACTAACGTATCCTCAACAAATGTTTGAGTTGATCTTAGTTTAAAACAAGACTAACTATTTTTAAACCCAACCCAAACCCAAATCTAAGAAAATACGGATTTGGACTAATCCACGCCCTACGGGCGACAACATAAATTAGTCTCCGTATATAATCCACGGGCAACCAAAAATAAAACAAACATACACGACACGAAGTGACCATCTGGAGAAGGAGAAAGTTGTTACCGTGATACGTTAGTGTAATTAACTGCAGGGGCTTGCGTCTGTAGGGAAGAGCATCCCCATAATCAAAAACCCCTCAAATGAGGGGGAATCTGACGAAGTCTGCTACAACGGCCGCATCTGTCTAAACCTCCAATACACGGTGCCATAAATCAACTTGGCATCTTCGGAGAGGTGGACGGATAAAACCAAATAACATCTGCCTCCAAATTCAGGCAAGACGTTTGTCTTTCCGGTCTTTCGGCGGAGAACAACCCCAAAAGAATTAATCTTGTTCGCTTATATGCAACAGCATAAAAGGGTATCACGTGTTAATACATGAGCCTTTTTGGTCTGCTATCTGTTTGAATGTAGTGCCTATATTCTTTGCATATAGATGCTCACGTTCTTACACGTGAGACTCGATTTTGGCCTATCAATTGCCGCTCACGTGTGGGCACGTGAGACCTGCACAGTGGGAATTTTTTTTCCTTTTTCTTTCTCTCTCTATATTTTTTATAAGGGAACAAGGCGGTTGACAAGCTGCACTCGCTCCACCACCACGGTCTGATCTCGATGAGCTGACGGGATCACTCGGTGGCACTTGTTCTGGAGTGCTTTCAGTAAAGGCAGATCGCCGATGGCTGTCCGGCCGGTGCGGTCTCTGGCCCTTCCGTGACGTCTCGGGTCCGCGGGCAACATCAGAGGGAGCGGGCTGAGGAAGCGAAGGCTCGGCTGGCGGCGATCTCCTCAGAGTACCAACAGCAGTGTTTTCTTCACCCCCTACCCCCTCTGTTGTAATATTTTGTATATATTTTCCTTTGTGTAAAGCTGGGGAGCCCATAATACCTTTGATGAATAAAGTTCCTTTTTTGCGACGTGTTTTTGTCTCCTTTTTTATTCTCTTTGTGCGTTTGCGTATTTTCACAAAAATGAACCCCGGGGATTTGGAACCGAGGAAGAGGGAAACATATCGAAGGAGTTTCCTTTAATTCAGGAGGCTTAATAATGAAGAAAACTTACATTGCCTCGACAAAGAAGGAAACATATTCATTGATGCAAAATTTGAAAACATATTCACTCGTACAATTAGAGCTTCTCGGCGTTGTAAGGCCGCAGAAACTTGCGTCCTCCCGTGTCTTGTAAGCGATAGGCTTTCCGGGCAATACTTCTGAGATGAGGAATGGGCTGTCCCACTTCGGGGAGAACTTGTGCAGCTTGCCTGGGTCTATGAATTCGTTCCGCCTTAGAACCAAATCTCCCGTCTTGAAGGCACGATGCTTAACTCGTGCGTTGTAGTAGTGAGCAGTTTGTTGTTGATAAGCAGCGGCTTTTGCTAGGTTCCTTAGCACTCTTACTAGGTTTTATAAGACATCGAGTATGCATTTTTAAAAATTTAGAGAGCAAAGCAACCCAAACTAAGGATCTAACTAGAGAATTAGGGTTTAACTTGGCAAGTAAACAACTTTACTCTAAGTGAACAAAGAATACAACATTTGTCGACCGGTCCTTCACTTCTAAAGCTCCGTGTAGTAATCCCTTAGCTCCAAGTAGTGGTCTCCCGGACTCTCGTTAGGCTCCACTAGGCGAAAGGAACAAGCTTGCTCAAGGATCTTTGAGGCCGAAGATGATCTACGTCGAAAAATCTCTAACTCAAGCTATCTCTTCACTAATTGAGAATTAGTGAATCAAAAAACCTATACTAAATGGCTAGTTTGGTATAGATTGATGAAGTAGGAATTTTTCTCATTTTAGAAAAAAAATTCTCTTTTTCTTTTTCTTCACTCTTCAGAGCTAGAGAGCAATGAATGAGATGAAGAAGTGATCAAGTGTGAAACATGGGTAAGAAAATATCTCATATAAACTCATGTAGAGACTAAACCATGGCTAAAGATAATGGTTAGGTTAATAAATATCTAGAGTAAAATAAAATTAGTAGACTAAAGTCAAGACTTCTAAATGCTTCCACATGCATCTTAGCCATGCTAATTTCCATCTAATTTTGATTTTTCCCTTAATATTTAAACACCTAAATTATCTTAAGTTAAGTATGAGTCTCATACACCCTAGTCCAATGTATCATCTAGCATGACACATATTAAATACATTAATATATATCACATATACATTTAAATGTATTTGGAGAAAACTTTTTCTTAAGTGGGCTAATATTAGTTAATGTATATTAATATATCAAATATATAATCATACATTAAATTATTAAACCAACACTTGATTTAATAACCCGGCTGTATCGCATACAACCGACTAATATCATTTATATGTATATCACATATACATATAACATATCATTGAATCAACACTTGATTCAACAATCTGGTTATATCACATATAACCTGTATCGCGAGATTAGAATACGGTATCACATACACGTATTAATCTCGGTCTCGTACATTCACATATGTGCCCTACTTCATTTCGCATGAGCTAGAAAACCTCTGTGTAGGACTCTAAAGACTCGTCAATACGCCAGTAGTAGGTAATGATCATATCAGTCACCCACAAGCCGTCAGCGGTACTAGCTGGACGTAACGGCTACCCAGGTATTGAGAGATCAGAAGATCAACAAGCAAGCTTGTCCATACTCCCGTGAATCCAATAAGTAACACTACCGTACAGTCCGGTCTCTTCGTCTGATATGTCGCATATCTAACCTGGGGGTGGTAAACGTCAAACCCCAATAGCTTGATAAGTCATGCCGATATGAGGCTCATAACGGGTCGAGAAACTACTGATAACACATACCAGTAAATCTTTGTATCAGCCCTGGCCAGGGACTTCCTGTATGGTCAATCGAGCACAGTGCAACATCAACCCCCAATACCGGGAGAAACAAAACCCCTCCTATCGCTTATTGCCTCAATATGAGTCAGGACCGTACCCAAAATCCACCTGTTTGCACACTCTCTTGAGCGTGGTAGGGAGGAAATCAAAGCACAGTAGGAATCACACAAGACTCTATGACGATCTTGGGTCTACAGACTAACCTATACTAGTGTCACCAGAGAACTGCTATCTGACGATAGGTATAATACCTTCTAGGAGTTCTTGGCGAGTCCTGTTCAGTGTACCCAGTCTCCACTAAGCACCCATATACAATCTTTGATATCAAACACCAATGGATGTGGGATCATCCATCGGCCATTAAATCGGTCAAGAAACGCATACGCTAGTCTACTCTGGAATATCGATGCTCCGTCTCGATCCACCCACGACTGGGAACATTTAAATGATGAACTTGTGGACTACCCTGGCCCCATTAGTATGATCTGCATCATAGTCCTGGTAGTCAAGTACATCCTATGGGCTTTACCAACATGTGAGAGCAAGAAAGTATCACAATACAAGTCTACATGTTAAGATAAAGAGCAACCAGATAGCATACTATCATGTTGAGCAAGAAAGTCCTCTCTATATATGTCAAAGCATCCATTATAATATACAATCATGTACAACAATGGCCTCTAGGGCATACATACAACTAACAGCTTTGATCTGTGCCCGGTCCCGCTTCTCTAGCATGATGTCCAAATTAGTCCGGAGCGCCAAGGTGTTTACTTCGTCGTCGAAGTGATCGACTCTGTAACTGGGTAGCCCAATCTCTGCTAGGACCATCGCCTCGGTGCCGTAGCAGAGGCTGAAGGGGGTCTCTCCAGTGGGGGTCTTCTTTGATGTGCGTAAGGCCCATAAAACCCGGGGTAGTTCCTCGACCCAGCTGCCCTGTCTTCCTTCTAAACGAGTTCGAAGACCTCGAATGACGTCTTGGTTAGCGACCTTGACCTGCCCGTTGCATTGAGGATGCGCGACCATGACAAACTTCATTATATGTAGTACTCGTTGCAGAATCCTTTGACTTTGTTGTTTTCAAAATTGGTCCCGTGGTCGATAACAATACACTTCGGGATCCCAAATTGGGATATTATGTTGTTCTGCAGGAATTTGATGGTCGTGGTGGCGTCCGATTTTCTGATCGGGATGGTCTCGATCCACTTCGTAAAATAGTCTACCGCGACGAGGATGTATTTGTGCCCGCCCATGCCAGTTGGGAGTTGTCCTGGAAGCTCATGCCCGTCGTAAACGTCCAAATGGTCTTTCGGGTCGAACGTCCCGTTAAAGAGGGCCACTTTTGGAGGCTTGTTTCTGGAAGAGACGCAAGCAGCGAGCAACTCTTCAGTGAAGGGCTTCAAAAGCGAGTCGGCAACATACCTGGCCCCCTCATTTGAAGGACGACCCTCCCGATGTACACCCTCGATTTTCTTTTCGAGGGCGTCGAGACGGTCGTGGTACCCCGAGGATTCGGCGTAGTCAGAGTTATGGCCCTTCCCACTGGCGGCCTGCGCTTGGCTGTGGCTCCGGTTCCATTCTATCAGGTTCCTCAGGTCCCCTGGAGAGGTCATTCTTGAGTCATCGCGGCGAGTGCCGCCCGCGCGACCCTGTCGAGGGAGAGGGTGACGGCCATGCCTGGGAGCAGGCGAGCTGACCAATACCTCCTCGGGAGGGACGGGAGTGTGATGGGCCTCGGGGCGGGGAGCTCTTTCATGAGACCTCGGCGTGGAGTTGTGAGGCTCCCAACGGGTCATTGAATCGGTCGCCGCCTGAGATAGCAAGACGCTGTTCAGTGGTGCCAGCACGGGCAGTGTCATCTCCCCCTCTGCGGAACCCGTGATCCTGGACAGGGGGAACAGCGACCTGGGGGGATTGTCCCGCCGTTTGGACGTGGACAAGGGCATCCACTATGGATGCAAGCCTGTCAATCCGTGCAGAGAGGGCATGAATGGCGTTGGGGGGAGGGGTGGATCCGTCCGCGTCTCCGTTGTAGGGAGGGCTGCGGCTTATGCTTGGATTGTCACGGTGTTCACTTGCCATGAGTTCGAGATCGAAAGATCAACTTTCGATGAGTGGAATTTTCGTTCCCACAGACGGCGCCAAATGATGGAGACTAGGATCTCCTTCAGATGTTGTCATCCGTCGATCTGTCGCAAGCATTGGTGGACGGCTGAGATTGGTGTTGAGGGTTACCCCCTTGAGCGTTTGGATCTCAGTGGGCTTGTTTTGAGGCGAAGCCGAAGCAATCTGCAAAAGACGTCCCGGGGTGGTTGTACCACCATGGACCCTCCGACGATCAAGTTAGCTGAGGAATTTGGGCAGAGTAGTGGCTTATTAGAATAAAATTGCCTTACCTGATTCGTCTGGGAAAGGGATTTTTATAGTGGTCGCTTGGAATGAGCTGGCGTGAGATCTTCGCCGGCCATTTCGCCCCTGGCGTCACGCCTGCGTGAATGACGGGATCCCCCCATCAACGACGGGATACGCTCGTTAATAGAGGATACGGCGACGTGGAACGCGGGATGTTGGGTGACGGATGTCTTGCTTCTTGAGAGATACGCAGAGCCGTGGCGGAGGCACTTAGGCTCTACGTCCTTGGTTGCTCGGTAGAACCGGAAGGTGTAGCTCGAAGACGAGCTGGAGGCCGAGGAAGCTCGGTTCTGTGATAGCTTGGAGGAGAACGGGGAGGGCTGAGGAAGCTCAGCATGTAGGAGGGCTCAGGGGCGAGCCGATGGTTATTTGCACGGGTGTAACACCCGAGCCCAATAATACTATTTCTGTTACTGGTTGAGTGTTTGACATTGCTCATTTCATTTATCTTGCTTGTTTGGTTCTTATTGCAAAATTTTAACCGGCTAAGTCAGTTTTGCATATAACAAATTTTAACACCTAAAGTGAAATTAAAAATATCTATATTGGCCTACTCGTCACCCCTAGCCGCGTGGTAGCGTCCGCGCGTCGAGTTTTCATCCCGTTCGGTGAAACGGGTAAGTTTGGACGGCTACACGCGCGTGCAAGTGTCCGACTTGGGGGCATGCTTTTTGATCATAAAACATTTCATTTTAAAATTTGGAACCCGCTTAAAATCCTATTATTTGAATTTCAAATTTTTGGACGCAACTCGGGCGCGATTCGAAAATGTTTCATTTAGCGCCAAAATCCCAATTTAATAAAATATTCTAAAACTATATAATATATTCATCTGTTACCTTTTTAACCATTTAATCTTTATGTAATCTTTTTAAATTCCTTCTGTTTCTCGCCTCAGCCAATCACGAGGGGTTTGAAACCCTCGTGGGCCCCATCTTTCCCTCTCTCTATCTCACCTCTCTCTTCCTCTGTCTCTATCTCTCTCTCTAACCCTCTCTCTCTCTCCCTATCCCCTATTTAAACCACGCAGCCTCGTCTCCACCATTTCCATCACGAGAACCCTCGCGAGAAACCCCACCGAAACCCTAGCCCAGCCACCGTGCTCGTCGCCGCTGCAGCCCAACGCCGTCACACCACCAGCATCATCCTCGTCGCCACCGCAGACCTCCTTCCTCCCCTCCTACGTCCCCGTGCAGCCCAACACCGTAGCCACCTGCACCCACCGTGCCCGCCGTCACCGCCGCAACCCGTCGCCGACGACGCCAGCATCTCCCCCTTCGCCCTCTTCCTGACCTCGACACCTTCCTCTTCCTTCCCGAGTGCCGGCGCCGCAACAGAACCCAAACTGCAACCCTATCACCTTCTCCGGTTCGCCGGAAACGCCGCCGTCGACCCTCGTCGTCGTCGCCTGCGCCACCGCCGACCACCTCCTCTTCCCCTGCAACCCAAACCCGGCCATTTTCCTCTCCCTCCTCACCGTATCTCCTGATCCAGCACCTGCAGCCGAGTCTGCCGGCGCAGCCTCCTCGCCGGCGCCCCATCGCCGTCGACCCCGTCGCGGTTGCCATCTTTGCTATCCCAGTAAGTTTCTCCTTACCTCTCCCCTTCCTTTTTCCCTTCGCTGGTTGCTATTTGTCCGTGCGTAGTTTGCTAACTTTTGTCGCTGTTTTGACATTTCGCCGGAATCCGGTCGTGCCGACGACTTGGCCCGACTTTCCAGCAAGGTACCCCGGTCCGCGTGGTCCCACTGTTCGTTGTTTGGACTCGATCCGTGAACCGTGCGTCCGTCACGTGTTTTTCCGCCGACGCTACGTCCGTTTTTCCCGGTTCGCGAACCGTCGAGGCAAGTATTACTTGCTACATGCTATGCTATACAAATTAAATGTGTTTTGACTCATTAAACGTGCAAACTTAACTAGGTGTAGCTATTTTATTATTTGGACGCATTATGACATATATCATGATACTGTAACCTAAAATCACATTTGCCACTTTAACCCTAATAACGAAGTTACCTATTAATCACATTTACCGTTTAAAGGACGGTAACCTTACACTTGTAGCTCTATTACATTCTGATATCGATATAACAGTATTGCACCGTCATGTGATCCATCGCACCGCAAGGGGTGCTTGAAACCTGCTAATATGATGAAACGTCTGTACTATACCAATGCACTAATGTGATTAAATAAATTGCTTATTGTTGTTTAATTCATTGCTTATTTCCTGCTATTATTCCTTGTTCGATTTTATACCTGTTGTGAGTACACCCTCGATTGTGTTACAGATTGACCTGACCTTGCTACACATGACATATATATATATACCGATGCACCGGACATGGTACCCTTTACTATCGACTTAACCTGATGTACCATGACCTGACCTGTTACCTGATCTCATGCCTAATGCCAACAAACCTGACTTGGAGTCCTCATGGACCATTCCTGTTGTCTATCCAGACAAACCTGACCTGTTACCTGATCCTGTGTTGGCATTAGTCCTTGATTATTGAATACCCGACCTGACACATATAACCTGGGGGTATAGGGAAATCAAACGGGTAATCTAAAGTGTAACTTAAAAGGGTATTACTTGATCCGTGGTCCCGGGGGGTAACGGGACAGAGCCATTCGTGAGTCTTACATTCCTGATCCGTGGTCCCGGGGGGCAACGGGACAGAACCATTATTGGTTCCCATTTTCCTGATCTGTGGTCCCGGGGGGTAACGGGACATATCCTTTGAGTTACATGGAGGATTACTCGAATTGATTTCAAAGACTTTAGAATAGGAAACCCGATAGAACAGTTTAGTTACCCACTGCACACTACCCTGCACTGCTTGTTTCATACTATTGCTTTATTCATGTTTAATTCTGCATTGCTTATTACCATGTTCATATTATATTATTGGTTGACATGACGCGCTGACGTCTGGGTTTTGCATGGCCCAGATTCTTTACCACTGTCGCTGACCGAGCAGGAGTACTTCAGCCAGCAGGCTGATCTATGAGTTCCGTAGTGATTAGTTTATTTCTTGCATTTTATTTCCAGATGTGAGCCCGCATTATGGGACGTACTTTTCTATCATTGTATTGGATCATTTGCTTCCGCACTTATTTATTATTGACTCTTGCTATTCTGGATTTGGACATGTGTTAGATAGTTTATTTATCTCGTTCTTGATATCTCTACAGCCGTAATGTGACTGTGGATGGATACTTCCTACCCACAGGTAGCATGGTTGGCTATGTCACGTGCCCAATCTTTCATACTCTGGGAAGCGGGGCATGACATGGTTCTTTTGGTATCAGAGCCATAGGTTAATTGGGTTGATTCTTTTGTAGTTGGGTATTATACCCGATACACGAATCAGAATACCCGTGCTTAGGAAACATGTCCTACCACCTTGACCGTCTTACCATTCTTGAATCACATTCTTCCGGATTATATCGACGTGCAAACTTACTTTGCATGTCGACTCGAAAACCTGATTTCTTGTTATCCCTAGGACTTGGGCGACTTGGGTGGAGTTAAGTAATTGTGGCTATGATACCGCGGCATAGTTACAATGCGGTACTCTATTTAAGTATCTTGGAGTTCTAGCCTTGATCCATATTCAGAATCTATCATCATGCTAATGTTGGGTGTCTTGAGTTCAGGATTATGGCAAGTAAGAATGTGAAGACGTACCAGAGGCGTGTGGACGAAGCCGCCATGCTTGGAGTGATAAGAGGAATGCTGGAAAATCAGAAGAGGCATTTTGAGCTGATCCAGCAGCAAGCGGACTCATTTCGGGAAGGTTTGCAGATCGTCAGCAGTCTGTGAGCAATGTTGGAGCTAAACCAGTTGACCGAGTAGGGACCGTGGCAGATTTCAGATGTTTGGGTCCTACTACTTTCACTGGTTTGGAGGAGCCGTTACCAGCCGAGCAGTGGCTAGTTGACACGGAGAATTCGCTGATTGCGGCACAGATTCCAGAGGACAAAAGAGTTGATGTGGTACGCATTCAGTTAGTGGACTACGCCCGAGAGTGGTGGCTTGTGGAGGAGACCCGCCTGCCCAAGCCGATCAGTTAGGCGGAGTTATCTAAGAGTTTCCTGGAGAAATTCTTCCCGCGGACTGCACGGGAGGAAATGGAAGAGAAGTTCATCGGACTAAGGCAGAATGGAGCACCCGTGGACGTGCATGCAGCAGAATGGACGAGACTCAGTAGTTTCGCTGGACCTTTCGCGGCCAACGATGCAGATAGCAGTTGCGGTAAGGAAGCGGTTCTGTCGGGCCAGTCGAGTTTAGGGCTGGGCTGACAAACAGTGTTCTTGCAGCTATGAAAGTTGATGGTTGTGAAGAACCGGTGGTGGTTCGCGATTTCATGGACGTAGTTGAAGATATATCGGGCTTACCGCCGAAGCGAGGCGCGGAGTTCGCGATTGACCTTATTCCTGGTGCAGCGCCAGTATCTAAAGCTTATTATCCAATGGCACCAGTGGAATTGGAAGATGTTAAGAAGCAAGTTGGTGAATTACTTGAGAAGGGTTGGATTCGAAGCAGCAACTCGCCTTGGGGAGCTCCAGTTCTTTTGGTAAAGAAGAAGGATGGCACGAGAAGGATGTGCATTGATTATCGAGAATTAAACCGGGTGACTATTAAGAACAAGTATCCGATCCCTCGCATTGGAGAACTTTTTGAGCAGCTTAGTGGCGCGAGGGTATTCTCGAAACTGGATTTGCGATCCGGATATCATCAGGTCCGAGTAAAAGCAGAAGATATTTGCAAGACGGCGTTTCGAACTCGGTATGGACATTTCGAGTATCTAGTGATGCCCTTCGGAGTAACGAATGCGCCGGCAATATTCATGGATTTGATGAACAGAATCTTTTCACCATTCTTGGACCAGTTTATTGTGGTATTCATTGACGACATTCTGGTCTACTCGAAGAGTTCGGAAGAGCATGCTGAGCATTTGAAGATCGCGCTGCAGACACTGAGACAGGAGAAATTGTATGCGAAGATGAGTAAGTGCGAATTTTGGTTGGAAGAAGTGAAGTTTCTGGGGCATGTTGTGTCGGGCGATGGAATCGCCGTCGATTCTGAAAAGATTGCAGCAGTTCGAGATTGGCCTATTCCAAGAAATGTGGCTGAGATAAGAAGTTTCCTTGGTTTAGCCGGATACTACAGGAGATTTGTGGAGAACTTCGCTCGTTTGGCAGAGCCGTTGACCAAGCTTACGCAAAAGGAAGTACCTTTTGTTTGGACGGATAAATGTGCATTGGCCTTCGAGACGTTGAAGCAGAAGTTGATAACCGCCCCTATCCTGACCGTACCAGACAATTCCGGAGGACTGGTGATTCACAGCGACGCATCTGGAAAAAGGATTGGGATGTGTTTTGATGCAGAATGGGAAGGTCGTGGCTTACGCATCAAGACAACTGAAGACCCATGAGAAGAATTATCCGACTCATGACTTGGAGCTTGCGGCTGTGATCTTCGCCTTGAAGATTTGGAGACACTACCTTTTGGGTGAGAGAGTCGAAGTTTTTACAGATCACAAGAGCTTGAAGTATGTGTTCACTCAGAAGGAGTTGAACATGAGGCAACGCAGATGGTTGGAGCTGATGGCCGACTACGACCTTGATCTTAAGTACCATCCGGGAAAAGTTAACGTCGTGCCGGATGCGCTTAGTCGGTTACCAGCGATTCAAGTATTGACTACACAGAGGGAGATCATTACGGATTTTCGAAGATTTGACTTGGAGGTTGTGCTACCACACTCTACGGGACAGTTGATGCAGTTGCAAGTACAGTCGTCCTTAGTTGAGAAGATTAAAGCGGCACAATCGCAGGATCCTAGACTGCAAAAGTTTCGAGAGCAGGTTGAAGCCGGACTAGGAACAGATTTACTGGTCCACGAAGATGGTTCGTTGAGGTATGGTAGCTGTGTGTGTGTGCCAAAGGGGGATGTGCGTGAAGAGCTTATGAAGGAGGCACACAGTTCAGCTTACTCTGTACATCCAGGAGGTACAAAGATGTACCGAGATATTCGACAGCATTTCTGGTGGGAAGGTATGAAATGGGAGATCGCTCGCTTCGTGGCTAAGTGCTTGGTATGTCAGCAAGTCAAGGCTAAACACCAAAGGGTTGCTGGTTTGTTGCAACCACTTCCGATTCCTCAGTGGAAGTGGGAACATATAACCATGGATTTCGTGACGGCTTTACCGCGGAGTCCAAAGGGCAACAATGCAGTAGGGGTGATTGTCGATCGGTTTACCAAGGCAGCTCATTTTATTTCTTTTCGGGTTGGTCAATCAACGGAGACTTTGGCAGAACGGTACATTCTGGAGATTGTAAGATTGCATGGCGTACCGTTGAGCATCGTGTCCGATCGGGACACTCGGTTCTTGTCACATTTCTGGAGGAGTTTACAAGAAAGTTTGGGGACTCGATTGAAATTTAGCACAGCTTATCATCCTCAAACTGATGGACAGTCGGAGAGAACGATCCAAACTCTTGAAGATATGTTGAGAGCATGCATGTTGGACTTCAAGGGTTCTTGGGAGGATCACCTACACTTGGTGGAGTTTTCTTACAACAATAGTTTCCAAGCGACTATTCAGATGGCTCCGTTTGAAGCTTTATATGGTCTTAAGTGCCGTTCACCTGTTTGTTGGGATGATGTTGGTGAACGAAGGTTACTAGGACCAGATTTGGTAGTATAGACCGTTGAGAAGGTTAACGCCATCAGGAAGCATATGAAGGCAGCTCAAGACAGACAGAAAAGTTGGGCTGACACGTCAAGAAGACCTCTAGAGTTCGCCATGGGTGATTTGGTGTTCTTGAAGATATCACCGACTAGAGGAGTGATTCGTTTTGGGAGCCGGGGAAAGCTTAGTCCTCGATTCGTTGGACCCTTCGAGATATTGGAGCGTGTTGGAGAGGTAGCATGCTGTTTGGCGTTACCACAGTCCTTGGCAGGTGTGCACGATGTGTTTCATGTATCTCAACTACGAAGGTATGTTCGAGATGAAACCCACGTCTTGGATCATTCTGAGTTAACTGTACGGGAGGATCTAACTTTTGAGGAGCGACCGGTTGAAATCAAGGATCGAAGGGAAAAGGTTCTTAAGAACAAGTTTATCCCCCTTGTGCTAGTCTCTTGGGGTAATCGATCGCATGGAGAATCCTCTTGGGAGCGAGAAGACGAGATCCGACAGAAGTTCCCTCACCTTTTCCCGTAGTTTTCTATCTTGTATTCTTAGAATTTCGAGGACGAAATTCTTTTTGTAGTTGGGTATGATGTAACACCCGAGCCCAATAATACTATTTCTGTTACTGGTTGAGTGTTTGACATTGCTCATTTCATTTATCTTGCTTGTTTGGTTCTTATTGCAAAATTTTAACCGGCTAAGTCAGTTTTGCATATAACAAATTTTAACACCTAAAGTGAAATTAAAAATATCTATATTGGCCTACTCGTCACCCCTAGCCGCGTGGTAGCGTCCGCGCGTCGAGTTTTCATCCCGTTCGGTGAAACGGGCAAGTTTGGACGGCTACACGCGCATGCAAGTGTCCGACTTGGGGGCATGCTTTTTTATCATAAAACATTTCATTTTAAAATTTGGAACACGCTTAAAATCCTATTATTTGAATTTCAAATTTTTGGGCGCAACCCGGGCGCGATTTGGAAATGTTTCATTTAGCGCCAAAATCCCAATTTAATAAAATATTCTAAAACTATATAATATATTCATCTGTTACCTTTTTAACCATTTAATCTTTATGTAATCTTTTTAAATTCCTTCTGTTTCTCGCCTCAGCCAATCACGAGGGATTTTAAACCCTCGTGGGCCCCATCTTTCCCTCTCTCTATCTCTCCTCTCTCTTCCTCTGTCTCTCTCTCTCTCTCTGATTTCTCCTTCTCTCTCTCTCTCTAACCCTCTCTCTCTCTCCCTATCCCCTATTTAAACCACGCAGCCTCGTCTCCACCATTTCCATCACGAGAACCCTCGCGAGAAAACCCACCGGAACCCTAGCCCAGCCACCGTGCTCGTCGCCGCTGCAGCCCAACGCCGTCGCACCACCACCATCATCCTCGTCGCCACCGCAGACCTCCTTCCTCCCCTCCCACGTCCCCGTGCAGCCCAACACCGTAGCCACCTGCACCCACCGTGCCCACCGTCGCCGCCGCAACCCGTCGCCGACGACGCCAGCATCTCCCCCTTCGCCCTCTTCCCGACCTCGACACCTTCCTCCTCCTTCCCGAGTGCCGGCGCCGCAACAGAACCCAAACTGCAACCCTATCACCTTCTCCGGTTCGCCAGAAACGCCGCCGTCGACCCTCGTCGTCGTCGCCTGCGCCACCGCCGACCACCTCCTCTTCCCCTGCAACCCAAACCCGGCCATTTTCCTCTCCCTCCTCACCGTATCTCCTGATCCAACACCTGCAGCCGAGTCTGCCGTCGCAGCCTCCTCGCCGGCGCCCCATCGCCGTCGACCCCGTCGCGGTTGCCATCCTTGCTATCCCAGTAAGTTTCTCCTTACCTCTCTCCTTCCTTTTTCCCTTCGCTGGTTGCTATTTGTCCGTGCGTAGTTTGCTAACTTTTGTCGCTGTTTTGACATTTCGCCGGAATCCGGCCGTGCCGACGACTTGGCCCGACTTTCCAGCAAGGTACCCCGGTCCGCGTGGTCCCACTGTTCGTTGTTTGGACTCGATCCGTGAACCGTGCGTCCGTCACGTGTTTTTCCGCCGACGCTACGTCCGTTTTTCCCGGTTCGCGAACCATCGAGGCAAGTATTACTTGCTACATGCTATGCTATACAAATTAAATGTGTTTTGACTCATTAAACGTGCAAACTTAACTAGGTGTAGCTATTTTATTATTTGGACGTATTATGACATATATCATGATACTGTAACCTAAAATCACATTTGCCACTTTAACCCTAATAACGAAGTTACCCGTTAATCACATTTACCGTTTAAAGGACGGTAACCTTACACTTGTAGCTCTATTACATTCTGATATCGATATAACAGTATTGCACCGTCATGTGATCCATCGCACCGCAAGGAGTGCTTGAAACCTGCTAATATGATGAAACGTCTGTACTATACCAATGCACTAATGTGATTAAATAAATTGCTTATTGTTGTTTAATTCATTGCTTATTTCCTGCTATTATTCCTTGTTCGATTTTATACCTGTTGTGAGCACACCCTCGATTGTGTTACAGATTGACCTGACCTTGCTACACATGACATATATATATATATATACCGATGCACCGGACATGGTACCCTTTACTATCGACTTAACCTGATGTACCATGACCTGACCTGTTACCTGATCTCATGCCTAATGCCAACAAACCTGACTTGGAGTCCTCATGGACCATTCCTGTTGTCTATCCAGACAAACCTGACCTGTTACCTGATCCTGTGTTGGCATTAGTCCTTAATTATTGAATACCCGACCTGACACATATAACCTGGGGGTATGGGGAAATCAAACGGGTAATCTAAAGTGTAACTTAAAAGGGTATTATTTGATCCGTGGTCCCGGGAGGTAACGGGACAGAGCCATTCGTGACTCTTACATTCCTGATCCGTGGTCCCGGGGGGCAACGGGACAGAACCATTATTGCTTCCCATTTTCCTGATCCGTGGTCCCGGGGGGTAACGGGACATATCCTTTGAGTTACATGGAGGATTACTCGAATTGATTTCAAAGACTTTAGAATAGGAAACCCGATAGAACAGTTTAGTTACCCACTGCACACTACCCTGCACTGCTTGTTTCATACTATTGCTTTATTTATGTTTATTTCTGCATTGCTTATTACCATGTTCATATTATATTATTGGTTGACATGACGCGCTGACGTCTGGGTTTTGCATGGCCCAGATTCTTTACCACTGTCGCTGACCGAGCAGGAGTACTTCAGCCAGCAGGCTGATCTATGAGTTCCGTAGTGATTAGTTTATTTCTTGCATTTTATTTCCAGATGTGAGCCCGCATTATGGGACATACTTTTCTATCATTGTATTGGATCATTTGATTCCGCACTTATTTATTATTGACTCTTGCTATTCTGGATTTGGACATGTGTTAGATAGTTTATTTATCTCGTTCTTGATATCTCTACAGCCGTAATGTGACTGTGGATGGATACTTCCTACTCACAGGTAGCATGGTTGGCTATGTCACGAAATTGAGAAAATGAGAAATGCCAGCTATATGAGATAAGATGCCCAATCTTGCGTACTCTGGGAAGCGGGGCGTGACAACGGGCGAGCATATGAGTGTTCAGGGGCCTATAGAAGGTCGGGATACACCCCGGGACGATAGCCCGGGGAGAGCTTCCAACGCATAGTGCTTGCTCTATTGCGTGAGCCCCTGGACATATTCTCTGCCATGTGTCATAATCTGTGGAGTTCCCACTTGTGAGCATCATCAATTACGCTTGATTATTTTGAGTTCGTAGAAAGGGGCAGGTCAATTCAATTTCATTTGTGAGTTTAAAAAGGAAATATTACTACAGATCCTTTTTAACAAACATTATTACATATGCTTTATTACCTTTAAAAAAACATTCATGCAGTATCCACATAAATATAAAATGATGGGCATGATAAGCAGAAAATACTAATTCAATATCCAACAAATTTCTCTGGCAAAACACTGAAAAGCTTCACGATTTTTGTGTGCTACAGCAAGCAAAATATTGAAAAATAGAAAAAAGGAAAAAATTAGAGTTCAAAATTTCACGTTTTTTGTTTGGTATTGCAAAAAAAAATATAGAAAAACCAAACAGAAGAGAAAACCTTTGGCATTTTTGAAAATAAAATCGTTTTATTCTTGTTCAGCTGGATGTAAATTATCAAAATTTTGAAGGAAATAGAATCTCTTAGATTTTTTAAAATTTCACGATTTTCGAATGATAATATGCATAATACTGAAAAAAGGAAGAAACAGAAAATATTTGAAAATTTTAAAAATTTTACGATTTTCTTGTCCTATAACATGTAAGGTGTAGAAAAATAGAATATTGAGACTTTTGAAAATTTCACGATTTTTATATGATATAGCAAACAAAAAATATTGGAAATTAAAGAAAGCAAAAAATTCTGGAAATTTTTTATGGTTTTTGTGATTTTTGTATGCTAGAATAACCAAAATATTAAAAACAGAAAAAAATTTAGAATTTTGAAAATTTCTTAAATTCGTATGCTGCAAAATACTGGAAATTTTAAGAAAACAATAAAAATTGGGACTTTTAAAAAATTTATGATTTTCATGTGTTACTATGGGTCATAGGTCTCCCGGAGTCTCAGTGACTCAGATCGGATTTTTTTGTTCTGTTGGATTCTTAATAGCAATCGGCGGTCTTTTTTCTTTTACTTCACTTAGATTTTTGTTTCATGATATCCGGAAGTTCTCCAAAGTATGAGAAAGTAGAATATTGAAAACCTAAGTAAACAAAAAATTATGAGTTTTCAAATTTCATGATTTTCGTGTGTAAAATATTTGAAATTTCACAAATTTCGAGTGAACAATAGGGGAAAAGGATTTTAGATAATTTTACGTGCAAAATTTTCAAAAAAGTGAAATATTAGGATTGTTGTTTGGTGTAGTAATGATGAGAAAATTCAATTGTTTAACCGCAAGTGTACGGTGTACAATTGAAGTGCCGATGCAAAAACGGGTCAATCCACAAAGAAGAGGTGTTTATCTTAATCAATTTCAGGTGAATAAAAATACAGTTTTTAAAAAAAATTATTAACTACTGATTTATTAAAAATATATTAAAGGAAAAGCATATGTAACGACCCTGTTTTTACCACAAAGCTTTTTAATAAAAAAAATATATATTTGTTTCGAAACGATCCGTTTTGTAAAAAGAAAAGATTTTGAAAGATTAAAAAAAGATTTATTTTGATATAAAAAATTTATTCGATTTCAGTTTGGAAGGAAAATTTTTGGAAAAAGAGAATTTGTTTTATTGAAAGAAAAAACTTAATTTAAGAAAATAATTTATTCTATTTATCTTTTAAATTATTCTCTTTTGAAACTCTGTATATATATATTTCTATTTGGTTTTATGTAAAGTAACTTATAGCTTATTGATTAAGTCCTTAATTTGGTGTTCCATAGGATGTATGTTTGAATCTTGAGAGTTGTAATTATTTTTATCATTTTTATACTTTTCTATTTTCTTTAACTTCCAGGATGACCCTTTCAATTTTTCCTTAAATCCCATTATGAATTCATATTAATTTGAATTAATATAACATAACTTTTTATATATACATCTTAGTCTTTTTTTCTTATTCCTTTAAAAAATGAGGGAGAAGAACAACTTCTCTCCTTCCTTTTTCCTTCACAAATATCATTTATGACCTTCTTCTTCTTCATCTAGAGTTCTTGAAGAAGACACAAAGAAGCTCTAAAAAAAAGTCTCACTAGTAACGCGAAACTATCGTCGGATAAACAAGCCCGGTGACGATATCGGTTTATGTATGTAAGTCCACCACTTATTTTTTCCCCTTATTTCTCTCTTCTCTTTTTCCCTCTCCTTTCGTTTGGACTTACATGATGTCGTTAGCCCTTATTTAAATATTTTTAATTAAAACAAAAATTAACTATGCATAATATTACATGAATGGTTGTCTCTATAATCTATATGTTTTTTTATGCTTGTGGTATTTGTGCATAGTCTATGGTAATTATCGCATGTTATTAACGTTGCAGATAACAACTTATAATAATTTCATGAAATGATATATATGTGAAAAGTGTTATAGTAGTTTTATAAAAGATCGGTTTGCATGTATATCTGTTTATAATTCAATTGCATGCTTGAAATATCGATGACATCTTTCAATTCACAATATGATTTTTTTTATAGAATTATTGGTGCATTTTCTCAGGTATATTCTTAATTATTATGTTGTAACTATTAAAAAAAAACATTGCAAACTAATACCATGGTTTTATTGCTTTCAAATACGATCCCAAATACCTTTATCGTTAAAATAATTTTTAGAAATTAATTTTCACATCCGGAAATCCTAGGAAAATTAGGATAAATACTAGATAGAATTTTAGGACTACAGTAAAAATTTTAAATCGAACCGAACAACGGTTTGAGACTTATGGCACTTTTAGTCACAGTTTTTCTGAAATCTGAAAACTGCTTTTATCGGTCAATTTCTAAACACATAACTTGGTCTATCGATATCCGAATTGAGAAAAATCAGGTGTTTTGGACACCTACATTGAAATATCTATCTTTTCTTAGTTATACCTATTCCGTGAAAATCGACGTAGAAAACTGCGATACAAAATTAAGTGACGAATCTGGACATAATTCCCTGATTCTCACATTGTTTTTAAATATGACATAACCCGAACTTTCGATGTCCGTTCGTGGAAAACTTTATATGCATAGATGAATAATTGACAGACTTAGAATTTACTATATACCCGGTGACCCAAAAATGCATAGAACGACCCGATATATGCCCGATAATACACCTCATAGTGGCTGTCTACGAATTTCTGTTTTAAAGCCTGATATTAAAATGACCATAATTAGAGCTTCAGGAATCCAAATCGTGTGGCACTTAGCTGTTTGGATAATTACTCCGAAATAGCTACAATTTTCTAATAATCTTTGAAACCTGAAACCGGACAGAAACTAACTCAAACTGTGTTTTTAAAATATGCGAAAGTGCTGGATAGATTCTGACCTGTTCTGCGCGACGATACGAAAATGGGCATATATCCCAAAACGGTAGTCGTATTTAGGCGAGACTGGAACTCACGTGTGCATAACACTTAAGGCTATGTTTTCCGTTTATATTCTGACTTCAATTGACTTGATTAATTAGTCACACATATCACTTTTTTACATCATTGTTTCTGGACGTTACTTGAAAATAAACTTGTCTCATATCATGCTCTATAACTGCTTATTTATTGTAACTACATGACTTTTGTGATAAAATCCATTGCATGCTAGATTTGATTTGACCCAAACCATGAATACAATATGACATGAATACTTGAACACTTGACATGAATACTTGATCTTGACATGAACCCAATCTTGAAAACTTGATGTATTCATGGATTCGGGTAAGACTTATAACTTTAACTATAATCTATTATACGCGGGGTGTTGGAGTAGTTTAAGTATGAATCCGACGGAATCTCATGTGTCCCATTATTACAAATAATGTTGTCATGGTACCGGGCTGAAACGATACTTCACGAATTCACGAATGAGGGCCCGTGTTTCCAAGCTCCTTGATGATAGCCTGTTGGGTTTAGAATATTTCAATAACAATTAAATTCTCGCTATTTTGGGCCCGTGATTTCTTGCCCCTGTATGATAGCCTTGGGTTCGAGAATACTCTTGAGATTGGTTGATATCCACACTTGAACTGACGCTATGATAGATTACCGTGTAGAGACCTTTTATGACACTGACATTCACTTCATGTTTACTATACCTTCCTTATCAAACTACAAACAACTATGTTAGAATAAAATAACCATATTCATAGAACTGCCATGCTTATATATCTTGCCATGCTTATATACTTGTTTTCTAAGCTCATATTACACTGCATGTTATATAGAATTGCTTACTCGTTCACAGTTTAATGATAATAGTTCTCAATTTATACACTTGTCATTATCATTTATACACTTATCCTTTTTAGGGACTTACCGAGCGCTAGTTTGCTGACGGGCATTCCACCCATTTCTTTCTATCATTGGAATGTTCGTCAGGTGGCATTAAGACAGGGGAGATAGAAGCAGTGGAAGAGGAGTACAACCATTTCGCATCACAACTGGAAGTTCCATTTAGTTTTTCATTTCATTTCAGCTTATTTATGTATGCCTCCTTATTAAGTCTTATCATGTTATTATTTAGATATTTTATCAACTGTGAATTTTGAATATAATAAATCAAAATTGGATTTTATTCTTTTGTTTATTTTTATTACTTTATGTTGCTTATAAAAACTTAGCGTATTTATTGCCAAAAATGACCTTCTTGGAATAAATACGTCGCGGGTCTCGTCATGTTTCCTGCTCCAATCTTTTGGAAAGTGGGACGTGACAACATACCTAGGAGTTACGAGTTCACTGGATCTAAATATGCATCATTAATTTAATTAATCTATCTCTCTTTCACTTTCTAACAATCATGATTTTAAGTTTAATAAGCATAAACTACTCGATATTTATATTAACTTATTAAACCGTAGCAGCTATAGATTAGACAATACTCAAAGTAATCTGTCAAATATATTAAATCATAACTATTAAAAAGCTTGTAATAACCGGTATCCGTTGTACCGTAAAAAGTTGGGTTTAAATAAAATTGCATATTTGAAGTTATTTATTTAAATAATTTATATTCTTACTTTTCATGTATTTTTCTATATTTGTTTCCAAGGCCTATATCCTAATTAACTTAAACCCTTTCTAATTCTTTTCACCTAAATCCAAGCCAACAACTTAATCCTCTGCCCTCTTCATCTATTTTCTTTACAATTTTCCTTCTTATTTTTTCAAAGCCCTTACAGTCAAGCCCATGTTCCCTTAAAAAATAAATCCTAACCCATTAAATCCCATTCAAACAAATCAATTAATCAATTTCTCTCATAACTTACAGCAATTATGGCCTTTTAAATTTCAAATGAATGTCATTAAATACCATAATAAATTCATAATTTATTTGGAATTAATATTACCATTACACTATTATCTCTCTTTCTTAACCTTCTCTTTCTCCCCCATTCCTCTTCACTTTTCTTTTCAACAAACCCGTAACTCCTCACCCTTTTGACTTCTCACTACAAGGTCGACCACCTTCTCACTCTAAACCCACTATCTGGAATAATCCTATCTTCACCATCGCCAACAGTCATCCCGTCATCATTGTCATCACCGAGCCCCTCCTTGCGAGGCGGGCTCTCTTGCATGCGTAGGCCGAGAGCTTCACTTGGCGAGTCGAAGCCATGCGTACTTGTCCGAGTTCATTCCTGTTGCCGATTCTTAGCCGTCTCGAGTGTCGAGGCAATCCCTTGAATTCTTATTACTTCTATTTCAATGATGTAAGGCAAGCTAGACTTGCTATTCATGCTATAGATTAGGATTTATATTATTAATGTCGACATTTTTCATGAAATACGGTAAAATAAAACGTGCAGTTTCAAAGTGAAATTGCATGCGTTTACTTGGTTTTGGATTTAAAACCCAGTACTATGGACTAAAATAATCGTGTGATCAAACCCTGTATGGATCGTGCAACAAAACATAAGACAGTGGTAGTTTAGGTCACGCATGATAAGTGCTCGATCAATTTTTCACGAACTAATACCTCGATCTAAAACCCATATTTTTGATCAGTAGTTTCACTTACTGCCAAGAAGTATCGTGTAGAAAATAGAGATGGAAATACTGTAGTTTTAAACATAAAATGTCATCCCCAAGAGGAGATGACGGATCTGAATTTTTCTGCGTTCACTGTCTTTTAAAAATCGTTATAAATAGTAGAAAAATCGTTTGGTAGTTTTGTGAATTCGTTTTGAAGCTAACTAAAAGTACTCGATATCTGTAAAAAGTTTTCCTGAAAAATATATTGTTTAATTTCTTTAAATCATGAAGGAAAGCAGCTTTGACTGCAATCCTGAGACGTGCCCTTCGCTGTCTTTCAATTTTAATTGGCTGTAACTTCCTGCAAAAATGACCTGATATAATGAGACCTATTTAATAGCATAGAAAAATTATCTAGATTTTAATTGGCATTGGTTTCATTAGATTTCATTATTGTTTACTATTTCTAAAGTATTTTATACTGCTGAAAGATACTGAAGTTTTCTAGAAACGTTATTTTTTTTCTAATCGGCCTTGTAACGGCCATAACTCCCTGTAGGTTCATGATATTAATGCCTTGTTTGGTTCGTTAGATATCTGACTGTAAAACACGGATTTTATCGAACTACGATGATTTTTAACTCAGAATATAACACGTAGAAAACTGCACTTGAAGTTGATTTTTCTGTTTTGAAACTGGAAATTCCAGCACCGTTCACTTGACTTAAAACGAGAATATCTCTCAATTCAGAATAGGTACCGGGATGAATCCAATTTTTTTGGATAGATGAATGAGTCTATTTTCTTCTCTTTTTACAACATTATGCCTCATTCAGATCATAAATATTTTTAACGATTTTCGCAAACAGGATGATACATGTTGTCCAGTAGTAGTTAAAGTTTAAGTTAATGGATTTCTTCGTGCTATATGATTGTTTTTACCCTCATGCTTATTAGTTCATGCTATATGACATGGTTAACTGAACATTATTGCATCGTAATGGCTTGACTCGCGTTTGGAACTCACATATATTGACATACCATAGTTTACACTGCATTGTCGATTTGGAATGCATTGATGAATTGGGTTGTAGCAAGTACGTGAGTGCAAAAGTGAATGGAACCTATGCTAATGCCAATGAATGTCGATGAATGAATGAAATGACACATGCTTGTACACAATCGATATGGTTCATGAATGTACTCTTCTAACCCGGGGGAAATGGGAAAATCGAGGGTGGAATCAAACTCGTATTTAGCAAGGTTTAGTGTTTTAAAGAATTATCATTCGATATTAGTGATAGTGAAATATTGATTAAGTTATGGGTCTAGTGGTATGGCCAACAGGGTTATGTCCCAGGCACAGTGGATCATGGTCTCGTGCGTGAATGATAACTTTGTTAAACATAAGGACTCTTTTTCACCGTTCGATTTCAAATGACATAAACTTTATTAGGTTTAGCGACATGAATAGTACACTTTTGCCCTGATTCACATACTATACTGCTCACATGTTCACATTGTTTCATGTTCTTTTATTACTGCTTTATAGAACATAGCCCATGCTTTTATCCCTGCAATCATATTATATATTGTTTATATTATTATTATGTGTTGCTATAATGACCTGAGTATGTATGCTCAGAAGATGAAGGTGACCTAGCCTCGGAACAGGATCAGACTTACTTCGAGGGGCTCGCGGAGATTTAGATTAGCGCCATCTGCCTCCTTTTATTATTTAGCTTTTACTTTCTGTGTTAGAACTCTGTGTTGTCCTTTAGTTAGTTTATTTTTCTTTTGGCTATTGAAAACTTTGTATTCATTGCGAACTCTAGTTTTGTTAAATGTAATAATTAGTGACTGTTATTTCTCCGCATTTGTGCTCGATATACTGCTTTCCATGTACCGCTAAAAGTCCAAGTGGGACCAGGGCGGGATTTATCTTTGACCGTAGGGGTATGGCTGGTCTAGTCACTCATTATATTTCGTATTTTTAGAAGAGGGGCATGACATGGTTTTATTGGTATCAGAGCCCAGGATTAGATTGAAATTACAGTTTCCGACTAGGGCTTGACAATTTAAGTCGCTAATTCGGTCTAGGTTGTAAAATTGTTATCCCGCCTAAGGTTTCTATCACGCCCCGCTTCCCAAAATACGGAATACAAGGGTGACAAGACCAGCCATGCACGATCAAGGAAAGATCCCGTCGTAGTCATATTTCGGCTTCTAGCATTATATGGTAATCAGTGTAAATACAATACGGATGAAGAGAATGCAATCACTAAAACTATAGGATATAAAGAGATCTGAACTCAAAGAAAGTAAACAAGAGAGCAACTAACCAGGAATATCAATGGAGAATTATAACTGGTTCACTGGTCTGGATCTTCACGGTCTTCTCAAGATCAGACAAATCCACCTCTATCACTGAGCATGCATACTCAGATCGTCAGAGCGACACAATAGCAATATTATAATAATAACAAAGGGCAAGAAAATAAAAATAATAATGATGGGGATAAAATGCAGACAATCAATATGTCACTAACTGATGCAATGTATGATCTGTGTCCTTATCGGTCTCTAAGTCACTTTTGAAATCGAGTTGTGGAAAAGAGTATCATGTTTAACGAGGGTCCCGTACATACCCGAGACTACAGCCCGCTATCGCCCGGGATATAACCCTGTCAGCCGGACCACTAGGCCCAACCTAATATATATAAGAGTCGTTGTTCGAATGATCATCCTCTAAATCACTATCCTTGCTAAATACAATTCTCTTTCCACTTCAATTTCCCCTTTTTTCCAGGTTTACACTATTTATGAGTATGGTCTAGTCGTATACAAGTACGCACCAATAACACGGTTTTAGTCACTGTTCACTGTATTGTTCACTGTCACGAATCATTCACTTTTTCACTGGCGTACTTAACACTCCTAAACCGATACCATTCACGCACGACAATGCATTATACACTGAATAATAACGCGCACTATTACTAGAAGTATGGCAGTCGGGTAAAATATGTGCATTTATGCAGTTAAACAAATCATGTGTAATACGAGCTATCATGCATCTTATAAACTTATAAAAATTGCCTTAAATCATACATTCAAAATTCAGTAAAATGATACAAAGGCGGTAGCAAGTAAACTTAGTCGGCAATACAATGAAATTAATTTCAAGCCAAACGGGTTTCAGGTTCACAAGTTATAAACGTTTCAAATTAAGTGTTCGCTACTGGAATTTCAGTTCCTGAACTGAAAGTCTGTTTCGCAATACCGTTTTCACCCTGTTGGGATCAGAATTAGGCAACGCTATAGTTGAACAATGTTTAGGTTTCACAGTTAGGTTTCTAACTCAATTGCCAGATCAGCATTATCCTATATCAACAGTGAGTTATGGTCATGTTATGTTCGATGTGTAAAATCTGTCACTGCAGAATTCAGTAGAACGTATTGACATTGTAAAATATGTTAAAAATACCATAAAGTTAAGGAATTCAGTGAAACCAGTGGGATAAGGAAGCTAACTCGATTCCCTACGTAAATATATAGGGTTCCGCACATTACCGCATTTGTGAAAGGATATTCAGTGAATTAAAAACAGAAGTTACCTGGAATTACCGCTATGGACTGCAGTCCAGAATCATAATTCACCGCAATTTTCTCTATCGTAACTAGTTCAAATTTAGGTATCAAAATAAGGTTCTGTAACTTATTCTGTTGGCTTTGATACAAGCCAGGAAACGCCAAAAACCGATTCATAAAAGATTTAATGTGAATTTAACGGTCTAGCATGTTCAGGAAATTCAGGTTTTGTATTGATTATTGGGTTTAACATTTCATAGGTGAAACGACCGTGCTTTCCAACCAAATTTCTACAGCACATCGGTAAATAGTAGACAGGTCTAATGATCATAAGTTCCGTCATTTACAGAAAGGTTTTCACATATAGTTTCGTATCAAACACTTGCATTCATTGGCTCGCACGAAACGTACATGTACGATATAAACTCGAAACTGAATTTAATATGAATTAATAGCATGAAGCAAGTAATATACTTGCCTTTGACGATGAATTGATGGCACGGCAGTGAAGACAGTGGCGACACGGCATGGGCACGAAGTAGCAACAACACGACGAGGCTCGGCTAGGCTTGGGCTTGGCCTCGGCTTGGGCTTGGCCTCGGCTCGAGCTTGGAGGCGGGCTGTTGCGGCTAGGGCATTAGGTGCGACGAGGTTAGCTTTGGAGATGGGAGGCTGGAGCTTGGAGTCAGGGTAGGGTGAAGTTGTGAGGTTAGAGAGGGCGTTGTGGAATCGATGGAGGGGAAAGGAAGACGAGGAGTTTGACGGTGTTGTTGAGAGGAGGTAGCCAGCGGTTCAGAGGCGGCTCCGGCAAGGTGGGGAACTCGGGCGATGGTGAAGAAAGGAGGCGGCAATGGAGGTTGGTGGTCGGATCTTGGTGAATGGAGACGAGGAGGTAAAGGTGCAGGCGTCGGTTGGGTTCTGGGTTGGATGATGCAGGGGCCCGGGTGTAGAGAGGAAAGAGGTGATGGAGGTCGGAGCTCCAGCGAGGGTTCAGGCGAGGTGCTCGGGGTTGTGGGTTCGGGGTTTTGTGGTCGGGGTTGGGTCGTCGGGGTGGTGCGGTCGGGGTTGGGTCGTCGGGGACGAGGGTGATGAGGAGAGGCGAGGTGATGAGGTGAAGGTGGAAGCGGGTTCGGGGGAGGAAGGGCTCGAGCTCGGGAAGAAAGAGAGGGAAAATAAGAGTGAGGGGGAGAGAGAGAGAGAGTTAGAGAGACGAGGTCGAGAGGGTGAGTGAGCGCGCGCGCGATCGTGGGTTTGAAGAGTGGGGACGTAGAGCGACGAGGCGCGGAAGCATAGAGCATGGGGCGACGAGGCTGCGTGGGCGTGGAGCGTGGGGCGACGAGGCTGCGTGGGGAGGAAAAGAAAAAGTAGCTGGAAAATAAGAGGGGAGTGAGGAAGAAGAGAGATGGGTCGGGTATGGGGTTTGGGGTGAGGATATGGGCTGGGCTTGGGTTTTTAGTTTAGGAAAAGAAATTAAAAATAAATGTATGCATCCAATGTTCACAAAAAGGCATAGAGAAAAATAGATAACATTCAAGGGGAAAATTTTGTATTTACGGAACTAAGAATTTACATCATACCCTCCTTACAAAATTTCGTTCTCGAAATTTAAAAATAGACAACGAAACAACAGTACTACACAAATAGATGTGGAAAACGTGCACGGATATCTTCCTCACGCTCCCAGGTAGATTCTCCTGGGGGATGACTGCCCTAAGACACTCAGAGTAACGGAATGACTTTATTCTTCAGCACTTTCTCTCTGCGGTCGAAGATAGTGGTGGGCTTCTCCTCGTAAGACAGGTCAGTGCCCAGAGCTAACTCCGAATGGTCCAAAACATGGCTCTCATCCCGAACATAACACCGCACTGAGATACGTGGAAAGTATTATGCACACCAGCTAGCGACGAAGGCAAGACAAGTCGATAGGCCACCTCTCCTACTCGCTCTAGCATCTCAAAAGGTCCGATGAAATGGGGAATGAGTTTCCCGCGACCTCCAAACCTGATAACTCCACGGGTAGGGAAAATCTTCAGGAATACGTGATCTCTGACTTCAAATTCTAGTGCTCTTCTGTTGGCATCCGCCCAACTCTTCTGTCGATCCTGAGCCGTCTTAATGTGCTGTCTGATCATTTGGACTTTTTCTACCGTCTGCATAATGAGTTCGGGGCCCAGTAATTTTCTTTCGCCCACATCATCCTAACAAACAGGGGATCGACATTTACGCCCGTAAAGTGCTTCGAAAGGGGCCATCTGGATGCTAGTCTAGTAACTGTTGTTATAAGAAAACTCAACTAGATGCAGATGATCTTCCCAGGAACCCTGGAAGTCCAACATACAAGCCCTCAACATGTCCTCGAGCGTCTGAATCGTGCGCTCGGATTGTCCGTCCGTCTGTGGATGATACGCTGTCCTGAACTTGAGGCGGGTACCCAGACTCTCCTGTAAGCTCTCCCAAAAATGCGAAACAAATCCTGTGTATCGATCTGACACAATGCTGACCGGAACTCCGTGAAGTCGCACTATCTCCTGCATGTATTTCTCCGCAAGCGACTCTGTCGAATGTCCCACCCGGAAGGGTACAAAAATGTGCTGCTATCGTAAGATGGTCGACGATAATCCAAATAGCGTTATTGCTTTGTGGGATCCGTGGTAAGGCAGTCCCAAAGTCCTTAGTGACGTGCTCCCATTTTCATTCGGGTATCGGAAGCAGTTGCAACAGTCTAGCCGTTCCGTGGTGTTCAGCCTGTACTTGCTGACATACTAAGCACTTGAATACCAACCGTGCAATCTCCCTCTTCATTCCATTCCACCATTAATCTTGCCTCAGATCTCGATACATTTTCGTGACTCCCGGATGTACAGAATAACCTGAACTATGAGTCTCGGCTAGCACTTCTTCTCGAACATCTTCCCTTAGGAGCACAGAGTCTGCTACCGAATCTCAAAGGACTGTCTTAATGTATTAGTAAGTCTGTCTTTAGTCTGGCTTCCACCTGCTCTCTGTACTTCTGCAATCGGGGATCATTAGCTTATACAACCTTAATGCGATCTACAAGTGAAGACTGCACCTGTAACCGCCAAAACCGTCTGATTGCACTTGGTGTAACAGTCTCTAGTTCGAGCTTCCGAAAATCCTCAAAGATGTTCCTCTGCCTGGTCAATATCACGACCGCTGGTTTACGACTGAGGGCGTTGGTACGACATTTAGTTTTCCCGGATGGTACTGAAATCCTAAGTCATAATCCGCCCTTTGCTATAGCCATTGGCGTTGTCTCATATTCAATTCTCCATGAGTGAACATGTATTTCAGACTCTTGTGATCCGTATACACTTCTACCTTTTTTTTGCCCAGTAAGTAATGTCCCCAGATTTCCAAATGCGAAAACTACTGCGGCTAACTCCAATTCGCGTGTTGGGTAGTTCCCCTCATGATTCTTCATCCGCCATGAGGTATAAGTAACTACCCGACCGTGTTGCATCAGAACGCAGCTTAAACCCTGCCATAAATCATCGTCGCGTATCACCACACCGTATGAATCGTCTGGCCCTGGAGGAATAGGCGCCGTGGTCAACATCAGTTTCAGTATCTCAAAAGCCTGAGTACATTCCTCTGTCCATACGTAAGGCACTTCCTTCCACGTCAGCCAAATTGGGGGGTCAGGTGATTATAAGATTCAAGGATGGGATAAAAGTAATGTCTTTGCAAGAAAGAAAGGAATTTGTAAGAAGGATCAATTAATGCATCAAATGGATTTTAAAGATACAATAGTCTAGGAAAATTTGATCGAACCGAAACTTTATTAATCAAAGTTTGACAGAGTACAATTGAGAGATAAACTTGGCCCTAAACTATACATCATTATTATTTGGCCCTAAGAAAAGAAAATAAGTTGCGTCGGTCATGATTGTGGAAGTTCAATAAGTTGTGATATGCTCTCGCACTAAAATGGGGGCGTCCATTCTCAAAGTGTCCTGCCTGAATATATGCTTGAGCTTCTTCAGCCTCGAGTTTCTCTTCACTCGAGGTTTCATCTTCCCACTCTTCCTGAACTGGAGCTTCGTCTTCAAGTTTTTCCCCTATAGAGTTTTCTTCTCCTAACTCTTCCTCTTCGGCGGGAGCTTCCTCATCAGAATCCTCCTCCATATGTTCTGCCTCTTTTGGGTCCTCTCCTGAATCTTCTGCCATAGGGTCTTCCTTGGGATTTCCCTCTTCAGGATACTCATCTGGATCCTTCTTTATTGCGTTTTCCTGTGGGTCCTCTTCTATTGGATCTTCTTAGGGATCCTCCTCCTCGGGATCTTCCTTTGGGTCCCCTTCCACTGCATGTTCCTGTGGATCCTCTTCTATTTGGTCTTCTTCGGGATCCTCTTCTTTAGGGTCCTCCTCTGGGTCTTCCTCTTCATCGTCCGAATCATTAATCATATTGATATCTGGAATTGCGACATCGACTCCCTCATCCTTGGATTCGCTGTCGTTGAAAATAGCCTGTGGGCCATCGACCTCGTCATCTGAACTCACTAATACACAGTCGAAAGAAACGCAGGACTGAGTGTTCTCATCGAGAAGCGGTGCGGCCCCAGGGTTGGCCATGGTCTGAAACGCAAAAGTTATGATTAGATGGTGGAACACGAATGAAAATAACGATTAATGATGCGAAACACGAGGAAAAGATAAAGTAGATAAGATTCAAAACATGAACTTGAGTGGTGATGCACAAGTAGTATATGAAAGTGAAAGTAAGGAAATAAGGTATGATTCAAGGGATCCCTAAATTGAACTACAATCTTATTCCAAACCCGGCACTCTGATACCAACAAAACTATGTCACGCCCCGCTTCCCAAAATACGGAATACAAGGGTGACAAGGCCAGTCATGCTCCTACGATCAAGAAAAGATCCCGTCGTAGTCACATTTCGGCTTCTAGCATTATATGGTAATCAGTGTAAATACAATACGGATGAAGAGAATGCAATCACTAAAACAATAGGATATAAAGAGATCTGAGCTCAAAGGAAGTAAACAAGAGAGCAACTAACCAGGAATATCAATGGAGAATTATAACTGGTTCACTGGTCTGGATCTTCACGGTCTTCTCGAGATCAGACAAATCCACCTCTATCACTGAGCATGCATACTCAGGTCGTCAGAGCGACACAATAGCAATATTATAATAATAACAAAGGGCAAGAAAATAAAAATAATAATGATGGGGATAAAATGCAGGCATTCAATATGTCACTAACTGATGCAATGTATGATCTGTGTCCCTATCGGTCTCTAAGTCACTTTTGAAATCGAGTTGTGGAAAGGAGGATCATGTTTAACGAGGGTCTCGTACATACCCGAGACTACGGCCCGCTATCGCCCGGGACATAACCCTATCAGCCGGACCGCTAGGCCCAACCTAATATATATAAGAGTCATTGTTCGAATGATCATCCTCTAAATCACTGTCCTCGCTAAATACAATTCTCTTTCCACTTCGATTTCCCCTTTTTTTTCCAGGTTTACACTATTTATGAGTATGGTCTAGTCGTGTACAAGTACGCACCAATAACACAGTTTTAGCCACTGTTCACTGTATTGTTCACTGTCACGAATCATTCACTTTTGCACTGGCGTACTTGACGCTCCTAAACCGATACCATTCACGCACGACAATGTATTGTACACTGAATAATAACGCGCACTATCACTAGAAGTATGGCAGTCGGGTAAAATATGTGCATTTATGCAGTTAAACAAATCAAGTGTAATACGAGCTATTATGCATCTTATAAACTTATAAAAATTGCCTTAAATCATACATTGAAAATTTAGTAAAATGATACAAAGGCGATAGCAAGTAAACTCAGTCGGAAATACAATGAAATTAATTTCAAGCCAAACGGGTTTCGGGTTCACAAGTTATAAACATTTCAAATTAAGTGTTCGATGCTGGAATTTCAGTTCCTGAACCGAAAGTCCATTTCGCAATACCGTTTTCACCCTGTTGGGATCAGAATTAGGCGATGCTATAGTTGAACAATGTTTAGGTTTTACAGTTATCTTTCCAACGCAATTGGAGGATCAGCGATATACTATATCAACAGTGAGTTATGGTCATGTTATGTTCGATGTGTAAAATCTGTCACTGCAGAATTCAGCAGAACATATCGACATTGTAAAATATGTTAAAAATACCATACAGTTAAAGAATTTAGTGAAACTAGTGGGATAAGGAAGATAACTCTATTCCCTAGGTAATGATATAGGGTTCCGCACATTACTGCATTTGTGCAAGGATATTCAGTGAATTAAAATCAGAGGTTACCTGGAATTACCGCTCTGGACTGCAGTCCAGAATCGTAATTCACGCAATTTTCTCTATCGTAACTAGTTCAAATTTAGGTATAAAAATAGGGTTCTATAAATTATTCCGTTGGATTGGATACAAGCTAGGGAACGCCAAAAACCGATTCGTAAAAGATTTAATGTGAATTTAACGGTCTAGCATGTTCAGGAAATTCAGGTTTCGTAATGATTATTGGGTTTAACATTTCATAGGTGAAACGACCGTGGTTTCCAACCAAATTTCTACAGCACATCGGTAAATAGTAGACGGGTCTAATGATCACAAGTTCCGTTATTTACAGACAGTTTTTCACATATAGTTTCGTATCAAACACTTGCATTCATTGGCTCGCACGAGACGTACATGTACGATATAAACTCAAAACTGAATTTAATACGAATTAATAGCATGAAGCAAGTAATATACTTGCCTTTGACAATGAATTGATGGCACGGCAGTGAAGACAGTGGCGACACGGCATGGGCACGAAGTAGCAACAACACGACGAGGCTCGGCTAGGCTTGGGCTTAGGCTTGGCCTCAGCTCGAGCTTGGAGGCGGGCTGTTGTGGCTAGAGAATTGGGTGCGACGAGGTTAGGTTTGGAGATGGGAGGCTGGAACTTGGAGTCGGGGTAGGGTGCAGTTGTGAGGTTAGAGGGGGTGTTGTGGAATCGATGGAGGGGAAAGGAAGGTGAGGAGTTTGACGGTATTGTTGAGAGGAGGTAGCTAGCGGTTCAGAGGCGGGTCCGGCAAGGTGGGAAACTCGGGCGGTGGTGAAGAAAGGGGGCGGCAATGGAGGTTGGTGGTCGGATCTTGGTGAATGGAGGCGAGGAGGTAAAGGTGCGGGCGTCGGTTGGATTCTGGGTTGGGTGATGCAGGGGCTCGGGTGTAGAGAGGAAGGAGGTGATAGAGGTCGGAGCTCCGGCGAGGGTTCGGGCGAGGTGCTCGGGGCTGTGGGTTCGGGGTGGTGCGGTCGGGGTTGGGTCGTCGGGGACGAGGGTGATGAGGAGAGACGAAGTGATGAGGTGAAGGTGGAAGCACGCTCGTGGGAGGAAGGGCTCGAGCTCAGGAAGAGAGAGAGGGAAAACGAGAGTGAGGGGGGGAGAGAGAGTTAGAGAGACGAGGTCGAGTGGGTGAGTGGGCGCACGCCAGATCATGGGTTTGAGGAGTGGGGACGTAGGGCGACGAGGCGCGGAGGCATGGAGCGTGGGGCGACGAGGCTGTGTGGGCGTGGAGCGTGGGGCGACGAGGTTGCGTGCGGAGGAAAAGAAAAAGTAGCGGGAAAATAAGAGGGGAGTGGGGAAGAAGAGAGATGGGTCGGGTATGGGGTTTGGGATGAGGATATGGGCTGGGCTTGGGTTTTTAGTTCAGGAAAAGAAATTAAAAATAATTGTATGCATCCAATGTTCACAAAAAGGCATAGAGAAAAATAGATAACATTCAAGGGGAAAATTTTGTATTTACGGAACTGGGAATTTAGAGTTTCCCTTGCATTATATCTTGTTACATTGCCATTCAAATTAGTATAATCCTTACCTTATTCCTTCCGTTTATCTAATTCCCTTCTTTTCCTTTCTTTTCTTATTCTTCTTTCCTTTTTGTCCCGCATTGTCGACTTATTCGATCAACTCACTGGTCCGCGGGTGTTCTCAAAGCTAGATTTCAGTTCTGGATATTTCCAGGTCCGAGTAAGGGCTGAAGAAATCTGCAAGACAGCTTTTCAAACACGATACGACCATTATGAATTCTTGGTGATGCCGTTCGGCGTTACCAACTTTCCGGCTGTATTCATGGACTTGATGAACCGGTCTTCTCCTGGCATTTAGATTAGTTTGTCGTGGTATTCATCGATGGCATACTGGTCTACTCTAGGAGCTGGGAGGAACATGCCGAGCATCTGCGCATAGTGTTACAAATTTTGAGGAAAGAACAACTTTACGCTAAGCTGAGCATGTGTGAGTTCTGGCTCGACAAGGTGCAGTTTCTGGGGCATGTCATTTCAGGTAACGACATTTTTGTAGACCCGACGAAGACAGAGGCTATTAGGGACTGGCCGACACTGATGTCAGTAGCCGAGATCAGGAGTTTTCTGGGACTCGCCTGCTATTATCAGAGATTTATTCAGGATTTTGCCAGAGTGGCTGAGCCTGACGAGGCTTACTCGGAAGGAAGTACCTTACGTCTGGTCAGAAGAGTTGTAGCAACCCTAATTTTCTTATACACTTTTTCCTATACAAAATTTTTTTCAAAATATTTTTAAAATCCACAAAGGGGTATTTTAGCCTGAGCACAAGATTTAGGTAATTATTTTTTTGTTTTTAATTATAAGCTACAAGAATGAAATAACTCCATTTTTAGTGTACAAGAAATCACTTTAAAATTTAATGTATACTTGGAGTATTTACTCTTGCTGCTATCATTTTAAGTAATTAAATAACACAATAATTACAAGAAAGAGCTTGTAGCTCATTGGTAATACCTTGCACCGCTGAACTAAGCCACCGGAGTTCAAATCCCATGCCCCACATTATTTTTGTATTTATTTTGTTTTAATTTTTTTTGGAAGTCAACGGTAAAAAGGCCATAACTCCCAAAATATGTACTGGACAACAAAAAGTAAATATACCAAATTGTACCCCCAGAAAATCCCCGGCCACTGGAAGCCTGACTCGGCCCGACTCGGCGCCGTCGGCCGGCGAATCGGCCGACTCAATCCGGCAGATCCGGCCGGACTTGGCCGGACGGCCGAGTCACCAACTGAGAAAAGTTGGCTCTTGACTTGGTCAACCCTATTGCATACTTATTATACCTGGATCGGTTTTAATTTGGCCAATAAATCCCTTTTACTCCTAGGTTTAATGATTTTTAATGAATTTTTACATTTTTAAATATTTTTTTTAATCCAAACCCTAACCCTAGCCTAGCCCTATATAAAGACCCCTACCCTCTACCATTTCACCTCACAACTCTAAGTCCACTCTCCCAAATTCTCGAGAACTCGGTACGAAGAGCGAGAAGCGAAGCGCTGCCGAAACCGACGACGGATTCCGGCGACCGGATCAGAACCTTCGCGACGTTTTCAACGCATCGACAACCACCACCTTCTTTAGCCCCCTTAGCTTGTCCAAACCCGTAAGTCCCATCTCTTCTATCTCTCTTTTCTTTTAATAGAAAATACGACTTTTTGGAACCCGACGGAAATCGGAACAAACCGATTTCCGATTCGGTTTTTCTACAAATTTCCACTTGTCACTTAATCCACAATACCTAAACATATCCATGATGACTATTAATCACATAGAAACCAATTTAAATAAAGTTTCTCACATGAAATGATAGATTTCTTGTAAAACCGTATTCTTTTCATAAAAATACCATAAATTTTATTTGTATTGTTCTAAATAAATCCCTCACTCCTAAATATGTTTATCTTGATCACTAAACTTATAGAAATCAATTTGAATGAAATTTCACACATAAAATGATAACGTTTTCAAATACCGTATTCTTGCGCTTTAATACCTTCAAGTTTAATATATCATGTTTAACCTCTAAACATCATTAAAACTTAAAATAAGTCACGAGGTAATGACCTACTTCTACACACACTCAATTATAACCCTAATTGATATGTGTCAAAACATAGAATACGAAATTACAGGACTTTTCACTAAAATACCATAATCTTTATAATCTTTATTGAAAGCTTTAAGTTGTAACCATTTCTAAATAAAATCTTTTATAAAATGAAAGCACGATTGGTCATGGACATCGATCGTTTATCTAAACTGTCTTGTGGTGTCTAGGCAAGTGTGTCTAAGGCTAGTGGTTTTTAATTAGGCCCACGACTGTGGTTCCTTCCCACTTACCTGGCACTTACCTGGCCGCAATTGACGGTGAAGAGGCGATTTGAAGCTTCTAATGACTTGTCGTTTAGACCTTAGAAATAGGCTAGTTGGCTTAGGAAACCCTAACAACTAAAATACGGAAAACTATACTCTTTTACGAATAAATACCTTTTATTTATAAAACCGTTTTCCTAAATGAATGGTAATTATTAAACCTAAGCAAAGCGCCGCTACAACCCACTTTTGGGGAATCTGTTAGGGATAGTACGGTTTATCGTGCACCCGCAGGCTAGTAGTGCGAGATTCAGACCTCCGCAAGGAGCATTCGGTCTCGAAAGGTTTAAAATACGACACTTAAGAAAAATGAGATTTTTGAAAATAAAACATTCATTTAAAAATTATTCATGTGTTAATATATATAACATTATCTTTTAAACACCTATTTTATCATAAGATAAAGTTTCCACCTTTTCTAAAAATTAAAAGATTAAAAGTTACATTAAAATACCATGAATTTCAGATAAAACAATTAATACTTTTATTAGGATATATTCACTAGAATAACACAAATAAAATTCACATTCATTATAACAATAAAGACGATTATTAAATACTTGAGGTGTATTTTGAAAACTATACAAAAGTACTTTTACATAAAACCCCCTCAAGTTTTACAAATTACAATAAGGCCCCTAACTAATATTGAACTTCAAATTACCTTTCTTCTAGTCTGACTCGGGTTAGAGTCTGACTACTCCTGACTTGAATATGATTCAAGTCAATCTATATTCATTTATATTCCAATACAATTTGAATACATGAATCCCTGAATCCAGTTAACAATCTACTCGACTGAACCGAACCATGGATATTTCTTTTACATGTTTACTAGTATTCCATTTACATGACTCCACGGTTATAACCGTTTCCTAATTTCATGGTTTCGGTCAGTCGGTCAGTCAATCATGCAATCAATACAATTTTACAAGATAACAATACAAACAAGACATCGCGGGGTTTAAGGGGTAGATTGGTACGGAAGGTGTTAAAGGTGGCACGAGATGGTAAGATTAAGACACCTAACCTGAATCCAATTGCCGTTGTTCCGGGTTGTATAACGGAGCCTTGTACTTCCATTTTCCCTGGTCTCTAGCATACTGAGACCCCTCTCGTATACACTGGTATCCTTCTGTACCAAGCTACAACAACAGCGTTAACACCATATTACTATAACATGACAATACAATACAACATTAAAAGCTACTCTCTCTCTCTCTCTCCTACTCTTGTCTATTTCTCCCTCTTACCTTTGGGACTTACCGAGCGATCTGTTCGCTGACGACATTCTGTTTCTCTCTTCTTTGAATGTCGTCAGGTGACCTGGACCCGGCAGAAGTTGAGCCAACACAAGAAGATTTGGAGCAATTTGTCGAAGACCCTGCAGTATAATTTCATTGTACCTTGTTCTTTTTAGTATTTTCATTTCCTGTTATGCCACTGTTTAGGCATCGCTTTTCATTTCAGTTGTATTTCCTTTTCATGTATTGTACAAAGAATGTTATTAATAAAAGTTGCTGTTATTTCTACATCTTTTGTCTCTTGTGATTTATTTTATATTGCTTAGCTACGCTTAGCGTATGTACTTCTGAGTACATACGTAGCGGGCCTTGTCGCGTCCACTTCGCCGTACACTGGGAAGCGGGGCGTGACAGTTTTTGTTGGTGGCCCATGCAAGTCAGAGCTGTATGAATCCCTGTCATGCAGTTCTGGTCTGCGTGAACAACTTAAGCAATATAACACAAGAACCAGCAACTAAAACATTCTTTACAATTCATGTTCTTTGAATCTTGCAGATCTCTATTCCTTGAATCTTATCATTTCATGTATTTGAATCTGTCCTAATCCAAATTTTTCTTCAAGGTCATGGATTCCCCAAACAACACCAGCACCAACATTAACAACACCCCTCCAGCACTACCTCTCACACCAGTTGTTCCGGCACCACCCACTGAGCAAACGATGCTATTTGAGGCGATCCGCAGTCTTCTCGAGGGACAGCTACAACTTTTGAACCGTCCTGAGACCGATGCACCGGGAGTAAAGCAATTCAGGGCTTTGCACCCAAAGCAGTTCTCTGGTAAAGGAAGCCCTCTTGAAGCGGAAGAATGGGCACAAGGCATCGAAGACGATCTGGCAGCAGCTCAAGTGCCAGACCACGCTTGGGTCCGTGTAGCGAAACTACAGCTCACGGATAATGCTCGCAATTGGTGGAAGGCGGAAGAAAGCCGTCTAGCACAGCCGATTGAATGGAAGACATTTCGCGAGAAGTTCGACGCGAAATATTTTCCTGTGACTGCCAGGTTTGCAATGGAGCAGCAGTATATTCATCTACAGCAAGGATCAATGTGGGACAAATCGGTAGATGAATACGATACTGAGTTCACCATGTTGAGCCGGTAAGATATGTCACAATAGTTCCATTTTAATTATCACATATTACACAGCTAACACAATCTTTAAACAGATTCGCGGCACACCTGATACCGACGGACGAGATCAGAGCCCGTCGCTTTCAGCAAGGTTTGGACACAGAGATTAAGGCTGCTCTAGCCACAGGAAAGTTTTTGACTCATGAGGAAGCCCTAGAAGCTGCCCGCAGTTATGAGGCAGTAATAAAAGAGAGGGGAAGACCTCAGTCTGCAGGAGTCAAGCGCCTTGCCAACCAGATGGCAGGTGGAGCCTCTTCCAGGCCATTGTTTGAACCCAGGAGGACTGAAGAAATTTTCCATTACTGCCATAGAAAGGGACATTTGTGGAAGGACTGTAGGCGCGCAAAAGGCCTGTGTCTAATTTGTGGCGCATCCAACCACGGAATTGGGAACTGTCCTTACAACAGCAACTTATCTCACACATACACCAACCAACCGCAGCGGCCAACCATCCAGGCCCCTGCAACTCGTCATGCACTACCTGCTCCATCACCTGCACAGCCTACTCGCCAATTCCAACAGGCAATGAGGGACATGCCTAGAGGGCAGAGAAATAGGCCTCAAAGGAGGAATGTGCCTCCAGTTAGAAGGAATATACCACGGCGACAGACCTTCACATTAGAAGCCGTAGAAGCCGAGACCGTATGTCAAGTTAACACCGGTAAGCCTTTTTTTTCACCATCGTATCACTTTTATTCGCCAAACTTTTTTGCACTGTTACACTTTTCTTTTACAAATTTCGAGGACGAAATTTTTATAAGGAGGGTAGAATGTAACAACCCTAATTTTCTTATACACTTTTTCCTATACAAAATTTTTTTCAAAATATTTTTAAAATCCACAAAGGGGTATTTTAGCCTGAGCATAAGATTTAGGTAATTATTTTTTTGTTTTTAATTACAAGCTACAAGAATGAAATAACTCCATTTTTAGTGTACAAGAAATCACTTTAAAATTTAATGTATACTTGGAGTATTTACTCTTACTGCTATCATTTTAAGTAATTAAATAACACAATAATTACAAGAAAGAGCTTGTAGCTCATTGGTAATACCTTGCACCGCTGAACCAAGCCACCGGAGTTCAAATCCCATGCCCCACATTATTTTTGTATTTATTTTGTTTTAATTTTTTTTGGAAGTCAACGGTAAAAAGGCCATAACTCCCAAAATATGTACTGGACAACAAAAAGTAAATATACCAAATTGTACCCCCAGAAAATCCCCGGCCACTGGAAGCCTGACTCGGCCCGACTCGGCGCCTCCGGCCGGCGAATCGGCCGACTCGGTCCGGCCGATCCGGCCGGACTTGGCCGGACGGCCGAGTCACCAACTGAGAAAAGTTGGCTCTTGACTTGGTCAACCCTCTTGCACACTTATTATACCTGGATCGGTTTTAATTTGGCCAATAAATCCCTTTTACTCCTAGGTTTAATGATTTTTAATGAATTTTTACATTTTTTAATATTTTTTTAATCCAAACCCTAACCCTAGCCTAGCCCTATATAAAGACCCCTACCCTCTACCATTTCACCTCACAACTCTAAGTCCACTCTCCCAAATTCTCGAGAACTCGGTACGAAGAGCGAGAAGCGAAGCGCTGCTGAAACCGACGACGGATTCCGGCGACCGGATCAGAACCTTCGCGACGTTTTCAACGCATCGACAACCACCACCTTCTTTAGCCCCCTTAGCTTGTCCAAACCCGTAAGTCCCATCTCTTCTATCTCTCTTTTCTTTTAATAGAAAATACGACTTTTTGGAACCCGACGGAAATCGGAACAAACCGATTTCCGATTCGGTTTTTCTACAAATTTCCACTTGTCACTTAATTCACAATACCTAAACATATCCATGATGACTATTAATCACATAGAAACCAATTTAAATAAAGTTTCTCACATGAAATGATAGCTTTCTTGTAAAACCGTATTCTTTTCATAAAAATACCATAAATTTTATTTTTATTGTTCTAAATAAATCCCTCACTCCTAAAAATGTTTATCTTGATCACTAAACTTGTAGAAATCAATTTGAATGAAATTTCGCACATAAAATGATAACGTTTTCAAATACCGTATTCTTGCGCTTTAATACCTTCAAGTTTAATATATCATGTTTAACCTCTAAACATCATTAAAACTTAAAATAAGTCACGAGGTAATGACCTACCTCTACACACACTCAATTATAACCCTAATTGATATGTGTCAAAACATAGAATACGAAATTACAGGACTTTTCACTAAAATACCATAATCTTTATAATCTTTATTGAAAGCTTTAAGTTGTAACCATTTCTAAATAAAATCTTTTATAAAATGAAAGCACGATTGGTCATGGACATCGATCATTTATCTAAACTGTCTTGTGGTGTCTAGGCAAGTGTGTCTAAGGCTAGTAGTTTTTAATTAGGCCCACGACTGTGGTTCCTTCCCACTTACCTGGCACTTACCTGGCCGCAATTGACGGTGAAGAGGCGATTTGAGGCTTCTAATGACTTGTCGTTTAGACCTTAGAAATAGGCTAGTTGGCTTAGGAAACCCTAACAACTAAAATACGGAAAACTATACTCTTTTACGAATAAATACCTTTTATTTATAAAACCGTTTTCCTAAATGAATGGTAATTATTAAACCTAAGCAAAGCGCCGCTACAACCCACTTTTGGGGAACCTGTTAGGGATAGTACGGTTAATCGTGCACCCACAGGCTAGTAGTGCGAGATTCAGACCTCCGCAAGGAGCATTCGGTCTCGAAAGGTTTAAAATACGACACTTAAGAAAAATGAGATTTTTGAAAATAAAACATTCATTTAAAAATTATTCATGTATTAATATATATAACATTATCTTTTAAACACCTATTTTATCATAAGATAAAGTTTCCACTTTTTCTAAAAATTAAAAGATTAAAAGTTACATTAAAATACCATGAATTTCAGATAAAACAATTAATACTTTTATTAGGATATATTCACTAGAATAACACAAATAAAATTCACATTCATTATAACAATAAAGATGATTATTAAATACTTGAGGTGTATTTTGAAAATTATACAAAAGTACTTTTACATAAAAACCCCTCAAGTTTTACAAATTACAATAAGGCCCCTAACTAATATTGAACTTCAAATTACCTTTCTTCTAGTCTGACTCGGGTTAGAGTCTGACTACTCCTGACTTGAATATGATTCAAGTCAATCTATATTCATTTATATTCCAATACAATTTGAATACATGAATCCCTGAATCCAGTTAACAATCTACTCGACTGAACCGAACCATGGATATTCCTTTTACATGTTTACCAGTATTCCATTTACATGACTCCACGGTTATAACCGTTTCCTGATATCATGGTTTCGGTCAGTCGGTCAGTCAATCATGCAATCAATACAATTTTACAAGATAACAATACAAACAAGATATCGCGGGGTTTAAGGGGTAGATTGGTACGGAAGGTGTTAAAGGTGGCACGAGATGGTAAGATTAAGACACCTAACCTGAATCCAATTGCCGTTGTTCCGGGTTGTATAACGGAGCCTTGTACTTCCATTTGCCCTGGTCTCTAGTATACTGAGACCCCTCTCGTATACACTGGCATCCTTCTATACCAAGCTACAACAACAGCGTTAACACCATATTACTATAACATGACAATACAATACAACATTAAAAGCTACTCTCTCTCTCTCCTACTCTTGTCTATTTCTCCCTCTTACCTTTGGGACTTACCGAGCGATCTGTTCGCTGACGACATTCTATTTCTTTCTTCTTTGAATGTCGTCAGGTGACCTGGACCCGGCAGAAGTTGAGCCAACACAAGAAGATTTGGAGCAATTTGTCGAAGACCCTGCAGTATAATTTCATTGTACCTTGTTCTTTTCAGTATTTTCATTTCCTGTTATGCCACTGTTTAGGCATCGCTTTGCATTTCAGTTGTATTTCCTTTTCATGTATTGTACAAAGAATGTTATTAATAAAAGTTGATGTTATTTCTACATCTTTTGTCTCTTGTGATTTATTTTATATTGCTTAGCTACGCTTAGCGTATGTACTTCTGAGTACATATGTAGCGGGCCTTGTCGCGTCCACTTCGCCGTACACTGGGAAGCGGGGCGTGACAAGAGTGCACCCAGGTGTTCGAACTATTGAAGCAGAAGCTGACCATGGCCCCAATTCTGACCATGCCGGATGGATCCGGATGTTTGATGATTCACAGTGACGCTTCTGGAAAGGGATTAGACTGTGTTCTGATGCAGCATGGTCGAGTAGTGGCATATGCCTCACGCCAGCTGAAGACACATGAGAAGAACTATCCGACACATGACTTAGAGTTAGTTACAGCTGTGTTCACACTGAAGATCTAGAGACACTACTTGTTGGGAAAGAAAGTGGAAGTATACACGGACCACAAAAGCTTGAAGTACGCGTTTACTCAGAAAGAGCCCATAACCCTCCCCTTACCCGCTCTACTTCTATGGGAAGCAAGATCCACTGGGATTAATTATAAATGGAGTTCATGCCTTAGGGCGATCCCACAAATTATGACAATGGGGTCGAAACTAGGCCTAAAGGGGTTAACATGAGACAACACAGGTGGTTAGAATTGATGGTGGATTATGATCTGGATCTACAGTATCACCCGAGGAAAGTGAACATTGTGCCCAATGCTCTCAGTCGTAGCCCAGCAGCTATGATGTTGACCTGCCAGAAAGAGATTCTTGAATATTTTCAGAGACTCAAACTGGAGGTGGTTAGGCCGGGTACACCCGGACAGCTCTGGCAGTTGCAGATGTAGTCTTCCTTTGTGGATTATATTAAGGCTGCACATACCAGGATAGTCAGCTACAAAAGCTTTGGGGACAGGTTGAGGTTGGATTGAGAACAAATTTGGTGATTCATATGGATGGTTTTCTGAGGTTCGACAGTCGGCTGTGTGTGCCGAAGGGTAATGTTCGACAAGATGTTCTAGCAGAAGCGCACGACTAAACTTATTCGGTGCACCGGGGGGCACCAAGATGTACAGGGACCTGAGGTGGAACTTCTGGTGGAACGGGATGAAAATGGAGATCGCCCATTTTGTCTCCAAGTGTCAAGTATACCAGAAGGTGAAGACGGAACATCAGAGAGTAGCTGGTTTGTTGTAACCGTTTTCAATCCCCGAGTAGAAATGGGAGCACATCACTATGGATTTCGTGACGGCATTACCACGGAGTCTAAAGGGCAACAATTCCATCTGGGTTATAGTCGATCGTCTTACAAAGGAGGCCCATTGCATACTTTTCCGAGTGGGGCAATCGACCGAGTCCCTTGCAGAGAGGTACATACAGAAGATTGAGAGACTACATGGGGTACTTTTCAGTATCGTGTTCGACCGAGACACCGGGTTTCTTTCACAGGTTTGGAAAAGCCTGTAGGAGAGTCTGGGCACTTGGCTCAAGTTCATCACCCCGTACTATCCTCAGACGGACGGACAATCCGAGCGTACCATCCAAACGTTCGAGGATATGTTAATGGCGTGAATGTTGGATTTTCAGGGGTATTGAGAGGATCACCTTCATTTAGTAGAGTTCTCCTACAACAATAGCTATCAGGCTAGCATTCAAATGGCCCCGTTCGAAACTCTTTATGGGCGGAAGTGTCGATCCCCTCTTTGTTGGGACGTTGTGTGTGAGCTGAGATTACTAGGGCATGAGCTTATAGTCCTGTAATACCCAACCCCTTTTATACCAAAATCTATATTTTGTTATTCTACAATTCTATTTATCTTATTTATAGTTCTATTTATCTTATTTATAATTCTATTTATTTTATTTATAATTTTCTTCATCCTAAAACCCAAACCCTATTATATCTTTTTCCAACAAATTCCCTTAGCCAACACCATTTTCTTTTAATAGAACCCCAATCCAACTCTTTTAAATAAATCCATTTTCTATTATATAAATCTCTGGCCTGGCCTATTTCCATTTTCCCTTTCATATTGATTTTTCCTCGGCCCACAATTTTCAACAGCCCACAGAAGATTATTAAAAAGGAAATTCCTTTCTATTTAAGACTCTGGCCCAGCCCAACCCATTCATTCCTTAACTAAATCCTCTCTTCTATAAACCCCGGCCCGGCCCACTTTTTCCATTTTCTTTAATTCTTTTTATTTTAATTGATTAGCCCACTCCCTCCGGCCCAACTCCCTCAGCCCGCGACCCCAACTCGACCCGACCCGCTCCTATTCATTTTCTTCCCTCAACGGCTCTTTCTCCCGCTCGTTAATGTGCCTACGCTCTCTTCGCCGTAACCCACGCCGCCTCCTCCGCTAACGCCAGCGACCACGTCGCCCGCACTCCTCGCCTCCACCGACGCAACGCTCGCGCGCGTCACCCCCACGACGCGCGCCTCGATCTCTCTCTCTCTCTCTCTCCCTCCTTAATACCTCTCCTCCGCGTCCTCTCTCTCTTTTTCCATTTTCCCTCCCCGTTCCTTGCTCGAACCCGTGCACCCACCGTGCGTCGCGCTCACTGTTCCCCTCCGAACGGCGGCCTGGACTGCGCGTCCGTGCCTGGGGTTCAGGGCAGATGCTATTTGGTTTTATCCGTCTATCTCTCCGAAGATACCAAGTTGATTTATGGCACCGTGGATCGGAGGTTTAGACGGATGCGGCCGATGTAGCAGACTTAGTCAGATTCCCCCTCAGGGTGAGGGGTTTTTGATTGTGGGGATGCTCTTCCCTGCAGGCGCAAGCCCCTGTAGTTAATTACGCTACCGCATCGCGGTAACAACTTTCTCCTTCTCCAGAATTTCACTTCGTGTCGTGTGTGTTTGTTTTGTTTGTGGTTGCCCGTGGATTGTATACGGAGACTGAGTAATGCCGTCGCCCGTAGGACGTGGATTAGTCCAAATCCGTATTTACTTAGATTTGGGTTTGGTGTTTTTCGTTTAAGGATGCATTAGTCGCGTTGCGGCTAAGATCAACTTAAACGTTCGTCAAGGATACGTTAGTCCTGTTTTGGACTGAGATTTGACTTGACGTAGCGATTGATTTAATTATCTGGCCGTCGGGATTCGTCACCTCTCTGACGTCATTGAGGGATTACAACGACAGGCGTCAGAGGAGTTCAGAGATGTACCCTTGAACCAAAGTTGATTTGGAGTTTCGTTGTTTATTTGAATATCTAAGGACACATTAACCGCATTTAGGGCTAAGATCAACTTAGGCGGGACCGTTTAGATCCGACAAAAGAGCGTTCGGGCTCTATTGCGCCAGTTTAAGGACGTGGTGGTCCATCATTAGTTTAGGGACGTTTCGGTCCATCGCCAGTTTAAGGACGTAGTGGTCCATCATTAGTTTAAGGACGTTTCGGTCCATCGCCAGTTTAAGGACGTAGTGGTCCATCATTAGTTTAAGGACGTTTCGGTCCATCGCCAGTTTAAGGACGTAGTGGCCCATCATTAGTTTAGGGACGTCTCGGTCCGTTATTAGTTTAAGGACGTCTCGGTCCATTATTAGTTTAAGGACGTCTCGGTCCACGAGTTTAAGGGCCCCGTAGTCCATAGCGATGTGTGGTCGTTGGGACCCGTCACCTCTTTGACGTCGTTGAGGAATTACAACGAGGGATGTCAAAGGAGTTCGGAGATGTACCCTCGAACCGGTCGTGAATTGGTTTAGGGGAGCCATTTTGCTCAATCAATTTAATTTTAAGGACTTACAGCCAGGATTGGGTTAAGTCCAATTTTTATTTATTTATTTTAGGCTTTGCCTGACTAATCCAAACAGGGCCCTGCCCCTTTATTATTTTTGCAATTTGATTTGGGTCAGGCCCTCAGGAATTTTCCAAACAGGGCTCTGCCCTTTTATTATTTTTTTGTGATTTGATTTGGGCCAGGCCCTCAAGAAATTTTCAAACAGGGCTCTGCCCTTTTATTATTTTTGTGATTTGATTTGGGCCAGGCCCTAATGAGTTGCACTTGTGCAGAAACTCAAGAATTTTCCAGATTTAAGAACAAAAGTGCATAGCACTTTTGATCTAAATTTGGATCAAAGGAAAACAAATTCTTCTTGTTTTCCCTGATTTTACAGAACCAAGGGTTCATATCAAGTGCAAGGCACTATTTATTATTCATTCATTTTTTTTATTTTTTTTTTATCTTCTGTTCTTCAGAGATTTTTCTCTTCTTCAAAAGAAGTTTTTACCTTTTTCTCTTTTTTTTTGTTCTTGATTAATCTTCAAGAGTTCTTTCTCTTCTTTTTTTTATGCCAGAAGTTGATTCTTCTTCTTGATTGATCATGCCTTTTGAATGAGGCCTGGGGTCTTATTTATAGTGCTCACAAATTTGTTTAATTTGTTAACAAAATCTTTCCTGAATGATTTTGGGAATTTTCCCACCATTGGATCTTTGATCCAAAGGCAGAAGAAAATCTTCTGGTTTTGGAAAGAACAGAAAAGATTTCATCAAATTTTCATTCTGTTTCTGCGCAACTCCCCACTGAATGACACGTGTCGCGCAGTGGAAGGCTTGCGCAATGGTGCTTGCGCAACTGCGCAAACACGTGTCGCGCAGTAATCACCTTGCGCAACAGTGTCTGCGCAACTGCGCAGACACGTGTCGCGCAGCGGTGCGCTTGCGCAACAGTGCTTGCGCAACTGCGCAGACACGTGTCGCGCGGCAGTGCGCTTGCGCAACTGCGTAGACACGTGTCGCACTGTGGACCGCTTGCGCACTGCGCAACGCACGGAATTTGAAGCGTTGCTTCAGAAAATTTGAATTTTCAAAATTCAAATGAGCCTTGCTCAGATTGGGGGAACAAATGCCCCCCCACCGTTGTGCTTACGTGGCGCGACGTAAGCGCAACGGTGGCCAGGGTCAGTTGAAGGGGCGCAGGCGCCTATAAATGGGACTCTTGGTCCTCAATAGATGATCACCATCTTCAAGAAATTGAACTCTCAGAGCCTTGCTCTTCCCTTCAAGAACTTCAGAGCCTTGCTCTTGCTTCCAAAGTTAGAACTTTTTTAGAAAAACTTTAGGTAAAAATTAATCTTGACTTAAATTAATTTTAATTAATAGAGCCTTGCTCTCATAGATCTTTTGATCTAAGGAAAACCCCTTTGGGGTTTCACCAACAGAGCCTTGCTCTCAAGAATCTGTTTCAAGGTTTCTTAACCCATGAACAGAGCTTTGCTCTTTGGCAAAACATAGATCTTTTGATCTAAAATGAAGAACTCTTAAGAGTTTTCATGGATCTGTAAGATCCCAATTTTTTTTAATTTTTTAATTTTTTTTTCAAAAATTAATTTTCCTTTGATGGATATTTCCATCATTATCACAGAGCCAAGCTCTTTTAAAGAATCTTGTTCCCCTGAGACCAGAGTTTGACAAATGTCACTCTGTGACAGAGCTTTGCTCTAAAAGAGGAGATTTTCTCTTTGTCTCTGGGGACTCCCCACCAATGGGTGTATCCTATTGAGAATTTTTTTATGAATTGACAGTCCCATCTAATGATGGGATTGTCTTATTAAATGATGCACGTCATCCAGATTTTGTGGATCCCCCTTTGGTCCCCTACTTACTGCATCACAGTGTGGAGCAAGATATATATATATTTTTTAAATGCCAAGCGTTAGGCCACTAATGATGTATGTTTCTTTTTCTTTCCACAGAACATGTCTGACGACTTGTCTTTTCCCTTCGTTCGCTCGGAAGGAGGGTTCCCCCATGCGCCAGTGGACCGGGTGGTATTCGCTCTTATTAAAGACCGCGATCCTGAGTGCAAAAAGCTTCATCTGTGGGGAAGGTGGTATAGCCAGATTATCCAAGGCCGTCGCAGTTTTAGTTCTGCCATGCCCTCTGAGCCCATAGTCACGATCCCTTATGCGGACGAACCCCCGGTGAAGTATGCCGTGGAGGTTAAGAATTGGAATTCTGATAACCTCCTTCAACCTGCAATCGGCGCCATTCCCGTGCAGCCGCCGCCGGCGATAGATATTCTGGGGAGGCGAATCTGTCAGGGCGAAGCACGCCCTTGGGGACAGGCTTATAACATTGGAATGATCCCGCGACCCCCCGCCGGATATTTGCAGTGGGCCCGGTACATTCTATCGGCGAAGAGGACCCACCTAACGAAGATTGGTCTATACTCAGCCGTCTTCGTCTCGCTCTTCGAGTACCCCTCTCCTCCAACGTGGTGGATAAAGGCTTTTGTTGAACAATGGAATATCCCCACCCATACCTTCCTGATGGCTGTCACGCCCCGCTTCCCAAAATACGGAATACGAAGGGTAAACAAGGCCAGCCATGCTCCTACGGTCAAGGAAAAGTCCTGCCGTAGTCACACTTCGGCTTCTAGTTTCTCATGGTAAACAGTATATATTGCACAGGTAATGAGAAATGCAGTAACTGAAGGGAACAATATAAAGTCTGACCTGAAGTGGAACAAATGAAGGCAACACGGGAGGGCAAGTAAGGAAGTCCGTGATGCACGTCTAGTTCTGGTCCAGGCTAAAATCTTCTCCTCACACTGAGCATGCATACTCAGGTCGTCAGAGCGACACAAAAGCAATATAATGGATATAATCAAGTAACAGTTCTAACAGTGGTAATAGATATGAATAACAGTAAATCAATGACAGCATGAATATGAATGAGCAGAGATCAATGCAGCGGAAAAATAAAGCAGTATAACAATATGTCACGAATGTCTAGACAGTATAGGATGAATGTAAATGACAGTAACCCTATCAGTCTCTAAGTCTCACTGCATAGGTCAATAAGCCTATCGTCAGTCCAAGTGTGAGAGTCAACCACTCGCGAGTGTCCTCCACCCAAGGGTAGAACCCAAGGGCAAGGGACCACGGGCCCAACATGTAACGAGTGTATCACGGTGTATATATCACGTACCCTGTAAATCTCCATATAACTCCCTAAATATATAAGCCGGCATGGGACTCCCGAGATTCTGTTGAGCTCACACTTGAAATACCCCACACCCCGTGGTCTACATCAAACGCTAACCATCACCCTAAATACTAATCGATCCGTGACAAGTCTGCGCGAGAACTGGAGGCAGGACCTCCATCAAGCACGTCCCGACTAATACCTAAGATAAATGGCAGTGTCGGATGCCTTATCTGTGACACCCGTGCAAGCGCTTCCATAAGTGTCCCATACCACTTATAGTCACACGTACACGCATCCCACAGACGTCGACAATGCAATAGAAATATAGGGTCGCTGATTGTGCACAAGTACGTATCACTTTTCACTTAATCACGACTGCACGAACACTAACGTACTTGCCACAATCATCACTAGGATCTAACACTAGGTAAATGCACGATGTCACTAGGTTATCACTACAATGATATATGTATGATATGATGCATGAACAGTATAAGAAACGCAACTCAAGTATCATAAAAACAACAGTCTATCACTTGCATGATTTATCATGAAACATAGGTACATAATTTAGCGAAATGATAAACAGGTAGTAATTAATATGTTCAGTTAGCTATCCATAGAATTTTGTTTCAAGTCAATCGGGTTCCAGGATCATTAGTTATGATTATTTCCTTTTTAAGCGCACGCGGCTGGAAATCCAATTTCAGAATCAGAAGTCCATTTCGCAACGCATTTTGATCCCAGTTGGGATCATAATTTAGCGACGATACAGTTGAAAGAATTCTAGGGTTTTCAGTAAAGTTTTCAACGCAACAAAAGGATCTTCAATCGCGTCTGTATGTTAGGAGTTATAATCTGTTTAATATCAACATGTCAAATCTGATTCTGCTGGGACTGTTACGTGTCCCGATCTTCTAAATTACAGATTAAATATCAAACGGTAACGAAACAGGATGAAATTTATTGTGTTGTCTAGATAACAGATTTTTCTATAATAAACAGTGGAGTTCCGCGACTTACAAGTTAAGGAAATTCTATGGTATCCAATACGAAACAGCAAGCAAAGACTGGAGTCACTATGGACTGCAGTCCAGAGCCGTACTCCGAACCGAATATCATCACAGTTTAAATACCGAAATGTCTGGAAACTGGTATAGGATTAAAGTTAGTCGAGTTAGCTTCAATTCGAGCCCTCGAACGCACCAATCTAATATGTATATGATTTATGATGAATTTAACTATTTTCAGGTGCAACAGAATTTCAGTTTTACGATCAAACTTGGGGGTAGTCATTTTAACTGTTAACAGTCGTATTTTCTAATGAAATTTGCACCCGTTAATCATCTCTACAAGGGACAATATAATATGTCCAGTTCCGTCAAATACGATAATGATTTTCTATGGGAACAAGCATCGAACAATTTTGTGACAATATATAACATCAAGCAAACATGGAATATATCTACGATTCTAATTTGTAATATATACGGAATAGCATGAAAGCAAGTAAGAACTTGCCGGGAGACGTTTTGGGGCACACGGCAGCGGCTAATACGACGACTTGTATCCGTCACGGCAGTAAATCGGTTGGGTTAGAGCTTTAGCGGAGCTTGGGCTCGAGAGCTAGGAGGCTTGACTTGGGCTCTGTGCAATGGCAGTGACGGTTGCGAGCTCAGGCGATGGGGTTCTTGGATGGTGGCTGGTTACCAGAAAGTGTAGTCTTGATTAGTTCACTTTCACAATACCCATCAAACTCCACTGCTGCTAGTTCTTTTTCTTGTACACGAGCATCTTCACTTGGACAACTTGATGCTTGGCCACTCAGAAAAATGTTGGACGCTATTGGAGAGAATCGATACTTGAAAGATCTTGTGGGACACCGAGAGAGGGAAGAGAGAGAGTATTTAGAGAGAGGGAGAGACTTAGGGAGAGAGACAGAGAAGAAATAGAGAGATAGAGAGAGGGAGTGAGAGATTAGAAACAGAGGGGGTTAGTGATGGGGGAGAGAGAGAGATGTAGGGTGAGAGAGAGAGTTGAGACAGAGAGAGAGATCGTGAGAGGGAGATTTAGAGAGAGGGGAAAACTGCAGGGAGAGAGAGGAAGTGATCGGAGGTCGGGGGAGTGTGGGGAGCTCGGGAGTTGGGTCGTCGGGTATTGGAGGGAGGTGAGGAAGGCAGGCGAGGCTCGGTGGCGGGGACGAGAGGAGCGGGAATGAGGGGGTGCCGGAAGTGAGGAGGAAGAGATGGTGAGGCGAGGAGGTGCGCGAAGAGAGAGCGAGTGGGTGAACAATGGTGGTGGAGGGCTGTCGTGGCGGTGGTGATGGAGGCCGTGGGGAGCTCGAGAGTGCTGCGGGTTGGGTGGAGGAGAAAACCGAGAGAGAGAGAAAGGAGAGGGAATGATGTAGGGGAAAGAGAAAGGGAGACGAGGCATGAGGTGCGGTTGAGGGGGCGGGTCGTAGGGAAACGTGCGCGTCGACGTGGGCGCGGGCGAAGGAGGCGGCGGAGGAAACGCGCTCGCGAGCGAGATTGAGGGAAGAGAGCCGTTGGAGGTTAATTTGAAGGAGGAGATGAATAGGGATTGGGCCGGGTCGGGTGTTGGTGAGCGGCTGTAGGGGAGCGGGCCAAACAATTTTAAGAAGGAAAATTGGAGGTTTGGGCTGAGTGAGGTGGGCTGGGCCAGAAAGTTGAGTAAAAGAATTAAAAGGGGAAGGGAACGGGCAGGCCGGGCCAGCTAAAAGAAAGGAATTAAATTAAAGAAGATGGGCTGAAGAAAATAGAGTGGGGCCGGCTTGGGTTATATATAGGAAAATAATTGGGAATAAAAAGGAGTGGGCCGACCGATAGAAAGAAAAAGAGGAAATAGTGAGGATTGGAGCTGGGCTGAGGCAAGGAGAAAATTTTCGTTTATTGATAAATGAGTTTGGGCTGAGGGAAAGAAAAAAAATGTGTTAGGGTTGAAACTTAGGGTTTTAAAATATAGGGTTAGGATTTAAGATTAATAAAGAAGATGAAGTTTATTAACTGGGGAAAAATGGGTTGGGTTTAATTTGAATAAACGAAATGAGCTGAGTGAAATAAAATATAACTTGGTTTAGAATTTGGGTCTTACAAGAGAGGTTATAATAAATAAATAATCTTCTAAGTAAAAGACATAGATTTATAAATAAGATAAATGGAATTCTATAGTAACAAAATATGGACTTGGTATAAAAGGGGCCGGATGTTACATCCGGATAAGGAAGTTTCTATCTCTTTGGAGGAATTTGCCGAAATTTCAGGTCTGCCAATGAGGGGAGAGCATTACGAGGAGTTGCTTCCTCCTGATGAGTATGTCTTTGCCACTAAGCAGCTGGTATTTGACTTAACCCCGGAGAATGCCATTCAGCATCAGCATCCGGGTTTGGTGAAAGTGTTGGAGATCTATGAGGAACTCCATTTGGAATCGGGGGACAAGGGCGTTAGTTTCGCAGCTTTCATTGCTCGCTTTATCCGCCCGGAGTTCTTATCAGAGCAGAGCGAGAAGTTCGCTCAGCTTGACGACCCCTTTGGTTTCGGTTTGGATCGCCGACCCGTATCGGAGAATAACCAGAGGGATTTCTATCTCCCCAATGCTGCCATCGTTGCTTTCTCGGAAATCGCCGTCCCCGGCATGGATGAGGAAACTTTCTTTATTGGGTTCCTGGGCTTGTGGTTATGCAACTTTGCGCTCCCTATGCACCCGCACTTCATGCGGCCCTCTGTCTTTTACCCGGCACATCGGATGGTGGCCGGTCTGCAGTTGTCGGTAGGAATTGCTGGGTTAGCTTATCTTTATCATGGACTCAGCGTAGCGGCGGACGCTAATGATCCTGGGACACAGCCTGCTAACTTCCCAATGCATTACTTCGTTTCTTGGATGGAGATGCACGTGCGAGGGGTGTTTGGCGCCCACAAGACTCCCCCATTCTTCAAGAAGTACAGACTCCCGAGAGTCATACGGTTAATCGGGGCTTCAATTGTGTTCGCATCCCCGCGGGATTCTAGGGGACTCCTCCTGCGCCCACATTTGGTCGGAGCGACGACTTCTTTCGTGGATAAGGTTATCACCATAGGCTCGGAGACTACTAAGTCGGTGGTGCCCCTACGTGACAAGTTTAAGGGCGGGGCTTCTGTACTGAAGGCTCGGGAAATCGTCCATCTCTACTCCATTCGGCCGGGCTACCTAGTGTTTCGGCAGAATGAGACGGCTTTATTTATGAGGTATAATCCACATCGATTTGCCCAGCAATCAAGCTACAACCAGGGGATCCCGATGGAAGCCTTCTTGGAAACGCCTGTGGTTGGCCCAGAGGGGGTAAAGAATGCGATGCATCACTTTATACGGCTTAACACGGGTTCCTATTTCTTCATTAGTGAACCCAGCTGTGTCCCTAAGATGCTTAATTCGTATGTGGCCTGGTATGCTCACGCTATGGGTCCAATCATTTTAATGGAGAGACGCCTACTGGTTAACCGTAGGGGTGCGCCTCCTGGCGGTGATCGCAAGGCCCCTTTGCAGCCAAGGCTCCCGGTCGTCCCTCCGCTAAAAGATGCTGAAGTCGATCGACCACGCGTGTTGAGTCCTCCGCGGGGATTGCCGTTGCCCGCTACGGAGGATGCACCATCGGCGCCTCGTGCTCCCACGAAGGCGGCTAAAGTAGTATCGCCAGAGTCAGGCGTAGGGGCAGATGTTGGGACTGGCCTCCCTAAAGTGGCTTCCAAGCGCAAATCCGCTCCAGGTGGATCTAAAGCTGGTGGACAGCAGAAAAAGAAAAAGTCCGCCCTTTCCCTCGATGCGATCCTCGGGTTGAAGCCTGCGGCTTCTCCTGCCAAGACCATATGCGAGTACGGCAGCAATGAGGGCTTTGTGGTGGACCCTGCGGACACCAATTTGGCTGCCGCCATTGCAGCTTCGGAGCGATCGGCGAGGCTCGAAGCGATGCTAAGTAAACTCGCTGAGTCAGGTAATCATCAGCCACTTTCTTCGTCATTTTATTGCACTTTTCATTATTATCTTTAGCTGATATTTGCTCCCTTTTCAACAGGTGTTTCTACCGAAGAGGCTATTGCTGCCTCCCTGAAAACGTTCCAGGAAGAGGAGGAGAAGCGTGCCCTAGCAAGCGTCGGTATGTTTTATCCCTTTCTCTTTTATACGGAAAGTTTGTTGCCTTTTTATGATAGTCAACCTGACCTTCTCTTGTTTCTTTACAGGGGTTGTATTAATCGGCGCAAGGATCCTTTCTGAGCCCGTCACCGAAGCCCCGGCTCCGTCGAAGCTGCCGTAAGAGCCTCGGCTTGACGCCACGACGAGGGATGCTCTGAAAAATCTGGAGGCATCCCTCTATACGGATGAGGATGCTTCACTCAAGGAAGCTCTGATGGCATCCGTCTCAACGGCTCGAGAAGAACGGAAGCGGTTGAGACGTGAAGCAAAGGCGCGGAAAGCTGCTTTGGCCACGGGAGCGGGCCCTAGCACCATTCCTCACGCTAGTACTTCTTCCGAAGAGCCCCCTGTTGCCCTGTCTACTGCTCGTCGGCAAGTGGCGCGCGCGGTTCGGAGCGCTAATGATAAATCCGCTTCAGGTAGTACTCCTTTCAGAATCTTGTTGTACGAATTGTAAAGCTATTGGCTTATACGTATCTCATCTTGCAGGGTCGAGTCCAACTGAGGGGGAGGCGGAGACGACCGTCGAACCCAGGGGAGCGGAGGAAGCGGTACTTGCTGAACCCGAACCGACAGTGAGCAACGTTGTCGGGGTCATAGGGTCTGGAGCCGAGATTGAGGAACCTGCCGCGGAGAGGGTCATTGATGCCGCACCTGAAGTGGTGGCAGATGAGATGATTGTCTTGACCGAGCCGAAGGCGGTAGAGGGCGAGGTGCTTGAGGCTGGGGACCTCGTGGTGCCGATGGACGAGGCAGCTGTAATCGCCGATCCTGAGGGAGCAGCGGGTGAGGCGGCCATGATTCCTGAAGACGGGCCAGGCGTTCCTTCTCAGGAATCTGGCAATGCTCCTATCTTGGCCCTCCCTGCTTATTGTCCCCCGCCGCCTGTAGAGCTTGAGAGCATAACAACGGTTCCCCTTGAGTCGGGTGATGAAGCTACAGGCGGTGGCCTTCCGTCAGTGGAGGAAGGGATTGCCTCCGTTTCTGCGGGCAGCTTGTCGGGTAAATTTTAAATGGCCAATGTTCTTCATTTATATATACCTCACGATCTCTTTTAACCAGTTCGTCTTTGTTTTAAACGCAGGTGCGGCTAGTGCCGATGCTCCATTGCCTGAAGGCACACCGTCAACCATTGCCTTGGCGGTGGTTGCTCCTCAGCCTTCCCTTGTGCCATCGCCGATGTCGGAAGGTATGAATTTACGACTTATGCATTAATCTTTTAACGTGTAGCCTATTACTAACGTTATACCCCTATGCTCTTTTCAGGAGTGTTCTTCGATCATCTGTATCAAGTGCTGCTCCCACACTTCTCCTTCCCATCCGAGCTTGCTTCTCCCTCTAGGGGTACCGGTAAGTGCTGTCTTGGTCTCTTTTGAGGGAATATAGGATCGTATCTGACTTTTCCTCTTCCTGATTGCAGTGCCTCAAATCGAAGGAGGGGACACCAGGCCTGCGCTGCCACCGGCGCCTCCAGCTTTGCCGTCCGTTGCGACTGGTACAGATATTCCTTTCCCCTTTTTATATGATCTTTCACCGACTTTTCGAATCATTGTTTGACCATGTTTCGTTTTGCAGCTATTGTTCCAGCTCTGATCTCTTTTGAGTCTCACGTCCTCTCACCGGCGGGTCCTTTCTTGAGACGCCCGTCTTCAAAGGGTGCTGTGATGAGCCTGGGTATGCTGAGCGGGTACATCGAAGAGCTCAACATGGATGCCCTTCCTTCTGCCGTAGATTTCGCTGTGGATGTTAACCCAATGTTGGCGGCGCTCGTAACTTTTCATAACGAAGGCGTCGTCGAATCGTGGGTTAACTACTGCAGAGAGATCGAGGCTCGCCTGCATCGGTTGGAGTCGACACGCCCTTCTCCCGAGGTTTTGGCCGCGAGCGCCGAACGGACAGCTTGGCTTGAGCAAAGCGCCTCTTATCTCCGCCATTTGGAGCAGGAGGCAGCTTTACGGCTAAAGGCGCATCAGGAATCTTCAAACGCGACCGCTTGCCTTCGTGCTGAAGTTAGGACGAATGCTGCTGAAGTGAAAGCTGTCTTTGAAGGTCTTCTCAAGCGTATATCTAATGGGCTAGCACTGAAGCGGAAACTTGATGCTGCTGAGCGCGATGCCCGAGGCCAAGAAGCAGCTCAGCAGGTTGTTGGGGAAGAGCTTGCATCCTTCACGCAGCAGCGGGCTCAAGTAGAGGCTGAACTGGCAGTGGTAGTTGATCAGGAGAAGGCGTGGGAGGAAGTACGCGAGCAATTGATAGGGCTATTTAAGACGCTTCCTTCCCAGTAGCTGCCCTTGTATCAATAAATTTGTAATTTTCTTTTTCGAATAAGATGTATACATTCTTTATTCTTTTGTACGATTCGCCATGTACTTGATTGAATTAATAAATAAAGATACACATTTTTTGCAATGTCTTGTATCATTTCTTCGCTTTCTCCCTTCTCTTATTATCAACATGCTGTCTTGATAAACATGATTGACAGGTAATAGAGTAAGCATCTCGGTTTCTTCGAGATATAGCGATGGCTTAGGCCGCAGGTTCAGATCTGCTGCCTAAGACTTTTCAACTCTATGAGCCGTGAGGGTCTCATAGAGACTTTTCTCCCTACGGATCGAGAAGATCTCGTAGGTGGATTTTCTCCTTAGGAATCGTGAGGATTCCCAAGTGTGGTTTTCTCTCATAAGTCGAAAGGATCCTATAAGAGAATTTTTCCCTCTTACGAGTCGAGAGGGCTCGTAAGCGGTTGTTTCCCTCTTTGTCGAGAATCGACTTCAGAGAGTGAGACCCGTGAATAGTATGCAAGAGACCATTTAGGATTGACTTGCAGGGTCCCATTGTTCAGGAAGCAAGTTTTTGAATCCTTACTGCCCGAGATGTGAGTCAAAGAAGCTCTTGTCACGGAGTGTTTGTATCCGTGAGTTGAGAAGTTTTGCGAGGGATTATTTGTTTCCCAAGCGCCAAGGATTATTTGTGTCCTTGGGGTTTGAAACGAGTCGATGGCTCTCACGGAGGCGCTGGTGGCTCTGCGAGTCGACGCGGATCAGAAGGCTCTCGTCAAGGAGTGTTTGTATCCGTGAGTTGAGAAGTTTTGCGAGGGATTATTTGTTTCCCAAGCACCAAGGATTATTTGTGTCCTTGGGGTTTGAAACGAGTTGAGGGTTCCCACGGAGGCGCTGGTGGCTCTGCGAGTCGACGCGGATCAGAAGGCTCTCGTCAAGGAGTGTTTGTATCCGTTGAGAAGTTTTGCGAGGGATTATTTGTTTCCCAAGCGCCAAGGATTATTTGTGTCCTTGGGGTTTGAAACGAGTCGATGGTTCCCACGGAGGCGCTGGTGGCTCTGCAAGTCGACGCGGATCAGAAGGCTCTCGTCAAGGAGTGTTTATATCCGTGAGTTGAGAAGTTTTGCGAGGGATTATTTGTTTCCCAAGCACCAAGGATTATTTGTGTCCTTGGGGTTTGAAACGAGTCGATGGTTCCCACGGATGCGCTGGTGGCTCTGCAAGCCGACGCGGATCAGAAGGCTCTCGTCAAGAAGTGTTTGTATCCGTGAGTTGAGAAGTTTTGCGAGGGATTATTTGTTTCCCAAGCACCAAGGATTATTTGTGTCCTTGGGGTTTGAAACGAGTCGAGAATTTCCCACGGAGGCACTGGTGGCTCTGCGAGTCGACGCGGATCAGGAGGCTCTCGTCAAGAAGTGTTTGTATCCGTGAGTTGAGAAGTTTTGCGAGGGATTATTTGTTTCCCAAGCACCAAGGATTATTTGTGTCCTTGGGGTTTGAAACGAGTCGATGGTTCCCACGGAGGCACTGGTGGCTCTGCAAGTCGACGCGGATCAGAAGGCTCTCGTCAAGGAGTGTTTATATCCGTGAGTTGAGAAGTTTTTGTTGAAGTCATTGGCTTCTTCGGTTGAAATGAACCGTTGAGGTTTGGGTTCGTCGTTTGACGGAATCCGCTGGGGAAGTATGGTTCCTTTCTTTGTTTGCGCCCTTGGATTGTATACAGGGATCGATGTGATCTTTAACTGTAGGGCCAAAGTTTTATCATTTCTTCTTTTTATTTTATTCTATTTCCGCGATGCTCTATCATTTCGGCTTTTATATCGCGAAGGTCGCGATTGCCCAATCATTTCGGCCATTTTTCGCGGTGCCCCATCATTTCGGCTATTTATTTTATTTTTACTCGCTGCTTTTTATTGCGAGTTGCCCAATCATTTCGGCTATTTAGCATGCATACATTTTTACTTGCTGCTTTTTATTGCAAGTCGCCCCCATCATTTCGGCTATTTCGTATGCATGTGCAGCCTACTGGCTTTTCGCTGTAAACCTGAAATTGAACACCGATTTCGGCATCAGCACCGCTACAACTGGGATATTACCAGGAGCGAATCATCATTTGCCTTTGTCGTTGTCGAACAAAGGAGGCTTAGCGACCAGGGTTAGGGTCCTGTCGGCTAAGGCTTTTAACTTCATGAGCCGTAAGGGTCTCATAAAGGTATTTCTCCCTACAAGTCGTGAGGAACTTGTAGGTGTATTTTCTCCTTAGGAATCGTGAGGGTTCCTAAGTGTTTTGTTCCTCTGTAAGTCGTAAGGATCCTACAAGAGGGTTTTCTTCTTGAAAATCGAGAGGACTTACAAGGGTTATGCGAACATATCCCCAGTCACGGATGGACCTTGGTTAGGGAAACGTTTATTCGCGCCCGTGGATTGTATACAAGGGTCAATGTTGAACCACTTGTAGGGCACCATTGGAAGTTTGTGGGGGTTTGCTTAAGCCCAGGTTTAGGTCTCTGTGACTTAAGACTTTCAAATCCTATGAGCCGTGAGGGTCCCATAAGAGAGTTCTCCTTACGAGTCGTGAGGATCTCGCAAGCGTGTTTTCTCCTTAGGAATCGTGAGGACTCCTAAGTGTGTTGCTCCCTTGTGAGTCGTAAGGATCTCACGCGGGTGGTTTCTCCTTACAAGGTCGTGAGGGCCCTGTAAGTGTCTTTTAACGAGGTTGCGCCCTTTCGGGTTTTCACAAACACTCGCCGGTAGCCCTGCTGTTTTTACTCACGGAGCCCTTTCGGGTTTTCATCCGTGCCCTTTTTGCTGATGGACATACCGTTTTTTTTTTTTTTTTTTTTTACGAGGTCGCGCCCTTTCGGGTTTTCACGAACACTCGCCGGCAGCCCTGCTGTTTTTACTCACGGAGCCCTTTTGGGTTTTCATCCGTGCACTTTTTGCTTATGGACATACCGTTTTTTTTTATTTTATTTTTATATGTTTTTTTTTTATTTCTTGCCAGCCTAAAGATGCTGCGGTAGTAGTTTAAAGACGTTTCGGTCTGCTATTAGTTTAAGGACATTTCGGTCCGGCATTGAGAAGGCCGGCTACTGCTTATAAAGCTTGAGCTCAGGAAGATAGCGAGCGGACATAGTCGTCGTCATCTACCATTTACCTAGGCTGCGGCTCATTAAGCATAGTATTTCTTTAGGAAGCGACCGTTTATCGGCCTGAAAGGCCTTTCACCGTGCATGTTCATGAGTAGATAGGCCCCACCTTGGTAGACCTTATCTATGATGTACGGTCCTTCATAGTTTGGCTCAAACTTTCCCCGCTTGGCGCGATTGGGGATCATGGGCCTTTTGACTACTAGCACAAGTTCGCCTTGGTGGAATGTCCTCGGCTGGCTCAATCTTTCATATGAGCGCGTCATCTTTGCTTTATAGGCTTCCAGATTTTGCTGTGCTAGAAGCCGGATTTCATCAAGGGCGTCAAGCTCTTCAAACCAAAGGTGAGCATTTTCTTCGTCTGTCAGCTCGTAGTGGACCGCTACCCGGAGAGAGGGTAATTCTATCTCGAGAGGGAGTACTGTTTCCGTCCCAAACACCAACGCGTATGGCGTTGTGTTTGTGGGCGTTTTAAATGTAGTTCGATACGCCCAAAGAGCCTCTTGCAATCTTTCGTGCCAATCTCTCTTATTTCGTGACACTGTTTTCTTCATGATCTTCGTCAAGGTCTTGTTGAAGGCCTCAGCTAGACCGTTAGCTCACGGATTATAAACTGAGGAATATCTCCAGTCTATATTGTGCTGCTGTGCGAAGCGGCTAATTTTATGACTTCGGTAGGCTGGCCCATTATCAGAGATGATTCTTCTCGGGGTTCCAAACCGGTATATGACATGCGTTCTGAAGAAATGGAGGATGTTCTCCGTTTTTACTTCCCTCAACGGTACCGCCTCTGCCCATTTGGAGAAGTAATCAGTCGTCGCCAATATGAAACGATGTCCCTTTGACGATGCTGGTTCGATGGGGCCGACTATGTCAGTCCCCCACATTTCGAATGGCCAGCTAGCCACCGTTGGATGTAGTGAATTTGGGTGCTGGTGGATGAAGTCCCCATGAATTTGGCATGAGTGGCATTGCTTCGCATATTCGATGCAGTCATGGATCATCGTGGGCCAATAGTAGCCCATCCGTTTGATCTTCAACTTCATCTTTGGGCCTGCTTGGTGAGAACCGTAGAGTCCGTCATGAACTTCCTGGACGACACCTTTCGCTTCGTCAGGCCCTAAGCATCTCAGCCACAGAGAATCAAATGACCTTTTGTACAGAGTATCATTGACGAAGGCGAAAGACAGAGCTCGTTTCATGAGCTGATGTCTTGTGGACGCTTCTTCAGGCAGTCGGTGGGACTTGAAGTAATCTATGAAGACTTCTCTCCAATCCTCGGTATTTTCCCAATCTTTTACTTGCAGGGTAGTCTGCTCGTTTGCTCCTTTTTCTTCGGATGATTCTCGAGATATTTTTGCTGGGGCAAGCACCCGACGGCTTTGTACCATGATTCTGACGTCATCGAGATTCTCGTCAGCCAGTTCTTTAGCAAGTTTGGCCAATGCGTCTGCCTTGCTATTTTCCGCGCGCGGTATGTTTTCCAAAGTGTAGGAAGGAATTTGGGTCAACAATTGTTGCACCTTTTCGCCGTACTTCACTAACTCCGGCTTGCACGTCTGGTAATCGCCGTTTACTTGACTAACGACCAGTTGCGAATCTCCGTATATGAGGAGGTTTTCAATTCCCATGTCAATGGCGATCTCGAGGCCTGCTATCAGAGCTTCGTATTCGGCTTCGTTGTTTGTCCTCGGTTCCGTCAGGGAGAACGCGTAGCGCATTATCCCTCCTTGTGGAGTTATAAATATGAGTCCTACCCCCGATTTGATTATAGGGGTACTTTGTTTGCGCTTCTTCACGGAAGATGCTCCGTCAAAATAAAGCTCCCATCGGGTATTATCACCATCGATCGCATCAAACGCATGTTCGTCCGGAAGATCGCAGTTTAAAGGAGAGTCGGCTGGTATCGGATGCTCAGCAAGGAAGTCGGCGATGGCCTGGCCTTTTACTGCTTTGAGTGGTCGATATGCTATCGAGAATTCCATTAAGAGTAGGGCCCATTTAGCGAGTCGTCCTGTCAATATGGCCTTTGACATTAGATATTTGAGAGGGTCCACCTTTGAAATGAGATAGACTTCATGCGCTAATGCGTAATGTCTAAGCTTTGTTATTGCGAAGATCAACGCCAGGCAGTGTTTTTCAATGGGGGAATAATTGCTTTCTGCCCCCAGCAGCACTCGACTTAAATAGTAAAGTGCTCTTTCTTTCCCTTGGTCATTCTCTTGTGCCCATAATGCGCCCAAAGAACCTTCAAGGGCGGCCGTGTAAAGAATGAGAGGCTTTCCCTTCACTGGAGCAGCCAACACTGGAGGGTTGTGCAGGTACTGTTTGATCTCGTCTAGTGCGCTTTGGCATTTTTGATCCCAAACGAATGGGGTTCCCTTCTTCATCAGGTGACTATAAGGACGGCACTTTCCTGAAAGGTTGGCTATGAATCGTCGTATGTATGCGAGTTTCCCTTGGAGAGACCGCAGCTGTTTGAGAGTCTTCGGCGGAGGCATTTCCATGATCGCTCTAATCTTTGACGGATCTATTTCAATACCTCGGTGTCGAACGACGAATCCCAGGAATTTGCCCGAGGAAACCCCGAACGCACATTTAAGAGGATTCATCTTCAAGTTGTATTGCCGAAGGCGTTGAAATACAGTCTTCAGATGCTCGAGATGTTCCTCGTATGATTTGCTTTTAACCACGAGATCGTCGATATAACATTCAACGATTTCGTGTATGAGGTCGTCGAAGATCTTTGTCATGGCCCTCTGATAAGTAGCACCGGCGTTCTTCAAACCGAAGGGCATTACTTTATAACAAAATATCCCAAGAGGGGTCCTGAAAGCTGTGTGTTTCTGATCTTCAGGATGCATTTTTATTTGATTATACCCCGATGAGCCGTCCATGAAGGAGAAAACCTCATGAGTGGATGTATTGTCTATCATTAGTTCAGTGACTGGCACTGGGAAATCATCCTTCGGGCAAGCTTTATTAAGATCCCGGAAGTCTACGCATATGCGCACTGTCCCATTTTTCTTCATCACTGGGACGATGTTAGCGATCCATTCAGGGTATTGAACTTCATGGATAAAGCCAGAGTCTATCAGCTTTTTGACTTCGGCGTTGACACTCATCTCAAGCTCGAGTCGCATTCTTCTCGGCGCTTGTTTTACTGGCTTGATGTCCGGGGATATCGCCAATTTGTGTACAGCAATTTCTGGATCTAGTCCCGGCATTTCGGAATAGTTCCACGCGAAGCAATCTTTGTGCTGTAGAAGCACATCCTTTAACGCAGCCACCCTTTCTTCGAATAACAGCTCGCTGATGAATGTCGGTCGCGGGTCATTTGCCGTCCCCAACTCAATTTTCTTGAGATTATCTGCAGTGGTATGGATTCCATCCTCCAATTCTTTCGGAGCTGGGGGAAACTCTGAGATTACCTCATCGCTGCCGCTTTCAAAGCACCAAGGGAGGTTGTTCATGTCTTCGGACCCTTCTTTTAATATTGTTATCACATGGCAGGTGCGAATTTTCTGCCAATCCCAATGCGGAGTTGGTTTTATCCTTGTGTTTTCGGGTTCGTGCTTTTGCGGCGGCGCTACCTTCCAACTGTCAGACAACGCGAATTTGCCAAGCTGATATTGGTCCTCAACCCAATTCTTATAGGTGAAGCAATCTTCAAGCGGATGCCCTACTACTCGATGGTAAAAGCAATACTTTGGGTTAGAGACTTCGCCTGCTTGCTCAGGGTGTTTAGGCTCTGGCAGAGTAAGCATTTGATGTTTTAGAGCAAGATCAAGTATTTTCCTTGTTTTGTTCCGAGGAAATGAGTATGCTCGACCCATTTTCTTCATGAGGGCTAGGTCAATAACGCTCGACTCTCGGATGCGTGGCTTCTTAGCTCTGCTTTGTGGTTGTCGAGCACCTTTTCGGCCATTCGACCTGTTTTTGCTTTCGCGTCGAACCCTTTTTGTAGCAGGCTGACGTGGGGCAGCATCTTCGTTCTTTACTGCCTGTCGAAGGAGACGCTGTGTCTTGGCTTTCTCATAGATTGCCATTTCACGATCGTGATCATCTCGGGCTTTTTGACTCGCATCCTTTATAAGTTTGCTCACCGGGTCTTTAGACGATGGACTGGGCGGTTTTGTGTCAGGAACTTTTGCTGATTCGGGATTAGCGTCCTCCCATTGAGCGTCCGCCTCTTCATCGAAGTCATACATGGCATAACAGCTGTTTACTAGCTCCCGTTTCTTTGGCCGGATATACCCAAGCCCTTTTGTTTCCGTTCTCCCGTTAGGCAGTTTGCATTGAGACCCGGGAACGTTCCAGACCTTGTCATAGAATTTTGGCTTTTCTAACGGTCTGTGTGAAGGACATCCCCTGGCGTTTCAGCAGTTTCTTCAAACCTTCGGTATAATATCTGGGAAGACGGATAGGTTGAAGCCTGTCGAGCGTGGGATCCGCGCCATGCCAAACTTCTTTTTCCACCTTGTTTTCTTCAGAGCGGTAGAATAGGATTGCCTTCTCGCCTTTTCGTCTGGGAGGGATATAGAATATCTGCAATTCTTCTACGCTGTTGGTGTCGAGTGCATCCAGTTCTTTGTAATGTTCAAGCGGCACCATGGTTATCTGTAGACTTCGCTCTTCATCAGCGAAGACTCGTATTGAAGGCCGAGCAGGGAATACAGCATGAACTTCATCCTCTGAATCACTACCGAAGATCAATGAAGGAACGGATGGTCCTGGCCGGGTGGATTGGGATGGACCTGAATAAATTATATCCTCCTCCTCCTCGGTGTCACTGCCGAAAACAGGGATGGTTGCGTTAGTTTTGTTCTCCGGTTTGTGACACCTTTCCGTGTCTTCGAAACTCGGTAAGAAGTATTTGGCATCTTCATACTTGCGAACTTCGTTTACGGAAAACGGATTCAACTCTCCTGCTACTGTGTACTCGAGGCCATCCCTAGAATACTTCATGCACTGATGCTGTGTAGAAGGGATGATATTGTACTCGTGTAGCCATGGTCGGCCGAGCAGAGCATTGTAGCACGTCTTGGCGTCTATAACATGGAATTTGATATCTGTGACGAGCAACCCGAAGCGTAGCGTCAATATCACAGATCCAAGAGTCTTTGAGGATTGAGAGTCGAAACCGGAGATGGTGATTCTGTCCCGGACGAGGTGCTGGACACTCATGCAAATCTCCCTTAACACTCGCACATTGAGTAAGTTGACAGACGATCCGTTATCGACCAAGATTTTTCCTATCTTTATGTCATGGCAGTATCCTGAGACATAAAGGGGGCGATTGTGTTCACACGTCCCGAGGAGAAGGTCTTCATCACCAAAAGCAACGTCGGCTGTGTGCACCTCTTCCAATTCGTCTTTCATCTTTTGTTCGGCTAGGAAGGCTTGGAACTGGTCCGGCTCTTGTAGGGCCTTAATCAAAGAATTCCTCGCCTCTTTTGATAGTAATAGGGCATCGAGAATGCTGAGTTGTGAAGGTAGCTTTCTCAGATGCGCCAAGACATTGTAATCTACTTTATTCCTCTTTGGGGGATTCTTGGCGGTTAACTCTTCCACGACTCGGTCATCCAAGGAGATATCTTCAGAGACCTTCTCTTTCCCTTTGTCTTTTCTGTTCAAGGGTCCGAGGTTCTTTTCGGGTAATGTTCGATTGCGTAATTGTATATTTTCGCAAGCCTTCGGTTCTTCTTCTTTTCCCGAAGTGGATTCTTTGAAGAGGGGGCCAAGTTCTAGTTCCTCATCAGAGTCGCTCCCAAATGTAGGCACTTATGACCCGGTAGTGTTAACCATGTGACAATTGCCGGCAGTTCTTTCAAGTTCTCTAGTCGTATTTCTTTGCTCTCGGCGAATTTTACGTTTTTCCTGTTTAAAGCGTTGTCGATTAGCGACGTATCCTTGCCACCATCCATTGAAAGCCTTACACTCTTGGGTAGGATGCGAGACCTTCTGATGATATAAGCAATAAGAGGGGTGCATTTCTACCACGCCAGTAACTTTTTCTTCGGAGGGTGGTAGATTCATGCCCATCGATATGGCCTTAGCAAACTTCTTTTTTATCTTGAATTGGCTTTTGTCAGCGGTGGAGGCATTTTGCTCCAGCGGGATCATTTCAGCTCCTTCCTCAAGTCGCTGGCGCTTGGCCCTTTCGAACATAGCCATCTCGCATTCTCGATCAGCCTTGCTTTTCAACCGAGCTTCATTAAGAAACGCGCTAATCATTTCAACTGGCGACCCTGGGGCTCCTGATTCGGCATTTGCCCCCAGCGTTTCAGTGCTAGAGGTCTCTTCATCATTTGTGACCGAATGAGAGACCATATGACAGCTCGCCACATACTCCTCGGATTCGTCCGATGAACTCTCTCCCTCATCTTCCTTTTGAAAGACGTGATCAAGGAAATCTTGGAGCGTAATGGGAGTTCGCGCCTTTTGGTTGTATTCATCCAGCGCGTCGATCTGCTTTTGTAGGTCCGTGCGCTTGTCGCCAGGCTTCACGGGCTTCTTAGATTTCTTCTTCTTCTTTTTCGAAGATTTTGACGGCTGACCATGAGCGCTTGAACTACCACCATCGGTCTTCGGAGTCGGTCGTGGCTTCAACATCCTCTCAATAACCTGCGGTTCCAAGGGGTTCTTCCACTTGATCGCTGGACAGGTCTGAAGATCATTTAGCATTCTCCTCGTTTTGGCTGATAATACAACCTCCCAGGGAGTTTCTTCAATAACGGAGCATGTTGCCCCCGGCGTATTCGTCCCCTTAGAGGTATGGGGCTGCGGAGGATTCACCTTCCATTTGTCAGATAGCGCAAATTTGCCCTGACGGTACTGGTTCTCAAGCCAATTTTTGAAAACGTAGCAATCCTCAATCGGATGGCCTAGCACTCGATGATAAGGGCAGTAATTAGGCTCGTTGACGTCACTCGGTTGCGACGGACGTTTTGGGTCTGGCAGATTTATGAGCCTGTTGCGCAATGCCAGCTCGAATAGCCTCCTTGTTTTATCACGGGGGAAGGAGTAAGCACGTCCCATCCTGTCCTCAAGGGGTACGTACGGGCGTGTATTGTTTGGACGAGTGACCGGCTTCGAGTCGCTCGGTTGTTGTTGGGCATTAGCGACAATGATCGCTTTTCCCTTTCCTTTATCGTTTCGGGAGTCTGGTTTCGGGAGAGGGGGTTTATGGCCCATCTGGTCCATCTGCGCTAATTTGTCGATCAAAGCCTGGAAGGAAGTCGGCTTGAAGAACATCATGAACTGTGAGATGGTTGCTTGTGGATCAAGGGTTCCAACAAACATTCCCACCGCCGGGGCTTCTTCTATGCGCTGTTCGCACTTCGACCATAGATTACGCCACCGTATAGCGTACTGAACCCATGTCTCGCCGGGTTTTACCCTGGCATTGATCAGTGCCGTCATCGGGGTACGCTCACTGGCACTTGCAAAGCGTTGGGTGAAGAGTAGCTCCATCTCCGCAAAGGTTTTTATAGAGTCGTTGGGAAGCTCAGAATACCATTCAAACGCCGTATCTGATAAGCTTCCAACAAACTGGCGAAGCAAAAGCTTGTCGTCGCCGCCGGTATTACCGCAAAGCGCCCTGAACTGGGCAACATGTTGATAGGGATTGCCGATCCCTTTGTAAACATGAAACTTGGGAATCGTGTAACCCGGCGGGTACTTGATTTGGTCATACCAGCCCGGATATGGCCGCCCCGTTTTCACGATTTGACCGGCTGCTTCAGTCGCCTGATGCACCCGTATTTGTTGGGCAATATATTCATCCAAATCAGCTTTTGATATGGTATCCTCTTTAGCTGCGGATAGAGCCGGTGGAGGATTCGACGTCTCTCCCCTATCATCTTCAAGAATGATCGGGGGATCCCCAGCAGGTGAATCTTGTTGAATCATCATACCCACCATATCCTGGAACAGGAGGGCCATTTTCTTTATGTTGGCTGCCTGTTCCGCAGCTTCTTTATCTTTCTTCTTTAGCACGCGCCGGAGGAATTCGGCGTCCGTTTCTTGTTCTTGACGTTCTTCTGAGGATGTTTCCGGGGTTTCTTTCGGCCCAGTGAGTGCAGCCATTGTGGTCATCATCTCCTGGAGCTTTTGTTGCTGCTCCTGAGCTTTGGTCACTGATCGGGTGAGCGGTCGGTGACCCGTAGAAGTACGGCTTTCTTCCTTTCCAGAAGCCATGTAAACCGTATGAACACTTATGTCCCCTGACTTGGGGCGTTTAGGTTCGCCATTTTTAACTCTAGCCGTTGATGCGGGAGCTTTCTCTGGCCTCCTTCTTTTGTGGGCCATCGAGGTTAAAGGAGCCGTTGGAGTGGGCATCCTAGCAACTGTCGCCCCCTGCTGTTTAATGGGGCAGTTTTTGTTATTTTCCACCTTCGCCTTTTTCTGGTGACGCAAGTGGTCTGGATCGATCACAGAGTCTTGAACCCTCCGCCATACTTTATAAACTTTTGAGGATAGCCGTTGAGGGGGCTGTTCTTGTTTTGTTTCTGGGACTCTCTCCGCAGGGGGAGGAGATCTTTTCAACGTAGCAATTGGAGAGTTCTTTTTCACCTTTCTCAGCAATTCAAAGCTGTTCCCAGTTGGAACAGCAGCGTCGACCTCCACCACTGGAGCAGGTGGGGTTAGCCCTGAGGGAGAGTTGCCCCCTGCTTTTTTTACTCGTCGCCAATGGCGACGTCGCGCACGACGAGCCATTGGGACTGGCTCGGAGATCGAGATGGTTTCTTGTTGCCCCCTGTTCGAGTGTGGGGTAACTGCCGACGTCAGCCTATCGAAGACTGATGCTTTTTGACCAGCTGGGGGAGGATTGGGAGCCGTCAATCTTGTGAAGACCGACTCTCTGATGGGAGAAGCCGCTTTAACGACCTCCAAAGCAGCGGCCGTTGCCCTCTTTGGGACGGCCACTTTATAGTTCTGACCTAGCCTGGTAAAAACGGAGGCTGTTGGCTTAGTAGCGGGCGACCCGTTGACAGGGGTCGTGGTAGCTGTAAGCCGGTCGAATACCGACTTCTTGTTCGCTTCCGGTGCGGATATCGGCATAGGGAAGCTTGCAGGTGGGACCATGGTCCCGAAAAACAGGCCGGTGGTGGCCTGGGTCACCTGGTCTACCGGCAGAGTCAGGAAGGAAGCCGCTTGGGGCCCGTATGTTACACCTCCTGGTGAGGTGGAGCGTCCGTTGCAGCGGCATTTCGAGCAGCTGGTGCAGTTGGTGGCCATTGGATCTTGAATTCTGCGCCAGGTAAAAGACCAAATCTTAGTATCTTGAAATCCGAAGACAACCATTTAACAAACCGCGATTGGTTCGCGAAGACGACACACGAAGTGTGGAGTGGAAAGAGGAAGAGGTCCCACCGGGCGTTCCAGAATCTGTTCCCCTCCGAACGGCGGCCTGGACTGCGCGTCCGTGCCTGGGGTTCGGGGCAGATGCTATTTGGTTTTATCCGTCTATCTCTCCGAAGATACCAAGTTGATTTATGGCACCGTGGATCGGAGGTTTAGACGGATGCGGCCGATGTAGCAGACTTAGTCAGATTCCCCCTCAGGGTGAGGGGTTTTTGATTGTGGGGACGCTCTTCCCTGCAGGCGCAAGCCCCTGTAGTTAATTACGCTACCGCATCGCGGTAACAACTTTCTCCTTCTCCAGAATTTCACTTCGTGTCGTGTGTGTTTGTTTTGTTTGTGGTTGCCCGTGGATTGTATACGGAGACTGAGTAATGCCGTCGCCCGTAGGACGTGGATTAGTCCAAATCCGTATTTACTTAGATTTGGGTTTGGTGTTTTTCGTTTAAGGATGCATTAGTCGCGTTGCGGCTAAGATCAACTTAAACGTTCGTCAAGGATACGTTAGTCCTGTTTTGGACTGAGATTTGACTTGACGTAGCGATTGATTTAATTATCTGGCCGCCGGGATTCGTCACCTCTCTGACGTCGTTGAGGGATTACAACGACAGGCGTCAGAGGAGTTCAGAGATGTACCCTTGAACCAAAGTTGATTTGGAGTTTCGTTGTTTATTTGAATATCTAAGGACACATTAACCGCATTTAGGGCTAAGATCAACTTAGGCGGGACCGTTTAGATCCGACAAAAGAGCGTTCGGGCTCTATTGCGCCAGTTTAAGGACGTGGTGGTCCATCATTAGTTTAGGGACGTTTCGGTCCATCGCCAGTTTAAGGACGTAGTGGTCCATCATTAGTTTAAGGACGTTTCGGTCCATCGCCAGTTTAAGGACGTAGTGGTCCATCATTAGTTTAAGGACGTTTCGGTCCATCGCCAGTTTAAGGACGTAGTGGCCCATCATTAGTTTAGGGACGTCTCGGTCCGATATTAGTTTAGGGACGTTTCGGTCCGTTATTAGTTTAAGGACGTCTCGGTCCATTATTAGTTTAAGGACGTCTCGGTCCACGAGTTTAAGGACCCCGTAGTCCATAGCGATGTGTGGTCGTTGGGACCCGTCACCTCTTTGACGTCGTTGAGGAATTACAACGAGGGATGTCAAAGGAGTTCGGAGATGTACCCTCGAACCGGTCGTGAATTGGTTTAGGGGAGCCATTTTGCTCAATCAATTTAATTTTAAGGACTTACAGCCAGGATTGGGTTAAGTCCAATTTTTATTTATTTATTTTAGGCTTTGCCTGACTAATCCAAACAGGGCCCTGCCCCTTTATTATTTTTGCAATTTGATTTGGGTCAGGCCCTCAGGAATTTTCCAAACAGGGCTCTGCCCTTTTATTATTTTTTTGTGATTTGATTTGGGCCAGGCCCTCAAGAAATTTTCAAACAGGGCTCTGCCCTTTTATTATTTTTGTGATTTGATTTGGGCCAGGCCCTAATGAGTTGCACTTGTGCAGAAACTCAAGAATTTTCCAAATTTAAGAACAAAAGTGCATAGCACTTTTGATCTAAATTTGGATCAAAGGAAAACAAGTTCTTCTTGTTTTCCCTGATTTTACAGAACCAAGGGTTCATATCAAGTGCAAGGCACTATTTATTATTCATTCATTTTTTTAATTTTTTTTTTATCTTCTGTTCTTCAGAGATTTTTCTCTTCTTCAAAAGAAGTTTTTACCTTTTTCTCTTTTTTTTTGTTCTTGATTAATCTTCAAGAGTTCTTTCTCTTCTTTTTTTTATGCCAGAAGTTGATTCTTCTTCTTGATTGATCATGCCTTTTGAATGAGGCCTGGGGTCTTATTTATAGTGCTCACAAATTTGTTTAATTTGTTAACAAAATCTTTCCTGAATGATTTTGGAAATTTTCCCACCATTGGATCTTTGATCCAAAGGCAGAAGAAAATCTTCTGGTTTTGGAAAGAACAGAAAAGATTTCATCAAATTTTCATTCTGTTTCTGCGCAACTCCCCACTGAATGACACGTGTCGCGCAGTGGAAGGCTTGCGCAATGGTGCTTGCGCAACTGCGCAGACACGTGTCGCGCAGTAATCACCTTGCGCAACAGTGTCTGCGTAACTGCGCAGACACGTGTCGCGCAGCGGTGCGCTTGCGCAACTGCGCAGACACGTGTCGCACTGTGGACCGCTTGCGCACTGCGCAACACACGGAATTTGAAGCGTTGCTTCAGAAAATTTGAATTTTCAAAATTCAAATGAGCCTTGCTCAGATTGGGGGAACACTCACCACCGTCCCCTCACCGCCGGCCCTCCTCACCTCCCTCTCAGCCGAGCATACCTCACCGAGCTTCCCCCACCGTTCCCACCTCCACATCGGCGTTGGCATGACCAAGCTTCCTCCTCCGTCGACAACTTCACCATCTCCCTCGAGCAACCTCCAGTGACCAGCTTGAAAACCACGGCAATCACTACCTCACCGGCGAGCCCCTTAACCAGAACCACCTCGCCACTACACCTCCTTGACCCACCCATTTCAACTGCTGCCGCCTCCCTCCAACCCCACCGTCGGAACTACCCTAAGTCGCGCCAACCGCCGGCCACTCACGTCACCAGCGACACCCCGGTGCCACCTTCGATCTCCATCGTCATCATCACTCACCGTCGAACCCATTGATGCGCAACGCCCAAGCTTCACAGCTGAGCCCCGACCACCAAACCTGTGAGCCACTGCTGCCATCATCGGAGCGCCACCGACCGTCGACGATCCCAGCACCCCCGGGAGACCCACAGAGCACCTCCCCGCTTCCAACATTCACGAGTCGTCCCCGGACAAATCCGACGACGAAACTGAAACTCGAGCCAAAGTTGTGCAAACCAATTCACGCCGTTCGTCGCGCGTTCGTGACATTGCCGTCATCGTACATCCCCGAGACGTGTCCAGGCAAGTTCCTTACTTGCTACATGCTACCTTTTGTTAATTACAAATCAACATCGTATATATTTCATGCTTTACTTTTCCGTTAGATTATTCGACACAACTGTTCGATGCTTGTTCTCATAGAAAATCATTATGTAATTTGATGGAACTCAATTGTATAAGCTGTCCCGTATGGCTGTGAATCTAATTTGTGAATTTCGTTGGAAAATATGACCGTTAACGACTAAAATGACTACCCCCAAGTTTACTCGTAAAACTGGAATTTTGTTGTACCTGAAAACCGTTAAAATCGCTATAAATTATATACATACTGGAATGATGCGCTCGAGGGCTCAAATCGAAGCCAACTCGACGAAATTTAACCCTATAATAGTTTCCATATATTTCTGTACTTAAACTGTGACCAAATTTGGATCGGAGTGCGACTCTGGACTGCAGTCCAGAGCGGCTCTGTTTACTGTGTGCTGTCCCGCAATGAGCACCACCCTGTTTCCTTAACTCGTAGCTTGTGGAACTCCACTTTTATTTATAGGTGAATCTGTTAGCTAGACAACACAAGTGGTTTCATCCTGTTTCATTATCGTTTGATATTTAACTTGTAATTTAAAAGATCGGGACGCATAACAGTCCCAACAGAATCAGAATAGACATAGTAGTATTAAACAGTGTATATCTCCTGACGTGCAGATGAAATTGAAGATCCGTCTTTTGCGTTGAAAACCTTACTGAAAACCCTAGATTTCATTCAACTGTAGCATCGCTAAATTCTGATCCCAACTGGGATTAAAATGCGTTGCGAAACGGACTTCCGATTCTGAAACCGGATTTCCAGCCGTGAACGCTTAAAACGAAATGGCTATAATTAATGATCCTGGAACCCGATTGGCATGAAACTAAATTCGATGGATAGATAACTGAACATACTAATTATTACCTGTTTATCGTTTCGCTAAACTGTACACGTTTGATTTATGATAATTTATGCAAGTGGTAGATTACTAATTCATGACATCCTAAACATGCTTTATATACTGTTTACGCATCATATCATAGACATGTCATTGCATTGATAACATAGTGATAACGTGCATTTACCCAGTGTTAGGTTTTACTGATGATTGTGGCAAGTACGTTAGTGTTCGTGTATCAGTGAATAAGTGAAAGTGATACGTATTTGTACACAATCAGTGAACCTTATTATTATATTGCATTGTCGACGTCTGTGGGACACGTGTACGTGTGACTATAAGTGGTATGGGACACTTATGGAAGCTCTTGCACGGGTGTCACAGATAAGGCACCAGACACTGCCATTTATCTTAGGTATTAATCGAGATGTGCTTGATGGAGGTCTTGCTTCCAGTTCTCGCGCAGACTTGTCACAGACCGATTGGTATTTAGGGTTATGGTTAGCGTTTGATGTAGACCACGGGGTGTGGGGTAGTTTAAGTGTGAGTTCAACAGAATCTCGGGAGTCCCATGCCGGCTTATATATTTAGGGAGATATATGGAGATTTACAGGGTATGTGATTATTACCGTGATATACATGTTGGGCCCGTGGTCCCTTGCCCTTGGGTGGAAGACACTCGCGAGTGGTTGACTCTCACACTTGGACTGACGATAGGCTTAGTGACCTGTACAGTGAGACTTAGAGACTGATAGGGATACTGGCATCGATATACCTTACATACTGTGTGACATACGTGGCATATCATTCTACTGCTTTTACTGTTCCGCTGCATTGATTACTGCATGTTCATATCCATACTGCCATTGATCTACTGTTATATATACCTATTATCACTGTTAGAATTGTCACATGATTTTATATATATTATATTGCTATTGTGTCGCTCTGACGACCTGAGTATGCATGCTTAGTGTGAGAAGAAGATTTAGCCTGGACCAGGACTAGACGTATATCACAGACACATCGACTTGCTATCCAGAGTTATATTCTTCTGTTTCCCCTCAGGTCAGTTCTTTACATTGTTTCATTCAGTTACTGCATTTCTCATTACCTGCCCATCATTTACTGTTTACCATGAAAAACTAGAAGCCGAAGTGTGACTACGGCAGGACATTTTCTTGACCGTAGGAGCATGGCTGGCCTTGTCTACCCCTCGTATTCCGTATTTTGGGAAGCGGGGCGTGACAAGTCCAGACAAGGGATAAGGTCTAGATGATCAGGCACTGCATCTAGGCTGCTCAGGACCGACAAAAGAGCTGGGCAGACGCTAGTAGAAGACCGTTGGAGTTTAGAGTTAGCAATCATGTGTTCTTGAAGATTTCATCAACTTGGGGAGTTATCCGTTTAGTGGTCGTGGAAAGCTCAATCCCTGATTCATCGGACCCTTCGAGGTGCTAGAGTGGGTCGGAGAGGTGGCTTATCATTTGGCCTTGCCTCCATCTTTCGCTGGTATACACAATACCTTTCATATGTCCTAGTTGTGCCATTATGTTCAAGACGATTTCCACATCCTAGATCATTCAGAGTTGATCTTCAGTACCGATCTTTTTTATGAGGAGCAGCCTACAACTATTCTCAATCCTAGGGAGAAAGTGCTTAAGAAAAAATTCATTCCCTTGATAAGGGTATCTTGGGAAGGGCGTTCACCAGGAGAGTCTATCTGGAAACGCGAGAAAGATTATTCGTCAACGCTTTCCCTAACTTTTTGAGTAGGTTGTTGTCGTTTTTTTTCGTTCTTTAAATTTTGATGATGAAATTTTATTGTTGGGTGTGTATGATGTAATACCCGGTATCCGTTGTACTGTAAAAAGTTGGGTTTAAATAAAATTGCGTATTTTTGGTTATCTATTTAAATGCTTTATTTTAGTTTATTTGAAATCCAAAATTTCTCTATTTTTCCCCTTCTTGTAATTTTCTTTATTTGTTCCCAAGCCCCACACCCTAATTAGAGTCTAACAACTTAAGCCCCTTCATCTATTTTTTTTTTTTTTCCTTCTTCTTATTTTTTCAAAGCCCTCACATGCAAGCCCATCTTCCCCCAAAAATAAATCAACAACAACAACTACAATGGAGCCTTTTATCCCAAGTATATGAGGTAGGCTACATGAATCAACATGAGAACCACGCCAGGTCCAGCACATGAATCCTCCGCATCCACTCACTCCTATCAAATAATATACTTTCATTGAAACCTTTGGCAGCCATATCTTTGCAACAGTTATGGCTTTTTAAATAAATCATAACCCATTAAATCCCTTTCAAACAAATCAATTAATCAATTTCTCTTATAACTTACAAAAGTTATGGCTTTTTAAATTTCAAATGAATGTCATTAAATACTACAATGAATTCATAATTTATTTTGAATTAATATCAACATTACACCATTATCTTTCTTTCTTAACCCTTTCATTCTCTCTCATTTCTCTTTAACAAACCCACAACTCCTCATCCTCTCCACTTCCCACTACAAGGCCGTCCATCTTCTCACTCCAAGCCCACCACCTCGAGCAACCCCGTCATCACCATCGCCAACAACTATCCCGTCATTATCTTTATCACCGAGCCCCTCCTTGCAAGGCCGAGCTCTCTTGCAAGCGTAGGCCGAGAGCCTCACTTGGCAAGTCGAAACCATGCGCACTTGATTGAGTTCATTCTCGTTGCCGATTCTTCACCGTCTCATGTATCAATGCAATTCCCTGAGTTCTTATCGTTTCTATTTCAGTAATCTAAGGCACGTTAGTCTTGTTATTCATGCTATAAATTAGGATTTATATTATTAATGTCAATGTTTTTCATGAAATACGATAAAATAGGAGTCTTTTCCAAGTGAAATTGCATGCGTTTGCTTGGCTTTGGATTTAAAACTCAGTGCCATGGACTAAAGTAATCGTGGGATCAAATCCCGTTAATTTGGATCGTGCAACAAAACATAAGATAATGCTAGATTTGGTCACGCACGATAAGTGCTTGATCGATTTTTCACAAACTAAAATCTCGATCTAAAACCCACAATTTTATCAGTAGTTTAACGTACTGCCAAGAAGTAGAAAATAGAGATGGAAATATTGTAGTTTTAAATTTAAAATGTCGTCCCCAAAAAGAGACAGCAGATATGAATTTTTCTGTGTTCACTATTTTATAAAAATCATTATAAATAGTAGAAAAATCTTTTGGTAGTGTTCATGGATTCTTTTTAAATCTAACTTAAATTACTCGATATATATAAAAAGTTTACCTGAAAATATATTGTTCAATTCCTTTAAATCATGAAGGAACGCAGCTCTAGACTGCAATTCTGAGACGTGCCCTTTGCTATCTTTCAATTTTAATTAGCTGTAACTTCCTTTAAGAATGACCTGATATAGTGAGACCTATTTAATAGCGTAGAAAAATTAGTTAAATTTTAATTGGCATTAGTTTCATTAGATTTCATTATAGTTTACTATTTCTAAAGTATTTTTACTGCTAAAAGGTACTTAAGTTTTCCAGAAACGTTAATTTTTTCCAATCGACCTTATAATGGCCATAACTCCCTGTAGGTTCATGATATTAATGCTATATTTGGTTCGTTAGATAGCTTACTGTAAAACCCAGATTTCATCGAATTACGGTGATTTCGAACTCAGAATATAACATGTAGAAAACTGCACTTGATGTTGATTTTCCTGTTCTGAAACTGGAAATTCCAGTACCGATCACTTGACTTAAAATGAGGATATTTCCCAATCTAGAATAGGTATTGGGATGAATCCAATTGTGTTGGATGGATGAATGAGTCCATTTTCTGTACCTTTTATAATATTATGCTCGATTCGGATCATAAATTTTTTCAACGATTTTTGCAAAAAGGATGGTACATGCTGTCCAGCGGTAGTTAAAGTTAATGGATTTTTTTCATACTATTTGATTGTTTTTACCCTCATGCTTAATAGTTCACGCTATATGACATGGTTAACTGAATATCATTGCATAGTAATGGCTTGACTCATATTTGGAACTCACATATATTGACGTACCATTGTTTGCATTGCATTGTCAATTTGGAATATATTGATGAATTAGGTTGTGGTAAGTACGTGAGTGTTAGTGTCCCTAGTGCTCACGCCGCTAAACTCACAGCCAAGGCGGAACCGAAAACGAAAATTTTTAAGCAAGCACTAGAAACCCAAACTTAAAAATCGTCCAAACACTAAACTATCAAACAGAACAAGAGAAATAGCTACAAGGTTAAGAGCATACAACCTTTATAGCATGTCCATCCAATTGTGGAAGACCCTTTCTAGGCTTCTAAGCCATCCAGAACGGGCTTGAAAGCCGATCGTCCTTGCCGAAGATGATCTACCCGAGAGAAACCAATTCAAGCTTCAGTTTCACTCTAAAGTGAATTTTGAGGAAGAAATAACCATCTAAACTCGTTAGGGATAGAGTGTTGAAGATGTAGGAATTTAATCACAACTTTTCTTTCTCCTTCTCTAACTCAAGAGAGCAAACACTCAAGAGAGAAGAAGGAGGAGAGAAGAGGAGAGACAGTGTGCCATGTAAGAATGAATGAGTGAGAGAATTTTTCGAACCATCAAAAAATATAAAACTATTTTCCAATAAAATATAGTATGCCCATTCTTCTCACATATACTCACTTTACACCTCACCCCTCCACCTCATTTCTCTTATTTCTAATAAAAGAAATAGATAATGAGATGTCCTTCTAGAATTATTTTGTATAAATACAAAATACATCCCAGTATATGTATCGCATAAATATACACGTATCCGTATAAAAATACGAATAGTCAAGAGAGAGAAAATAGAAGTGAGCATAATATTAGAATATATATATATCAATATATATATGTATATTATTAAATCAATACTTGATTTAATAACACGGCTTAAACACAAGCCGACTAGTATTATCAAACATTCGATTAAAGTTCGTATAGCCAGTACACGAATTTAATCGGACTCTTGCACGAATCAACATATGGCTTCTTCCTTGTTTTATCTATGCCGGGAAAACCCTTTGTGTGGGACTCTAAAAACTCGATAATACACTGAAAGTGAGTTACTGGATAAAATCTATAATCATAAGCACGTCAGCGGCACTAGCTGTACGTAACGGCTACCCAGGTATCTGTCGAAAGGGAGGTCGACAATAAAGTCCGTCTGTACCCTACTGAGCTTATACATGATAATCTCCGTACAATCCGGTTTCTTCGTCTTAGAGTGTTGCATACCGGGTCTAAGGGGTGGAAGCCGTCTAACCCCTAATAACCTGATAAGTGTCATGCGCCGCGTCTCAAAATACATAAATACGGAAACGTAAAAAAGCCAACCATGTTACCTACGGAGAGAAAATATCCTTCCATAGTCACATTATGGCTGTCAACTAGATATCAAGAACAGAAAATAAACGTTCACCTATCTCATATCCAAACTGCCACAATAAATAATAACGAGAAAGATAGCAGAAGCAAATAAAGATGCAAGATAATAAAAGAAACAATATCCAAGAATCGTCCCTTATGGGATCACAATGATAAAAACGATAAGTCCAGAACTCGAAAATAAATCTAAAGCATCACTAAACAAAAATAAACAGAAAGCTCTTCACTGCTTGGCAATCCTATCAAATCATTTCTGGTCCTCCTGTGATAAGGTCAAAGGATTTGGGCCATGCAAAATCCAGACGTCAGTGCGTCATAAATATCATAATAGTAATATGAGTAGTATGTTATATAAGATGCCATGTGCAAGAGTGAGATGTCATGAGTATAAGCAAAAGTAGTCACATGTGATATAACAAGCAAGATATAGGTAGTCAAACATGTCACGTGTATCCTATGGGCCCATGTTTCTAGATTATTTACTCTACAGATATTTGAAATCAATTAATATACTCCTTCATGTAACTCAACAGTATATATCCTATTACTCCCCGGAATCACAGACGTAAGTGATATCCTCTTGAATTGCAATTCAGTTACATTCTTGATTTCCCCAGATTTCATATTCATGTCAGGTATAGAAATAATACCTACCTAATTCCAACACAGGAACAAGCAATTATAAGATACGTCCACCAGGACAACATATCAAGTCAATCAAGTCAAGTCAGGGTTGTTGGTATTGGTAAATATTACGGTAAATATGTACTAGTATGATAACGGTAACGGTAACAGGATGGCAGAGTATAAGTCATGAATCAGTGTACAGGCATGTCAGGGATGATATAATCAGTCAGGTAAGGTGTCTACACCACAATCACATATCACAATCAAGTCATAGTATACGGCAGGCAATATAGTTGTAACAGAATATCGATAAAAACTAACGAATATAGATTAACAAGCATGTCATGTTTCAAGTTAGTTATATGATCAAATGCAACTATAGTTCTTATCTAGATGTGATAAATGAAATAACAAATTTGATTATATCAACTACAGGTTTGTTTCTTCAATTTAACCGTATTAAGTATATACTTTTGTCATAATTATTAGATATTGTTAATTAGAAATATTTGCGTAAAAATATTATAAACTAAACTTATTTAATTATAAATAAAAATTATTAATATTAAATTATTTAACGGCATAAGAATTATAAATATATATAATAACATAAAATAACTGAATAATAGTATTACGACAATATGTGTGTATATTGCGTAACTATAGCATGTAGCAAGTTAGAAACTTGCCTCGGTAATGATGACGATGAAAACAACATGACGGACACAAGATCCAAACTTGATGGCTCGGCTAAGGATCTAGGCTCGGGTTCAAGGTGTTTGGTGATGGTTGAGGTGGCTCAGCTGTTGGCTTGGGATCTTGAGCAGTTGATGGGAGATGAGCTCGGTGAAGGAGGGAGTCGAGGGGGTTGGGATGATGGGCCGACGTCATGGGTGCATGAGGAGATGGTGATGGGGATCTCGGGTTGATGGTGACCGCAATGGTCGTGGCTTGTTGGAGTCGAAGGTGAAGGATATAGAGATCGAAGAGCTCGGCTGTAGGAAGAAGAAGAGATGGCTGCACGGTTGTGAAGTCGAGACAGTGGCTGCAGTTTGGGTTGGCTAAAGTAGAAGAAGGTGACGGAGTTGGGGTGTTCTCGACGAGGGTTTGGGCTTGAGGGTGTTAATCTTGGGGAGGTGAATTCGAGAGGGGTTTTGAAGGTAGTGTTGGGCTTCAAGTTGAGGTAGTGGTCGTAGGTTTGGAATTCGCTGGTGATGGCTTCGGTTGGCTCTGGTTTCGGTCTAGAGAAGGAGAAGAAGAAGAAGGGAGGCAACATGGGGCTTTATGCATGTAGGGGAGAGAAGGAAGGGATTAGGGTTTTGTTTTAAAAAATGGTGGAGAGAGATATGATGAGGAGTTATATATATATATATATATATATATAGGTTTTATTGTTTGGAAAGAGAGATATGCTGGATAGTATAAAGAGAAAGAGAGATTTGTTGGTTATAATATATATATAGAAATGGTTTAAATAAGAGAGAGGGGGAGATATATATGGTTAGAGAGAGAAAGGGATGATAGAGTGGGGGGGGAGGGGAGAGAGCACATGGGGATTTGGCTAGTTTGGAGAGATAATCTAAAGATTTTCACAAACTCATCATAACAAAATATTTAACTATAATGTAGATAAAATAATGTAGACAAAATATTTTATGCATATTAATCGAGATATTAATAAATTAGCAAACAAACTTATACACTAATTATCATCTATTAAACAAACAAAAGCAATAACCATAACAATATATTCTATCTAAGAAATAGATTAATCTCCAATAACAAATAAAAGAAATAGTTTTATTTGCACCAAATAAATTGTATAGGCATCTAGGGTGTTATAATAAGTCATGACGATGTCAGGATCATGACCAACCGAGAAACTACCGATCTCATATCAGTAAATCTCATCCACCCTGGCCAGGGACTTATGGTGATGGCCAACTGAACACAGCGTGATATCAACTCTCTATATCGGGATAGACGAATCCCTTTCAATCACCCACAGCCTCCATGTACCTCGGGATTGTACCCAATTAAAACCTATTTGCACGAATCAATAGAGCCTTGGTAGGGTAATCAAAGTACAGTGGGAACTCACACGAGATAAATGACGATCTCAGATCTATAGACTACCATGTACTCATGTCACCAAAGAACTGCTATCTGACGATAGGTATAATACCATCTAGGAGTTCTTAGCAAGTCCGTTCAGTATACTTGATTAGTCTAAAATATTGCATATTTGAATGAACATTTTTCCTACTATTGTTAAGTACTAAAAGATGTTTATTGTAAATATAGAACATATGAGGGTTTATTTGTAAAACTTTATTAACATATGTTTCTACATTATAATTAACATAATGAGGGAAAATATATGCATATAATATGAAATCTTAGTAATTAAAATATACATTTCATATCAAATATTTCTAATCAGTATTCTTAACATATTATATCATATAAACGGTTAGGATAATATCTCAAAAATACCCAATGCTATTAACACTATGATTTGAGATATTGTGCATATATTAGCTTAGGTCTGGAATCCAAGCAAGAGATCTGAGTCAAATCGGGATATCGAAACCGAATCTGCCAAAATTTAGAAGTAAATCGAGAGATCTAGCAACGGCAGAGACTCAGAATATTATTTTCATAATTTAGACATCAAGAGGATCTCTAAATGAAAACACAAGAGACCACAAAAAATCCCAAAATTTGATACCACCAAACCGTCGCGGAACCGCTGCCAAACAAGGCTATATGCGGCGGTTCCGCAGCGGTTTTATTGCCTTACGATGTGATATTTCGGGGATTTGATCTTAACAAAATATATTCACAGATGGCATCTAGGATTTCTAGTTTCTGGGATTATACATAGGACCGAGAGCTGCACATTGAAAATCATTACCGATGAGATCAAGAGGTCCACGTATCCGAGTGATCATCATCTATTCATCTACCTCCTACGAGAGAGAGCTCTAGAGCAAACTAAGGTTCTTGTATTCTACTTTCTAAGGAGCAAAATTGTAAATGCAACAGTTAATTAATAAAGGTAGTGTTTTTTGCAATTAATTTCTGCACTTACTTTCTGCATCTTAACTATGTTTTCATTTTTCTTCAACCTCTTTTCTAAATCATTAACCATGAGTGAGTAATTCCTAGCTTGCTAGGGTTCGTAGGATACGGTAGAACAATAGATGATAAAATCTTTTAACTTCTTTTGTACATTTAAAAGTTTATAAACTTTAGCAAAATAAATGTTAACATTCTTATCGGGCGCGCTACCAATTTATTGATAGTCACGACCACGATTTGATATTGGTTTAACACTTATTTTGTTAAGGGCTAGATATGAATAGAGATCAATGCAAGGACAATGGTTAGTAGTAGGAAAACCCTAGTTTCTTCCAAAAAGAACCTAATCTACATTCATCACTATCGATCTAGTTTTAAACTATTAAAACATAAAAGGAGTCATTTTTAATTATTTATCCATTACTACTAAGTCCTATGAACCCTACAAGCCTTTTCTTTATGAATCTTATATCTGTAACGACAAACAATCACCCTTCTTTAATCAACTCGTCTAAAGCAAGAAAAGAGTTCACGTTTCCCTGTGGACGACCCGTATTCATCGCGGCTAGCTACTAGCGACACCATCTTGATTGCGGTTACTTTACGAACATACTTTTAGCAGATCAATCAAATGGCACCGTTGCTGGGGAAACGGCTGTAATTTTTTTCTTATTATTCGGGTTGATCTTATAAAATCCGACAACCATAAAATAAAATAAATGAGAACCAAAACCGCATCTTATGTATTTAACGATTATTGTGCGAGTTTTTCAAGGGAATCTGGAGTAACTGGAGCAAGGAACCAGAGATTCAGAGACTTTCAACGTGGACCAGAGGAACATAGGGGTGCTCTGAAGAAAAAATTAGCAAAAGAACATATCAAATTGCGGCGGAACTGCGGCGGAATTGGGAGTTTGGCGGTGGAACCGCGGCACGTTGGTAGAGTTGGGCCCCCAAAATCCTCAGGTAATTTCCTAATATTTTTCTCTCTACTCTAAAGCTCTAATAATTTGATTCTACCGGTAGGATTCTTTGCAAATATCACCGCTAAAAATATTTTTGTGTGTTTTAGATTTTGGTTTATTTTGCATATCTAAAGCGGACATTAAGGGGTAATAAACCCAAATTCAGATTAGGTGGGGATTTCATCACCCTTCCTAAGCCCCACAAATCACAAACGTGCATACGCATAACCCTACATTAATAAAAAAAATATCTAGACCAAGCCCTAAGGACTTGTTTCTCCTCAATAAGAGAGCAAGGCTCTATTCAAAATTTGAACTGAGGCAGCGCCTCACGTGCAAAGCACGAGAGCGCCAATGCCAATAGTTAAAAACTCTGAGGCAGCGCCTTACATGCAAAGCACGAAAGCGTCAGCGCCAAGAGTTAAAAACTCTGAGGCAGCGCCTCACGTGCAAAACACGATAGCGCTAGCGCCAGAACTAAATGTTCTCCATCCTTGGATCAAAGATCCAACGAAGATGATAAATCATCAAATTACAGAATTAAATTCTGTTGAGAAAATATTTCTCGAATCTTCCTAAAACAAGAAAGGTTAATCTCTGTAAAGCAGAGCACCGTTGGATTAAAGATCCAACGGTGATTAAAAATCACCAAGATACAGAATAAGCTTTGTATGGAAAAATATTTTCCTAATCTTGTTGAGAACAAGAAAAATATCTTCTGTAAAATAGAAGGCCTAGGATTAAAGATCCAGCGGTGGATAAAATCCCCAAATCAATTAGAGATCTCTCAATGAGTGATTTTCTTAACTAAATCAATAAATCAGCCTCCACTATATAAAGGACCCAAGACTTCAAGTCTTGTACAGAGAAACCCCCTATAAACTTCAAGTTCAATAAAAAAGAAGAGCAAGCAAAAAGAGCTTTCAGAGAGAAGAAAGAAGAAAAACTTTCTTCAAGGTAAATAGAGATCATAGTATCTCCTCTGCATACCCAAGGGTTTAACCCTTATAAAAGAACATATTTCTTTCCTTGGATCTGAGATCCATGAGACAAGTCTCCCATAAATGAGAATTTAATTCTCGCAGGGATGAATTTATTCTTAGGGATTGAAGATCCAGGGAAGAACAAAGAATTGAACTCTTCATAAAAAATGCACAAAGAAGGAAACAGCGCTGAGCGCCTCACGTGCCCCTCACGTGGGCGCTGCTAATAAAATAAAGAGTGCTCTGCACTCAGTGGTTGGCGCCCAGCGCCAAGCGCCTCACGTGCCCCTTACGTGGGCGCTAATAAAATAAAAAATGCTCTGCACTCATTGGTTGGCACCCAGCGCCAAGCGCCCCACGTGTACCTCATGTGGGCGCTAATAAAATAAAGAGTGCTCTGCGCTTAGTGGTTGGAGCCCGGCGCCAAGCGCCCCACATGCCTCTCACGTGGACGCTGTTTAACATAAAGCGCTCTGTAAATAGAATCCAGCACCATAAAGAGTGTTTAACACTCCATAAAAAACAAAGAAATGGGGGGAGAGTCAGAGCCCATATCAATGCTCAGCATTGTTGCACATAAAAGGGACCGAGCCCAAACAAGTGTTTAACACTTTATTCAATACTAAGTAGACTAAATCCAAGTTGACTAAAAGTCCCTAATTCAGATCAACTGACCCCATGTGCTCACATTCTTTCTAAATTGGTCTTAGTCCCAAACCCAACTACAGATCTTCCAACTGACATTGGTTCATCGGTACATCTCCCCACATCTCTGATATATGTCGTTGTAATTTTTCAACGTCTTCAGAGAGGTGGCGGGTCCCGACAACCAACAATTTTATGGACCCTAATGTCCTTAAACTAACAATGGACCGTAATTTCCTTAAACTAGCTATGAACCGTAATGTCCTTAAACTAGCTATGGACCGTAATATCCTTAAACTAGCTGTGGACCGTAACGTCCTTAAACTAAAACGACGGAGCCTAAATTCTCTTTCATTGGATCAAAAATGATCCCGAACCCCCGTTAAGTAGATCTTAGTCCAACATCGGATTAACGTATCCTGAACAAATATTAAAGTTGATCTTAATCTCAAACGAGCTTAACGATCCTTGAATCAACCCAAACTCAAATATAAGAAAATACGGATTTGGTCTAATCCACGCCCTATGGGCGACAACATAAATTAGTTTCCGTATACAATCCACAGGAAACAAAAAATAAAAAAAAAACACACGATACGAAGTGACCTTCTGGAACCGGAGAAAGTGGTTACCGCGATACGGTAACGTAATTAACTGCAGGGACTTGCGCCTGTAGGGAAAAGCGTTCCCCACAATCAAAAACCCCTCACAATGAGGGGGAATCTGACGAAGTCTGCTACAACGACCGCATCTGTCTAAACCTCCGATACACGGTACCATAAATCAACTTGGCATCTTCGGAGAGGTGGACGGATAAAACCAAATAGCATCTGCCCCCAAAATTCAGGCCAGACGTCCTAAAGTCCCGGTCGCGTCTTTCGGCGGTAAACAGATTCTGGCACGCCCGGTGGGACCCTTTTCCTCTTTCCACTCCACAATTCGTGTGTCGTGTCCGCGAACAAATCACGGTTTACTAGGGTTTCCCCTGGATTCGAGATACTAAGATTTGGTGTCTTGCTCCCGTGCAGAGAAAAGAAGATCAATGGCTTCCAACTGCACCAATTGCAACAGTAACTACCACTCCGTCCCTACTGGAGGAGTGACTTATGGGCCCCAAGCGGCCTCCATCTTCGTGTTGCCAGTAGAGCAGGTGACTCAGGACACCACTGGACTGTTCTTCGGGACTATGCTCCCTCCAATGAGCTTCAATGCTTCAATGCCATCACAAGAGGCTCCAAAGAAGTCGGTCTTCGATCGGCTCGCGACACCACGGCCCCTCTCAACGGGTCGTCCAATTCCAACGCCTCAGTCTTTAATAGACTGGGCCAAAGCTCAAATGAGCCCGTGAAAAGGATCGCAATACTGGAGAGGCTATCCCAACTCCTACTACGGGTGAAGTCATCCAAACTACTTCCCCTACTCGAAAGTCGGCCTTCGATAGGTTGACCATTCCTTCCCAGCGGATGTCAGTCTTTGACAAGCTGGCGCTAATAACAGTCTCTCCTCAAAGCAGGGGACATGACGAAGCTACTCCGACGATAGAGGTGATCCCGGCTACACGACATGCTCGACGTCGTCACTGGCGCCGAGTGAGGAAAGCTGGGGGCAGTTCCCCTTCTGGACTTACCCCACCAGCTCCAATGATGGAAGTTGATGCTGCTGTTCCAACTGGGAACAGTTTTGAGCCGCTCAGGAGGTGTGCAAGAACTCTCTAACTGCTGTGTTAAAAAGGTCTCATCCGCCTGCGGAGAACATCACAAAGGCAAAGCCGGAACAGCCCCCTCAGCGGCTGTTCTCCAAAATCCATAGAGTCTGGCGAAGAGTCCAAGACTCTGTAATCGACAAAGACTACTCCCGCCGACAAAAGAAAATGAAGGTTCAGCAATAGGAGGACCGTCCCTCCGCCATGCTATGGAAGGTGTCATCTGCAGGGGTGCCTATTGCAGCCCCCTAAACCTCGACCGTCCATAAAAAGAGAAGGCCGAAGAAGATCCCCGTGCCTGTGACAAATTTCAAGGGCACCGAGCCCAAACGCACCAAGTCTGGGGGCATGATAGTGCACACCATATACATGGCTTCCGGAAAAGAGTAAAGCCGTGCTTCTGGGGGTCATCGACCACTTACGCAGTCTGTAACAAAGGATTGGGAGCAACAACAGAAATTCCAGGAGATGCTGACAAAGATGGCCACACTTACTGGGCAGAAAGAAAGCCCGGAAGCGTCATCGGAGCAACGCCAGGAACAGAAAACTGATGCCGTGTTCCTCCGAAGAATGCTCGAAAAGAAAGATAAAGAAACCGCGGAACAAGCGGCTAACATAAAACAAATGGCGCTCCTGTTCCAAGATATGGTGGGGATGATGATCCAGCTGGACCCTCCAGCCGAAGATCCTCCAATAATCATTGAAGAAGACAGAGAGGAAACATCGAACTCTCTTCCGGCTCTATCAACAGCCAGGGAGGAGACGATCTTGAAAGCTGCGCTTGATGACTACATAGCTCAACAAATACAAGCTCATCAGGAAAGCGAAGCTCCGGCCAAGTCGTCAGAACTGCGCGACCTTATCTAAGCTGGTACGATCAAATTAAGTACCCGCCAGAATACACGATCCCTAAATTTCACGTGTATAAGGGGACAGGCAATCCCCATCAGCACGTCGCTCAGTTCAGGACTCTATGTGGCAATACTGGAAGCGACGACAAACTGCTGCTTCGCTAATTCGTCGGCAGCTTAGCGGAGACAGCATTTGAATGGTACTCGGAACTTCCGAATGACTCCATCAAAACATTCACAGAAATGGAGTTGCTATTCACCCAGCATCTCATAAGCGCCAGCGAACGCACCCCGATCACCGCATTAATCAATGCCAGGGTGAAGCCAGGAGAGACTTGGGTTTAGTATGCAATTCGGTAGCGGAACCTATGGTTGTGATGCGAACAACACATAGAAGAAGCTCCTGCCACGGGCATGTTCGTGGGGACCCTTGATCCGCAGGCAACTATATCCCAATTTATGACGTTCTTCAAGCCGACCACTTTCCAGGCCTTGATCGACAAGCTAGCCCAAATGGACCAGATGGGCCATAGACCATCCTTCTAAAAAATGGAGCTTCGAAATGAAAAGGGTAAAGAGAAAGCGACCTTCGTCGCCAACGCTCAGCAACAGCCGAGTGATCCGAAACCAGCTGCTCGCCAAAACGATAAACCACGATCACTCGGAGAAAAGTTGAGACGTCCCTACTCATTCCCTCGGGATAAAATAAGAAGACTGTTCGAACTGGCGGTGCGTAACAGGCTCATCACTCTGCCGGATCCGAGATGCCTACTGCAACCGGGTTGACGTCAACAACCCCAATTACTGCCCCTACCACCGAATAGTAGGCCACCCAATTGAAGATTGCTTCGTCTTTAAAAACTGGATTGAAGACCAGTACCAACAGGGCAAGTTCGTATTGTCTGAAAACTGGAGGATAAACCCGCCACAACAGCACGCTCCTAAAAAGGTAAACACGCCGGGGGCATCGTGCTCATTTATATAGGAAGCTCTGTGGGAAGTTGTCCTTTTAGCTAAGACCAAAAGAATGCTGACGGATCTTCAAGTATGCCCGGCAATCAGGTAGAAAAGCCCGCTAGAGCCCGAGATCATTGAGAGGATGCTGAAACCGTGTCCAACACTGAGAATTGGTAACGATGAGCAAAACACCCAGGCCCGGCCGTCAAAGTCTTCGAAGAAGAAGAAGAACAAAAAGCCCGCGCAGTCTGACGACAAACGCACGAACCTGCAAAAGCATATTGACGCGCCGGAAGAATATAACCAGAAGGCACGAGCCCCAGTCACACTCCAAGAGTTTCTCAACCCTATCTTTGAGAACAGAGACAGTGACAATGACGAGGGAGATGACTCATCAGAAAAACCCAAGGATTATGTAGCAAGTTGTCACATGATCTCTCATTTGTTGCTAAATGACGAAGAAGCTCACTCGGCGTCAGAAGATAACATAGAAGAGCTGGGGGCGGTATCTGTACCAAAATCCTTGGAACCGTCAGACGAGTTGATTGGCATGCTGCTGAATGAAGCCCGTCAGAAGAGCAAAGCTGATCACGAACGTGAAATTGCCATATTTGAAAGGGCCAGGTGTCGGCGTCAAGTTGAAGAAACCGTGGTAGGGATGTGTTTCCTGATTTAAAATCAGGAAAGCTTCTGGGAAAAGCTTCAAAAAGGGGGTCACGTGTTAGCACGTGACACCTAAAAGGGATCATCAAGTCAAGTTCAGTTTCCTGAATACGCTGAAGAAAATGGACTTCAGAAAGAGTCACGTGTTCCCACGTGACCAGGGTCACGTGGCGACACGTGACATTTAAATGCAAGCGTCAAAGGCACACAAGTTCTCCGATCAAGTCAAGAAAAGGCTTCAGAAGAGGTCACGTGCTCACACGTGACCGGGGGTCACGTGGTAGCACGTGACGCTTAGGCAGCGATCAGAAGACAGAGCGCAAAGGAAAGGAAAAGGCTCATTCCAAAGGGGGTCACGTGCTCACACGTGACCATGGGTCACGTGGTCACACGTGACCAGCTTTCAAAGCCCATTGTGTTAACAGAATTAAATTCTGAAGGAGATTTAAATCTTTCCAAAGGAGAGTGATTATCTGGGGCCGATCAAATTAAAGATCCAGAGATGATTAAATATCATCTATTTATGGAAAATCTCGGGTGTGGAAAGATTTCCCCCTTAAATCTAACCAAAATAACAAAGGAGAATCTCTGGATTCAAGATCCAATGGTGAATAGAATTCACCTGATAATCCAAAGGCCCAAAATGAATAATGGACGCAAATCAAATCTCAATGAAGATTCGTCAAAAAACTGATTGATGCGGCTGCTTCTCCTATAAATAGGAGCCAAGGGACACAAAAAAGGGAGATACATGCGCAGAGAAGAAAAGAGAAAAGGAGAAGAGCTTTGATACTTCGAAAAGACTCAGATCTTCTGCAAAAAACCCTAGGTAAGAAAGGGAAGGCATTTTGAAAGAAGCAGAATTTAATTCTCAACAGAGTTTAACTCTGATAATATAAAAGCAGAAGAACTTATTTCTTCTCTCTTTGATAGAGGATCTGCAAAGTGCACATCTCCCCTTAAGGTTGAGAATTTAATTCTCAATGGGTTGAGATCCTGCCATGCAGATCCAAAACATAGAGAAGGAGTGCAAACTTGAGAATTTAATTCTCACAGAACTATAGGAATTTAATTCCTCCAAAATAAAGTGGGGCTAGACCCTATATCATGGGAATTTAATTCCTTCAAAACAAAAAAAAAGAGAAACAGGGTTTAACCCTAATTAAAGAACTTAGTTCTGTTGAAACAACGATCATCATTTCCTCAAAAATTTTATTAGGGTTCAACCCTATTCAGCCCTTCACATAAACGGGGAATTTAACTCCCGCAGAAAATTCAGAGTTAAACTCTATTCCAGAATACAAGTCTTCAAAAGAAAGAAGGATTTAATTCCTCTGAAATTAAAAAGTCTCCGGAATTTAATTCCTGAAAAAAAGGAGTAACAAATCCTCTGAAAAAACCACATTAAGGCAGGGTCACGTGTCACCACGTGACCCCCCCTCAAAAGCCCTACAGAAAACCCCTTTGAGGCAGCACCCCACGTGACCCACGTGACTTTCAGCAGAAGCCTTAACGCATAGGCATTTGAATGCCCATCACGTGCTGACACGTGATGCTATCAAAAGATGCAGTAATTTCAGCAGAACAAATGGAGGAAGGGCGCTCTCACGTGCTGCCACGTGACCCCTCTTGTCTTAGTGTTTAACACTAAATTGAAACTCTCGCACTCAGTGTTAAAATATTGTTGGGCCTTAGTGTTCAACACTAATTAAAAAGCTTTATCTGCAGTGTTCAACACTGATTACCTTAGTGTTTAAATACTAATCTGAGATCTTCATTTGCAGTGTTCAACACTGATCTGTTTTAGTGTTTAACACTAATTTGAGAAGCCTTATTGCTGGTGTTTAACACCAATTATTTCTTAGTGTTAAACACTAACTTGTTAACCGCATTCCCAGTGTTCAACACTGATTGCTCTATAGTGTTTAACACTAGGCTTTGGCCCAATTGGCTAAATGGATAGAGGCAAAGCCTCTCCTTCAATGGATCAGCAAAAAGTCAATGTTTCAGACCCGACTGGACTTAGCCCAAGCTGGCCATAAGTCCTCAATTTGTGATTAACTGGGCTAATGGGCTCATAACATAATTAATCAGTCTCGACCCCAAATTGGGTCAGGGACTATTAAATCCATTCCGGTTCTAGGGTACATCTCTTCACTCCTTTGAGACTTGGCATTGTAATCCCTCAATGTCTTCAAAGAGGTGACGGGTCCCGACGGCCACTCATGATATGGACTGTGGGGTCCTTAAACCCATGCCTAATGCAAAATTCCTGGTTACGTGGAACACGGATAATGTCACTCTTTGACCCCGTGGGAAACGTCCAGAGCGGATCCTGGTCCTCGCAGAGCACGGCAGTGAACCCGTGTGAAGCATCCAGAGCGGAGCCTGGTCCTCGCCAAGCACGGCAGTGAACCCGTGTGAAGCATCCAGAGCAAATACCGGACTGTGGGGTCCTTAAACCCATGGACTACGACGTCCTTAACCTGGACCGAAATGTCCCTAAACTACCCACGGACCGCAATGTCCTTAAACTACCCATGGACCGAAATGTCCCTAAACTACCCACGGACCGCAACGTCCTTAAACTACCCATGGACCGCAACGTCCCTAAACTAGAACAATAGGGCCCTCCATATGCTCTTTTGTCGGATCTAAACGGTCCCGTTTAAGCTGATCTTAGCCTCCAAAAATGGCTAACGCGTCCTTAAACCTTCAAACAGATTGGACTACGAATCCCCTAAATTAACTCCGGCTCGAGGGTACATCTCTGAACTCCTCTGACATCCGTCGTTGTAATCTTTCAACGTCGTCAGAGAGGTGATGAGTCCCGATGGCCATACATACGATGGACCACTACGTCCCTAAACTGGAACATTAGAGTCCAAACACTCTTCTGTCGGATCTAAACGATCCCGTTAAGTTGATCTTAGTCACAAAGTTAGACTAACGTATCCTTAACAAACGTTTGAGTTGATCTTAGCCTCAAGTATGGCTGACGTATCCTCAAACCAAACCCCCAAACCCAAATCTAAGATAATGCGGATTTGGACTAGTCCACGCCCTACGGGCGACGACATAACTCAGTCTCCGTAAACAATCCACGGGCAACAAAACAAACACCCACGACACGAAGTGACCATCTGGAGAAGGAGAAAGTTGTTACCGCAACGCGGTAGCGTAATTAACTGCAGGGGCTTGCGCCTGCAGGGAAGAGCGTCCCCACAATCAAAAAACCCCTCAAATGAGGGGGAATCTGACGAAGTCTGCTACATCGGACGCATCCGTCTAAACCTTCGATACATGGTGCCATAAATCAACTTGGCATCTTCGGAGAGGTGGACGGATAGCACCAATTAGCATCTGCCCCGAATCTCAGGCAAGACGCGGTGTCGCGCCGTCTTTCGGAGGGGAACAGATTCTGGCACGCCCGGTGGGACCTTTTCCTCTTTCCACTCCACACTTCGTGTGTCGTGATTCGCGAACCAATCGCGGTTCGCTAATAGTTGCCCTTGGGTCTCAAGGTACTGAGAATTGGCATCTTGCTTATTGCAGAAAGCAAAGGATCGATGGCTTTCATCCCTGCGAAATCCTCCAACTGCTCAGACGGCAACTGCAGCCGACGCTCTGCCTCGCCAGGAGGTATAGCCTATGGACCCCAAGCTGCTTCGCTGTTCACAATGCCGATGGAACAGGTCACCCGCGCCACCACAGGATTGTTTTTTGGGACCATGATCCCGCCGACAAACTTTACCGTTCCAGTGCTGGCGAAGGAAACTCTCAAGAAGTCGGTCTTTGATCGTCTTACCCCTACCGCGGCTCCTCTCAACGAGTCGCCCAACGTCAACGCCTCGGTCTTCTCTAGACTGGGCCAGAAATCATGCGAGCTCATTACGGGGCCTACAATCTCAAAGAAGACTGCTTCTAAGAAAGTGAACGCTCCCATACCCGAAATCGCCAAGGCAACCTCTCCAGCCAAAAAGTCGGTCTTTACAAGATTGACGGCTCCGGCCTTTGCTCCCGCTTCCCAGAAGACATCGGTCTTCGATAGGTTAACGCCAACAACAACCCCCCATCCACACAGGGGGCATGAAGAAACCATTCTTACCGCTGACCCTGCACCGTCCGCTCGACACTCTCGACGTCGCCATTGGCGCCGAGTGAGGAAGGCTGGGGGCAACTCTCCCTCCGGATTGACCCCACCAGCCCCGGTGGCCGAAGTTAATGCCGCTGTTCCGACTGGGAACAGTTTTGAAATGCTAAATAAGGTGCGAAGGAATTCCCCTACGGCAGTACTGAAGAAATCTCCTCCCTTACTAAAAAAGGTGGTGGAAACAAAACCCGAACAGCCTCGATCTCCTCAACGGCTGTCTTCCAAAATTTATAAGGTTTGGCGACAAGCCCGAGATTCGATCATCGATCCAAACTTCTCCCGCCAGCACAAGAAACTGAAAATCCAACCTGAAGCTGGTCACCAGGCTAAACCCCAAAAGGCTGTTGATCAACTGACTCATAAAAGGAGGAGGCCAGAGAGGACCCCACAGCATGCAACGACGGCTAAAAACACTAGGCCTAGACGCCCTAAGTCTGGGGGCATGATGGTCCACACTGTATACATGGCCTCTGGAAAGGAGGAGAGCCGCACTTCTACAGGCCATCGACCACTAACCCGATCCGTAACAAAATCCCAGGAGCAGCAACAAAAGCTCCAAGAAATGATGAATGCTATGGCCGCGCTCACCGGGCCAAAGGAAAGCCCAGAAGCGTCCTCAGACGCACGCCGGGAGGAAGAAACCGACGCTGAATTCCTTCGCCGAACACTGGAGAAAAGGGACAAAGAGGCGGCTGAACAAGCGGCCAACATACAACGGATGGGCCTTCTCTTTCAAGATGTGATAGGAATGATGATCCAGCAAGACTTACCAGCTGAAGATCCTCCGATTATTCTGGAGGACGACCGAGGAGAGACGTCAAATCCACCTCCAGCCCTCTCGACGGCCAAGGAAGAGACGATCTCTAAGGCTGACTTGGCTGACTACATAGCCCAGCAAATCCGAGTTCATCGCGCAACTGAGGCAGCTGGTCAGACCGTGAAAACCGGGCGGCCGTATCCGAGCTGGTACGATCAAATCAAATACCCGCAAGGCTATACGATACCGAAATTCCATGTGTATAAGGGGACCGGCAATCCCCATCAACATGTCGCCCAGTTTCGGGCCCTATGCGGTAACACCGGCGGTGACGATAAATTGTTGCTTCGCCAATTCGTGGGCAGCTTGTCAGAAACAGCGTTCGAATGGTATTCAGAACTCCCGAACGATTCCATCAAAACGTTCGCTGAAATGGAGTTGTTGTTCACTCAGCGATTTGCAAGTGCCAGCGAACGCACTCCAATAACTGCACTTATTAACGCCAGGGTAAAACCGGGTGAAACCTGGGTCCAGTACGCTATACGCTGGCGGAACTTGTGGTCGAGATGTGAGCAGCGCATCGAGGAAGCACCTGCGGTGGGCATGTTCGTGGGAACTCTAGACCCTCACGCAACTATCTCCCAGTTTATGATGTTCTTTAAGCCAACCACATTCCAGGCTCTGATCGACAAGTTAGCTCAGATGGACCAGATGGGTCATAGACCACCTACACCGAAGTCGGAACCTCGGAATGACAAGGGTAAAGGAAGGGCAACCTTTGTCGCGAATGCCCAACAGCAACCTAACGTCCCGAAATCGACGGATCAACTGGAGGAAAGACGCCGGTACTATAATGAGAAAATGAAGCGTCCCTACTCGTTCCCACAAGACAAGACGAAGCGGTTATTCGAGTTGGCAATACGCAACAGACTTATAAACCTACCAAATCCAAGGCGACCACCACACCCCACCGAGGTGAATAACTCCAACTACTGCCCTTATCATCAGACGGTAAGTCATCCGATTGAAGATTGCTTTGTCTTCAAAGGATGGATCGAAGATCAATACCTCCAGGGGAAATTTGTACTGTCCGAAAAGTGGAAGGTGAACCCACCACAACCACATACTCCTAAGAAGGCCGATACACCGGGGGCAACCTGCTCCTTTATCGAAGAAGCTCCATGGGAGGTCGTGCTATCAACGAAGACCAAAAGAATGCTGAGAGACCTCCATGCATGCCCTGCGATCGAATGGAAGGACCCTCTTGAACCTCAAATTATCGAAGGGATGTTGAAGCCCCGCCCAATTATAAAGACTAACGATAAGAGCCGAAATACTCACGTCCAACCGTCAAAATCTTCGAAGAAAAAGAAGAAGAAATCCAAGAAGTCCGTGAAGCTTGGAAACGAGCACACGAACTTACAGAAGCAAATAGACGCGCTGGAAGAATACAATCAAAAGGCGCGAACTCCTGTCACACTGCAAGAGTTCCTCAACCATATCTTTCAAGAGGAAGATGAGGGGGAGAGCTCGTCGGATGAATCCGAAGGATATGTGGCGAGTTGTAACGTAATCTCCCACTCGTTTACCGATGATGGGAAAACTCCCGGCACTAAGAAGATGGAGGCAGAGCCTGTACCAGAGTGTCCATGGCCAACGGACGAAATGATCAACGCTTTTCTAGACAAGATTCGTCTAAAATGTAAAGCGGACCAGGAGCGTGAAATGACCACGCCGGAAAGAGCCAAATACGGACGACTGAACGGAAGAGTTGAACTACCTCCTCCAGAGCGAAAAGTATCCGAGGTAGACAAGAAGATATTCAAGACGAGAAAAAGGTTTGCCAAAGCCGTGTCAATGGGGATGAAGCTACCACCCTCGGAAGGAAACACACACGATGGGGTAGAGACGCACCCTGACTATTGCACATATCATCGGAAAATCTCACATCCCACGGAGGAGTGCGACGCCTTTAAGATATGGTGGCAAGGATATGTTGTTCGTCAGCAACATTTTAAGCGCATGAAACGCAAGAGCCGTCAGGAGCGAAGAGGTACTGTCGGAGGACATAACAAGACTACTGGCAACTGTTACATGGTTGACGCCAGAGGGTCACAAGTTCTCACCTTCGGGAGCGACTCTGATGAAGAAATGGCTCTGGGCCCTCTCTTCACAGAATCCGTTCTAGGAAAAAAGGAGGAATCAGAGGCCTGCGAGAACATCCAGCTGCGCAACCGCACGCTCCCGGAGAAGAATCTCGGTCCCGTCGGCCGAAAAGATAAGGGAAAGGAAAAGGTCATTGAAGATATCACTTTAGATGACCGGGTCATAAAAGAGCTAACTAACAAAGACCCTCCCAAAAAGGGTAAGGTGGACTATAACATCCTCGCGCACTTAAGGAAACTACCCTCTCAGCTTAGCATTCTTGATGCCCTTTTATTATCAAAAGAAGCGCGAGACTCACTCATTAAAGCGTTGCAAGAACCTGAACAATTCCAGGCCGTTCTCGCCACTGAAAGGATGAAGGATGAACTGGAGGAAGTGCATACAGCCGATGTCACTTTCGGTGATGAAGACCTTCTCCTCGGGACGTGCGACCACAACCGTCCCCTATATGTCTCTGGATACTGCCATGACATCAAGATAGGTAAGATCTTAGTGGATAATGGATCCTCCGTCAACCTCCTTAATGTTCGGGTGTTGAAGGAAATCTGCATGAGTGTGCAACACCTCGCTCGTGACAAAATTACTATCTCCGGTTTCGACTCTCAATCGTCACGGACTCTCGGATCTGTAATACTGACGTTACGCTTCGGACTTCTCGTCACAGACATCAAATTCCATGTCATTGACGCCAAGACCTGCTACAACGCCTTGCTCGGCCGTCCCTGGCTACACGAGTACAACATCATCCCTTCTACACAACATCAGTGTATGAAATACTTCAAGGATGGTTTCGAGTACACTGTAACAGGCGAGTTAAACCCGTTTTCTGTGAACGAAGTCCGCAAATACGAAGATGCGAAATACTTTTTGCCAGATTTCGAGGATACAGAAAGGTGTCGCGACCCGAAGAACAAAACCGCCGCCACCATTCCCGTTTTTGGGAGCGATACCGAAGAAGAGGAGGAAATAGTGTATACGGGGCCATCCCAACGCAACAACCTGGGGGCACCCACCCCCGTACCGGTCTTCGGGAGTGATTCGGAGGACGAGGTTAACGTCGTGTTCTCCAATCGGCTGTCAATACAGGCACCCCTTTGCGATGACCATAGTCTGCAAATCACCATGGTACCGCAAGAACACTATAAGGATCTCGACGCGCTTCAAACCCACAGCGTGCAGGACCTGCAAACATTTTACGTCCCTCCCAAGCGAAGGGGTGAAAAGGTGATCCTATTCTATCAATCCTCAGAGTCGAAGGTGGAGAAAGAGATCTGGCACGGCGTGGATGTTACACTCGACAGGCTCCAACCCATTCGTCTGCCTAGATACTATACAAATGGATTGAAGAAGTTATTGAAGCGCCAAGGAGTACCCTTAAAACAGACTGTGCGGCAGGCTCGGTTCTACAACAGGATTTGGGATGTCCCTGGGACCCAACGCAAATTGCCCAACGGAAAAATAGAAACACTTGGGCTTGGGTACGCGAGAACGGGAAAACAGGAGCGAGCCCACGGCAGCTACGCCATATATACCTTTGATGAAGAAGAAGGCGCCACGTCAGGAGAGACCAATCCCTCATCAAAACTAAACCCCGCGATCGAAGAGCCAAACCCGTTGTTTAAAAGACGAATGGGCAAGCCTACCACGAAAGCGGATCAGAAAATTCGGGAAGATCACAACCACGAAGTGGCCATCTATGAGAAAGCCAGGACGCAACGTCTATTCCAACAAACTGCACAGGCTGCAAAAGATAAAGATGTTCACCATCGTCAACCCGTCATACGAAAGGCTCGACGCAGGGACGGGAATAAATTAAGAAGCGAAAAAAGAAGCCGACAACAACGACGCAGGATTAGAGGGTTACGGGAATTGCGCGGCTCGGACTCGTCCCTCATGGAAAAGATGAGTCGAGCATACTCCTTCCCTCGAGACAAGACGGAACGGTTACTCAAGCTCGCCCTAAAACATCAGATGATCACGCTTCCAGAGTCTAGGCATCCTGAGCAGGCTAGCAAGGTCTCTCATCCGGGTTATTGCTCTTATCACCGAGCCATAGGACATCCGACCGAAGATTGCTTCACCTTCAAGAACTGGGTCGAGGACCAGTACCGACGGGGCAGATTCGCTTTATCCGACGGTTGGAAAGTAACGCCGCCGCAAAGGCACGAGCCTAAAGCCACAAGAGCAGAACCGGATCCGCCTCAGTCTTGGGAGCGAGTTCGCACCTGTTATATGATTACGATATTAAAAGAAGAGCCCGAGAACGAAGATGACCTTCCCCGGTGCTTCGAGAACAGCGATGACGAGTTGATCTCGGAATTTCCGCCCGCTCCGAAAGAACTGGAAGACGGTATACATACTACCGCAGATGACCTCAAGAAGATCGAGCTGGGATCGGCAGACGACCCGCGGCCGACATTTGTCAGCGAGCTGTTATCCGAGGAAAAGGTGGCCGCGTTAAAGAACGTGCTCCTACGGCATAAAGACTGCTTCGCGTGGAACTACTCCGAGATGCCAGGATTGGATCCGGAGATTGCAGTGCATAGATTAGCAATATCCCCGGATATCAAGCCAGTCAAGCAGGCGCCAAGGAGGATGCGACTTGAGCTGGAGATGAGCATCAACGCCGAAGTCAAGAAGTTGATCGATTCCGGATTTATCCAAGAAGTCCAATACCCCGATTGGATCGCCAATATCGTCCCGGTAATGAAGAAGAATGGAACGGTGCGCATATGCGTGGATTTCAGGGATCTCAATAAAGCATGCCCAAAGGACGATTTCCCGGTGCCGGTAACCGAGCTAATGATAGATAACACGTCTACTCACGAGATCTTCTCCTTTATGGATGGTTCTTCAGGATACAATCAGATAAAAATGCATCCCGAAGACCAGAAGCACACCGCTTTCCGGACCCCTTTGGGTGTATTCTGCTACAGGGTTATGCCCTTTGGCCTAAAGAACGCTGGCGCCACCTACCAAAGGGCCATGACAAAAATCTTCGACGATCTCATACACGACATCGTCGAATGCTATATCGATGACCTCGTGGTGAAGAGCATGTCATACGAAGAGCATTTAAAGCATCTCGAAACCGTATTTCAACGCCTTCGGCAATACAATTTGAAAATGAATCCCCTCAAATGCGCGTTTGGAGTCTCCTCGGGTAAATTCCTGGGATTCATCGTTCGACACCGAGGTATTGAAATAGATCCGTCAAAGATTAAAGCGATTATGGAAATGCCCCCGCCAAGAACCCTCAAACAGTTGCGGTCTCTCCAAGGGAAGCTCGCATACATCCGGCGATTTATCGCAAATCTTTCAGGCAAATGCCGCCCCTACAGTCACCTGATGAAGAAGGGAACCCCATTCGTCTGGGATCAAAAATGCCAAGGCGCACTAGACGAGATCAAGCAGTACCTGCAGAACCCGCCGGTATTAGCTGCGCCGGTCAAGGGAAAACCCCTCATTCTTTATACAACCGCCCTCGAAGGTTCCTTGGGCGCATTATGGGCACAAGAGAATGACCAGGGGAAAGAAAGAGCACTTTACTACTTAAGTCGAGTGCTACTGGGGGCAGAAAGCAATTACTCGCCCATTGAAAAGCATTGCTTGGCATTAATCTTTGCAGTAACGAAGCTCAGGCACTATGCGTTGGCGCATGAAGTCCGTCTCATTTCAAAGGTGGATCCCCTTAAATACCTGATGTCAAAGGCTATATTGACGGGACGACTCGCTAAATGGGCCCTACTCTTGATGGAGTTTTCGATAACATATCAACCCCTCAAGGCAGTAAAGGGCCAGGCCATTGCCGACTTCCTCGCTGAGCACCCGATACCGGCCGACTCTCCTCTAAACTGTGATTTGCCGGACGAGCATGCATTTGATGCAATTGGCGGTGGAAGCACACGATGGGAACTCTATTTCGATGGAGCGTCCTCCACAAAGAAACAGAAACAGGGTAACCCGATCATCAAATCGGGGATAGGCCTTATCTTTGTAACTCCACAAGGAGGGATAATGCGCTTCGCCTTCTCCTTAACAGAGTCAAGGACAAACAATGAAGCCGAATACGAAGCTCTGATAGCAGGCCTCGAAATCGCCATCAACATGGGAATTGAAGACCTCCACATATACGGGGATTCTCAGCTGGTCGTTAGCCAAATAAATGGTGACTACCAAACATGCAAACCAGAATTGGTGAAATACGGCGTAAAGGTGCGACAACTGTTGGCCCAGATCCCCTCCTATATTCTAGAGAACATACCGCGCGCGGAAAACAGCAAAGCAGACGCGTTGGCCAAACTCGCTAAAGAACTGGCTGACGAGAACCTCGATGACGTCAGAATCGTGGTACAAAGCCGTCGAGTGCTTGCCCCGGCAGAAATACCTCCGGAATTATATAAAGAAAAGGGAGCGATTCAGCAAGCGACCCTACAAATAAAAGACCGTGAGAAGGCTGAGGACTGGAGGGAAGTCTTCATAGACTACTTTAAGTCCCACCGAATGCCCGAAGAGGCGTCCTCAAGGCATCAGCTTATGAAACGAGCTCTATCCTTCGCTTTCGTCAACGATACCCTGTACAAGAGATCGTTTGATTTTCTATGGCTGAGATGCTTGGGACCTGACGAAGCGGAACGAGTCGTTCGAGAAGTTCACGACGGACTTTGCGGTTCTCACCAAGCAGGCCCAAAGATGAAGTTAAAAATTAAACGGATGGGTTACTACTGGCCCACGATGATCCAGGACTGCCTCGAGTATGCAAAGCAATGCCACTCATGCCAGATCCATGGAGACTTCATCCACCAACATCCAAATCCACTACACCCAACGGTGGCCAGCTGGCCATTCGAAATGTGGGGGACTGACATAGTCGGCCCCATAGAGCCGGCATCAGCCCGGGGACATCGTTTTATCCTGGCGACAACTGATTACTTCTCCAAATGGGCAGAAGCGGTACCACTGAGGGAAGTGAGGACGGAGAACATTCTCCATTTCTTCAAAACACACGTCATCTATCGGTTCGGAACCCCGCGACGGATTATCTCCGATAATGGGCCGGCCTACCGAAGCCATAAGATTAGCCGCTTCGCACAGCAGCACAATATAGACTGGAGATATTCTTCAGTTTACAACCCACGAGCTAACGGTCTGGCCGAGGCTTTCAATAAGACCTTGACGAAGATCATGAAAAAGACCGTCTCCAGGAATAAGAGAGACTGGCACGAAAGGCTGCAAGAAGCCCTCTGGGCTTATCGAACTACATTCAAGACGGCCACGAACACAACGCCGTACACGTTGGTATTTGGGACGGAAGCAGTTCTCCCCCTCGAGATAGAGTTACCCTCTCTACGAGTAGCAGTCCACCACGAGCTGACGAACGAAGAAAATGCTCACCTTCGGCTTGAGGAGCTTGACGCCCTCGATGAAACCCGGCTCATAGCGCAACAATATCTAGAAGCCTACAAAGCAAAGATGACGCGCTCGTACGAAAGATTGACCAGGCCGAGGACATTCCGCCAAGGCGAACTCGTGCTAGTGGTCAAAAGACCGATGATCCCCAATCGTGCCAAGCGGGGAAAATTTGAGCCAAACTATGAAGGCCCGTACATCATAGACAAGGTCTACCAGGGTGGAGCCTACCTACTCATGGACATGCACGGTGAAAGGCCTTTCAGGCCAGTAAACGGCCGCTTCTTGAAGAAATACCATGCTTAATAAGCTGCAGCCTAGGTCAATGATGGATGACGACGACTATGTCCGCTCGCTATCTTCCTAAAGCTCAGACTTTACAAGCAGCAGCCGGCCTTCCTATATCGACGGACCGAAACGTCCTTAAACTATCGTCGGACCGAAACGTCCTTAAACTACCGTCGGACCGAAACGTCCTTAAACTAACAGCGGACCGAAACGTCCCTAAACTAATGCCGGACCGAAACGTCCTTAAACTAACAACGGACCGAAACGTCCTTAAACTAACAGCGGACCGAAACGTCCTTAAACTATCGACGGACCGAAACGTCCCTAAACTACCACCGCAACGTCCTTAGGTTGACGGGATGGATAAATAAAAAAAAATGATGATAAAGAAAAAAAAAAAAAAAAAAAAAAAAAAAAAAAAAACGGTATGTCCATAAGCAAAATGGGCACGGATGAAAACCCGAAAAGGGCTCCGTGAGTAAAAACAGCAGGGCTGCCGGCAAGTGTTCGTGAAAACCCGAAAGGGCGCGACCTTGTAAAAAAAAAAAAGAGAAGAGTAAAAATGATATAAATAAAAAAAAACGGTATGTCCATAAGCAAAATGGGCACGGATGAAAACCCGAAAGGGCTCCGTGAGTAAAAACAGCAGGACTACCGGCGAGTGTTTGTGAAAACCCGAAAGGGCGCAACCTCGTTAAAGGACACTTACAGAGTCCTCTCGACCCTGTAAGGAGAAACCACCTGCGTGAGATCCTTACGACTCACAAAGGAGCAGCACACTTAGGGATCCTCACGATTCCTGAGGAGAAAATACACTTACGAGATCCTCACGACTCGTAAGGAGAATTCTCTTATGGGACCCTCACGGCTCATGAGATTTGAAAGTCTTAAGTTACAGAAACCTGAACCTGTTCTTAAGCAAATCCCCCACAACCTCCGATATTGCCCTACAAGAGGCTCAATACTGACCCTTGTATACAATCCACGGGCGCGAATAAACATTTCCCCAGCAAAGTCCAACCCTTGTAGGTCCTCTCGACCCATAAGGAGAAAACCCTCTTGTAGGATCCTTACGACTTACAGAGGAACATACACTTAGGAATCCTCACGACCCCTAAGGAGAAAAGACACCTGCAAGATCCTCACGACTTGTAGGGAGAAATACCTTTGTGAGACCTCTACGGCTCATGAAGTCAAAAGCCTTGGTTAACAGGACCCTTAACCCTGTTTGCTGAGCCACCTTTGTTCATTATCGACAAAGGCAAATGATGATTCGCTCCTGGCAACATTCCAGTTGTAGCGGTACTGATGCCGAGATCAGTGCTTAAAATCCAGGCTTGTAACGAAAAGCTAGCAAGCCACACATGCCTACAAAATAGCCGAAATGATGGGGCAACTTGCAATAAAAAGCAGCAAGTAGAAATGAAGGCATGAAAAATAGCCGAAATGATGGGGCAACTCGCAATAAAGAGCAGCGAGCAGAAAATAAATAAATAGCCGAAATGATCGGGCACCGCGAAAAATAGCCGAAATGATTGGGCAATCGCGACTTTCGCGATATAAAAGCTGAAATGATAGAGCATCGCGGAAAAAGAAATAAAATAAAAATAAAATTTATGCCCTACAGGTGATATTCCATCGCACCCTGTACACAATCCGAGGGCGTAAACAAAGAAGGGATCATACTTCTCCCCCAGGGTTCATCAGAAGAAGAAGCCAAGTCTCGACGGGTCACAAGCGACAGCCCACAGTTCCATGACTTGGTGATGTACACGTCACCAGGAGTCAAACCTCCATCCCGTGAAATGCGGATACAATCAACAAAATTCCTGGTCACGTGGAACGCGGATAACGTCACTCTTTGACCCCGTGGAAAACGTCCAGAGCGGATCCTGGTCCTCGCAGAGCATGGCAGTGAACCCGTGCGAAGCATCCAGAGCGGAGCCTAGTCCTCGCCTAACGCGGCAGTGAACCCGTGTGAAGCATCTAGTGCAAACTTCCTGGTTATGTGGAACGCGGATAACGTCACTCTTTGACCCCGTGGAAAACGTCCAGAGCGGATCCTGGTCCTCGCAGAGCATGGCAGTGAACCCGTGCGAAGCATCCAGAGCGGAGCCTAGTCCTCGCCTAACGCGGCAGTGAACCCGTGTGAAGCATCTAGTGCAAACTTCCTGGTTACGTGGAACGCGGATAACGTCACTCTTTGACCCCGTGGAAAACGTCCAGAGCGGATCCTGGTCCTCGCAGAGCATGGCAGTGAACCCGTGCGAAGCATCCAGAGCGGAGCCTAGTCCTCGCCTAACGCGGCAGTGAACCCGTGTGAAGCATCTAGTGCAAACTTCCTGGTTACGTGGAACGCGGATAACGTCACTCTTTGACCCCGTGGAAAACGTCCAGAGCGGATCCTGGTCCTCGCAGAGCATGGCAGTGAACCCGTGCGAAGCATCCAGAGCGGAGCCTAGTCCTCGCCTAACGCGGCAGTGAACCCGTGTGAAGCATCTAGTGCAAACTTCCTGGTCACGTGGAACGCGGATAACGTCACTCTTTGACCCCGTGGAAAACGTCCAGAGCGGATCCTGGTCCTCGCAGAGCATGGCAGTGAACCCGTGCGAAGCATCCAGAGCGGAGCCTAGTCCTCGCCTAACGCGGCAGTGAACCCGTGTGAAGCATCTAGTGCAAACTTCCTGGTCACGTGGAACGCGGATAACGTCACTCTTTGACCCCGTGGAAAACGTCCAGAGCGGATCCTGGTCCTCGCAGAGCATGGCAGTGAACCCGTGCGAAGCATCCAGAGCGGAGCCTAGTCCTCGCCTAACGCGGCAGTGAACCCGTGTGAAGCATCTAGTGCAAACTTCCTGGTCACGTGGAACGCGGATAACGTCACTCTTTGACCCCGTGGAAAACGTCCAGAGCGGATCCTGGTCCTCGCAGAGCATGGCAGTGAACCCGTGCGAAGCATCCAGAGCGGAGCCTAGTCCTCGCCTAACGCGGCAGTGAACCCGTGTGAAGCATCTAGTGCAAACTTCCTGGTTACGTGGAAAGCGGATAACGTCACTCTTTGACCCCGTGGAAAACGTCCAGAGCGGATCCTGGTCCTCGCAGAGCATGGCAGTGAACCCGTGCGAAGCATCCAGAGCGGAGCCTAGTCCTCGCCTAACGCGGCAGTGAACCCGTGTGAAGCATCTAGTGCAAACTTCCTGGTCACGTGGAACGCGGATAACGTCACTCTTTGACCCCGTGGAAAACGTCCAGAGCGGATCCTGGTCCTCGCAGAGCATGGCAGTGAACCCGTGCGAAGCATCCAGAGCGGAGCCTAGTCCTCGCCTAACGCGGCAGTGAACCCGTGTGAAGCATCTAGTGCAAACTTCCTGGTCACGTGGAACGCGGATAACGTCACTCTTTGACCCCGTGGAAAACGTCCAGAGCGGATCCTGGTCCTCGCAGAGCATGGCAGTGAACCCGTGCGAAGCATCCAGAGCGGAGCCTAGTCCTCGCCTAACGCGGCAGTGAACCCGTGTGAAGCATCTAGTGCAAACTTCCTGGTCACGTGGAACGCGGATAACGTCACTCTTTGACCCCGTGGAAAACGTCCAGAGCGGATCCTGGTCCTCGCAGAGCATGGCAGTGAACCCGTGCGAAGCATCCAGAGCGGAGCCTAGTCCTCGCAGAGCATGGCAGTGAACCCGTGTGAAGCATCTAGTGCAAACTTCCTGGTTACGTGGAACGCGGATAACGTCACTCTTTGACCCCGTGAAAAACGTCCAGAGCGGAGCCTGGTCCTCGCCAAGCACGGCAGTGAACCCGTGTGAAGCATCCAGAGCAAACACCGGACTGTGGAGTCCTTAAAATCCACGGACTATGACGTCCTTAACCTCGACCGTGATGTCTTAAAACTAACGATCAACCCCCCCGATTCCCTACGGATTTCGCCTTGGTTTAAGGGTACATCTCTTCACTCCTTTGATACCTGGCGTTGTAATTCCTCAACGTCTTCAAAGAGGTGGCGGGTCCCTGCAACCAAACCCCGGACTGTGGAGTCCCTAAATCCACGGACTATGAGGTCCTTAACCTTGACCGGGATGTCTTAAAACTAACATCGGACTGTGGAGTCCTTAAATCCATGGACTATGAGGTCCTTAACCTTGACCGCGACGTCTTTAAACTATGATACCTTGAGAGATCCCTAACCCCGTGAAACACGGAAAAAGGTGATCACACCCGGCACTTGCAGGCCCTCGCCACCTGTAAGGAAGAAAAACTCTCTTGTGAGATCCTTGCGACTCTCAAGGGAAAACCCGCTTAAGGATCCTCACGATCTTTAAGAGGAACTCACACCTATGGGATCCTCTCGACCTATAGGGAGAAAGACTTCTTATGAGACCCTCGTAGCTCATAAGAAGCAAAAGCCTTAGGAAGCAGATCCTAACCCTGAATCCTAAGCCACGGCTGTGCAAGAAGATTAAGATAGAATATCCGCAGAATGCATTCAATAGAAAGGGGACACACCATTGAAGAGAAGAATATATCTTCATTTATAAACTTCCCTTCGACAACAATACTCGATCTAAAGCCAGCACAAACCACCCGATACGGGAGATAACGTGGCAAGTTTCTGATCTGTATCCTATCAAGCACGCATTTGCAACTGTACGAATGTTTAAAAGGAAATGTTGCCGGAGGCACTGATGTGCATGCAACGTAACGATGGTGCTCGTAATTCAAGAAAAACAGACAGCTCATTTACGCAAGCAAGACACACGTACAATTATCTGACAAGCGTGAAAATTCAACAGAAATCATGCAAACCACCAATGATTAAAGGAGTACATTGATTCAAACATGCTACATCAGTGGGAAAAGATTACCAAACAAGGGATCAGAAATACAAGGGTTAACAAAGCAAAACACAAAATTCTCCAACTCCCTTTCCGCCTTCTCCAGCACGTCAAAACGGCGGTTTTCGCGAGGAGTCGCTCCCCACCGGTTGGAGCCGTGCTCATCAGCGAAAGCAGACATGACGGCCCGACGAGCTCTTATCTGACTCAGTAAATGAACTGAGTGATCCTTCAGAGCTTGAGTGATTAGACAAGCCTCATGAAAGCACTCAAGCTTGTCCTCCGCTGCGTCAAGGATCGCCGAAGTCATCTCCGCCGGATGAGGGGGTATATCGGCAAGCACAGACAGGAGGATCATCCGGAGCCAAATGGAGCCCATGGGAAGAGGAGAACCCCGACGGGTCAGTAGCTCGTACATCACCGTGTCACATTGAGCGTCGGTGAGAAGGGGATCCGCCAGCCGCGCAGCGAAGCGAGGAATTATCTCCTCAAGGGGCACCTCCCATGGTTGCCGACGAGCATGGGGACGATCGCAAGCCATGGAGATTGATCGGGTTCTCAAAAATGACCACCTTAAGGTATGAATGGGTTTCTCTGTGAAGAAAAGAAGTAAGGCATAAGGTTCAGGTTATAAAGGGGTGCATTTAATGCCATGCACAAAAAATGTTGTGCATGGTGGAACTATTCTCAAAGCCCGAAAAGAAGGGGAGAGCGTTGGAAATGAAATCCAATGACGCATTGGAATTAGGTTAGGGAAATGAAACGTCCCCATCAAGCAGATCCCTGCATACGCAACACGTGAGCACTAGCCTTTGATGGAGAATGAGGCGGCACTGCACAGGCACAACAGAGAGCTAAGCTCTGAGAACGAGAATCAAATTCTTAAAAGAAAGGTTTGAAAGGAAGGACATGAAAAAGTGAAGGCGCTTCTAAAAGGACGTTTCGTCTACCCTACTCCCCCAAAGCAGGTCCAGCGGTCATAAAAGGTGACAGCGTTGCACTCACGTGCTGACACGTGAGAACAACGCTGTGGGGGCATTTGTTTCCTGATTTAAAATCAGGAAAGCTTCTGGGAAAAGCTTCAAAAAGGGGGTCACGTGTTAGCACGTGACACCTAAAAGGGATCATCAAGTCAAGTTCAGTTTCCTGAATACGCTGAAGAAAATGGACTTCAGAAAGAGTCACGTGTTCCCACGTGACCAGGGTCACGTGGCGACACGTGACATTTAAATGCAAGCGTCAAAGGCACACAAGTTCTCCGATCAAGTCAAGAAAAGGCTTCAGAAGAGGTCACGTGCTCACACGTGACCGGGGGTCACGTGGTAGCACGTGACGCTTAGGCAGCGATCAGAAGACAGAGCGCAAAGGAAAGGAAAAGGCTCATTCCAAAGGGGGTCACGTGCTCACACGTGACCATGGGTCACGTGGTCACACGTGACCAGCTTTCAAAGCCCATTGTGTTAACAGAATTAAATTCTGAAGGAGATTTAAATCTTTCCAAAGGAGAGTGATTATCTGGGGCCGATCAAATTAAAGATCCAGAGATGATTAAATATCATCTATTTATGGAAAATCTCGGGTGTGGAAAGATTTCCCCCTTAAATCTAACCAAAATAACAAAGGAGAATCTCTGGATTCAAGATCCAATGGTGAATAGAATTCACCTGATAATCCAAAGGCCCAAAATGAATAATGGACGCAAATCAAATCTCAATGAAGATTCGTCAAAAAACTGATTGATGCGGCTGCTTCTCCTATAAATAGGAGCCAAGGGACACAAAAAAGGGAGATACATGCGCAGAGAAGAAAAGAGAAAAGGAGAAGAGCTTTGATACTTCGAAAAGACTCAGATCTTCTGCAAAAAACCCTAGGTAAGAAAGGGAAGGCATTTTGAAAGAAGCAGAATTTAATTCTCAACAGAGTTTAACTCTGATAATATAAAAGCAGAAGAACTTATTTCTTCTCTCTTTGATAGAGGATCTGCAAAGTGCACATCTCCCCTTAAGGTTGAGAATTTAATTCTCAATGGGTTGAGATCCTGCCATGCAGATCCAAAACATAGAGAAGGAGTGCAAACTTGAGAATTTAATTCTCACAGAACTATAGGAATTTAATTCCTCCAAAATAAAGTGGGGCTAGACCCTATATCATGGGAATTTAATTCCTTCAAAACAAAAAAAAAGAGAAACAGGGTTTAACCCTAATTAAAGAACTTAGTTCTGTTGAAACAACGATCATCATTTCCTCAAAAATTTTATTAGGGTTCAACCCTATTCAGCCCTTCACATAAACGGGGAATTTAACTCCCGCAGAAAATTCAGAGTTAAACTCTATTCCAGAATACAAGTCTTCAAAAGAAAGAAGGATTTAATTCCTCTGAAATTAAAAAGTCTCCGGAATTTAATTCCTGAAAAAAAGGAGTAACAAATCCTCTGAAAAAACCACATTAAGGCAGGGTCACGTGTCACCACGTGACCCCCCCTCAAAAGCCCTACAGAAAACCCCTTTGAGGCAGCACCCCACGTGACCCACGTGACTTTCAGCAGAAGCCTTAACGCATAGGCATTTGAATGCCCATCACGTGCTGACACGTGATGCTATCAAAAGATGCAGTAATTTCAGCAGAACAAATGGAGGAAGGGCGCTCTCACGTGCTGCCACGTGACCCCTCTTGTCTTAGTGTTTAACACTAAATTGAAACTCTCGCACTCAGTGTTAAAATATTGTTGGGCCTTAGTGTTCAACACTAATTAAAAAGCTTTATCTGCAGTGTTCAACACTGATTACCTTAGTGTTTAAATACTAATCTGAGATCTTCATTTGCAGTGTTCAACACTGATCTGTTTTAGTGTTTAACACTAATTTGAGAAGCCTTATTGCTGGTGTTTAACACCAATTATTTCTTAGTGTTAAACACTAACTTGTTAACCGCATTCCCAGTGTTCAACACTGATTGCTCTATAGTGTTTAACACTAGGCTTTGGCCCAATTGGCTAAATGGATAGAGGCAAAGCCTCTCCTTCAATGGATCAGCAAAAAGTCAATGTTTCAGACCCGACTGGACTTAGCCCAAGCTGGCCATAAGTCCTCAATTTGTGATTAACTGGGCTAATGGGCTCATAACATAATTAATCAGTCTCGACCCCAAATTGGGTCAGGGACTATTAAATCCATTCCGGTTCTAGGGTACATCTCTTCACTCCTTTGAGACTTGGCATTGTAATCCCTCAATGTCTTCAAAGAGGTGACGGGTCCCGACGGCCACTCATGATATGGACTGTGGGGTCCTTAAACCCATGCCTAATGCAAAATTCCTGGTTACGTGGAACACGGATAATGTCACTCTTTGACCCCGTGGGAAACGTCCAGAGCGGATCCTGGTCCTCGCAGAGCACGGCAGTGAACCCGTGTGAAGCATCCAGAGCGGAGCCTGGTCCTCGCCAAGCACGGCAGTGAACCCGTGTGAAGCATCCAGAGCAAATACCGGACTGTGGGGTCCTTAAACCCATGGACTACGACGTCCTTAACCTGGACCGAAATGTCCCTAAACTACCCACGGACCGCAATGTCCTTAAACTACCCATGGACCGAAATGTCCCTAAACTACCCACGGACCGCAACGTCCTTAAACTACCCATGGACCGCAACGTCCCTAAACTAGAACAATAGGGCCCTCCATATGCTCTTTTGTCGGATCTAAACGGTCCCGTTTAAGCTGATCTTAGCCTCCAAAAATGGCTAACGCGTCCTTAAACCTTCAAACAGATTGGACTACGAATCCCCTAAATTAACTCCGGCTCGAGGGTACATCTCTGAACTCCTCTGACATCCGTCGTTGTAATCTTTCAACGTCGTCAGAGAGGTGATGAGTCCCGATGGCCATACATACGATGGACCACTACGTCCCTAAACTGGAACATTAGAGTCCAAACACTCTTCTGTCGGATCTAAACGATCCCGTTAAGTTGATCTTAGTCACAAAGTTAGACTAACGTATCCTTAACAAACGTTTGAGTTGATCTTAGCCTCAAGTATGGCTGACGTATCCTCAAACCAAACCCCCAAACCCAAATCTAAGATAATGCGGATTTGGACTAGTCCACGCCCTACGGGCGACGACATAACTCAGTCTCCGTAAACAATCCACGGGCAACAAAACAAACACCCACGACACGAAGTGACCATCTGGAGAAGGAGAAAGTTGTTACCGCAACGCGGTAGCGTAATTAACTGCAGGGGCTTGCGCCTGCAGGGAAGAGCGTCCCCACAATCAAAAAACCCCTCAAATGAGGGGGAATCTGACGAAGTCTGCTACATCGGACGCATCCGTCTAAACCTTCGATACATGGTGCCATAAATCAACTTGGCATCTTCGGAGAGGTGGACGGATAGCACCAATTAGCATCTGCCCCGAATCTCAGGCAAGACGCGGTGTCGCGCCGTCTTTCGGAGGGGAACAGGATGGGTCACAAAACTCTCCAACCAGATCGAAGCATGCCCGCTGCAGACAAAAGCAGGCTTAAGACAAGGAAACGGTTCACTAAAGCCCTGTCGATGAGAATGAAGCTGCCACCTTTCAAAGAAAATACTCCCGAGGATACGTACCTTGATGAAGCGGATGTTCATCTGAGCTACTGCTTGTACCATCGGAAGGTTACACATCCCACTGAAGAATGCAATGCCTTCAAGAAATGGTGGCAAGGATACGTTGCTCACCAACAACATTTCAAGCGGTTGAAACGCAAAACTCGTCGGGAGCAGAGAAATACGACAGATGAGCATAAAAGAACTGCCGGCAACTGTCACATGGTTGATACCAGGGGATCGCAAGTTCTCACCTTCGAAAGCGATTCTAACGAAGAAATAGCCCTCGGTCATCTCTTCAAAGAATGCACCTCAGGAAAAGAGGAAGAGACAAAGATCTGTGAGAATATTCAGCTGTGTAACCGTACGTTGCCTGAAAAGAATCTCAGACCCACAAACAAGGGATCGAACAAAAAAGATAAGGGGAAGGAAAAGTCCCTGAGGATATCGCCCTCGATGACCGAGTCGTCGAAGAGCTTGCAGCCAAGGACCCGCCTAAGAATAACAAAGTAGATTACAATGTTCTGGCACACCTGAGGAAGATGCCCTCACAATTAAGCATTTTGGATGCCCTTCTCTTGTCCAAAGAGGCACGAGATTCTCTGATCAAGGCATTACAAAAGCCTGAGCAGTTTCAAGCTTTCCCTGCTGAAGAAAAGATGAAGGACAAGCTGGAAGAAGTTCACACAGCTGACATTACCTTCAGCGATGAAGACCTCCTCCTCGGAACGTGCGAGCACAACCGCCCCTACATGTCACCGGGTACTGCCACGACATTAAGATAGGGAAGATCTTAGTTGACAAGGGGTCCTCTGTCAACCTTCTAAATGTGAGGGTGCTAAAAGAAATTTGCATGAACGTGCAACACCTAGCTCGGGATAAAATTACCATCTCCGGGTTCGACTCCAAGTCATCACGGACGCTCGGGTCTATAATACTGACGTTACGCTTTGGGTTGCTCGTCACTGACATCAAATTTCATGTCAATGATGCCAAGACTTGCTACAACGTTTTGCTCGGCAGGCCTTGGTTACACGAGTACAACATCATCCCTTCTACACAATATCAGTGTATGGGGTATTTCAAAGACAGTCTCGAGTACATCGTTACGGGGGAACTAAACCCATTCACCGTAAATGAAGTTCGCAAATATGAAGACGCCAAGTACTTCCTACCGGACTTCGAAGACACAGAAAGATGTCATAAACCGGAGAACAAAAAAGAAGCTATCGCCACTATCCCAGTCTTCGGGAGCGATACCGAGGAGGAGGAAGAGATAGTCTATTCGGGGCCGCCCCAATGCAACAGGCCGGGACCACCGACCCCTATTCTAGTCTTTGGCAGTGACTCTGAAGATGCAGTCAACGCAGTGTTCTCGGTTCGTCCATCAATGCAGGCCCTCACTGGAGATGATCAGAGTTTGCAAATCGCCAAAGTTCCGTGGCAGCATTACAGAGAGCTTGATGCGCTTGAGACATATAGCGTGCAAGAGCTACAGACATTCTACATCCCTCCTAGGCGAATAGGTGAAAAGGCGATCCTATTCTATCGATCCGGGGAAACCAAAGTCGAGAGAGAAGTCTGGCATGGTGCCGAACCTGCGCTTAACAGGCTCCAACCAATCCATCTGCCCAGATACTACGCAGATGGATTGAAAAGGTTATTGAGATGCCAAGGCGTACACTTTAAGCAAACCGCACGACAGGCCCAATTCTACAACAGGATCTGGAATGTCCCGGAATTCAGCAAAAAATGCCTAACGGGAGAATGGAAACGATCGGGCTTAGATATGTCCAATCCAAGAAACGGGAGCGATTCCATCACTGCCATGTCATAAATGACCTCGATGAAGAAGGGGATGCTCTTTTAGAAGACGCTGACGTTGAACCAGAACGAGGTCCTGCTATAAAAATACCAAGTCCATCGTTTGAAGAACAGATGGACAAGCTAATAAGGGAAGCGGGTCAAAAGGTCCGGGATAACCACAGCCGCGAAATGGCCATTTACGAGAAAGCCAGGATGCAACGTCTCCTTCAGCAGGCCACAGAGGATGACGATGCCCTTCATCGTCAGCCCGCCATGCATTCCCTAGGCAAGAAAAAGGCCCGACGCGGAGGCAAAAGCAAGTTAAAGAACGGAAAAAACGTTCGACAGCGGCGAAGCGGGTCCAAGAAGCCACGCGATCGAAAAAAGGTCAGCCGAAATCCATCGCTGATGAAGAAGATGGATCGGGAATATTCCTTCCCTCAAGACAACTCAAGGAAGATATTCGACCTCATCGTGAAACATCAAATGATTACGCTCCCGGAGTCCAAGCACCCCGAACAAGCAAATGAGGTCTATCAACCGGATTATTGCACCTATCACCGAGCAATAGGACATCCTCTTGAAGACTGCTTCACCTTCAAAAACTGGGTCGAAAACCAATACCGACTCGGTACGTTCACTCTATCCAACAGTTGGAGGGTAGCCCCATCACAAAGGCATGTGCCAAAAGCAACGTATATGGCGAGAGTAGAACTAGATCAACATCGGTCTTGGAAACGATCTCGTACCTATCATGTGATAACGCTGTCGGAAGAAAGGAAAGCACGGGAATATGGATGTCCTCTCTTGGTGCTTCGAAAATGAGAATGAAGATGAGTTGATATCAGAATTTCCACCGGAGCCAAAAGAGTTGGAAGATGGAATACACACTACTGTGGACAACCTAAGAAAAATCGACTTGGGGATGGCAAAAGACCCGCGACCAACGTTCGTCAGTGAGCTGCTGTCTAAAGAACAGGTGGCTACGCTAAAAGACGTGCTCATGCAGTATAAAGACTGCTTCGCATAGAACTATTCTGAGATGCCAGGGCTTGATCCAGAAATAGCTGTGCATAAATTGGCGATATCTCCGGATTTCAAGCCAGTCAAACAAGCGCTAAGAAGAATGCAGACCGAACTTGAAATGAGTATCAACGCCAAAGTCAAGAAGCTAATCGACTCCGGCTTCATCCAAGAAGTTCAATACCCCGACTGGATCACCAACATTGTCCCAGTGATGAAGAAAAATAGGACGGTACGCATCTGTGTGGATTTCCGAGACCTCAATAAAGCTTGCCCGAAGGATGACTTTTCTGTACCAGTTATCGAGCTGATGATAGACAACACGTCCACTCACGAAGTCTTCTCCTTCATGGACGGCTCATCAGGGTACAATCAAATAAAGATGCATCCCAAAGACCAGAAGCATACCGCTTTCCAGACTCCTCTGGGCATATTCTGCTACAAAGTGATGCCTTTCGGTCTGAAGAACGCCGGCGCTAGCTATCAGAGGGCTATGATAAAGATCTTCGATGACCTCATACATGAGATTGTCGAATGTTGCATCGACGACCTCGTAGTGAAAAGCAAATCGTACGAGGAACACTGGGAGCATTTGAAAATAGTGTTCCAACGTCTTCGTAAGTATAACCTGAAGATGAACCCTTTGAAATGCACATTTGGAGTCTCCTCAGGCAAATTTCTAGGGTTCATCATACGACATCGGGGCTTCGAAATAGTTCCATCGAAGATCAAGGCAATTATGGAAATGCCTACTCCAAGAACTTTAAAACAATTTCGGTCTCTACAAGGATAGCTCGCGTATATCCGACGGTTCATAACCAACCTTTCCGGAAAATGCCGTCCCTACAGTCACCTGATGAAGAAGGGAACCCCATTCGTTTGGGATCGCAAATGCCAGAGTGCACTGGACGAAATCAAGCAATACCTGCAGAATCCGCCGGTATTGACCGCTCCGTTCAAGGGAAAGCCCCTCATCCTGTACACAACTGCCCTTGAAGGTTCTTTGGGCGCGCTATGGGCATAGGAGAATGACCAAGGGAAAGAGAAAGCCTTCTACTATTTGAGTCGAGTTCTACTGGGGGCAGGAAACAACTACTCCTCTATCGAAAAACACTGCCTGGCGTTAATCTTCGCTATAACGAAGTTTCGGCATTATGCCTTAGCGCATGAGGTCCATCTCATATCAAATTTGGATCCTCTCAAATATATGATGTCAAGAGCCATACTAACGGGACGGCTCGCTAAATAGGCCTTACTCTTAATGGAATTCTTGATAACATACCGACCTCTCAAGGCAGTGAAAGGCCAGGCTATCGCCGACTTCCTCGCTGAGCATCCGATACCTGCCGATTAACCCCTAAATTGCGAATTGCCAGACGAGCACACGTTTGACACGATTGACAGGGAGAGAGGAGGGAGTGATACCCGATAGGAACTCTACTTCGATGGGGCATCTTCCATGAAGAAGCGAAAGCACAGCTCCCCAATGATCAATTCTGGGGTAGGCCTCATCTTTTTGACTCCACAAGGAGGGATAATGCGCTTTGCCTTTTCCTTAACGGAGCCAAGAACAAAAACCAAAGCGGAATATGAGGCTTTGATAGCAGGTCTTGAGATTGCTGTTGACATGGGGATCGAAAATCTCTTTATATACGGAGACTCCCAGCTGGTCGTTAGTCAAGTAAACGGTGACTATCAAACGTGCAAACCAGAGTTGGTAAAATACGGCGAAAGAGTGCAACAATTATTGACTCTGATCCCTTCCTACGCCCTGGAAAGCATACCGCGTATGGAAAATTGCAAAGCGGACGCATTAGCCAAACTCACTAAAGAACTGGCTGACGAAAACCTCGATGATGTAAGAATTATTGTACAAAGCCGCCGGGTTCCCGCACCAGCGGAAATATCTCCGGAGTTGTCTGAAGAAAAGGAAACGACCGAGCAAACAACCCTACAAATAGAAGACCAAGAAAAGGCTAAGGATTGGAGAGAAGTCTTCATAGACTACTTCAAATCCCGTCGAACACTTGAAGATGCATCCTCAAGACATCAGCTCATGAAACGAGCTCTGTCTTTCGCCTTCGTCAATGATGCGCTATATAAGAGATCGTTCGACTCTCTATGGCTGAGATGCCTGGGACCGGAAGAAGCAAGGAGAGTCGTCCAAGAAACTCACGACGGACTCTGCGGTTCTCATCAAGCCGGGCCAAAGATGAAGCTGAAGATCAAAAGGATGGGCTACTATTGGCCCACGATGATTCAGGACTACCTTGAATACGCGAAGCAACGCCACACGTACCAAATTCATGGAGACTTCATCCACCAGCATCCAAACTCGCTACACCCAACAGTGGCTAGCTGGCCGTTCAAAATGTGGGGAACCGACATAATCGGACCCATCAAACCAGCGTCGTCCAAAGGACACCAGTTCATATTGGCGACAACTGATTATTTCTCTAAGTGGGCAGAAGCAGTACCGCTAAGAGAAGTGAAGACGGGGAATATTCTCCATTTCTTCAAGACACACGTCATCTATCGGTTCGGCACTCCGTGACGGATTATCTCCGATAACGGGCCGGCCTACAGAAGTCATAAAATCAGCCGCTTCACACAGAAGCATAATATAGTCTGGAGATACTCTTCGGTCTATAATCTCTGAGCTAACGGTCTAGCTGAGGCTTTCAACAAAACCTTGATAAAGATCATAAAGAAGACGGTGTCCAAAAATAAAAAGGACCGGCACGAGAGACTGCATGAAACTCTCTGGGCTTATCGGACCATGTTCAAAATGGCCACAAATACAACGCCGTTCACGTTGGTATTCGGCACAGAAGCGGTACTCCCCCTCAAGATAGAGCTACCCTCTCTACGAGTGGCAGTTCATTACGAGCTAACAGATGAAGAGAATACTCATCTTCCGCTTGAAGAGCTAGACGCCCTCGATGAAACTCGTCTCATGGCGCAGCAAAACTTGGAGGCTTACAAAGCAAAGATGACACGCTCATACGAAAGATTAACTAGTCCGAGAACATTCCGCCAAGGCGAACTCGTCCTAGTTGTCAAAAGACCTATGATCCCCAATCGTGCCAAACGGGGAAATTCGAGCCAAACTATGAGGGCCCGTACATCATAGACAAAGTCTACCAAGGTGGGGCTTACTTGGTCATAGATATGCATGGCGAACACCCTTCCAGCCAATAAATGGCCGATTCCTTAAGAAATACTACGCCTGACGAGTCAAAGCCCAGGTTAATGATAGATGAAGACGCTTATGTCCGCTCGCGGTCTTCCTGATTACCAAACTCTGTAAGTGCTATCCGGCAAAACTTCGCCGCAGAAAACTAACAGTGGACCGAAACGTCCCTAAACTAACAATGGACCATAATGTCCTGAAACTAGCTACCGACCGTAACGTCCATAAACTACTACGAACCGCAGCATCCTTAGGCTAACGCGGCAAAAAAAATCGTACGTCTATAAGCGAAATGGGCATGGATGAAAACCCGAAAGGGCTCCGTGAGTAAAAACAGCAGGGCTACCGACGAGTTTGTGAAAACCCGAAAGTGGGCAAACTCGTAAAAAATTTCCTGTGCACTTTCAGGGTCCTCTCGACCTTGTAAGGAGAAAATACCCGCGTGAGGTCTTTATGACTCACAAGGGAGCGAAACACTTAGGAATCCTCATGATCCCTAAGGAGAAATTACTCATGACTTGTAAGGAGAATTTCCCCCCATGAGACCCTCACGGCTCACAGGATTCAAAAGTCTTAAGATACAGGGACCTAAACCTGTTCTTAAGCCATCTTATCCCCCAAGCTGCCCTAAAGCCGGTCAATATTGACTCTTGTATACAATCCACGGGCATAAATAAGCGTTCTCTCGTCCAGTTCCACCAATGGTGTGAAATTCCCCTATTTGGTGAACAACACTTGTAGGTCCTCTCGACTTGCAAGGAGAAAATGCTCTTGTGAGATCCTTACGACTCTCAAAAGAAAACGCACTTAGAATTCCTTATGACCCCTATGGAGAAATTACACCTACGAGATCCTCACGACTCGTAGGGAGAAATACCTTTATGAGACCTTTACGGCTCACGAAGTCAAAAGCCTTAGTCGTCAGGTCCCTAACCCTATCTACTAAGCCACCTTTGTTCGATAGCGGTAAAGGCAAATGATGATTCGCTCCTGGCAACGTTCCAGTAGTAGCGATACCGATGCCTAAATCGGTAACAAATTCCAAGTCCTTTCACGGCAAGTGATGAGTCGCTCCTGGAAATATTCCAGTCGCAGCGATGCTGATGCTAGTATCAGATCTCAAGTCCATACTCGCAACAAAATCAGCGAGCCAAAAATACATATAAAAATAGCCGAAATGATTGGACAACTCGCAATAAAAAGCAGCGGGTATAAAAGAAAAATAGCAGAAATGATTGGGCACCGCGAAAAATAGCCGAAATGATTGGGCAATCGTGACTTTCGCGATATAAAAAGCTGAAATGATAGAGCATCGCGGAAAGAAAAAAAAATAAAAGAATGAAACTTTTGCCTTACAGGCGAGTCCATACTGACCCCTGTATACAATCCATGGGCATAAACGAAAAGGGAACCACATTTCCCAACGGTCTCTGTCAAAAGGAGAGTCAGATCTTAACGGCAACATCTGCATCCCAGAAGATCAACACGGCGTTCCTTCTTGACACCGCAGAAAAAGGAACAAGTCAACCCCGACGCCGCAGAAAGCGAAATAAGTCAACCAATGACCTCCTCGCCGGAACAATGCTCCGTCTCGGAAACAAGTCAACCAATGACCTCCCCGCCGGAACAATGCTCCGACTTGGAAACAAGTCAACCAATGACCTCCCCGTCGGAGCAATACTTCGATTCGGAAACAAGTCAACCAATGACCTCCCCGTCGGAGCAATGCTTCGACTCGGAAACAAGTCAACCAATGACCTCCCCGTCGGAACAATGCTCCGACTAGGAAACAAGTCAACCCACGAACCTCTAAACTTGGACAAAAGAAAATTCTCTTGATCTTTACGACTCTCAAAAGAAAACGCACTTAGGTGTTCTCACGACTCCTAAGGAGAAATTACACCTACGAGATCCTCTCGACTCGTAGGGAGAAAAGTCTTTATGAGACCCCCACGACTCATAAAGTTGAAAAGTGATAGGTAGCAGTCATGAACCTGTTTTCTAAGCCATCGCTACCCTACAAGGAGGTCAAGATGGACTATTATATACCATCTATGGGCCACATTTACTAAAGTAACATTCCAATGACACAGCATAGAAAAGAAAGCGCTAGTATGAGATAAAATATGTTCTTTATCCATGAATCAAAATGAATACAAGATATTCCTATTCGTAAATGAATACAAAAAATACACAACGACGAAAAATGCTTAAGCCGGTGGACGGTGCAGCAAGCTCGTAAGCTCATCGGTCATCCGCTGGACCTTGGCCTCAAGCTCCGTTATGGCTGTGAGATGAGTCCCCGCCTGAGCCTGTTGAGTCTGATAAGAAGCAAACCGACTCTCAAGTTCCCTTTCAACAACTTTATGAGCTTGAACCATCTTGTGGGTAAAGATGACGGTTTTATCAAGAGCGACCACTTCGGTGATAGCTTCTTGAAGCACTCGCCAAATTTCGTACGCACGAGTGGCCTTGATAGTGAGCTGAGCTTAAAGTTCCCCCAAAAGCATTCGAGGTTAATTCCCTCTCCGAGAATTTCCGGTTGAGCCTCTTCTCACATAACTGTAGGTTGGCGGCGCACCGTTCGATCAACCCCCGCAGGCTCGTCTTTGCAGTCAAGAGCTCAGAGGGAAGACGTATGCACTCAAGACCATGTAGGCAAGCCTCGACTCGATGACAATACTCAATCCAAAACATGCACAAACCATGTGCTATGTAAAGCAATAAGGAGAGTCTTTGGTGTACACCCCATTAAGCATGCATTTGCGACTATATGCCTGCTTAAATGGAAATGGTATCCAAAATGCGCTGATTTGCGGGCAACACGACAATAGCGCTCGCACTTAAAGAAAATTCCTAGGGGTAAAGTATAAAGATCATGTACACAGGCGGGATGCACGTACGAATATATGACAAACAGAAAAATTCAACAGAAGGCATTCAACATTCATTAATAAGAGAAATACATGGATTTAAATATACTACTTTACAGGGAAAATATCACCAAATATGGGATCAGAGATACAGGGGTTAACAAAACAAAATACAAAGTCTCGAATTCCCTCTCTGCCTTCTCCAGCACGTCGAAACAACGGTTTTCGCGAGGAGCTGCTCCCCATAGGTTAGCACCATGCTCATCAGCAAAAGCGAACATGATGGCCCGCCGAGCTATTATTTGACTCAGTAAATGAACCGAACGATCCTTCAGAGGCTGGGTAATTAAGTGTGCCTCATGGAAACACTCAATTTTGTCCTCTGCCATATCAAGAATCGCCGGAGCCATCTCCGCCGGATGAGGAGGGATATCGGCAAGCACGGATATAAAGATCATCTGGAGCCAAATAGAGCCCATAGGAAGAGGAGAGCCCCTACGAGTCAGGTGCTCATACATCACCGCGTCACACTGAGCGTCGGTAAAAAGAGGGTTTACTAGCCGTGCGGCAAAGCGAGGAATAGTCTCCCCAATGGGCACCTCCCTTGGTTGCCGACGAGCATGGGGGCGGTTGTAAGCCATAACCTTTGGTTTGTTTCTCAAAATGATCACCCTAAGGTCTAAATGGTTTTCTCTTTAAAGAGAGGAAGAAAGGCACGGCTTCAGGTTATAAAGAGAAGCATTCAATGCTATACACAGAAAATGTTGTGCATGGTGGAACAATTCCCAAGGCCTAGAAAAATGAGAGAGTATGGGAAATGAAAGAGGTGACTCATTGAAATCAGAGTAGGGAGATGAAACGACCTCATCAGCAGAGCCTCACGCGCATGGCACGTAAGCACCCACGTCGATCCTTTTGAAAACTAAAACGGCACCGCACGTGCATAACACGTGAGCGTCGGCGCTAGTTTAGGATTAAAATCCCTAACAGCACCTCATGCGCAAAACACGTGAATTCCAACAACAGTATAACGACACTTCATGCAAAATACAAGTAAAAAAGGGGGAAGAAAGTTTTGTCATTCATACTCCAAGAACTTATACAAAAACAAAAGAAAATGTTTACAATGGCAAAACACTAAATCCGGAACATGGATCGAGTAATTAAGAAGAAAGGCCATCTAAAATGCTTCTAGCTTTTCCGATCATTTTCGTGTGCACCTTCTCACGAATGCAAGCGTCGGGGTCCTCGCTGATGTCATCCGTCTTCTGATAGGCAGAGATTATCATCGTCTGTTGGAAAACTTGATACAAGATATCAACAAGATTATCTCGCCGCCTCTTCAAGATCAGGCCCATCAGATATACCGAGTGCACCTTGTCTTCGACATTATCAAGTGCCTTAAGCGGCATGGCTTCGTAAAATCCAGGAAGTGCTTCCCAAATCGCTCCCACAATAATCTTCAAAAGAGCGGAACGACGGGGAAGTAGTCGACCGTTGTACTCGTCGAAGCGAAGCATAACCTCAGCGCATTGGGCGTTTGTAAACTCCTTGTTTTGGCAGTTGCCTTGGACGCTGTCACGCCCCGCTTCCCAGAGTACGCTAAGATGGGCACATGACATAGCCAACCATGCTACCTGTGGATAGGAAAAATCCTTCCGCAGTCACATTACGGCTGTAGAGATATCAAGAACAGGAAAAAATAAACAAAACTATCTAATACATGTCCATGAGCCAGAAAGAAAGAGTCAAGAAGTAATGATATGCGGAAGCAAAATATGTAATAAATGGAACACCTGGAAAGCAACTACATACCGACAGGAACTTCACCGCTCGGTCTAACAGCGGCAATACTCCTGGTCAGTCTGCAACAAAGGTAGAAGGATCTGGGCCATGCAAAACCCAGACGTCAGCGCGTCATAACATCAAGCAACCATATGTAAACAGGGTAACAAGACATGCAAGTATAATCATAAATAGCAAAGCATGTATACAGCAATATAAATCAGGGCAGTGAAAGGTAGTGTGCAGTGAGTAAACCAAACTGGTCTGTTGGTTATCTACTCTCAAGTCTTTCAAATCAATTTGATGAATCATCGATGTAACTCAATAGTATCCCGTGCATGCCCGGGACCACGGTCAAGATTCTCGGGCCGAATCCGAGACGTGCCGCTAGGAAGTGAAGGTAGCATGTACAGATGAGTGATGTCAGCATCATCACTCCGGGGCTGGCCTAGCCCGTAAGACGGATCAGAACAGGTATCGAACTGTTGAGTTACAAGTCAGGTTTCATCATTGATTTCCCCATACCCCCAAGTTATAGGTGTTCAAGTCAAGTATTCAGTAATCAAGAACTAATGCCAACACAGGATCAGGTAAGAGCAGGTTTGTCTGGATAGACAACAGGAATGGTCCGTGAGGACTACACGTCAGGTTTGTTGGCATTAGACACAAGATCAGGTAATAAGTCAAGCCATGGTACATCAGGTCAGGTCAAGTAGTGTACGGTACCATGTCGGGTCAAGTAATATGTGTGCAGCAAGTCATGTCAGGGTGTAAAGATAACATGTGGGTGCTCATAATCAGCTAGCATAATCATGGTTGTAAATAATCAAGCATGGGTATCGACAACAATAAATTGGCACATGTAATAGGTTAAACAATGAATGCGGATTTAACTAATTAGCCGTGCGGTTATCAGTGTGTGTTTAAGAGACGGTGTCAGCATTATATGAATCCAATATGACAGATGTGAATACTAAACCAGGTTAATAAGTATTGAGTAATCTAGGGATGCGATGACATGTATAATATGGATGCAATTGTACCTAAACTGGTTAAAGATGCACATGGATGTCCGATAGGTTAATACTAGAGAAAAGGGGTATCATGGCTATAAACAAATGTGATCATGTGGTCTATTATTTACAGGTGATTACTAGGTATAAATAATTAGATGCAACAATTAAGTTTTAAGTTCGAGATCATAAAATATGTAACGGAACTTTATACGGTTAACTTGAAATCCAAGACTTTCGATTCTATTTAGAAATTTAATAGGAAATAAATAAATTAGCATAAGAATAGTTTAAATAGCATGTAGTAAGTTTCACTTGCCTGGACGGATCAAAAACGAGAATACGGAACGTCTCACGTCGGCGGAAAACGTCGCGATGCGCGCACGGTACACGGAACGGATCCAAACGACGAGCAGTGGAATCAAACGGGTCAGAGGTCCTCGCTGGGTCGTCGAGATCGTCGACGGCCCGACCGGATTTCGGCGATCTAAAACAACAGTGCACAAAAAAAATAGAATAACAAATGTACCGAGAAACAAAAAGAGAAGAAGGGAAAGAAAGGAAGAGGAATGAGGCTAAGAGGGCTTACTGGGTTGTAGTGGGGTGATCTGGTGATGGCGGCGAGACCAACGGTGAAGAGGGTGCCGGCGAAGGGGTTTGGTGTAAGGGTTAGGTTTAGGGTTTGGGGTCGGTTTTGGGTGCAGGGCTAGGTGTCGGGGGTATTGGTGAGGGGATGCTGTCGAGGAGAGGAAGGAAATGAGGTGGTGATGATGGTGGGTGTGAGGCTAGGGTCGTCGGCGATGACCGGAGACGTTGGGTTTGATAGGTGCTCTGTGGGTGTGTTCAGGGGAGAGAGGCTCGAGAAGAATGAAGAGAAGAAGAAGATGGAGAGGAGGAGAGGAGATGACGAGGCTCGACTAGAGTTGAGGAGATGGGGAGTTAGGATTTGAGAAAGCGATGAGGATTGTGGGTTGAAGGAGGCGATGAACTGCGGTTTAAAAGAAGAAGAAGAAATATATAATGGCGAAGAAAGGAGGTGATTGTAACGGGGAGGCGGTGACGCGATCCGAGGAGCCAACAGTAATCGCGAGAGGTGAGAGAGAGAGCGCGAGAGGAGAGAGAAAGAAAGAACTGCACGGAGGAGAGAGAAGGAGAAAGGGAAAGGAGAGAGAGGAAAAACAGTGGGGCCCAGCGAAGTAAAGTGAGGATTCTGATTGGTGAGGAGTAAGGAGAGATAAAGGGAAGAGGTGGGGCCCAGTAAGAAAATAGAATGGAGGATTTTGATTGGTTCGGGGATTTGGGAGTTTGTTTGGAAAATTTTTATAAAGATTTTAATATCCTAAATAATGATTTCATTGGCTGGGAAGAAAAGAGGAAAAAGATTTCCATAGAATAAAATATTTTCTCACATAAATCTTTAGCTGGTGAAAATAGGTTAGGTGAATTTAAAATATTTAAATAATTAGAATTTGGAGGGATACAAATAATTCAGAAATGCGTCCGGGTCGGGTCCAGAAATTTGAATTTGAAATATAAAAATTATAAGCAAGTTCCAAAATTTGAAATGAAGGATTTTGTACTGAAAAAGCATACCCCCAAGTACGGACGCACGTACGTGCGCTTAGCCGTCCAAACGCGTCCGTTTCACTGAACGGGACGAGAACACGATGCAAGGACGCTACCACAGGGTTAGGGGTATCAAACAAGCCAAGTCATGTTTTTTAATAAATATTTTCAGTGACTACAAGTTATATGTTAAAATATGCGATGCCAGACGAAATGCCAATATGCAGTTTAAACTAGATACACGTGTCAAAGCAACGAGTCAAGATAAACTATAAATATAAATCGAACAAGTCCAAGCAAGCGGGTCGGGTCGAATGCAATGTACCAAGTAACTACCATTTGTACCCAAACACGATAAATCAAGAATAGATCATGGATAAGTAGATACGGAAACTAGAATTGGTATAGCTGAACTCGGGTGTTATATTATACCCAACTACAAAAGAATTTCGTCCTCGAAATTCCAAGAACAAGAAAGGATACACAATCAAGAAACTACAAGGATAGATGTAGAAACTTCTGCCGGATTTCATCTTCTCGTTCCCAAGTTGGTTCTCCATGCAAGCGATTACTCCAAGAAACAAGCACGAAAGGGATAACTTTGCTCATAAGAACCTTTTCACTTCGATCCACAATTTACATCAGTCGTTCTTCAAAGGTTAAATATTCTGGTACAGTCTACTCCGAAAGATCCAATACATGTATTTCATCTCGAGCATACTTACGGGGTTGAGATACGTGAACCACATCATGAACATTCTCCAAAGATTGCGGTAACACCAACGATACGCCACTTCTCCAATATGCTTCAAAATCTTAAAAGGTCCAACGAATCGAGGACTAAACTTTCCTCGACTTCCGTAACGGATCACCCTTCTAGTCGGTGACACCTTCAAGAACACCACATTACCAACGGCGAACTCTAGAGGTCTTCTCAACTTATCAGCCCAACTCTTTGTCGGTCTCGTGCTGCTTTAATATGATTGCAGAATCTATTAACCTTCTCAACTGTCTGCACAACCAAATCTGGTCCCACCAAACTTCGTTCACCAATATCGTCTCAACAAACAGGGGACGACACTTGCGACCATATAGGGCCTTGAATGGAGCTATCTGAATTGTCGTCGGGAAACTGTTGTTGTAAGAAAACTCCACCAAATGCAGATGATCCTCCCAAGAACCTTTGAAGTCCAACATGCAAGCTTTCAACATATCTTCAAGAGTTTGGATCGTTCTCTCCGACTGGCTATCTGTTTGAGGATGAAAAGCTGTACTAAACTTCCATCGAGTCCCCAAACTTTCCTGTAAGCTCCTCCAGAAGTGTGATAAGAAACGAGTGTCACGATGATGCTCACCGGTACTCCATGCAATCTTACAATCTCTTGCATGTACCGCTCCGCCAAAGCTTCTGTTGATTGACCAACCCGAAAAGGAATAAAATGAGCTGCCTTGGTCAATCGATCAACAATCACCCATACTGCATTGTTGCCTTTTGGACTCCGCGGTAGAGCTGTCACGAAATCCATGGTTATATGTTCCCACTTCCACTGAGGAATCGGAAGTGGTTGCAATAAACCAGCAACCCTTTGATGTTCAGCCTTAACTTGCTGACACACCAAGCACTTTGCCACAAAGCGAGCAATCTCCCGCTTCATGCCTTCCCACCAGAAATGCTGTCGTATATCTCGGTACATCTTCGTGCCTCCTGGATGTACGGAATACGCTGAATTGTGTGCCTCCTTCATAAGCTCTTCACGAATATCCCCCTTTGGCACACACAAACGGCTACCATATCTCAACGAACCATCTTCATGGATCAGTAAATCTGTTCGTAGTCCGGCTTCAACCTGTTTTCAAAACCTTTGTAATCTAGGGTCCTGCGATTGCGCTGCTTTAATATTCTCGATCAACGACGAATGTATTTGCAGCTGCATCAACTGTCCCAAAGAATGCGGTAGTACAACCTCCAAATCAAATCTTCGAAAGTATTCAACGAGTTCCTTCTGCGTAGTCAACATCTGAATTGCTGGTAACCGACTGAGCGCATCCGGTACGACATTAACCTTCCCCGGATGGTACTTAAGATCAAGATCGTAATCAGCCATCAGCTTTAACCATCTATGCTGCCTCATATTAAGCTCTTTCTGTGTGAACACATACTTCAAACTCTTATGATCCGTGAAAACTTCGACCCTTTCGCCCAAAAGGTAGTGTCTCCAAATATTCAAAGCGAAAATCACAGCCGCAAGCTCCAAGTCGTGAGTTGGGTAATTCTCCTCATGGGTCTTCAACCGTCTCGATGCGTACGCTACAACCTTCCCTTGCTGCATCAAACACATCCCAATCCTTTCCCAGATGCGTCTTTGTGAAACATCAATCTACAGAACCGTCTGGTACGGTTAAAACAGATGCGGTTATCAGTCTCTGCTTCAGCGCCTCAACATCTGATGCCCACTTATCCGTCAACACAAATGGTACTTCCTTGTGCGTAAGCGTGGTCAGAGGCTCAGCCAAACGAGCATAAAAAAAATCTTCACGAACCTTCTATAGTATCCTGCAAGTCCAATAAACTTCTGATCTTTACAACGTTCTTCGGAATTGGCCAGTCTTGAACTGCTGCAATCTTCCCTGGGTAAACGGCGATTCCATCTCCAGCTATGATATGTCCCAAAACTTTACTCCTTCAAGCCAAAACTTGCACTTGCTCATCTTTGCATATAATCTTTCTTGCCTCAATGTCTGCAGTGCGATCTTCAAGTGTTCTGCATGCTCTTCAATGCTCCTCGAGTAGACCAAAATATCTTCACTGACCATTACTAAAACTGGTCCAAGAATGGTGAACAGATTCAGTTCATCAAGTCCATAAATATTGCCGGTGTATTCGTTACTCCGAAGGGCATCACTAATACTCGTAATGTCCATACTGAGTTCGGAACGCAGTCTTGCAAATATCTTCAGATTTAACTCGGACCTGATGATATCCGAACCGCAAATCCAGCTTCGAGAATACCCTCGCACCACTAAGCTGCTCAAACACTTCGCCAATGCGAGGGATCGGGTACTTGTTCTTAATAGTCACCCGGTTTAATTCTCGATAGTCGATACACATCCTTCTTGTACCATCCTTCTTCTTGACTAGAAGAACTGGAGCTCCCCAAGGCGAGTTACTGCTTCGAATCCAACCCTTCTCAAGCAATTCAGCAACCTGTTTCCTGACTTCTTCCAACTCTACTGGTGCCATTGGGCAATACGCCTTTGAAATTGGCGCTGTACCAGGAACAAGTTCAATTGCGAACTCCACGTCTCGCTTCGGCGGTAAACCTGATATGTCTTCAAACACGTCCATGAAACTCTCAAATATAGCCGGCGCTTCTTCCTTATCCACTGCCATTGACGAAAGAACCTTGTTTGTCGGCCTAGCCCTAACTCGACTGGCCCGACAGAACTGCTTCCTCCAGCAAAACAACGTCCGAATGTCCGGGAATCTGGAGAATCACCTTCCCTTCCACACAATCAATATGAGCGTGAAAAGTGCCGTGAAATCCCATTCCCAAGACAACAACAAACAAGGAAATGCACCAGGATTGAATAATCCTAACGCGGGGAAAAACAAGAACGAGTAAGATACCAAGATGACTTCATCCGAAGTCAAGATACTGAAGAGGGTTAACCACGGTAAACATGACTCAAGCTGGCGATGAAACAATAACTGGTAAGCAATGAAACTGAGAGGAACAAGGTAGTACAACGATCATGGAACAAGGAAGTGAATCAAGACCAGGACTCCAAGTTACTTAAATAGAGTACCGCATTGTAACCATGCTGCAGTTCATGGGTACAATTACATAACTCCACCCAAGTCGCCCAAATCCTAGTATCATAATCAAGAAACAGGGAGAAACAATAGAGAGCCAAAAAGATTTCAGGTCGAAATGCAAAGTGGTTTGCATATCGCCCAACCAAAGGATCAAGAGAAGGATATGATTCAACAATCACGATAATCAAGGTGGTAGGACATGTTCCTAATCACGAGTATTCTGATTCGTGTATTGGGTCCAATACCCAACTACAAAAGAATCAACCCGATTAACCTATATCCTATGGCTCTGATACCAAAAGAACCATGTCACGCCCTGCTTCCCAGAGTACGCTAAGATGCGCACATGACATAGCCAACCATGCTACCTGTGGATAGGAAAAATCCTTCCACAGTCATATTACGGCTGTAGAGATATCAAGAACAGGAAAAAATAAACTAAACTATCTAGTACATGTCCATGAGCCAGAAAGAAAGAGTCAAGAAGTAATGATATGCGGAAGCAAAAGATGTAATAAATGGAACAACTGGAAAGCAACTACATACCGACAGGAACTTCACCGCTCGGTCTAACAGCGGCAATACTCCTGGTCAGTCTGCAACAAAGGTAGAAGGATCTGGGCCATGCAAAACCCAGACGTCAGCGCGTCATAACATCAAGCAACCATATGTAAACAGGGTAACAAGACATGCAAGTATAATCATAAATAGCAAAGCATGTATACAGCAATATAAATCAGGGCAGTGAAAGGTAGTGTGCAGTGAGTAAACCAAACTGGTCTGTTGGTTATCTACTCTCAAGTCTTTGAAATCAATTTGATGAATCATCGATATAACTCAATAGTATCCCGTGCGTGCCCGGGACCACGGTCAAGATTCTCGGGCTGAATCCGAGACGTGCCGCTAGGAAGTAGAAGGTAGCATGTACAGATGAGTGATGTCAGCATCATCACTCCGGGGCTGGCCTAGCCCGTAAGACTGATCAGAACAGGTATCGAACTGTTGAGTTACAAGTCAGGTTTCATCATTGATTTCCCCATACCCCCAAGCTATAGGTGTTCAAGTCAAGTATTCAGTAATCAAGAACTAATGCCAACACAGGATCAGGTAAGAGCAGGTTTGTCTGGATAGACAACAGGAATGGTCCATG